>OX459028.1:20000000-21232500 GCA_949775025.1 Tricholauxania praeusta
ATACCCCTGTAGTTGGCTCAGATTGTCGGGTCTCCTTTCTTTATTACAGGACAAAGCACGCTGAGATTCCAATCGTCGGGCATGCTTTCCGCTAGCCATATTTTGCTGATGAGTTGATGCATGCACCTTATCAATTCATCGCCACCAGCTTTAAACAACTCAGCTGGCAGGCCGTCAGCACCCGCTGCTTTGTTGTTTTTGAGTCGCTGGATAGCAACTCGAACCTCTTCATGGCTAGGTGATGGTACTTCCACTGCGTTATCATCGATTGGTGGTATCGTACTGCATTCTCTCTGGGCGGAATTGGTGGGATCATCGCCCGTAAGCAAGTTGGAGAAATGCTGCCTCCATAACCTCAGTACACTCTGTGTATCTGTAACCAGATTTCCATTTTCGTCTCTACAAGTGGATTTGTTTAGTCTTATTGCTATTTAATATTATCAATTTATCAAAGTTTTAAAATTACTCTAAAAAATATTTGTGTACAGAGAAGCAAGCGTGCAACCACAACAAACCGTTTTATGGTAAGGTAATGTGTTTGTGCGTTTTGTGTTTTCAATGGTGTAATTCTGCAAGGTAAATTCATTACAGAGAGGGAGAACTATTCGTGTTGAAATTGAAGCCATTTTGAGAATGTGTGAGTTAAATGATTTTTAAACTGAAACTAATAAAATAAATAGAATTGCCGATGAGAGAGCGAATTTTGTTATGAAATGAGAATTCGGGTTTATTTTGAAAAATCAAAACAAATAACTTTATTTATTTTTAAAAAATGCTGTAGAGAAGTAGTACTGTACAAAAATAAAAATGATTGCAAATATACATATATATACATATCATACGAACTTAGGATTCAACATTTAAATATGCGAACCTTTAAAACAGGCTATGCGTACAAAGTCGAGGGAGCAGCTAGTCATATCGAAATCTTTGCGCGAAATCATTGTGTGTGCGCCATTTTTTCGAAATTGACTTTTTGATGCAAATTGGTTCTACACCCCAAAACGCATCACCTGGTAAAATATTGTAGCTCAAATCCATATATGTAGTTACGTCAAAAATTGACATGGAAAATTTGGTTTTGTACTGGCAGTTGAAGCATAGAAAAGTAAAAAAACCATCTCCTGTAAAATTTCATTTTTGGGACATACGATGATTTCGCGCAAAGGGGTCGATATATAAAAAAAAACAATAAAATGTATTTTTTCGTAAGTTTTGGTTCATTAGAAAAAGTAGAAAACCGCAAAATTAACCTCTTGACACATTACCTGGTTACCGAAGTACAGTTTATATACTATATATCTCAAGTTAAGTTTTTAAACTTTTTTGCTAAGCCATTCAAGAGTTATGTACATATAAGTTTTTGTAAATTTGCCATATTGAATTTTTTTATTTTTGTAATATTGCTTTAAAAAATTTGTTTGATATATTTTATGAAAAGTATGAACGAAAATCTTGAAGTAAAAAAATAATTAAATTCCGAAAATTATTTGTAGAACTATAAGCATTTCAAAAAAAAAATAGTAGTTTTTCAAAAATGTACAGCCGTTGAAAAATACTTAAGAACGGTGTTTATTTTTCATTGTAATAGCTTTTATTCATTAAAATTATCTGAATTTCTAAAAAAATTATGCTTAATTTTATGAAATAAAGATATTTCAATAATATTAAAACGAAAAAATAAAATATTTTGCTTCAATTACAAAAAAAAATCTACTTAACATGAAAAATATCAAAAATAACGAAGAAAAATACTTAAGAACGATCCAAACAATGATTGGAAAGTATCAAAAATCAATTAAAAAATATTAAAAAAATTATCAATACTTTGTTACAAAGTCTTTTTGCTTTATCACAACTGCACAACACCATTGCATCGATTCAATTAAGGCCCTGCATCGTTCCATAGGAATGGCCTCCCAGGCTTCCATTGCTCTTTCGAATAACTGGTCAAAATTCGTAATATTTTGCGTATTGAGTGCATTTTTCAGGCCGATGCAAAGATGGTCGATTGGATTTAAATCCGCGCTTGAGGATGCCCAATCCAAAACCGGTCTTAAAAAACATTTTAAGCAACTCGCGACGTGTTTTTAGGGTCATTGTCTTTTTGAAATTTCCATATGACCGTCAAATTCTCTTCGGCCCATGGTAACATTACTTTCTGGAGTATCTCAACATATTGAATTACATCCATAGTACCTTCAATTCGGTGTATTGGCCCGAATCCAATTGACGAATAGTATTCCCAGATCATTATTGATCCGCCACCGCGCTTGACTACTGGTGAAGCATACTTAGGCCCGCAAGAAACCTTTAGTCACAGCGTAGCAACGAACACAACGAGTTGAATTTGCTCGGAATCACATCTCTTGGACTCAAAACCAGTGGCACCATTATATTTTTAGTGATGAAACAAAGATGAATAGATCAGGACCAGATGGTAGAAAGGAACGGCAATTGATCCAAATTACGTTTCACCAGTCAAGCGCGGTGGAGGATCAATAATGATCTGGGAATGCTTTTCGTGGAGTGGAGTCGGGCCTATGCACCGAATTGAAGGTACTTTGGATGCAATTCAATATGTTGAGATACTCCAGAAAGTAATGTTACCATGGGCCGAAGAGAATTTGACGGTCATATGGAAATTTCAAAAAGACAATGACCCTAAAAACACGTCGCGAGTTGCTTAAAATGTTTTTTAAGACCGGTTTTGGATTGGGCATCCACAAGCGCGGATTTAAATCCAATCGACCATCTTTGCATCGGCCTGAAAAATGCACTCAATACGCAAAATATTACGAATTTTGACCAGTTATTCGAAAGAGCAATGGAAGCCTGGGAGGCCATTCCTGTGGAACGATGCAGGGCCTTAATTGAATCGATGCAACGGTGTTGTGCGGTTGTGATAAAGCAAAAAGACTTTGCAACAAAGTATTGATCATTTTTTTAATATTTTTTAATTGATTTTTGATACTTTCCAATCATTGTTTGGATCGTTCTTAAGTATTTTTCTTCTTTATTTTTGATATTTTTCATGTTAAGCAGATTTTTTTTGTAATTGAAGCAAAATATTTTATTTTTTCGTTTTAATATTATTGAAATATCTTTATTTCGTAAAATTAAGCATAATTTTTTTAGAAATTCAGATAATTTTAATGAATAAAAGCTATTACAATGAAAAATAAACACCGTTCTTAAGTATTTTTCAACGGCTGTATATCTCTTGAATCATGGGCATTAGGCTCAACCAGTACTGAAAGAAAAAAAAGTTTCAAAAAATCAGAGATGCAAAAACAAATTGGTGTTCGATTTGGCGTGGCTCATATGCAAATCAGCTTTTTCCGAGATTTCTTCAAAAAGTTTCTATAAAAAAGTAGACAGCTTTAAAATATATCTAGGACAAGACCCAAGTCGCTCTGCCCGATATGAGATCTTATTTTGGGTTCGCTTTGGGCGAATTTCTGGAATTTTTTTTTTTGATTTCATCGATTGGGAAAGATCGAAAATAGATTTTGAACACTGGAAAAGACCGTTCTAGGCTCTTTTCGAAAAAAATATTTACACCGCACAATGGGGAAAGGTTGAATACAGATTTTGCGCTTATTTCCAAAAATTTTTCTTTCAGCAAACGATGGGTCAAAAATGAATTTTGGACATCACTAACAGAAAGACGTACATACATATATAGACTGACAGATATGGTCATACCAACATACCTACCACACATTCTTCTATGTGTTATAAACTATAGGACAATGTGTAGAGTCACTTCAATTAATGAAATCTTGGATGTAGAATCATATTTTTTTAACTCCTTCCAAAGCACCACAAAGCCCAACAGCAAACCTTATTTAGTTATGCAAATTATTGTTTTGATTAGTCATAATGCTATACAGAATTTTTATCTATTTCACATCACAAGTCAATGGCGTTTCGTTAAAGTTCAAGGTTACACTTTTGATACATACATTTTTGTTGTTCTCAGTTTATATATGGGCAAATTATTAAAAGACTGGCATTTTAATTGTAGCAAGAATAAATTCAGAAACGCTTAAGTGTTCGTAAGAATTATGTTAATTTCAATTAATATTAAGAATAACGGTAATAAAAACGGCTATGGACATAATTGAAGCTAAGCGTGATATACTCGTAGTATAATAAAACAGTAAGATTTACTTTATAAAATCGATAATCTATTAAAAGTTAAGGCGACTTGAGAGAATTTAGATTTTCTGATTTTTTTATTTACTTTCGATTATAAATTTTAACTAAACACTACATACTTAAGATTAGCTACAGATTTTTAAAATAATAATTATAAATATCTTTTGGAACAATTTTGTGGCCTCCTTTGCTAGGTGCTGAGCTGTAAATCTTTTATGAAAACTTTCGCATAAACTTTGCTCTTCAAGAAACTACATAAGATAAAATCCAATGGTCTTAAGTCACATGATCACAAGATGAAATTCAATGGTCGTAGGGACCGTCCATTAATTAGTTGAGATGTTTTCTTGAAAATTCGGTACCCAGTGAGATTTGGTGAGTTCTGACGGGTCCCCCCCTCCCTTCCGTGAGACTTCCCTTATAATTTTTAAATGCAATCTGTTATAAAAATGTATAGTCTCTGCATTTAAAAGTTGACGTGAGACTTTTATTGAGCTCCTTCCTTCCCCTTGGTAAAATTTGGTGAGATTTTTCTGGACCGCCTCTCCCCCTATTTTGACTAACACAATTTATGAACATCCCCTTAAATCGCATGATCTTTGTGGCCAATTCACGTCTGTTCTTCGAGAAATTTGATTCGATTGTCGAACTTCTCTGTCAAAAGATCGATTGACTCCGTTGCTGTGTGGCATGTTGCACCGTTCTGCGCATATTCTGCACATCAATATCTTCCAATTGACTCCACGAAAAGTATCTAATTATCTCTTAATATCGAGCTCTAGACGAGAAATTGATTTGCTTGGCTCTTCAGCAACCCTTGTGCTAATAGCTGCAATATTTTCACTAAATGATAAATTCTGCTTCTCTGATCTTGAGCTGAAGCAGTTTTCTGAAATTTATCAGTGATAAGTTTAATAGCATAACATTTTCTTCCAACTTCTGAATAACTTTCACCATACTTAAAATAAGTTTTAATAATGACGTCGCTCACTCGTGTAGCAATTTGAACTAACCAGAAAGCACTTAATTTATACCTAAAATAACATCGGTGCAATCTAGTATCTGCAAGAAAATCGAGGCAAATTCAATAAATATATCGCACATTTGAACATTCTTTATAAATTGTACACATTTTAATGAAAACAACAAAAATACTTACAACGCTTTTTGATGCCGTTTTATATATTTTCTTATTTGTCCGATTATAAATTTTTTGACCTAAGTGAGAAAATTTCAAAACATTGATAATTCATTCACAATGGTAGCCAATTTCGAGCAAAACCGAATAGGTTTGAATGAAATTTTGTATTGCAAAACAGCTCAATTCGCCTCGATTTTTGCCAAAATTCAAGATACCAGTGTGAATCGCTTATTACAAAACATCGTTTGTTTTTCTATTTTTTCTTTCTTGTTTCGAGCGCTTACCGCGTCGTTGTTCGCAGCATGCAATAATATTTATTTTTATTATTGGAAATTTTATGGAATTCCATTTTATCTTCATTATTGTTTTAATTAAGTTTAATTTTTATTTAAAGATGAAATTTGTAGTAAAATATGAATTTTTCTTTAACATAAAATCACAAACATTAAAGTGTTTGCTGCTGCATTTGAAAGTCACCATAATTTAATGGGAATCATAGTTTGCCGAACATGACAAACATTTTTGTGTTGGAATAAGTCGACGTACGAATACCTTTGAGTACCTTTGATGCCTGACAATGACATTATGGCAGCCACTTTATTACACAACTGACATAACCATTCGTTCTTTGAGTAAATCAACTCAAGTGAAAGATGATTCGACTAAATTGATTAAAGTGTCGGTTGCCGGTTGAAACAACCAAGTGTTCAGCAATTTAATTAAGTTTTCTTTGACTTTTATACATAGGTGTGAATGTAATTTAACGTTGCCACCGAGGAAACTTAAGACTTTTTTTTCTTTTGAGTAGCGTAGACTTGTGCAAATGTTTAATTTTTAATTTAATTTTTATTATCACATCTATCACCAATCCACCATAAACTCTTATAATACATTTTATGGCAACAGAAACTACTGGTTGCAATAAAAAAACTTTAAATGGATAAAAAATTTTATATTTTTAGTTAGTTGCTGACTAAATATTCATTTTACTGCATTTTTTTTTTTTTTAAACGAAAAATTTTTATAGAAATTGCACAACCAGTTTTTGATAGTAATTTATTGTGTTAAAGATTTGTTTTTAAATTGAAAAGTGGTACTGTTTAATGAAATTTATTATCTCGTATAAGGTATGTCGTTTAATGTTTTATATATTTTAAGCAACAACGGTTAAAAAACAAAAAGTAAAAATAAAAAAAATAAAAGCTGTTAAGATATTATGTTTGTGTTGTGATGATGTTCTCATCATTGTTCTGAAATTTAATTAAACAAAAACATAAATAACCTTGGACTGGTTTAAGCCACTTTGGTATATTCACTTTGACCAAAAACTTTATATTGTTCGTTTGGGTAGAGAATTTGGTTAGTGCTTGTCGCAGTGATTATTTATTAAGACGGGTTTGCATTCAACGGCATTACGGATATACATATACGCGTGTTCGTACTCATGCCTAATCTATTGCAGTTATTCATTTTGCTTGCTCCCGGACGGCATAATCTTTCCAGTTTGCTAAGCCAAATGATCATTGCATTCACTTTAACCCTAAAGCGTAGGTTCAATCTTCATTTTATTTTCGCGAAACTGCTGACATCCTCCTTATGTTAGCGGTGTTAAAGCCAACGTGCAATCGTATTTGACTGAGTTATGTTTCTTTGAATTTTGTATGTTTTTATGATTTCATAGCAACTGACATCTTTTGTGTAATAGCTTAACCACAATTTCGACGGATGACGGGAAAGCCGCAAGTGGAAAAACCTGTCATCTTATGACAGCTGTCATTTTGTGTTCACAAGAAAATAATTTTTATAATGAAATACATAGTTTTGATTGTGACAAAGTTGAGTCTACTTTTGTGAGTACGTGCTTCTTTTATTAGTAATTCGTTGTAATTCAATTCATTTATGCTCAAATCACTTTTTATAGCATTCAAATTGACTCTACAAAGTTAAATTAATAAATTGACACAAGCTAATAAGAAAAGCAACGCTGATCCGTCGATCGCGATGGATAAAATAGGATTAAATCTAAGTCAATGGTTGTTTGTCGGAATTCTGTTCTATAAGTTCAAAAGTACAATAAGACCAAAACTCGAATTGTATTTTTTTAAGCTTACTTCCCGAAAAACCTTATACTTGTAGTAGCTAAACTCTATGATTATTATCATTCCGACTAAGTCCGAAAGTTTGATTTTAAAAAAAATTTAAGAAACGGCGTTACTGATTCAAATTCTATCGTATAGTGCAGCGGTGGGTACAAAAATCTAACGAAAGAGCAAAACAACAACATCAAGCAACAACAAACGAAATTTTTTTTACTTTCATTTCCAAAATTGCCATTAGCACAAAAAAAAACCAAATTACACTACAAACAAAAACAATTGCTACATTCGTTAAAACACAATGCAGCGCCGTCACTTATGCCTTTATGTGTTGTTTTTGTTTTAATTTGAACTCAAGTCAACGCTGTGCATCGATAGCGTTGAAATTCTGCGAATTTTGTGCCTCGATAGCGTTGAAATTCTGCGAATTTTGTGCCTCGATAGCGTTGAAATTCTGCAAATTTTTTTTCGCTTGCTTGTGCGCCGAATAACGGTTAGAGCAATGTGAGCAAATAGAGCCTCTAAGTGCCCTTCACTGGCATAGAGGTACATAGCACAAGAAATCGACATGTTTCGTTCCCTCAGAACTACAACTTTTTTCCTGTAATTTTTGAAAAAAAATGTTCAAAAAATCAGAGATATAAACGCAAAATAGTGTTCTATTTGGCGTGGAGTGCCCCATATGTTTTATGTTACTTTAGCAACAATTTATATACATCAACTTGAAACTTTATATGCATTTTTCGTTACAGGCAAATTGGTTTAAGGCAACACAGTATTGCAGATATCATGGGATGCATTTAGCAAGTATTTCATCACAAGAAGAGAACGACAGACTGGAAAAACATATAAAAGATTTTGGTAAGTTCGCCCCAAAAATAATTGCAAAAAAAAATAAAATAAATTAATGGAAAAATCGTACAAAAAACTCCATACTATATATAAAAAGTAGACCAAAAATCGGGCAAAAATATTCCTTAAGTTTGCTAACCGTTTAACAAAAGAAATAACGGCCAAAATCTGAAGATTTTTGGGTGACTTTCTTTTGTTATACAGCGTGAACTGACTTAGGATAAAGATATTTTAGCTTATTTTGAAAAAGAAATGTATGGAAGAGCGGGGTCTTACTTTCAACACCCTCTGAGCTACATACGTAACTACGAAAAGCGGAAGAGGAAGTGCAAAAACCGAAAATAGTTCCGGGTTCTCAAGGGATTCAATTTTGTGCCATTTTACAAAAAAAATAATAATAATGTTGATTACATTGCCTTGGAATGGTATCAGAAATAGTTCAGCTCCCACTTTGATTAATAAATGGAATCGACAAATGAATCATGTTCTTGGAAGTATTTTCTATAGCTACAAAAGCTATTTAAACACATAAAAGTGTTGTGAATTCGTCAGTCTATTATAATTTTCATTTTGAATAATATTTAATTTTAAAACTAATAGCGGTATTCACGATCTTTAGCATTTGGTCTTGTATTGTGTATTTTTGATAAATTTGATATTTATAGTAAATTTGATATCTTAACAAAAACAACACATTTGCTTTTTTCAAATACTCAAAATATCAAAAATACAATGACAAAACCCTATTGTTGTAACTTTTGTTTAATATTTGTACATTTGTTGAGTAAATTTGTAATAACAACAAAAAAAAAAACAAACAAAACAATAATTATTAAACAAAAAAAAAAAAAGTTTTAGAGTGCTCAGAATGTGTAGCAAAAACTGTAAACATTTACAAAAAATACTAAAAATACCACAGATCGTGAATACCGCTAATATAAAAAAAAATAAAACTAAACGATTCACACTGATCTCTTACAGGTTTGGGTAACGAACACTTTTGGATCTCTGGCACCGATTTAGCCGATGAGGGTAACTTCTTCTGGATGGCTAATGGACGGCCAATAACCTTTACCAATTGGAATGCTGGTGAACCTAACAATTTCCGCTACGAAAATAGTGAAGAAGAAAATTGCATGGAATTATGGAATCGCGATGGTAAAGGCCTTAAGTGGAATGATTCACCGTGCAGTTTTGAAACATATTTTGTATGCGAAGTACAACCGAATTAATAAGACTATACATTAAGCAGAATGCATCGAACAGAACAAATTACTTATTTAAATAAAATAAACCATTCGAAATGGCGAAATATTTGAATACATTATTGAATGAGGACTAAGAAAACTAAAAAAAAAAATTGTCCTAAGCTTTATTTGTAAGTTTAATATTAAAAAAATACACACATAGGCTTTGTTTAACGTAAAAAAAGACTCGTATTTTTTGAAAGTTGTAGTTTTGAGTAGTTGTATTTGTAAAGATGAAAGTTAAAATTAGGAGCAAATGCATTTGTTCATCAAATACGATACATATATGAAATTACGATGTATAGCATATAGTACAGAGTAGTCCTATGTGTTCATTTTATTGTGTAAGTAGATAAAATTTAACTTATATTTCTATGTGTAAATAAAGTTTTTAAAATTTAAGAATTTTTTTTAATGCACTTATTGAGATCCTATATACAATGCATAATCTATATATACAAATTTAGTTGGAAACGATTGCCAGGTATTCCTATTGGACTTGGGGTTCTTGTAAGTAAATAGGAAAGTACAAAAAATTATGCGGAAAAGGCTAAGAGAGAGGTCAAAAAATGAATGCAGGTCAAAAGTTACTCGAAGCTATACGAAAAATGTCCGAATATTTTAGATAACAATTCGATTGTAAGCAAAATTTTGGCTCACTCTCAATATTTTTTGATTAACTTTCCCTTTTTTTATAACCTATACAGAAGATGCCTCGTCATGGCAGATAATGAAAAATACATGCATCGTTTATTAGACTGTCCGTTATTGTCGAAGTTTTCTATATTATGGAATGTATGGAATTGGTCTTATAAGGTCTCTGCATTCAACTTGTCAGCCTATGTGCTTAGTAAAAGCTGCAGTATTAAAAAAGGCTTTTCAGTTCTGTTGTACTAAATTCGAAAAATTGAAACTCCTAGAAAAAAAATCGTCCCGACTTGATTTTACTATCAAAATTTTCGTTATTTGATGTCGAGTTTGAAAAAAAAAAATATTTAAAAAATTAAAAAATAGCTTTGTTCGAAAAAATCATTTTTTTTTAATAACATAACTTCCAAATAATCGCTGACCTCAAGCTCCATACGTACATACATGTCTTACTTGTCTGCAAATCATTATCTACATTTTGTTTTCAATTTTGGTGCATTGTTCTGTTGATGACCTTTACATTTTACTTGAACAAAAGTAAAACTGGGTAAGATTAGATACTTAAGAATAATAAGTGTTGTGAGAGCAATGTAAACAATACCAGAAAACATTGCTGATCACATGTCTTACTTAATATAACATGTGTTGAGTATGAATTTGTTTTGTTTTCCAGAGAATTTAAAGTGTTTTGACCTAAAATGAGATTGTAGCACTAAGGCAGGGGTCGGCAAAATTTGATTTTCCATAGCTCAATTGAGCTGAAGTACATCACACACATTGTTTTTTGCCGACCCCTGCACTAAGGTTAGAAAGGTAAACTTGCACCAATTTTTGCATTAGAGCGCTCAATTTAACAGCACGAAAATCGGGAGCGTTTTACCAATTGTGAGCAAAACAATCGAGTGCGCATGTCCTAATTATTTTGAGAGATTATTATTTAGGTTCTAAGCAGTGCTGTCGTTTGTACTACAATAGTGCTTTTGTACTACCCTTCAGCCACGCGTACTACTCTAGTACCCAACCCTCAATTTGTACTACCCAAAATTTGTTCCAACGAATCCGCAATTTGCACTACCCCACCATTCTTTGATCTCTCATGCTTTAATTATAATGGCATGCAAGTTATTAAACTCATCCCTGAAACTGAAATATTTAGTTCTTGAAGTGTCTTACTAATTTTGACATTATTCGCTCAAAAATTTATGAAAAAGAAGAAAAATTTAAGCATGCCATCAACTCTTACAATTGAACTATGAACGATCATAATCGTGGTGGGCAAAACGTACCGCGCGCGGGACTGCGGCAGAATTAGAATAAAGCCCAATTTCCATGTGATCTTATCCCATATCTGGGATATCAAATCAAATTTTTGTAAGAAAGAAAAAGCATACGAACAGAACCTAATGCGCTTGGAGAATGCGAGAGTGAATAGCATACATTTGCTATCTTAATAGCATGTGATGTCCTCCTCATAATTTATGATTCATAAAAGATTCATACCTTTAGAACGCGACTAATGTCGCTTGGATTAATTTTTCTTGTGCGCATCTTTAAATATACATAATTAATGTATTTTTTTCTTTTGCTGTTATGGAAAAGTATGCCACAAATTTACCAAGGTATAACTTGATAGGAAAATGATTTATTTTTTATTATAGGTTTCTAATAAAGTCGAAAGCAGAAGCCGCCAATTTAACCAAAGCTGGTACCAACATAGAAAAAGAATCTGTCCTTCAAATAGCTTCATGCAATAAATACATATGTACTATAATAAATGAATTTCAACAAATACTGTTAACTTTTATTAATACTTTCTTACTATCATAGTATGAGCAGGTGTAAGTACAAATATATTAGTGTAGTACTACCCATTTTCACAAAGTAGTACCCAAAAATATTAAATTGAGCACTTAAATTTTTTTCGAAACGACAGCACTGGTTCTAAGAGAAACTATGGTGGTTGTAAAAAGTGTATCAGCTTTACAGTAAATAATGGGGTATTACTAAGGACTGCAAACTAAGAATTCTTACATTTAAAAAATATTTCAACGATACTATTTTATAGTCTCATTGATTTGGCACGAAAATTCAATTTTGAGTGGCGGACTATAATGAAATTTTTCAGATTTGTCGGATATGTTGAAGTGAAGCTAAAATTTTTACTTCCGCAAAGTAAAAATTTTTCAACTTTTTTGCTATGTAATGCTTATAGGCTATGCGAAATAAGGAACACATGGTCTGGCATCCATAACCAGTCGGGTTTTCACGATATTCAAGGTCTAATGTCACAGAAATAATTTTTTCTCAAAATCAATCACTTTCTATAAGTCGAACAGAAACTAAGCGCAGACAAAAGTTATAGAATAGACAATTCCCCACAAAAATATGGCACGCACCATCTTCATTGTACGCAAGGTCAAATATAAAAATGACTGAAAATTGTTTATTAAGATAACCTTGCTTTTAGGGGAAGAGCCCACTGTAGAATAGTCGTGTGTATAATATTACAGGATGAGATGTACAAGAAAGATAGTAATGCATTTTGGTGAAACTATCCAACTCACCCAAAGCCTGAACCGATGCCCAAATATTTGCCAATTTTGTTTTTAATTAAAAAAAGTATATAAGATTACAGATGGAAATGTATGCCGAATAATGAGCTCGAAGAGCCTAAATAGAATATATAGGGTTGCCTTGTCGAATCGCGTCACAAACAAATATGAATTGCTACCCTATACACCTTAACTTAAGGAAAATTGGCGCAAGAACGAGTTTGGAACAGGATTCAATTAAGGCTCTTTGAGCTTTACCATTTGACGGGCTTTGCAACGAATTTCGGTGAGTGACTCACAAAGTTACTATTTGGTACGACGTTTACGAACCAAAGGTGATTGGCACAAGTTTCACTGGGGACGGCGTCGGCAATACTGTTACTGTGAGGCCACAGGATCAGCATCAGCAAACTTTTGTTGTCTTAAATTGATGAATTGAGATTGGAAAATATAGCAGGATAGTGCAATTGTATGTATGTATGTATATTTTTATTTAGTAAATATTACTATTATAATTAACTACATTTTTCTTAAACAATCATCTTATTTAAATTAAATTAAATTAAATTTAAGTTTATTTAGAAAACTAATAACATAATTTCTTATATAATATTCTCTTTGAGATACGGTATAAGCAGTGTTTTAAATCCTCTTAGGCTTTTTTCATTTTTAATTGCTGAAGGCAATTCATTAAACAATTTAAGACCGCGATATTTTAATTGGTTTTGAGTTCTAGAGTCTCTATATTGCTGGAGTCTAAAATCAGAATTTGATCTTAAACTATACGGCTGCGAGTCACCCACATAAATTAAACTCGACGCTAGATATTTAGGCACCATGTTGTATTTCATTTTGAACACGAACAGCAAAACATTATAGGTGATTCTCTGTTTAATATTTAACCATTTTAGACAAGATAGCATCCACGAAATTTGTGTATAAAAACTACATTTGAGGATAGTTCTCATAGCTTTATTCTGTAGCATTTGAAATTGATTTATTTGTTCATTATTGCCCATGAACAGAATTGTTGAACAGAATTCAAAATGAGGTTTAATTATTGTGTTATATATGTTGATGGCACACATTGTGGTAATATTCCTTCTTATTCTCTTGAGGAACCCTATTTTCTTCGAAATTTTTTTCGCTACATACGTAATGTGACTTTTAAAGTTCAGTTTATCATCCAGCATGACTCCCAAATATTTTATTTCTTTCACAAGTTCAATGGGTTTCCCCTCGATCACTAAATTAACAGTTTCACTACTGTTCACCACCATGCATTTAGTTTTATTAACATTAATTTTTAATTTGTTTGATTGAAGCCAAACGCAAAGGTTGTTTAAGTCTTCTTTAACGCATTCAATAAGATCACTAAAAACTTTACCACTTATGAACAACAAGGCATCATCAGCAAACAGAGAAATTTTGCACTTTTTTAATACCCTGCATATATCGTTAATATAAATTAAGAACAGTAAGGGACCAAGAATGGTTCCTTGTGGGACACCAAAACATGTTTTGATTGCACTTGATGTGAAATTATTTACGTTTGTCACTTGGGTTCTATCTAATAAGTAAGATCTGAACCATTCCAGCTCAGAACCCTTAATCCCATATTTTGATAATTTATTGATAAGTATATCGCGGTCGATAGTTTCAAATGCTCTTTGAAAATCCAAAAATAATGTTATTATTTTATTGCCACTATGCCTTTCTTCCTTCAGAGTCGTTATCAGCCAGTTTAAAGACGTGCACTAGACATTCTGAGGCAATATTTTTGGAGTTTTATGAAAACACGAGTATAAGCCACAGGCTATGGCGGCTATAATGGAGAACATTCTACTAGAAGTCGCGAAGGTTAGGTTAGGTTAAAAGGGTCGCTTGCATATGCAAGCAAGTTTCACCTAGAGACAGTTTTCCCATTGTGATACCCAACATGTATAGCACCCTTTTTTCTCTTTAAATTATCTTATTGAATGGGCGCGAACCACCCAGAAGCTTTGGTGAAATTGAGGATGCTGATGTGCTCCAACTCGGCTAGTTCCTCAAAACCAACTAAGATCGCGGAATAAATATTTGGTTCGTTTCCTCATTACCCACGGGCATTCGCAGAGTTGATGTTTAACCATCTCATCGTCTTCTTCGTCTCCATAACTCCTGCATAAGTCTCTGAAAGGGTCACAATATCTGGCAGCCATAGGGCCAATAACACCGTGCTCCGTCAGCACTCCTACAATAGTTTTTAACTTTTCTCTGCTGAACCTTAAGAGCGTTTTTGTCCTCCCTAGGTTCAGTTTAGGCCACATGTTTCGAGACGTTCTGCATCCACCGTTGAGTTTCCACCGTTGAGTTTCCACCGTTGAGGTTCCATCTTCTGCTCTGTATGTCCTCTATCCGATAGTGTATTTCCGTCAGCGGTATGCTAAGATCTACCTAGAAGTGAAGAATACAACACCACAAATTGTGAGAAAGTCCATGAAAAATGCAACGAATGCGCTTAAAAAGAAACAAATCTTTTTATCTAAAAACAAATTCGGACGTGAGTACTTTTGCGCCGTGCCTTCGCTGAGTACTACAGATTTTAAGTATGAAAAATATGCATTAAACATAAACCTTTTCCTGCGCAGTTATCAACACTGTTCAGCTTCAACATGTTAATGTTACAGCTTTCGGAATAAAAACATGTGACCGCACTCACTCAAATTCAACATGAGTTCCAGCCCTTAGCTCACTGCGGAACGCATTTCCTCCCTTAAGAGAAAATCGCATTTGCAAGCTCAATAAAAAAAATTGGCGATGCCCACACGCGCCACACTTTGAGCACTGAGAACGTCGTTTCGAACAACCAAATGTACTTTTAGGCCAAAATGAGTGCCAACAATGTGGAGCGGTCGCAGTTTTTTGTAGAAATTTTTACGCAGCGGACGTGTTGCAGCGCGAAAAGAACGAACGAACAAAATTTTCTTTTTCCCTGCTAAGAGTTTAGTTATTTTTTTTTGTAATTCGTACTAAAAATAAATATTCGAATAATGTTTTAATTGCAAAAATAAAAATATCATAATCGTACGTATACAATGTGTGTGGAAAACGATATAAAAATTGATCAAAAGTAAATGAATTCGAATGGTTAGAATTGTGTGCTGAAAGAGAAAAGTTTTAAGTTCCTATCCTAATTAAGTTAAGGGCGGATACGATGCGTAACTAAATGTGAAAATAAAAAATGTACAAGTCTTTGATTCTTAATTAAAATGTGCGACTTCAAGGAAAAATATTGAAAATATAACACGAAAAAAAAAATATTTATTTGATGCATTCGGTGCCGTAAAATATAAAGAGCTTCCTCTGAATCGCGATATGTATATATATATATATATGTGTCCCTGACATTTAAAAGTAAAAACCCACACAAAAGGAATAAATTAATGAAAAAAAAAAACGCCAAGCGAAACGAAACCAACCCAACTTAATTCAAAGGAAATGTCTGCAGTTGCTTAATATCCGTATCCTGAATGTCTGATATCCTGAAGCGACATTAAAGCTTTTAATAATTTTCCTTCAATCTATTGGAGCGTAGCCCTAAAGTACATATGAGTGCACTCAAAAAAAAGGGAAAACCTCCCACTGTCTACTTGACGGTAATTTCTGTGGAATGATAACGTGGTGTCTTACGTATGCCGTGCGCTCTTGAGCACAACTTGTCATCAGCGCATTTGACAAGTTGTGTCATTTTGCTTCAACCATCACCAGCTCTATCCGCAAACGAAACACAGGGTTACCAGGTGGAAAAGCGGTGAAGTATTTTAATGAAATATTTATAATTTCATTTATTGCAGCGTCGGATTTTGGCTACTTCCGAGAGGGTTTGCGCAGACCTTTAGGGAGGGTGGGACAATTTGCGTAGAATTGAGTTATATGTTTTTTTTTTGTAATTGACTTTGATATAGCTGTAATATGTTATCACTTGTCTGTTAAATACTTTAATTTTTTCTCATCAATGGCAAGCCTTTTTTCTTTTGCTCACCAAATTGAGGATACGGGTAATTTTTATTATCATGCAAAATAAGCATTTTGTACATTTATTTTTAAAGATATTTTTGTTTAAATGTTGGCATTAACTGCATTTAACATGGTATATTCTGAAGTTCCAACTTTCGATATCATGTTCGAGCATTTCGAGTGTTATTTTTCGAATGGCAGGAGTAACGTTTGCTTCCAATCATTCAACTTTAACCGGCTTATCCAAGTTTGCTTTGAACTTTACGTACCCCTGAAAGGAAAAACACAAGAAGTGTGATATCACAAGATCTTGCAGCCAATTCACCGGTCCGAAGCATGAAATTAACAGTACACCGAAATGTTGGAACTTAATGTCGTTGAGATCGCTGACTTCAATTTAAGACAGCAAATAGTCCGTTATCTTGGCGCGATAACGGTCGCCCTCCATTGTTACTTTCCGGCAGTCCTCATTTTATTTGGATGACATCGCAGCTCCTAAGCATATTCGGATTGGTCGGCATCCTTATCTTTAATATACTTCTTCCAGCGATTCTCCAACTTATGTCCCTGAAGTGGTTTTCCAGAAAGCTTTCTAAATACTCCTTTACAGCAGCAGTTGCTTCTTCATTCGGTGACAAACGCTTTCTACTCAAAAATTTCTAGAGTTGTGAAAAAAGTCGGAAGTAAGAGGGAGCCAGATCTGGTGAATAGGAGGGATGTTACAACAATTCATACTTCAATTCGATCAGCTTAGAGCCGGTTAAATCACACATCACATTGGCAGATACATTATCATGATGATAGATGTTTATTTTTTCCTGGTATTGTTCTGTTATTGTATTTTATCAAAATACCAAAAAACTGTCATAATTTTTTTCGATGTTTTTCAACCTTTTGTCTGCTTCGGAGCGGATCAACTGGGATCAGTCCACTCAGATGTTTGCTGTCGCATTTCAGAATAATAGTGGCAAAACAAAATCTCATCTCAATTACAAACCTATGATCAAATCAATTTTATTGTGTGTAAAACGCTTCAAATATTCTTGGGAAAGTTTCACTCGAATGTGAATTTGTACCAAAATAAGCAAATATAGCCGTTAGCATACCAAAACATTAGTCAAGATCTCATGGACTGAAACGTGTGATATGAATATGGCCTCAGCTAATTTATCCTCAGTTAAACGGAGTTAAGCTTTCCATTATCATATCTTGTACATGGTAAATCATTTCTTGAGAAGTAGCGTTTTTTAGACGGCCTTTACGTTCTTCATCTGTAATGCGAATACTTTGAAAATCTATCTTTTTACTATTGTGTATGAAGGAGTATTCTCCCTCAATACATTCACCATGTCTCCATGAATTTTATTCTCGTTATTATTCAAGTATTTAATCATTGCACCTTTTTTCCAATTTTTACCATTTCTTAAAAAAACACTAAGTACGTCTAATGTAAACAGCTGTAGAAAAAAGACTATTTGACAGATCAACATGAAACTTCACAAATGTTTTTCTGACAGATGTATTAATTAAATATTAATAAAATATTTTAGCTAGTGGTGCCATCTACATGTTAAGCATGAAACTTGACTTACTCGCCAATTATATCTTAAAAAACATCGTACAAATTTGTTCCAAGCATTATAGATATTTTACTTTAAGATCACTTTACTTTTAGACCATATGGCAACCCTGTACCTATACCCTCTACACAATATCACTCTATTCACATCTTTTTCATATATTTCCTTTTTTTTAATAATAAAAATACAAGTGGAAATTTAAAATGATTATTTGCGTTGTGCAAGTACTTGGACAAACAAACTTTTGCATATATCCTTCACTCGACATTCAAAGGATTCGTTGAATGCCTTTTTATTTTTGTTTTCAACTTCCATTTACTGCATTTTTAAATTTTAATATAACTCCAGACATATCTTTTGATTTTATGCGCTAAAGCAGCCTTTGCTTTTCGTTTTTTTCTTTTTTCCTTATTTATTACTCT
Organism: Tricholauxania praeusta; assembly: GCA_949775025.1. Taxonomy (NCBI): domain Eukaryota; kingdom Metazoa; phylum Arthropoda; class Insecta; order Diptera; family Lauxaniidae; genus Tricholauxania; species Tricholauxania praeusta. Next base: position 20,018,702 of record OX459028.1, read on the forward strand.
TGTAGGTACTAGGGTTATGGTGCTCATACTGTGCCAGCCATGGTAATAAACACGCAAGGGACTCTTAAGATTTTTTTTATTACACCTCACTGCCGGCACAGGATGACGGCTGGCAAAAAATCAAAAATTTCCCACTCCTTACTGCACTGCTGCTACTGCTGCTACTGCTGCATTGCTGCAATTGAAGTTCAGTGAGTGCTGTGCGCCTGAATTTGTCATGCCAACCTATTTATGATAAAGAAAATGTCGAGTGGTAGCTCAACAATGGATTGGTTGGTCGGTTGGCTACAACACTTAAATTTGTTATGGCTCTTGGTACATTGCAAATGCCATGGCTACTTAATTTAAGCTCATCGTCCTGTAAAATATTAAAATATATACAGATTTTGCAGTTGATAAGCTGCTACTCGAGGAGGGTTCAAAAAAAGTGCTTGCGGAAGTTGTTTATTTTATATACCATAAAATAACTACATGAATTTATTCACAGTATAATAAAATGTACATAAATTTGTTCACAAGAGTCTTAAGCTAACTTTCATTCATTATCACAATTATTATTCCGCATTGTAGGTAAAAGTGACAGTGAAAAAAATGACAAGCATTACCTCAACTCTGATTTCCGTCCTCACTTTCCTTCCTTCCTTCCTTGCAGCCATCCTTCCTTGGAGTAAACAAAATCAGAATTGATTTCACATGACTTCATGCATGCATCATCGCCATCATCAATATGTACTATCACTATAATCACTATTCAACATCATCACCTTTATCCTCAACCTCACGCTCGTTTTGCTATTATTTTTAAATGTCATAGGGTATTTTGGTGACGCTACATACTACCCCAACTGCCTATGCATAATCTGACTCAACTATTTACACTCGTATAAAAATGTTAATAGATTAGTGGAGTTTTTAAAATTAAGTTTCGCTGTTATCATAAAAATTAACCTAACTACCCAATGTGCACAAAAACGGATGCGGATCCGTCAGCACAGACCCCGCTTTTTTATGCTTCGACGGATCCGTCTCGAACTCGGAACGGACTTCGTGTACGGATCCGTTCCGAATTCGTTTTTTGTAAATAAAATGAATTTGAGACGGACTAGTCTTTTCAAATAATATGTATTTTAATCCGTCCAATTCCCAGTTTAAGCTGGGAAATTTTTCAATAAAGCGCCACAGATCATTAACATAAAAAGCAGTTTTCAAGTTGTCATTTGTTGTTGTTTTATTTTTAATGTATCAGGGATACGAAATATATTTCTGTACTTATTTTTAGTTTAAATACCTTTATTATATCATTAGCCACCTGCTCCTGAAGCTCATCTTAAAGTCGATCCTTTCGCTTTTTCGAGAGGAGTTTCATACGAAAACGAGTTCCAAACGGATCCGAAACGAAATCCGGTTTAATAAAAAACAAGCAAGTACTGAACAAGTGGGTGCGGCACCTTTCATGCAAGCAAACATTTCTAGCCCAAGAGCCTGCTGTAAAAAAGTCGAGTGTATTAGATTACAGAATGAGATGTACAGGAAGGATAGCGATGCATTTTGGTGAAACTAACCTCAGAAGACTCCCGTACCGATGACCAAAAATGCCCGAATTTATATGTATATTATAAAAGTATAATTAAAATGTATGCCAAGTAATAGAACTCGAAGAGCCCAAATATAATAAATAGGGTTGCATTGTTGAATCGTGTTCCAAACATGGGTTGCCACCGGTTTTTTGGGTTAATTTTTCTAAAATGGGTGGCAAAGTCAAAGATAACACCCTCGCTAGTTAAACCGTCTCTCATTAATCTTCCAATCAAATTCATTTGGGTGTATATTTTTGACATGAACCATCCACCCTTATTACTTTTATTGTGTCAACAAGCAGCAAGCAGTCTATTAAACTACGCGGAATTAAGCTTTCTCTCATTTTCTATGTTATGTTGGACGATTATCTATCAGCCAACACACCCACTCCCACACCACCCACAAATCCTCTGACTCAGGTTACTGTTGTGACTTCAGTATTGTTAGGGTTTTTTTATTTGTCAGTTCTTTTTTTTCTTCTGTTTTTTGTTGATGTTGCTTTTCTTATTGACCTCATAACCTATGTTTGTATATATGTATGTGCGTCGGTCGGTTCCTTTGGTTCATCATCATTATTGTTGATGGTTTATATCTATGTGCGCGTATGTATGTTTGTATTTATGTACTCTAACTATTATAAAGCACTTATATAGCCTGATTAAAGTGAAATTGTTTTTTTGTTGAATTCATTTCACTTTTCCTTTCTTCTCGATATTGATTTCACTGTAGCAACGATATTAAAATGTTTTAACAAGGAAAAGCTTATAAATCTGGGTCAACTGGTATGCTTTCAATCGATCTTTCTTCTTCGGCATTAGATTATGCAGACAAGGAATTGCTGGATAATTTTTGAAACAAGCAAATTTAAAATATTAATGCAGATAACAATTTTAATACTAAAAAAATAAATCACTTAAAAATAAAAGCCGGAAAGCTCAAAATTCCAACAAATTCTCCAAACACATTTTTGCATATGACGCTGCACAACATAGAAATCTGCAGCACTTAGATTCCCCAGTCTAGTGGTATCATCAGCGATATGGGCGACTTGCAAGCAACAATTGAATTTTCCGTTGAATTGTATAAATTCTACAATGTGGATTTATTTCAAAGAGGGTAAGTAGAAAATATAATCAGAAATTCAACAGTCAACAAATATTTTGATAACGCAATACAGTTTATGTCTAATTTGCCACAGGAATATACTGCCCTCAGAAACGAAAAGGGCGTATCTCAAAAAATTCATATTCGTGATTCTTATGGCAACGGATAGCTTAAGAAATCACACGTCTAATGAACTACTCCTACCTGTGCCGGTATCTTAGTTCAAACATATAAAAAATCTCTTAAGAGAATTTTCTCCATCTCAATTTTACAGGTATTTCAACAAATATGTAATAGGTATATCAACAAATTGACATAAACAAAACATCAATTCTCTCGATCATTTTTTTGAGATACGCCCTTTTGGCTTCTGAGGGCAAATTTCTTTTTTAACTTTTATAGTATATTTATACCCGGCACCAAGCATATTTTTGATATTGAAAATGATAAAATAAATGAAAATTCTATATCATTCACGAATACCAAAATCAACAACAAAACAGAAATTTTCGCGTTTCTTAATGTTACATCCGTAACGAATATTCGAAAAAGTTCGTTGTCAAGTCCGATACTGATAGTTGTCCATCCGGCACAAAGTTCGTTTTCGATATCAATATTATTTTCAGTATAAATATGTTTTTGCCTTACTATAACCAATAAATTAAATTAGATTTAGGATAGGAGTTTTTAAAAATAGAACAGAAATAATCTTAAGTAAGACATTGTTTTCGTTATTATTAGTTTCATACTTTTTTCTGGAAAGCCTCGATTTACTGAAAATATGTGGGACAAAATCTGAAAATCTGAAAGTCTGCCCACTCAGGAGGGCAGAAATCATATTTTGAACCATTACAATAAAATATTTCAAGATATACACTAAAGCAGTGGCGTTCCTTGAATATTTTTTGACCGGAGCGAAGAACGGTTCTCCGTTCCCTATATTTCAGAAACAAAATCAAGCCATTCGGATAAAATTGAATATAGTTTTTCTGTTTTGATCAATAAAAATAATATTTGAAAATCTCAATGAAACTTAGGACCAAGCTTTCGCGTCTGGGGCGACAGCCCTCCTTTTCCTTAAGATGAGACATGAAAATTGAAGTTATTTAAAAATATTGGTAATTAATATTGATAATATTGGATTAGATTGATAATATAATATTATTACGGTTCAAAGAATGTAAAGTTTAAGAAGTCGATTTTTCCCATTTTCTATACGGTGTTTTTATATTACATGCTAATATATTATTTTACGAATGAAATGATAACTATCAATCTTTTCGAAATACCAAAAAGAATTTACTTGCTGCAAGTACAATATTTCTACCCGGCTTGTGGTGTCATATTCGCCGGCATGTCTCTTTTCCAACCTATAATTAAACAGATTTGTACACTTGTAAGCAACTTTATTTGTGCATGCACTTGTATCACAAAACCGATGTAGTGTGTAAATACTTAAGTTTATCTATTTTGGATATGAACACAGCAACAACAAAAGGACAGCATCTAACAAACTTAGCAATGCTCGCATTCTCGTCAGATACTTGCGCCATAAGAATTGGATTATCAGAGAATTAAAGCGGATGAGTAAATAAACAAAATATAAACAAGCGATAAAAATATAAACAGGCAAAAACACGTGTTGGAGCCATCATTTGGTGAAACACAAAATATCATGACGGCAATGAAAGTGTTTCAAAATATTCACACGCCAGTGTGTTTACAACACTAAAAACAAAACTTGATGAGAAACATAATTATAAATTATAGAACGATTTGTCAAAGCTATTAAATTAACTTTTTAATGATATTTAATTTGCTTGTGAATTTCCTTTCGAAAGAACATGATTTCAGGGTTAATTTTCTACAAAATTTGTTGTTTTATGGTCTCTAGCTAACTTTTTTCCAAATTATATATCTATTTAAATTCATTATTAAAAATAACTAAAAACTTCTGAAGCTGTTTTCGATCCTAATCGCTGCTCCACCAAATAAGCGATTCATGATAATTTATTATATATGTATCTTAAAAGCTACTTGTCAGATATAAGAGGTATTCTGCTTTGTACACAACTTTTTTCAAGTGGAAAAACTGCATTGGGAATATGCAGTGTTGTCAAGCTGAAAAGAAGAAGTTTAACTAAATTTTAAAGACCATGTCACAAAAATCCTAAAATTTTCTGCTATGTCAGAATTTTTTTTTTAATTCCTGCCAGGCCCTCGGCATGTACATGAATTTCCGGGCTTGATCGGGTCAATCCCCTTCACTTGGCAACCCTGTGAATAAGCGTCTTTCAAAATCTTTTTATTTTCTGTAACTTATCGTTTTATACGCAACATGATATTTCTTTTTAAACCACGCAAAATAAGCGATTTTTTAGCTTAAATATCAAGTACTTGTTGCTATAACTTGAAAACTTGTCAATTTATCTTATTAAAACATATTATGGAAAATACGATTTTTCAAAAATTACAATTGAACATCATTGAACTGAATTGAGTCATTAGCACACCGATATTCATGTAATTTTTAGAAATTATTCAAGGCTGTTTCTTAAACAAACATGACGAGGCAACATATGAATATCAAAATCTAAGTGGTAACATCACAATTTGAAGAAATAAATCATGGCGGGTATTTTCGGTCGAATGTTTGACAGCTAAGGCAACAAACTAGAACTAAAGCTTAAGAACAGCTGTCCTAATCGTGGGCTCAAATCTCACTGTAGTACAAATTAAGCAAAAACTGGGTCTGACGTAAGGTACATGACAGAAATGCGTTCGTCTTTCTAAATTCTGATAAGAACAAGATATATAAGTTCATCAGTTAACTCCGAGTATGCTTTCACATTGCGATCTCCACCTGTTGTTTTTAAGAGATGTTATAGGTTTTGTTTGTCTCTGTCCGCCGCTGCAGTCTTTCCTCAGAGAGATGCATTTAACGAATGCTGATAGGTAACGGTGGGCAGTTGAGGGGCTTCGAAAAGGTTCTTTCCAGCGGATTAGCTGGTCTTCTGTAGTACATAGGTAATAGGTTTCCCTTTTTGTTTTTGATTATGTTATTTCGTGCGAAGTGCTCTGATTTCTTGCACGTTGTACATATCTCGTTTGTCTCCTTCTCAAGAAGCTTTTACTTCCTCATTAAAGGTGTTAGCTATCTGACCTGTAGTCACTTATTTATGGTATAAGTCTAAGTATGATGTCTCTCGCTGCTTGATGTTTGCCAGTTTGCAAGTTTAATTTTACAAAACACATTAAGGTACATAGTACCAGTCTAAGAAATTTGACTTCTGTATCTACTGAATGTTTGCTCTGATGCAATCCATTCAATTTTACGAGTATTTAGCATTTAATATTTCATTTTGAACACTTTGTTTTGAATGCATTTCCAATTAATTTATATTTATGTACTGCATGTTCTCTTTTTCAGTCTCTACCAAGTGCGATGTTCGCTTCGAGTTTCACCGCGTCTGCCAGTCCAAGTGGAAACCAGCGTTTTAGCAGAGCCAACTCAGCAGCAACAACAGAATAACTCACAGTCACAAGTATCGCTACCTACACCTCACAATGGGGAACATTCCGATGTGACGGATTCACAGCAGCAGCAACCGTCACTGAACTTGCCGCAGAATCTGGCGCAAAACAATGTACTGCCCGGTGCTGCATACATTATTAATGGGGTAGGTGCATCGCGTGTCTTTCAGATACTCTATCGCAACGAGGAGGTGATGCTGCGCGATGTGGTGCATTTTCGTACTCACTTACTGGGTAAGTAACAAAAAGTTTACAAAGAAATGCATTGATTTTCTTCGAATGAAAATGGCGGCTTAGAACAGATTTTATTTTGAAATAGGGTCCGTAGGGATTACAGATATAAGTTTTAAATTAATTTTTTAAATTTTTTTACCCTATTTCGAACTAATTGAGGGGGCGTCCCATTTGATTTTCGTAAAAAAGTACACTTAAAAACCACCCTAATATACATACATATGTACATACAATTATTTAATGGAAATGTCTTTAGTTACCTTTTAATGTTAAAATCGAGTTAGTTTATTTTTTAAATATGAGCACACATATTCATATATTAACTCAATATGGGCAAAGACCAAAAAATAAATAAATATTGAGCTTTCTTTTGACAGCTCTAATGTATTTTATCTAAGCTTCATTTATTGCAAAGGATCAAATTAAATTATAAAACAGATTCTTTGAATAATTTTTGTTCTACTAAGTTTTATTTCCGGTAACCAAAATACTTGGCTCTGCCATTTGCCGCATAGTTCAAATTTCTAAAGTGGCATCAGACACAACGCACGAATGACTTGCCAATGAATTTGTATCTGTAGGCTTGTTGGCAAAAAATCAAATATTTAATTGCCAAACTGCTTTGAGGCTAAAAGGTTCCTTGACTGAGTAGACAAAAGACAGAAAACTATAAATATGTAATTGATAGTTAAACAAGTTTTAATTAACAAAAAATAAAACTGTGTAAAATTAAAAATTTATTTAAAAATACCAAAATAAGAAACTCTTCTTTGGTTTATCAAAGACTACAGCATGGGCAAAGTGGAAAAATGTCATAAACCTTTTTTTTTATGAATTCACAGTTTTAATTTCTTTCATATTTCCCTTAGCTTCCGCGCAGCAGAACTACGTCTTTTATGTTGAAATCAATAAGTCAATGAATTGTCACTATGTACATTAGGGTAATTCATTGAGGTTGCTCATTGAACTTTTTAGTTTTTTATAGAGATTCATGTGAAAGAATTCTTTACTAGACAGCTTCGTCTATATCTCGTGAAAGAAAAATCTTACACGAATGATATTTTTCTTAATCGTCGAAATATTCCTAAATTCTGAAAGAAAAAAATTAATGGAGCTTTTTTTATGTTCTTTCCAATGGGCTTAGTTCCGTTCGTGCAATATTTTTCTTCCACGAGATATAGATGAAACTTTCTAGCAAAGTATTGTTTACCATACAGGAAGTATGTGAATCGGGGAAATGTTGAAGAGAATTGTATGTACTCGCTACTGAACGTGCACGTTGGAAGAATTTTGTGGAGGCCCTAAGCTCCATGAAGAGATAAAGAACACCAGAGAGATTTCTATGGAAAACAAAAAGTTCAATGCCATCATTAATATTATGAACTCTTCTTGCACAAGAATTTGTATTTAATGTAACTGCTGCTATTAAACCTGTTCGAAGCAAAAAAAAAGGGCGGCTCAGGAGCAATTTTTTGAATTTGATAAAAAAAAAACCATTCAACTTTATAAGGAAGAATGGATGCCGGATTCAAATTTGGTCACTCAAAATTTATAAAAAAACCTATTCTAGCATTATTTAAATTTTTTTTTTAGAAATTTTATATCTCTTACCTCGTATCTGGGGCTGTCACGTCACGTTTTCCTAAAACTTTTTCATATTACCATACCATATACGCAGGTAACAATATTGAGGTATTCGCTGTATAGCCAACTCCAAATGTTAAACAAATGAGCTTTTTTGGGAATATTAATTTTTTAACATAAAATTATCTAATAAACAAAAAAAGATTTTAAATGTTTTTGTACAATTAAAATTTTTATCGTGAGAACAGACATTTTTTAAATATTTACACATGTGGGCCACAGCAATAAAAGTGGTCATCACAAAAAAACACAAATGAGAAAGTTTTTATATCTCATTAAAAGCCTGATACACACGCCGACTTTTCTTATTTTAAAAATGTTGACACATTCTCAAAACATTGACCCGTTTTGTGCGTTCGAAATAATCGTGTACTTTACAAGTTAAGTATTTTATTCAAAAATTCAAGGCACTTGTTGTTATGACTTTGAAAGTGTGTAATGAAATAATTTTCTGAGTACTTTTGTCCCAATGCATTTTTTTGATATTATTGAAGTTCAATTTCAGATTTTTTTATATTCAGCAAAATATAATGTGCCCCAATTAAGAGGACATTACCATGCAATTTTATGAATTTTGAAAACTAAAATTTTGAATATTATTTTACACTGTGCGAAAACTTTTATCTGTTGCACAAGATAATCATAGAGCACAATAAATACTTGAAATTCAAATGCGAGCACTTTTTCCCATTTACTCAAAAGCTTATTGTGTCTAGGACAATATATGAGAAAACTGCTACTCCAAAGTACTTGCACATTGTTCAGCAATCCTTTTGCTACTCGAAAAATAAAATAAAAAAGAAAATCGTATGAAAAGCGTTTTAGTTATGAGACTGAAAAAATTGCCTTTTCAAAGGCTGTTCTGGTTGGTAACATCGTTTTACATCCGAAACAAAAATCAATTGGTTTTATGACCATTTTGGTTGCCGTCCACACCTGGCTTACACGTCAATTTTAGCTGACATCATCTTGTTCTGCTTTTGAGAAATGCAACATAAATCATATAACAAATGAGTCCAGCAACTTTGTGCATGAAAATGGGCGATTTGCCAATAAAAAACAAGCGAAATTTTTCCATTCATCTGCGTTTTATTGTTTCAAGCAACGTGTTAAAATTTGTCATTGTGTCGATGTCATGGTGACCTAAAGTATTCAAATGTCAAGAATTTATTTATGTAGGATAATGCTCCATAATATGAATATTATCTTGTCAAAAAATAAGCAAAAGCATTTCTGTGGACATTTGAAAAAACAACCTCTTGCGATCTACGGTAATAATTTAATATAGCGTAAGTCTTGCGTTGAAGCAAAGAACTAAGTATTGAATTATTACCGTAGATCGAAAGAGGTTGTTTTGTCAAATGTCCACAGATTTATATAATGGAATTACAAATTTTTTTAATCATTTAAACAATTAGACTGAGAGCTATCAACGTAAATATTATGGCTGTTCCGTGGGCTAGTAAGTAATTGATGGAGTGTTTTTTTGGGCAAGTATATTCTTCAATATATAACATCAAACTCGATACAGTTTAGTTTCGGATTTTTTCCAATTTTCGGATACCTTTGGGATGCCTCCAATCCATCAAAATATGTATTGGTATAAGCCAAGCCATTTATCTAACTTTGGAAACACAAAAATGTCACGTGTGAACTAGACCGGGTCGAGAATTAAATTCAGCACGATAGACTCTGAAAAGTCTTAAGAACGTTTTCTGTATATTTGTTTTTTTTTTTTTTTTGATTGGAGAAAAGTTGATGGAGCAGTTTTGGTTCTCCTGAAGGTCTTTTTTGGCAAAAAAAATATGTTTCTTTTTGTGTAACCTTGGGGAACATGATGAATGAGAAGCAATTTTTACACAAATTCATAGAATTTCGCCACGGAAACGACGAAACTCTGAACTTGTGCATTGACTGAAGAGACATTTTTTTCGGCAAGTCCGCATGTTTGTCTTTTATAACTTCATTGAAAAGCGCTAAGAATTAGGCGTGATATTCGTCGGTAGTCTTTCCTGTTTATATACTATGCCACAAAGTGTATGTCAATTATCTTTTCATAAAAATATAGCGCTTAAAAAGACATTTCAAAGAAGATATATATTATTGAGATCTAAAATATTGATAGAGTTTTCTTACATTTTCTTCAGTACATAAAAATGGCTCTATTTTGAATTGGGGCCTCTCAAACCAAAACGCAATAGGTTTGATTTTGTTCTGATATTTTGTTCATTGATATTTAGACCATATGTCCCTTTTTTCAAAAGAATTATCAGTTTCCAATTTCACGTCTACCAATTACTTTTTCGCCAACAATACTGTATACTCAGATATTGCTGGCACTTTAGTGAATATTGGGTTCGCTGAGGACACTCAGTGTAGTGCAAAGCAAAGTGCTTGAGCAAACTCCTGAAGTCATGTCAATTTCTATTTTCGAACAATCGGTGAAGATTTTACAAAGCAAAGTTTAAAATCAACTTCCATTTCTGGTGCGTTTTTTTTCGAAAATGATTTCCTTTTATGGACAAAATATGACCATCGGTGATCAAAATTGGTGACACACTGGTAATACTATATGTACATAGCTCCGCGAGTGCTTGCGCTCGTACTCTTTTTCAATGGTTTTCTCATTTTTGATATCTTGTGCCGCTCAAATTTTGTGATTTACTATATTATCCAATAGAGCTGAAATATTGCACACAGCTTTGGTTCTGATGACAATACAATATAGCATATCTTATATCGCTCTTAATACAATTTAGAGCGGCGAACATTTCAATATTACGAAATAGTATTTTTTTCACAACCCCCTTGACATGGGTATCAAATGAAAGAGTTTGACGACTTAAATATGGTAAGCTTTGGGACTTCATTCTCGGATTAATTTTTTCATCAGAACCTCGTTGATATGTATATCAAATTGCATAGAATACGATTAGCTTTGTGACGTCATTCTAAATACAACATAACGGAGGCCCCAAGGTGGCGGCATACCCTTTTCTACACAATTTCCTTCATATGGGTATTAAATGAAAGGGTTTGACAATTAATAAATTAAAATTTTAAAATAAATATATTCAAAAAATGTTTTTACAACTTACAGTTTTAACCCCAAACTACACTAAAATGTGGATATGTTTTTTAGTGATTATAGGTCGATCAGAATAGTTTTAAAAATTTGTAGAAAAACTCCTTTTTATTGATTAATTGCCGTGACACAATTCTATTCATATTGTGATAATTTTTCTTGCAGTGGACAGTCGCCATTTGAGGGAATCAATCGAACGTGCAGAATTCTCATTACATCTTGAATTGTGGTTTAGTGAACAAAACAATGGCACCAGTAGCTTAACATTGGCGTCATCGCGTACCCTTCAATTGAATTTCCATCCAGCCAGAGGATTGCATTATCACCTTCCGGTGCTTTTTGATTACTTTCATCTATCGGCCATAAGCGTTGGGATTCATGCAAGCCTTGTGGCGCTACATCAGCCGTACATAAAGTAAGTATGCATGCTAATTAAACATACGAGTTTGACCTATAAATCAATTAGAAAAATAATACAAGCAGAAAAAGGTACATACTATATAAAGTTGCTATCGGTTTAAAAAATAGGGTTAGTTAAATAGTGGTTTCAAAGACCAGGGTCGCCTAAAGTTTTGGAGGCTACAATTACATACGTTATATATACTGAGCCTTTTTCTTAAAATTCGCTCAATCCTTATTCGAAGCTAGTCGAAAAGATTTTTAATTATATTCCCATATACTATGCAGTCGTATCGTTTATTTCATATTTACTTTATGAGAAGTTAGTAAACAGCTCAAACGAGTTAAGCTTATAAAAATTAAATTAAATTTTGAGTTATTTTGTTACATAGTTCATAGTTAATAAATTGTACTCTTAATAGACTGAAAAATTATTCAGATTCCAATCCTCCATTAAACACCAAATTTATTGCAAAGGACCGACATTTCCGCCAAATAACACTTTCCATGAATTTAAATGACTTTTTATTGTTTAATAGTCTTAACAGATTAGTTGACGAAATGCACAGATTTCTTGTATCATTTTGAGATCCAATGTAGCTTAAATCAAAAAACCTGCAGTGGATTCGTGTTCAACGATGAAAAACCATTTAAAATACCACATTTCAGCTTGTAGAAGGATATTCAATTTGGTTCCATTGTGCGACCCTGCTCCACTTACTGAGCGGCAGACAGTACACAAATGGTATATGCTTTGTGACGTTATCTCCTGGGATATTAGCTTTGAGTTAGTTATAAATGATATGTCGGAGAATGATGAACCATAATTCCTAGTGGGCATATCGAAATTGGATTATTAAGGTTATATATCACGCCGCGAGTGCTTACACTCACTTGCCTTTTTTTCATTCACCGAAATCCATAAGATTCCATGGTCAAATTTTGCATTAATTCTTTTATTTACATGGCCAGTTTTTAAAAATCGATACTTTGAACCGAATATCGAAATTAAGACATTTTACAACAATTTTAGGAATACTCACCACGTTGTTGTGTTGGGATCTCGATTTCAATCAGTTTCCTTTTCTTCTTTTCCTATCTTAAATTTTTTTGTTCTAATTCCTCTGCACTGTAGTCTTTTGTACAAAAAATCGCTGAAAATCAAATAAATTATATTGCCGATCAATTAAAAAAATGAAGGTGATACTTTCGGTGGAGCAATGCCAAACTTGTATTCCCGATATTAACACAAACTTTCTTAATTTAAGCCATTAAACTGTTCCGCAACATTTCCATTTTTATTGTTTTTAATATAATTTTTATTTCGTCTCTAATCGCCTTGCTATCAAATCATTACGGATTCATGCTGTACACATAACTACATACATACCTACATATGTACCATATACTATATGCATTTTTCAAATCACAAAAAAAATATGCCTTAAATTTTCATAAAATTGCCTCAATCGTACGTACATAAATGATTGTCATAATAAGGAAAACATTTTTCCAAATTTTTCGCCAATGGTAAGATAAATTTGCAGTTCCTTCAAATAACCTGGTGTCATAGCTAACTGTAGTACGTAGCTTAGTTTGTTCAGCTTTTGACGCACTTTCTAGAAGTGCTAGTGGTATTTTTAATTTGCAGTCGGAAAGAACGCTTTTGTACGTGTTAAATATAACTGTGCATGAAATCACAAATAAAAGGTCCTTTTACATACTTAAAGCCTTTGAAGGATTAATAAATGTACATTTCGTATGATAATGAAATTTTAACGAGTTTCTTTGAGAACGTCATCATTTTAAAAACACTCAACTTATTTTTTTTTTTTTTTTTTGAGTTGACACACACTGTACTGAACAGTAAGCTCAGTAAAATAATTAAAAAACACAATAATTCAGCTACAAGGAGTTCAATATTGCACAACTTTTTCAAGCATTTGCGGTCGTTTCCATTCCATAAAGCGAATAATTTTCTCTTGCAAAGCATCAATTATTGCCAGTTTATTCTCATAGACCTTGAACTTTACATTGCACCAATAAGCCTTGAAGGTCTTAAAGGCTAATTCACAGGTCCGTTTTTGGAGATAATTTTTTTACCGAATGTTAATTTCAGAAAATCTATCAATTACTTCGGTTACAGGATGACACGTAGCGCCGTCTTGTTAAAAGTACAGCTCTCTAAATGTTCCGGTGGCTTATTTTTTGAAGAACGGCCCGATGAACACTCCAGTCCATAGAACTCACCAAACATTACACTGTTCTGGATGAAATGGTGTCTGGAGAGCTTTTTGTGAAATGTCCTCACTCTAAATACGGCAATTCTGTTTGTTGACGTAACTGTTTAACCAGAAATGAGCCATATCGCCGAACAAAATTTTCCAATAAAAATTTGAATCAACTTGCAATTGTTCTTCAGAACAAACTGCCGCCCCCCATTTTTTTTTTTTTTTTTTTATAGCGAATGTATTTTTGGCCATATACCTACAAAAAATTTAAGTTTTCAATAGCTATTCGCCGCCTCCAAGTCTTTGCGCTCGGGGCGAGCGCACACTTCACTCACGTCCGTCTAGTTATGTGACTATCCAATGGCTAAAGTTTTTTAACCATTTGACCGAGATCTTTGTCGATCTTCAAAAAAAAAAAATTATTTTAAGAAGTTAACTCAGCTGGTTTGTCAACCTAAAACGGTGAAGTTCTAAAAAACACCACGTTACTTTCAAAACTTTTAAGTCTGTGGATAGACCTATTTGTGATTGATTGATATTTACATACCTAGCTAAATATTAAGTAATTTATGTACTGTTTTACCTTTCAGTGCTCCAAAGAGCTCCAAACCTTGGATGGGAGGTGGAAAACTTAGTTGTCGCGGAAGTATGTCACCTGGACCGTTAGAAGCCACATTTTTTGGTCCACAAGTTGCTGGGACTACAAAGTGTAGTGGTGGTCCAGCTGGTCGCCTTTTACAAACAAGACAAATATATCAGGAAATTTGTGCCCTTCTGTTAGCTGCTATCGAAAGCCTTAAGGCGACCATTAACGAATTTAGTACTGTGCTTACACCAAGTATGAATAGTCAACTAGGATCACCACCGTTGCGCGAAAACGACACATTGGAGAGGTTACAACAGCTTTCGGAACAAGCAAAAGTAAGAATTAAGTATAAATATAAGTTAAATTAACATAGCTTCGAATAGCTAAATTAAAATCTTGAGAAATTTCTTCGTTGTTGTTGGCTTTATAAAGAAAGTTGGTTAATGTGCGCATGAAGAGAAGCCCACACAAGCTAATGGGCTTATCCGAAGGATGCCATTCATCCATATATCCATGCGCACTATTTTGTTCAATATCAATCGATAGCAAAATGGTGTGTCCTTTCGGAAATTTTTTTTTTTTTATGTTTTAACAGGAATGCCACGACTAAGCGCGAGTTTCTCAAATAGCAATCAGCCTTTCAGCAAAATAAATCCTGGACAATATTGACCGTTAATTTTTCAACAAGGGCAGCGAAAAATATTCTCGCAAGTCTGAATTTCGAAAAAGTGCTATCAGACGATGGTTTATCCACCCATGTATTGAGAATATGCAAGTCAATGCCAAACCTCAAACATTTTCTACACTTATGAATGTTGCTAGAGGTTACAGAAAGCGTAATGTACTGTCATCTTGCAAATTATTATCTGAATCGAAACAAGCTACTTAGCGATCATCAAGAAGTCAGTTCGAGCCAGATTTTGTGGAAAAATAAAAAGCTTCAAGTTGCGATTTTTGAGAGAGTAAAAGCTGGAGCTGAAAAGCTGAGTATTTTAAAGGCGTTTGATCGAGTATACCACGAGATACCACGCCTTCGTATCGGCAATTTCTTCGTTCACTGGAGGCTGAGCCTTTGCACTAGCGGCATCATCCGTGTTTTGGCAGACAGTTCACTTGAAATGATGGGTCTATCAATTATGAAGTCCACAATTTCTGTTCTTTTTTAAACCTATATCAATCGTTGCTTACATATTTTTTAGCTGCTTTTGTTTCGTTGAATGTTGCCTAGATTACCGCACAATTAATTCTAATATTATTTGAAATATCTCTTTGCAGCTTCACGATAATGAAGAAGAATTCGCCATACGTGCAAATTCGGATATTGCACAACTTTGTGCAGAATGTATTATTTTCTGGCGTCGTATTCTACTGGCTTCTACGCAACCATCAATACACACTCTGCTTGCGAAAAAACATCACATTTTGCGTTTGCGCCGCTTTGCCGAAGGCTTCTTTGTCATGGAAAATCCACGACACTCTGCAGCTGGCTGCTATGATAGCAATCATCAAAACTACGTTGCAATTTCAGAAATGGCCAGACGTAGTCGCTACTTGCATTCGCTGCCGCCTCTACCTGTCCACTGTACTTCTTTAGACGGTGATTCCAATTCTCTACCGCTGATCTTCGAGGATCGCTATTTGGAGCCCCCGAACTATGCTCATCGACGCCGTTCGGGTAGCGACCCCGAGTTAAATGGACATGAAAGTACTATAAGCCGATCATCAAAAGAAAATACAAGTCATGCCCTCATCAAACCGGAAACAACAAACTCCTTAGGGAGTCTTAATGGAAAACATGGAAACAATGAAATAGAATGCCTATGTGGCCTTAACTATGAGTACCGAAAGCCATCTATTTGCATGGCTGGTGTACTGACACCACGTTTTGCACTAGGTGGTGAAATTTTACAGGCAAGTCTTACCATAACGCCTTCAGCAGCCTCAACAGTATCAAATAAAGCGCTCAGCCGTAACAATATATCAAGGCATTCAGTTTCAACGCTGCTAAATCGTTATGATTGTGATATCGATGATACAAATGTATTTAAGCCTATCAGCAATGGTACACTTCCAGCCAGGCATAGCAAGTCGCTTGATCAGCTGGATGGAACGGTGCGTAGTACGCCTTCTTTGCGCACATATTGCCAGAGGCAAACGGAACCGAATGAAAATTCAGTATCAAATTTCGAACGTTCGAATAGCTCGAACAAATTTGCATTAACCCACACAATAACACCGGCAACACCACAAAATACACTGAACCACAAGGGTAAAATCAAAGCGGAAGATCTCATGCGAAATATCAATGAATTCCGGGAGAAATATAAAAACAGTGAAGACCCGTCGTTTAGTCATGGAGGTGTTACAGGTTTTATTAATAGCAGTGATACCAGTAGCTCCGGCATTAATGGCTACCATCTTAAATCATCTAAAGCACTCAATATTCTCACGGAAATATGTAGCAAAAACGGCGGAAAGTTGGACTACCTGCATGAAATTAAATTGCTGAATCCGCCAAAGCCAACACCAAAAACAGCGTGGAATTTATCACAAACAAACTCAATACAGAGAACCACCATGCAGGGCTTAATACCGCCAAGGAATTCATACCCCCCTCATGTACAGCATAAAAAGACAGATCCATCAGCGAGAGCAAATTATGCTAAGCCAAATCAAACAGCCTCTACCATTCCAGCACAAAACACTATTCCGCGAAGTAGTTCAACACTAGCATTACGTCAAAAGAGCTTTAATGCATCAGGTAGTATACAAAACTTTTCCACTATACCCAGATCGGTAGAGATAGCACGTGTGCGTGTATCGGATCTCAAAGACATGCTAAAGAATGGCACACTTAAAAAAGACTCAAGTAGCTCTGAGAGCGACATACCCTCAAAAGTTCGCAAGCCGCGCGTTAAGCCAAACATGCTTTCCTCGGCAAGCGTACCATTTAAACTAGAATCCTTCAACTGTACGATTAGCAGTGCAGCAGATCAGCACAATGGTGGTGGTTTTAGTGAATCGCTACCAAATCTAGCGCCACCGCCGCAATTCGACACAACAAAGGAGGCAAAAGAACGCGGGAAGCTGAAGCAGAAAGCAAGTGGTAGCTCGACATCCTCGCTGAGCGAACAAAGTGGTTGGGTTTCTAGCAGACGTAGTTCAGGTGGCCTCTCCAGTACGGACACCATAACAAACGATCAACAACAGTTATTGGAAAATCAAAATCATATCAATCTAATGGAAACGAAGTTGAACGGTGAACAATTAAGGCTTAAATTACAAAATCTTTTAGACCAACAACAGAAAAAAAAGCAAAAAGTTTCAAAGCAAACAGTGCTTGGGGAAAACAACGCCGCACATGTAAGAAAACCGCTGAAAGCCACTGTAGATATTCCCGTCCACAAAAAAGTGTCATCAATAACATTAGGTCCAAAGGTGGATCGTCATAAAACAGATCTAAATCTACGCCGATATTGCCGTTCAAGTAACAAAAATGCGACAGCAGACTCCAGTGGCATGGAAAATAATGAGCCGCAAAGACCACAACGGCGACAGCGTGGTAGAAACTCAAAAGCTGAAAAGTCAAAATCGGAATTCGACTTAACAAGCCTTAAGGATACTACAGACACTTTTGAAAACGTACGTGTACCACCTCCGAAGCAATTCCAAGATGATCTGCTACCGCCCGATGCATTTAGAGATCCACCTGTTACACTGCCAGACCAAACAGTACCAGAAGTCGTAACATCAACAACCAACGTACCACAAACAACATCGACAGAGTCCAAAATGTTACCAACAAAGTTACGTCAACTGCCACTACAGAAGACTGACTTTCACAAACACAACGAGAATAATCACAGCAAACATAATAGTAAGATCCAAATAGCCAGCACTAATGTAATACCAGTACAGTCTTCCTCAGCGCCGTTGCCACCAGCACCACCACTTCAGGATATTTCACAGGTTGCGTTAGTGCAGCGTAAGCCCATTACTGCCATTGATAATCCAGTTTATCATATTTACGAATCTCTTAAGCCCATGTCAACACCCGGTGTATTTAGCGGTAAGCCTGTTAGTCTGAAATCACAAAATATTAACGAAATCCAACGAAACAAGGAGCTTATCAACATACACAATCAAACGGAAGCGTATTTAAATGCAGGTATACAAAACGGGAAGACTTACCGTTTTGTGGATACATCTAATGTCATAATATCACAAGACTGCACCGAAGATGAAGACAAGGAAAATACACACATCTGTCCGGCTATTGTGCGCTCCGATAGTCAAAGATCTAGTGTGGGTTCAAAATCCAAGCGAAAGAATCATGATGCGACCACTTCACTACTTGAGTTCGAGAAGTATCGCGAGGAATTCCGTAAACAGATTAAGTACAGTGGCAGCATTTATTCGGATTACACTAAGCTGGCATCAGAATTACCGTATTTTTATATAAGTGATGAATATCGTGCATTTTCACCACACGGCATGCATTTAATTATATGTGTACATGGTCTTGATGGAAATTCAGCGGATCTACGACTGGTACGCACGTACCTTGAACTTGGTCTGCCAGGTGTTAACTTGGAATTTCTTATGTCAGAACGAAATCAAGGAGATACCTTCTCTGATTTTGACACTATGACTGACAGGTTGGTATTGGGGCCAGTGGGTGCTTGAAAAAAATATATAACGTTCGTTTTTCACTTTCACTTTTTTTTCAGATTAGTATCAGAAATACTCTACCATATCGAATCTTGTGGACTTAATCCAGCACGCATTTCATTTGTAGCACACTCTTTGGGAACAATAATTGTACGCAGCGCTTTAGCCAGACCACAAATGCGACCATTGCTACCGCGACTGCATACTTTTCTTTCACTATCGGGTCCACATTTAGGAACACTTTATAATACTAGCGGACTTGTTAATATGGGTGAGTCTTGCAATTTTTGAGGAGTTGTTTTATTTCGCTCTTAATTTGATTTCTCGAATTCAATGGCAATTTGATTTGTTGAATTGATGAGAAATACATACAATGTTGTCTGGGATGAATTTCTGATCGGTCAATAAAAAGCGACCTCTTACTGACGCAAAACTGTTATTGCTGGGGATTTTTTGATTTCGCTCAGAAATATCGAACAAAACCCAAATGAAAAAATAAGACAAAATCACCCAAAAACGTACATAGTTGGTCATACAAATTTGGTCCGATTTTCCTAAGGAAACTATACCAAAATGATCAATTCGTAACTTTTTTATTTTCGTTTGTATGCGATTCTTCTTAAGGAAAAATTACATTCTTTTTATATATTATATAAATTTTCTAACTTTTTAAAAATTAAAGGCATGTGGTTTATGCAAAAATGGAAGAAATCCGGTTCTTTACTTCAGCTATGCATGAGGGATACACCAGATTTGCGAAAAAGTTTTCTATATCGCCTTAGTCAACGTAGCACGTTACATAACTTTAAAAATATTTTACTCTGCGGTTCGAGTCAAGATCGTTATGTGCCATCACATTCAGCACGATTGGAATTATGCAAGGCAGCTATTCGAGATTCTTCAAATTTAGGCACTGTATATAGGTTTGTTCTCTGACACACAATTACTATCGAATCTTCGGCATTTACTTAAGTATTTATCTTAATTTCAGAGAAATGGTTCATAATATAGTCGCACCCATTTTATCACGTCCGGAGCTTACTTTGGCGCGATACGATGTACATCATGCGCTTCCACATACAGCAAATGCGCTCATCGGTAGAGCAGCTCATATTGCTGTCCTCGACTCGGAATTGTTTATTGAAAAGTTCTTATTAATAGCAGGTTTAAAATATTTTAGCTAGCGGAAACAATTCGAAAGCGTTTGCGTAACAAAAAAAAAAACAATAACTGATTAAAAATAAGAAATGAAAGAAAAACATGAAACGAAATTCTCTAACCCTTTCGGTTACCGTCTCCTCCACAAAGCACATACTAATTAAATGTGTCTTACTAAAAAAAAAAAAGATATTGTTTGGATTCGAAACCAACTATCGTTCTTGGCAGAACTAGGCTTATGACAGAATGGGTTAGAAAAAAAAAAAGAATACCTATGCAGTTCTGATAATTGCTTATGACTTGACGTCCCTGAAAAAAATTTAAGACATTAAGGACTTTGGAAACTTAAGATCCCATCAAAATTCAGATAAAATTTAGGGACTTGTGGAGCCTACAATAATTTGAAAGCCTCATAATTTCTCAAGTCTTCAATATAGCTCGAGCTTAAGAACTATTTCTAGATTTGAATGCTCTTATAAAAATTATGAAAAGCATGAGAGAGCCCTTAAAATCACAGCTCTGATGGCCGACTTGATGACCTCTGAATATAAAATTAAGATTTGAGGACCTTAACCAAAATCTCTCATTAGCTTAAGGTTTCCCAAAAGTTGAGTTTAGGGATAACGTTTAAGCTCAGAAGTTTAAGTAATACTTTATATAATTCTGGAGCAATATATATTTTATACTCCTTTAATACACTGCGACACTTAAGGCCATTGCCGCTATTTCAAAGATTTTTATCCAGTAGAAAACATTAATATTTTATATGGATGATCTTTTTTATAGTCAATAATTTTTTGTTGGTAAAGAGTCCGATATATTCATTTAGTCAACTTAAAATAACATAATTAGAAACCAATATAATTGACTGATATATTAAGTTTTGCGATATGTATTTACTTTTTCATACGGGATGTTTTTGTACTAGTCACGGTAGTCATGAAGAAATGAGCTATTAAAACAATAAGGTTGTATGTACATGTTTTATGTTGCAAATACTTTTTATCAATAACATTTTTGATATCTCAAAACTATCAAAAATTAACTTGCACCACTTTCAAAATAAACGGCTCACAGGCATAATCCTACTCCCGTTATTTTCTCTATGATTCAAAAAGCACATTAATCCGATTTCTAACTGAGCACTTCGAAAATTAGGGATTTTCAGGAATATGGTTTCAGATAAAACCTGCCGAATTTGTCGGGTTTGGCAATAAATAAGGATCTCACAAAAGAATTTTCAAAAATATCAGATATATTCGGTAATTAGGATATTACTTTATTAAGATAAGAGCTGTTATTAAATAAAGTTATACATTGATGTATAGTAACAACAATAACATGTTCCTATAAGTTTTCTGTGAAAAAGACTTATTTGCAGTCTCAGTTTCAGTCATAAGATTTGTTTACAAAAAAAATCCTTGCCTTTATTGCGGTTTTTTCAAAACACCTTATCTGCTCCTATAGCGGACCGAATGAATTTTGAATGAGATATTACATGATAAGGTCTGTCAATTTCTAGTCTAAAAGTTAAAATGTTTTACCAACCATCCTTTTAACACTGATACTAGAGTATCATGTGGTCTTACGATTTCATTATAAATTTATGTTTAATTTGTATTAAAAATTATATTCCGGAGTAGAAATTTTGTGTTAGGAACTTGAAATATCAAAATTGAAGCTTTCATCTTTGTATTTGATTACCCTGTTTTTGATATTTCTCAAAACCAAAGATGTTCTCTTTTTTTCAAAACCAAAGATGTTTTCTTTTTCTAAAAACCAAAGATGTTCTCTTTTTCTCAAAAACAAAATCAATGTTACAAATCAAACCAAAGAATAACAATTTTTAATCAAAAAAACTTTACACAGTAAAAAATTTAAAATTGTTGGGAATAAATATTTACCTTTTTAAAGAAAACAACAAAAGCACATAGCACATTTTTAATGGATTTTTTTTAAGACGAACAATTTTTCAAAAACATTTACATGTGTAATTATAAAATATTTACCAAAATAGAGCAATAAATTAAATTTGCAAATTACATTACAAAAAAATTTCAGTAATTAAATTGCAGAGAGACGCGGTTTGCACATACAGGGTGTCAATTAATGTTGCTGAATTGTTTGTTATTGAATCGCTTAAAAACTGTTAATTGAATAAAGAATTAGAGTATACAAAAAAACTTAAGACACGTCATCTTAATTAAAAGAATTTGAAATGGAATTGAACAAGGATTTGGATTGATGTTAGTCTTTGATGTGATTCTATTTTGATTATAAAATGTTAGTTATGTATATGTTTACCGTCCTTTGCTTATATTGCGAACAAATTTTATTTATAAGTTTTCTAAGATTGCACATTTTCAATATATGTTGAAATGTATTTGTTCTAAACATTTTGAATTTTGCTTAGCAAAAAAAAACAGGTCAATGCAAAAAATATTTTAGCAAACATTTAAAAAAAATTCTGAAAAAATACTGAAAGATTAATCCTTGATTTTATTTAAAATAAAAAAAAATGTATACCTTCAATAATTGAAAACGCGTGAATTTGTAACTTTTTTATTATTATTTAAAAGCAATTAGGAAAATAGTATTTCATGTAGTACAATAGTGTACCTCTTGGGAGTTGAATAAAATTAATAAAAATATTACAACTTTGTGTTTTCTTAAAAAATATTTCCAGGGATCGTAGCGGCTATAAGTTTTAAGTTTTTACTTTAAAACTTATAATCGAACAGCTTTGTATTTAGATCAAGGGTGGGTAAGATTTCGATACACCCGTGCCAAGGTACAATATAAGGATCTTAAACTACAAATACAACATCAAAATTTTAAGATTTACGACAAACAAAAAACCAAGTGAGCAAAAAAAATTAATTCATTGAATAAAATACCATAAGCTGTTATACAAAAAAAAAAGACTGTTTTTTCAAAAAATAATTTCGGAAAAAAGATAAGAATAGTTACATTCTGTCAAATGGTCAAACTTTTTTGCCGAATAAACAAAGTGCAGTTGTGAAAATATTATAATAAAAAACAGTTAACTGAATTAAAAATTACATCATACTTATATCAGTAAATTATAACTATACATAACACATGTACATAATATTGATTCTGAAAGGAAAAAAGCTTCAAAAGGCTCTAACAAGCGTTGATTTGTCAGCAAGAAGAGCTCATGCTCCGTAAGCATTTTACATTGTGTAAGCCTTACCAATAAGCACAGAGAAGAGCGTACTGCAGCCTTAAACAAAAATCACTATATAAGCGCTCTCTAAAAAAACAGATTCAGCCCGCATTGAAACTCGAACAATTTAGTGCTCAAAAGTCAAAGCCTAAAAACAAGTTGGAAAGGGTATATCCTTGGACTAATCTTGGAGCAATCCAAGAGGATTAATGGATTACAGTCAATTGTTTGGAGCTGCATGTATTTTGTAAAATTTCCTCTTCTCGTTTTCAAATACCCTGAGGGTTCCACTCCAATGCATGCCGGCAGACTTCAGTTGGTAAGGTGACTGACTAAAGTTAATGTCTAAACATAATTGGCACGTGCGATTTTTCTACTGTTTTTCCTATACGTTTGTAGTGAGTACAAAATTGACACTAGAAAATTTATCGCAGAGAAATAAAAAATTCTATTTTTTGGTACGATTTGACACTAAAGATAAATCGCACGTCCCATTTCTATTTAGACATTTAATCTTCTAAACAAAAAGAAGTGGTTTGTTTGAGCAGAGATTCGAAATTGTAAAGAAATAAATTCAATATATTGTATTCTTTCTAAGATCTATATAAAATAAATGTTAATAAAATTGAAAAAGGAATAAATTCAAATACTTGTTTATTGCTCCAAACGGATGGGAATATTTTGCTATTATTATACTCGCAACTGAATGACACTACAGGCTACAACAGAGCAAGTTGATTTTTTATTTTTTTGATTAAATGTCCTGATTATAACACCAAAATGTTTCGTCTTAAAAAAAATGAACAATTCAAAGTTAGGATCGATACGTTGCACTTGAAAAGAACAAGTTATCGAAATATTTGAATTCATTACTGTAGCCTTGCAATACATCAAAATGCAAGCGCTTGTAAAATTCAATATAGACTATGCGCTTATACTGTGATTTAAATAAGGCCTTAAAAATGTTTCCCTTGGGTTTCAATAAAAGTTTTTGACTTATGTTTCAAATCTATACGACTTAAATGACAACTTATCAAGTTGTCCTAGTAGAAGAATTTCTTCTATGGCCCTTTTCGCGTATATTTGCTGTTCCGGTGAGCACTTTCGAAAAAGCACCGCCCACGATTCAGAAAATACTTCCGCATCATCTCTTGTTTGGCGTCTTTTAGCTGGAGCTTCAATAGAGTTTTCAGAGAAAATATCTGCATAGTCTGGTTCTTCGTCTATTGTTTGTTGATGTTTTACGTCGGTTTCTCCATCAGTTTCTTCATAATCTGAGTAACGTTTTTTTATTTTGAGCGTTTTGGCAATCGGTAGAGCTTCAGCGTTCTTAAATTTTTTCTTCCTATGTAGGGGGTCTATTTCAACAGTCTAAAAATATAAAATTTCAATTATTGTTTTGCTTTAATTGAAGACATACTAGTATATATTTTCACTTATACAGATATTGTGGTAGAATCCTCAGTTAAATAATCAGAGAGATATTTAACTATAAAAAGTTAAGAAATAAAAATTAGTTGAAAATACATATTGGTTTTACGACCACTCTTTATACGGCTTATTTCAAATCTAGTTCAGATTCGCTTTACAGCCGAAATTGATTCGATATACGGAGAAAACAAGGAAATAATAGGTTCGTTCCTGAATTTTTTGGGCCAAGTCCTGTAACTTTTTAGAAAGAAAGAAGGTTCTTCGAGTACAGGAACTCTTTTTGGGCTAAGTCTTGCAAAAACCTTCAAATTGTTCTAACGCATTATTGTACGGGAACGCAATATTAGATTTCTTATGACATCAATATATTTGATATCCATTTAGGGGTTTCCAACTTATAAGGACTTTTACAAAAGCTATATCTGCTACTTCCGATGGCTATATATCCGAAACCAGACAGGGGCCGACACTTTTTGATTGCTTTGATTATGCTTGGAATTAAAAAGTCCATAAGAAAAGTTTGGTTTATACAAAACCGGAGAATGGGAGCTAAAGTAAACTTAAGCCAAATATTTTGGTTGAAATGAGAAAGGTGAAGATCTTTTTGGTTTTTATTATAAAAATTTAAAATTTTTCAGGTGGCCTTCTTTCGTCGTCTTGTCATCTGGTAACCCTAATTTTTGAGATTGGAAAAACTGGCAAATTTACTGTCTCCGATGCTGTTACTAGACTTTATATTTACAAAACTTAGCAATCTCAAAAATTCATTCCGCGGAAAAGTTAGAAACTGTTTCCTTCCGTCAAATCATACATTTCTAGAGCGAAATTTCGAAGGAATTTAAGACGATGTTTGCGTGAAATGAACAATTTTATTGAGAGAGATTACTGTAACAAATAACACATTTTATGAATAGTTTTGAGTGAGGGGCTGGTGTTGAATTTCTAGGGAGAAATTGGGAACTCTCTAAAATGTTGTTTCACTTTGCAATCTCAAAAGTTCAATC
Organism: Tricholauxania praeusta; assembly: GCA_949775025.1. NCBI lineage: Eukaryota > Metazoa > Arthropoda > Insecta > Diptera > Lauxaniidae > Tricholauxania > Tricholauxania praeusta. The sequence continues at coordinate 20,044,551 of OX459028.1, forward strand.
CACGTAAGCATTAGACCCTTTTCTCCGTCATTAATTGACATACATATATATATTTTGAGTGCAATTAGGGGGGGCTCGATTTTCCTGTGGAATCATCTTAATATAATGTCCTACCCGTTACACTATTATTTTTGGAACAGGTTTACTTTAGCTGACATTGTCCAATTTTATTTATTTTTTTTTTCCTAAAAGGGGGTTAAAAACAAAAAAATATAAAATTATCAAAAAAAGTCGCTCGGATCTAGTATCGGAGATATAGACATCGGAAGTTCCGGATATATCTTTTATAAAAATGGTTATAAGTTGGGAACCCCTGAATGGATTTCAAAAAAATGAGTGTCATAAGATAGATAATTTAATGGTCTACAATAATGGTGAGTAAAGTTTTGAAATTTGACCCATATTTTTGGAGATATTACGATTTTTGTGAAATTTCGACCAATTTTTTTTTGAAAAAACATTTTTTTTTTCAAAAAATGTGTTAATGACCTAAAACTTTTTTAGCATTTTAAGAAACCTTATTTTATTCCCTTTAAAATGGTATATAGTTTCTTGTAAATTTTTGTGAATTTAGCCCCTTTTTAAGGAAAATCAAAAAAAAATATTCAATGAATTCTTATGAAAACTATGTTTTTGTGGGCAAAAACAGTGGAAAACAACAACAACAACGATTAGTACACCTACAACTATTATTATTTAAACGATTCTCATAATAAAATAATATGGTTATCATATAAATTAAAAATTTTTTAAAATGTGAGGTTATGTTGAAGGAATAGAGCGCCGCAGGCGAAAAATTTTTATTAAAAATCGCGCGCGCGATTTTTAATAAAAATTTTTAAGTTTTAAAATGAAAATGGTCTTACAATAATTGTTGTTGTTGTTGGTTTTTTATTGTTTTTGTCCATAAATAGAGACTTTTCATAAGAATTTATTGCATATTTTTTTTATTTTCCGGCAAAAAAGGGGGTAAATACGCAAAAATTTAAAACAAGCTATATACTATTTTAAAGGGAATAAAATAAGCTTTCTTAAAATGCTAAAAAAGTTTCAGGTCATTAACACATTTTTTGGAAAAAAAATGTATTTTCAAAAAAAAATTGGTCGAAATTTCACAAAAATCGTAATATCTCCAAAAATATGGGTCAAATTTCAAAACTTCACGCACTATTATTGTAGGCCATTAAATTATCTATCTTATGACACCCATTTTTTTGAAATCCATTCAGGGGTTCCCAACTTATAACCATTTTTCCAAAAGCTATATCCGCAACTTCCGATGTCTATATCTCCGATACTAGATCCGAGCGACTTTTTTTGAAATTTTTATATTTTTTTATTTTTCACCTTCTATCACCCCTAAAAAAAGAAATTGATTTGGAGAATGTCAGCTAAAGTAAACTTAAGCCTTATTTTTTTTAGCGAGTACATAGAAAATTGTTTAGTTTTTTACACTTTCTTGTTAAACGAAACTTACATCGTCTATTTCTTCCAAAAATGCAGATTTAGAACTTCTTCCATCTTTCACCATACTTTGGCTTCTGAGGAAATCTAAATCATGGTAATACCATAGTGTCGGTGCATAAATGTAGTCACCTTCAGCACCAGATGCTTCACTTCGCAATACCTTGTTTAATTCTCGTCTGTAGCAGGTACGCAGACCTGTGTGATTGCAGTTTCTTTATGCTATTACGTCTTCTTTTGTATGGTGCAAATGATCAGTGATGATGGCAACATAAAACGCTAGTCTACTTCATTGGTTTTATGTTGCCATCAACATAATACTTACCACTTATTTTTTTCTTAACATCGTGCATCACCGCATTTGGTTCAATTTCTTGAAACTTTTCTAGTAACGCGCCATTTCCAATATCTCTTAAACGTTGACATTTATATTTTTCACTTGATATTTTCCACAATGCCTCATGTTCGCGGTAAATCGCAATGAATTCCGACCAAAATTGATTATTTGAAAAGGTCATTTTGTGCATTTAAAGCAAAAAAAATAGCTTGACAAAATGACTGTACAACAAGTCTAGCTGCAAGTATAACAACATGAGCAAACACAATCGCAAAAACAGTCGTTTGACAAAGGCGCAGTTCACATTATCACACATGCTGCCCAACATGGTTTGCCATCAATGTTCGATAATGTGAACCCTAGAAACGAACGCTTGACAAACATGTTGTACGCATTTCAAAATTTATTGATTTTTCAGCTGGCTTGTCCAACCATACAACCTTTGTGAACTAACTGTCAAGCCCAGTGAACAGTTTTCATTTTGAATAGGGCTTCATGCAGTTTGCTCTTATAAATTGTTTTGCAATTTATGTTTGATGGCATGCTCCACAATGTAAACGCAAAGCAATATTGACAGTCACACATGTTGGACAGCAAGTGTGATACTGTGAGCTTGCTCTAAGGGTGAATATGAACTCATAGCCTAGACGCTAGTATACTATTCTGTTTCAACAATTTTTAGGGCGTTTAGGGCAGTTTACATTATCACACATGCTGTCATACATGACTTGACTGTTTGGACAGCATGTTAATGTGAACTGCCCTATTGAGACCAAACAACATTGCCATTAGTCAGTCAAGCTTCTAGATAAAGAGGAGAATTATGTGTACACCAATATCAATCAATCAATGTGTAGATTTAAGCAAGCTGTCAACACGTATCTCAGTAAAAAAAAACACCGCTTATTGTCAAAATTACTGCTTTTTTCCAAGGTACAATCAACAAGGTAGAATTACTTTGTCAAAATCAAATTATGCTACTGTGGAAAGTTGCACCATCGCTGTCAAAAAACAAAACAAGAGATGACAACAAATCTGACAGAGCACGTTTTTAGCTATGAGTATGTATTTTAGAAATGTCTAACGCCTTATCTCAGTTGACTTTGACAGATAAGGTAGTCCTAAAAGTAAAGTAAATCTTTTCCAAAACTGATTGTTCGCAACGCTCGCAATCGAAATTCACCGCGTGGAATGTTATTTGAAATGGAAAATTTTCACTAGGCTTGACAGCCAGCTTTCACACAACTTGTACAAATGAACAAACAAGCCAGCAGAAAAATTAAAAAAAAATTGAACTCAACATGGGTGCCAAGCGGGTGTATGTATCATATGATCAAGCATTGATGTACTGAAGTCATGCTGTACATGTGATCTGCCCTATTGAATCATTTACAGTGCTTATCCGTTACGGTATTTTAATGCAGGGGTCGACAAGGGTTTTATTTCAAGAGTGCAACAAACAACCAACAACAACAACAAATCGTTGGATACGGTACCATAAGGATTTATTAGCATATAAATCAACAACGCGCATGCCGGTAGCGCACACGACAGCGCACCGGTTCGAAAAATTACCAACAACAAACAAAAATTACCAACAACAAACAAAGCATAGCAAGAATTGTGCGCAGTCGCAAGCGCTACGTATTTACCACCAACGACATGCAAAGCAACATCACGCAAGGGTTGAATTGTTTTGGTGCAGTTGCGTCTGTCAACGATTCGGCGAATTACAACAATACGAAGTTGTTGTAGAAGAGTGCAAAGAGTGGAAAGAGTTAGGCGCTGTCGACCCCTGTTTTAATGTTTTCGTTCAAAAAACTAATTGTCACCGACTATTTGAGGTTTCTTAAGTTTTTTCACTCGTAAACTTGCGAATTACAGAAAAAATGCTGTACCTGTCCTTTTCCAAATTCTGAAAAAAAAAAAACACCTGAAGACTGGCTCATAGGAAACCTAGTGAAAACCACAAAAAAAGGGTACCAGAACTGCAAGAGCATTATGTCAATTTCGTTCAAGGTTTAACAAAAATTTTACCGGAAACAAATACTGATAACTGACGTCAGATGTTCGAAAGAAGTAGGTTTGAAAATCTATTTACATAAATAGAACAGGCATAGTCGTTCGCCCAACCAGTGCCAGCGGTAGATTCATGATAGGCGAATCCAGCATAGAAGAAGCGGATAACTGATAATTTGGGCAGCATCATAACACCTGATGGCGATACCAACAAGGATATCCATGCTAAAATCAACAGCTTAAGTTTACTTTAGCTGACATTCTCCAAATCAATTTACATATTTTTTTAAGGGTAATAGAGAGTTAAAAATAAAGAAATATAAAATTAAAAAAAAAAGTCACTCGATCTAGTATCGGAGATATAGACATCGGAAGTTGCGGATATAGCTTTTGGAAAAATGATTGTAAGTTGGAAACCCATGAATGAAAAATATGGGTGTCATAAGAAGGATAATTTAATGGCCTACAATAATGGTTCGCAAAGTTTTGAAATTTGACCCATAATTTTGGAGATACATATTACGATTTTTCTAAAATTTCGACCAATTTTTTTTTTGAAAAACCTTATTTTTTTCACAAAATGTATCAGTGACCTATAATTATTTTTGCATATTACGAAAGCTGAATTTATTCCCTTTAAAATGGTATATAACTTGTTCTAAATTTTTGCGAATTTACCCCCTTTTTTGCCGGAAAATAAAAAAAAATATTAAATAAATTCTTATGAGAAGTCTTTATTTATGGACCAAAACAATAAAAAACCGGCAACAACAATAACAACAATTATTATAAGACCATTCTCATTGTAAAACTTAAAAAATTTTATTAAAAATCGCGCGCGATTTTCGCCTGCGGCGCTCCTTTCTTTCAACATAAAAAATTTTTAATTTGTATGATAAACTTATTATTTTATAAGGAGAATCGTTTTATAATAATAGTTGTTGGTGTACTAATCGCTGTTGTTTTCCATTGTTTTTGTCCACAAAAACATAGTTTTCATAAGAATTCATTGAATAAATTTTGTTTTTCTTTAAAAATGGTGTAAATATAAAAAAAATTACAGCAACCTACATATAATTTTACAGAGAATCAATTAAGCTTTCTTAACATGCTAAAAAAGTTTTAGGTCATTAACACATTTTTTGAAAAAAAAAAGGATTTTCAAAAAAAAATTGGTCAAAATTTCAGAAAAGTCGTAATATTTCCAAAATTATTGGTCAAATTTGAAAGCTTTGCTTACCATTATTGTAGGCCATTAAATTATCTTTCTTATGACAGCCATATTTTTAATTTTCTATTCAGGAGTTCCCAACTTATAACCAATTTTACAAAAAAATTTTTTCCGCAACTTCCGATGTCTATATCTTCGATACTAGATCCGAGCGACTTTTTTTTAGTTTTATACTTTTTTGTTTTTGACCCCCTTTAAAAAAAAAATAAATAAAATTGGACAATGTCAGCTAAAGTAAACCTGTTCCGAATCAACCTAATTTGTATATACATATCTTCATAACTATTAATTTTTCGGAATGATTCACTTTATAACTAAAAAATTTTTAGATTTTCAATAGAATTATTTCTGCAGAAAATTTCCATCTCATTATAGACCTGGTATAGTTTTAAAACTACTTACAGTTTTTCAGTGAAATTTCTTCTTTTTTGGTAATAACTGCTCAGTGCTATTTTTCTGACTGTGTTATTACACGTTCATTAAAATTATTTATTATTCACTAAAAAAATTTCGATAAGTCCCCCTAGTTTTCAATATTTTTCGTTAAAAAAGTTTACCACGCTCTTGGTGCTATTATTTTGACCACATCTATATATGTTGGGCGCGGAAACACTTTAAATTTTTCTGAGCATGAATATCCAACACTGGCTCGGCTAGCCATAGTAGTTCTGTATAAAAGTTAAGAGTTAGTTGGTAGCTTTCAGCGGATTCTCTGGGCTTACATCCTCCACTTAGTTCTACACCAGCTACGCAGGGAGCTTCGGCTGCGGTTCACTACACTACGCCTACTACCAGCTATGCTAACACGATGCCATGTCTTAATAGCAAGAAAAAAAGGGCGTGCGATTATTAATAACATTTTTTCAATTTTATAATAATCGTCTCATATAATTTCAGCATCTTTCTTATGAAAAAGAGTTGTGATGGTTTTTAAAATCATATCGACAAAACTATATGTTCAATTTAATGTAGTCATTAAATGATTTTTCTATTGATACCCATATTTTTGATGTCCATTCAGGAGTTCAAAACTTATATAAGGAATTTTACACATGCCATATCCGCGACTTCCGATGGCTATACAGTATTGGCCAAAACTTAAGCACTCCCTTAGAATATTTTTTCAAATCATGATTTTTTTGTGAAAACAACGTTTTTAAAACATATTACGTATTTATTTTATTTATTTATTCCTCTATTATTAACAAGCAAAAACTAAAAAAAAATCTGCATCTCATAAATAAAAAGTTAATATCGAAGGAACATTTTAAACCCAAAAGCTTAACGGACAAAACTAAAGACCCCCATTTTTATGGTAAATAAAAATTAGTACTTAGTTGCGAACCTTTTATTCTTGCCGACTCGCGCACCTCTTTAAGGCATAGAAGATATTAAATTAATAATGATATCCTGCGATATCCTTCCCCAGGATATTTTTATGGACTAAATGGATCTTCCGTGGTTTCGCAATTTTTCTGATGACATTCATGTAAGCAATATCCCACAGGATCATGTCGAGGCAGGCCAACCAAAAACTTCTACCCTATTGCTCTTAAGCCAGCCCTTACAAGCTTTAGACATATTTTGTCCTGATGCAACCTCCATTCAAGTGTCATCTCTGCATCGGCATATGGGAGCATCACATCTTTAAGTATGTCAACGTACACGAAGCGATCCAAAGTTTCTAAAATCCTATGAATTGGCTCAATACCTTGACCAGAGAAGAGATCCCATACCATTACACTAACTCCTCCGTACTTTGCAGTGGCTTTGCAATACTTAAAATGCAGTCTTCCTCCTTTTGGTCTGCGAACACGCCTTATTTTATCTGAATCTTTCAGGTTATACTTAATTTATCAGAAAACAACATAGATTTCCATTTTTGAGCACTCCAGTAGAAGTGGGCGTGGAGTAAGACGTTTACGCAGACCAAAAGAAGAAAGAATGAATTCTAAAATTTGCTTGTTAATAATAAAGGAACAAATAAATAAAATGAGTACGTAATATTTTTTAAAAACGTAGTTTTCACTAAAAAATCATGATTTGAAATAAATTTACTAAGGGGGTGCTTAAGTTTTGGCCAATACTGTATATCCGAAAACTAGATCCGATCCACAATTTTTTATTTCTTTTAACTTTCTATCACCCCTACAGAAATCGGCAATAGGATCTTTAAGTAAACCAGTTTCCTTTTGGGGATTCGCAGATACTATCATCGCGTAAATGTTAAGTATATGAACAGGAAAGTTATTGTGATGAACGAAATTAAGTAAAATTAAAGTATGTATTACCAAAAGTGGTGATTGTTCGGTTATCAAAATAAAATGCAAACTTACATCGCTTGCTGCATCCGAAAAATCAGACTCAAAGTCTATTTTATCCTTTTCAAGTCTTGAGTTTCTAAGGAACAGTAAGTTTTCAAAATACCATAGTTGTGGTACATAAAGGTCATTACCCTCAGCACCAGACGCTGTACTTTGTAAAACCTTGTTTAACTCACGCCTGAAACAAAAGCGCATTGCACCTATTTTCTTCTTAACGTCGTGAACAGTCGCATATGGTTCGATTTCTCGATATTTTGCCAGTAACGCAGCATATCCAATCTTTCTTGTCCGTAGACTTTTATTTTGTTCACTTCCCAAGCGCCATAATTCTTCATGATCGCGATAAAGTTCAATAAATTCTTTCCAAAATGTATTTTGACTTGTGCTCATTTTATTCTTAAACTAAACACAATCTTGTAGTGTTGCCAAGTCACCTATAAAAAAAATTCCTTATTTCAGAATTACGATGTTCGAAAGAAGTAATTTAATCTTTTCGAACAGATGAACACATAAATAAACCCAAAATCTATATACAATGTACTCCATTTTTAGTCATCTAAGAAAATTTTTTTTATTCTGGGATAAGCCGCATATTCAGGCAGATCTACATTTTTTGACGTAATTCCCTAGGGTCTTTATGTATTATATTCCTAATCGATTCGTCTGTGCGCAAACTCCTTTTCATAAAATCTTTAAGGGAATATTTAAATATAATATATAGATTGAACAAGTGAATTCTCTCAAAAAAAAATTAAAAATTCCTACTTAAGTCAAAATGTGTTGTTACATTTAGTGGAAGTTTGACGACTTGCATATGTAAATTTTTTTTTTGACTGTCGTAGTTTCGAATTTAAATTAAACACAAAAAATTGTCCAAATGATCCGAATTTTATACCATTTAGCATACATATAAGGTCTGTTCCGTAACTTTTGAAGCAGAAATTCGTAAGTTCCAAAATTTGTGAGAATAAGCAATAATCTTCTCAGAGCGTGAAAAATTCTAAAAAGTACGGGGAATACGTTTTAGTAAAAAGTTGCAACTTTTGAACAAAACGTCAAAAACACATTTATAATTTTTCAATATTCAACTTCAATTGTCAAATTCAACTTTTTTTATTTTTGATATCAATATTTTTTTTATTATATATTTTATTGACAGAACAAATTTCACATTAACTGCCAAAGCATGAGCTTGAAAGTTTTTACTACACGAAATTTGTGTAGCAGAAAATAGTAACATTTAGTAGGGACCAGTGCTGTCGTTTATACTACAATAGTACTTTTGTACTACCTTCCAGCCACGCGTCCTACTGTACTTCCCAACCATCAATTTGTGATACCCACAATTTGTACCAACTAATATATGTATGTATACAAAGTATATATACTATATACTTATATATTTAAAATAATACATGCACTGTTAAGCCCAATTTCCATGTGATCTTATCGTATTTATCTTATCCCATATCAGAGATATCAAATCAAATTTTTGTAAGAAAGAAAAGCATGCAAACAGAGCCTAAAGCCCAATTTCCATGTGATCTTATCTTTTCTTATTTTATCAAATATCAGGGAGGACATCACATGCTATTAAGATAGCAAATGTATGCTATTCACTCTCGCATTCTCCAAGCGCATTAGGTTCTGTTCGCATGCTTTTTCTTTCTTACAAAAATTTGATTTGATATCCCTGATATGGGATAAAATAACATAAGATAAGATCACATGGAAATTGGGCTTAATACGCTTGGGGAATGCGAGAGTGAATAGCATACATTTGCTATTTTAATATAATGTGATGTCCTCCCTGATATTTGATAAGATAAGATAAGATCACATGGAAATTGGACTTTAGTTAAATTGACTAATTGTTGAAGCAAAATATTGTCATTGCTTGCTTATGAAATACTTTGAAAATTTTTGGACCAAAAATCAGATTTTATTTATTTCTTTTTCTTTTTTTTTAACGTAAATTCACGTAGTGGCATTCACAATTTCAAATTATAGTGTACTGAGGTGAATGCAATGAAAACAAAAGAGGATTATAGCTGGTGCACAAGAAACACCAAAGCTCTACTCGCGGAGAAACCACAGTTTTATTCCTTATATATAGGCCTTAACTTTTGTCGATGTGCACATAAGGAAAATCGAAAAAAAAAAAATTAAATAAATAAGAAAAAACTCAAATTTTCTTAATTTTTTTGGCCGAATTCTGAAAAATTAAAATTTTGCAGCTCAGTTAGCAACTCTAGGACTATCTATTTTTAATTGAGGATTTACTCGAATATGAATAAATTTTCGAAAATCGAGAGTTCTTGAAGTATTCTAGCACATTCCTTTTGTTTGAACATTTCTAATGTACATACAGACTACAATAAATGAATTTCAACATATACTATGTTAACTTTTATTAATAATTTCTTTTTATCATAAGAGTAGGTGTAAGTACAAGTAAATTATTGTATCACTACCCATTTTCACAAAGTACTTCCCAAAAATATTATTTTTAGCACTTTTTCGAAACGACAGCACTGGTAGGGACTGGAATTATTATATCCGCTCTCTTCTGCGATTTTTTTTTGTACAGGAACAAGGAATAGTAAAAAGTGGCACAAATTATCAAAAATTTGTACGCATTTTCAAGTACAAACCTATAATACTGTCAAAATCAGCTTGTCTTGTTTATTCTTGACAGCGATGGAGCCATTTATACGGTTGCATAAAATTGAGCTTGACAAGATAGTTCTACCTTTAAAACAGTACCATACTGGTAAACAAAAGCAGCAATAAATTTATTTAAAGATTAAAATGAAGTTGTGTTCTCTTCTAGTTCTTCTGGCACTATATAGCCAAACAATTACAGGAAAAGCAGATTCGCCTAAAGTTCAGATTGGAATAAAAAAAAGGATAGAAAACTGTACTCAAAAGACGCGAAAGGGCGACTTTATTCACGTTCACTATTCGGTAAATCCAGTTATTTTTTTGTGATTAAAAACATACTCACTTTTAATATACTGCACTCAGGGTACCTTGCAAGATGGCATAGAATTTGACAGCAGCTATACGCGCGGCAATCCCTTTACTTTTACACTTGGCTCCAATCAAGTAATTCAGGGATGGGACCAAGGCTTGCTTGGCATGTGCGAAGGTGAAAAACGTCGTATAGTAGTTCCACCAGAATTAGGTTATGGAAAAAGTGGTTCTGGAAGCAAAATTCCTCCAAATGCGGTGTTGTTCTTTGACGTCGAGCTAGTTAAAATTGAAAAGCGTACTGATCTGTAAGAACGCGTATTCGGTCGATATACAGTGTAAGGCATTTAGAGCTTTCAGGTGAAAATTTGCCGAAAAATAGCATGCATGTATTAAAAACCATTTTATAATAATAAATAATGATTCGCGCTTTGTCATTTATTTGTGGAACATACATAAATATATCGTTTATTACGTTGTGGAAGTCTAACTAGCTAAGCAAACAAACTACAAAGTTTGGTTTGAAAAATTTGGTTTTTCAGATTTTAATTCCTTTTTCATTTCAATACCTTTCTAACTGTATATACATATGTAATACTCTTTGACACTATACCCATGCTCTAGCAATGACGATCAATGTAAGTAAATGTACTTTTTATAATACTAAATTCGAAGTTTGGGTTATAGCTGTCTAAATACGGACTTTCCAAAATGCTGTTACTGTGCAAAGCGATTCGAAACAAAACTCAATCGCATTCAAATTCTCCATATAAAATTCGATAATCGAATTTCTCTTGCATGAAGATTTTTTCAATTTTCATGATGCACTTTTAAATAAAATTGAAAGCGACAGGCAGGCGGCAACGCTGTCACTTATTCAAACCAGTTATAGAATGAAAATTTCCTTCTCTTCCAGAGTAAGGCCCCTAAAATGAAATCGAAAACGTAATGCCTGTGTGCTTTAGTGGCTTCAGTTCTGCATCACTTCAACCTGTGAGAAAACAATTGATGAGCATTTATGTCTGAGGCAGCTTTTAGGCTGATTATGATTTAATAACATTTAAAAAAATTATTCAAAATGTTTGTTACATTAAATTACGATTTAGCATTTCCATTTAACATACACAATTTCTATGAATACTTAGTAGCTATAATTATTGTTAATACTTTTTAATAGTCTTTCGAATCAGAGCCAAACGTTGTTTATGTGCTTCTGTAATAGCAGCACGTTTATATGGCCTGAGTTCGTCTGTACCAAAACCTGGTATCCACATATTCCATTTGCGCTCCAGATGCAGCTGAACATCGCGCACTTCTACTTTGGAAACTTTACGATGTTTTGCGAATGAACAAGTTGCTTTTACGGCATCCTCAACGAAATCGTCTGCTATTTGTAATAACAGTTCTTCAACATCTTCATCAAGTTGTGCGGTGACGTCCACCTCTCGCACTAATTCCAACAACCTAGGCTTTGTGAGAATCTGAAAATACTAAGCATTACAGAAATTTTTAAAGTAAAAACAAAAAACTATATTACCGGCTGATTTTCGGCTGAACCAGACTTAGTTGTAGCGTTTGTGTTTGAAGTGCTGCTGTTGGCAGAGTTAAACGAATTTTGCGATCCGCTGATGTTCGTGCTATTGACTATGCCGCCTGTGTTGGAGTTAGTGTTCGACATAGGGCTGTTCTGTGAAGGGGATGCCATCGGTAAGTCTTGGGAATCGTCACCGATGCCGTTGCTATCAAAATTGGTAAAAATGTCCGACATTTTTCGGTTTGATTTTGTTCTTTGGTAAGTTTTTCTTAAAAGTAAAGTGGAACTGGAACAGGAAATTTTGAGCAGGATTGTACTTTGGAATAAATGAAGAGGGAGCTGTGGATAGTTGTTAAATGCAAAGAAGCAACTTTCGGGAATGCAGGCGGAGCACAAGAACACCTAGAGCAGATTATGTAGTGAATGGCTGTAGTAGAAGTGGAGTATGTAGAATAGTGTCTGTGTGAAACAAGTGTAGAATATTTCTTAATTTATAGTAAAGAATAATAATATAATAGCAAAGGAAAGTCCAAAGTAACCAATAAGCGATAACTAAAAAACCAGGCAACTTTTAAAAATTACGAAAAACTTTTAAAAGTACAACAAATATATTACCTTATATTTTATGAAAAGACTATCAAACTGACAATATAAACGTCAAAACTTTAAAGACAACATTTTTTGTGCATTACAAACAGCATTGCCAGATTAATGTTTTGTAGTATATCCAAGCATTTTTTTAACCAGTTGCAAACAAAACAGGAATACATACTCGTCATAACAACTTTTTCGGTTCGTTGGCTAGCGTAGCATTTAGGGTTAAATGTCAAAACAGACGAAACGAGTGCAAACGTTCGTTCAATTGCTACCTTCTCGCCACGTCTATTTTGGTTAAGGCTTATGACGAGTAGCAACGTTTTGAAGTTCGGTTCTTACGGAACTCTTAAGCCTAAACCAAAATAGACGAGACGAGACGTAACGAGTAAGTTCGAGTGTATGTAAACCAATGTTGATAGCCAAAATGAACCAACGTAATTGATCGAAAGTGAACGAAACATTTTGACGAGACGAGTTGTTCCGTAAGAACCGAACTTCAAAACGTTGCTACTCGTCATAGCAGCTTTTTTGGTTCGTTGGCTAGCGTAACATTTTGGGTTAAATGTCAAAACAGACGAAACGAGTGCAAACGTTCGTTCAATTGCTACCGTCTCGTCACGTCTATTTTGGTTAAGTCTTTACGTCTCGTCAAAATGTTTCGTTCACTTTCGATCAATTACGTTGTTTCATTTTGGTTTACATAGTGCGATAACACACGACAGGCATTTGAGTGCGCGCAAGCAAAATTAGTTGTTGTTTCTATTAAAAAATAAATAATAAATAAAAAACACTATGACAACGAGAGAGAATGAATTTTTTGTACGGCGGGCAAAATAATTCATTTTTGAGTGTCGAACATGACAGCAATCATCACTCAAAATAGTGTTGCGAGATAGTAAATAAAAAAAGTATTGTGTTAAGGAGCGAAAAAAGTACTTTAAGAAATACTTATTTTCAATAGCATCAAGAAAACGAGTGAAACACAACTCCTTTTTCAAAAACGCATTTAAAAATGGAGTAGAAACATTAATAAATTATTGTAAACGTCAAAAGTTGACCGGCACTCATTTCACTTTTGTGTGACTGGCCTCCACTCAAAAAGTGAAGGAGAATAAAAAATTATTGTTTGCCCGCACTCAAATGCCTGTCGTGTGACATCGCACATACACTCGAACTTACTCGTTATGTCTCGTCTCGTCTATTTGGGTTTAGGCTTTACTTTCTTTAATCTGGCAATACACTTTACTCCATAACAAAATCTCAAATATCTATTATAATCGATTTATGTGTGTTAATTTTGCTGTCAAATAAAACATTTTAGAAATGCTTGGTCTTGTGAGAAAATAAAATAAATTAACGATAAATATTTGTGTTATTTGTTTAGTTAGTAATATTATGTTCATTATACATTAAAAAAAAAAAATGTCAGTATCACGAGCACCCCAACTTCGTATAGGACAACAAGATCTGAAATGCCGACAGGGCTGTGGCTTCTATGGAAACGCGCAGTCTTTTGACGGCCTTTGTTCCAAATGTTACCGCGAACGTAATGAACGAAAAAAAAGGGGTAACTTAAAATATTTGTTGTCAATTCAGAGAAATACTCATTGCATTTTCAGAGAACCTCCTTAATGCCACGACTACGGGGAAAATCAATCCGTCGTTGCCCACTACTACAAATGCAAACATCAGCAGTGGGTTAATGACTGGTCGTTTGTCACCACAAAATTTACTTGGCAGATCACCATCTAAAAAACAACGTGAAAGCTCACTTGAATCCCCTTCAACAGCGCTGGGAACGCTAAGTAAAAAGAAATCCTTGGTGCCAGCGGTATTTCAGAGATCACTAAACTCGAGCGCACAAAAATGTAAGTAAAATGAAGGACATTGTATCGACATAAAGTAATGTTCCATTAAAAAAGGTCAAAAATTTTAAATTTTTTTTTTCTTCTTATATTCACTTTATAATAAATTACTCTAATATAAAGTGTATGTATTATATTTTGAAAATCTTAATAGTTATATGGCTTTTGACGGAAAATTTTTCTCATAAAACTACTGAATTCAAAAATATAAAAATTAAAGAAACAATGATCTTAATTCAAAATTATTGTAAATTTTAGCATTAGACCGAAAGTCTTATGTACCAAGTCCAATGGAAAACGAATTTGTTTTGCAATTACGACAATTAAGAATTTCTGACGATGGAAAAAGGAAACTTAAAAACGAAATTCAGCGATTGGATAGTGCCATACGTTCATACATTAATTACAATTCAACGAATAAAAATATAGAAGAACTATCTGAAATAGTACAGAATGCTTATACCAAATTCGAGGAAGTTGTACATAATGATCAGCGTTTTCAGATAGCCACAAATGAAGATCGAGAGGCAACAATTGATTGTTTTGAAAAAGTTGTTATGACACAAAATCACAAGTAAGTTAAAAATAAGCTTATGAACTTCTTAACATAACTTTTTCGAATTGACTACAATGATAAATTTTTCTGGATCGACTCTTGTAAGGCAGTCCTGCTTCCTTTATTCGGTCACAGTCTTAAAAAATTATTATAAAAGTTAAGTGTAATTGATACATATTTTCTTAGAATCAGTTTTATTCATACTCAAGTCTTAAGTTGTCTGCCCAAGAATAATTTTGAAAATCAGTTAACCAAAATTTTTTGATTTCTTAGGTTCTTATTCAGTCCATTCTTCACAGCAGATGAAGAAAATGATGTTAAAGTTCAAAGACGTATACGTCAACTTAGTTGGATAACAGCAAAGCATCTTGCTTGTAGTATTGATGAAGTTAATGCGGAATCTCGGGACTTAGTTTATAATGCAATAACAGGTAACTATTTAATTTGTATAATGGAGTGAAATGTATGCTAAGAATATTTGTAATAACAATATTTCTTGCCGAATTCCAATAATTTCCGCTTTTTAACGTCATATAGACGACATACAAATGTTGTAAATTCACTCGGATTAACAATTTAATAACTTTCAATTCAGCATTTAGTGTATTTAAATAAACAGTTTAAAATAAAATGATAGCGAGGTACGTCGATGTGCGCGCAACATGGGAAAAATTACTGGATAGATTTTGATCAGATACAGATAGAAATAGAAAGAAAGAAAGAGAAACAAAGGAGTAGATATGGAGTTAGTAATCAACTTTTAAATATGTGAACTTTTGATACAAGGAAACATTTGAGCAAAGTCGCAGGCAACATCTAGTAATCAATAAAACAATATCCGTTAAATTCTATAGCGTAAAAAGTTCTGGTGTCGGTGTTAATCCTGAGCAAATATCCTTTTAATTTAGTGTCAGAAACTTTATCCCTAAAAATGCTGTCATAAAGTGTCATGAATTAAAAATATGGGCATATTTCGCTTCGACGAATTATAAAAACTTGGTGTAATGGATAAAAGAGAGTACAGTATTCGAAATCAGTTACCAAAAATTTCTTTGTTTTAAATCATCTTAATTTTTTAGTACTTATAATTATTTTATTTATCAATAATTTACTAGAACTTGTTGGCATTGATTCGTATTATTCACCACAAGAAAAACTAGAGTGTACTGTACGCTGTTGCCGTCATATTTTTGAACTGCTGAAACATTCGGTTGGTGGTCCTGCTAGCGCTGATGAATTTCTTCCAGCGTTAATTTTTGTTGTATTAAAAGCTAATCCTGTGCGATTGCATAGTAATATTAATTTTGTTACGCGCTTTACTAATGCTTCGCGTTTGATGAGCGGCGAAGGAGGCTATTATTTTACAAATTTGGTAAGTTGTCAATATTTAACAAATTAACTACATTCGTAAAAAATTGTTTTTGTTTTTGTGATTTTTAGTGTTGTGCAATATCTTTTATTGAAAATTTAAATGGTGAAAGCCTTGGACTTTCGGAGGATGAATTTAATAAGCTTATGTCTGGTGACAAACCATTTAGTACTCCATGGGAAAGTGCTTTGCTAGCATGTGAAAGTTTGCACTTGATTTCAGAAAATATGAAACGTATGGAATCTTTAAAGAAGAGAAATAATAATATTGCAAGCGGATTGGAGAATTTTAGAAAAGATTTGTTAGAATTCGAAGTGAGTGATCATGTTTTTAATATTTTAATTAATTTGACTTTTGATTCATGTAGGTTATCATATAATTTATGCAAATTTCTAAATTTTTTCAACTACTTTGCAGCTGGAAATCTCTCAAAAAGTTGATTCTGTTTTGATTCGGGCGCCACTTAATATTTTACCGATTAAGACGCCTAGTTTCTTAATTACTCAAGCCAGAAGCCATTTAATTAGAGTAAACGAAAACATCAAAGAAGCCAATGCCATTATCAGTACAGGTCACTATGAAACAAATCTAATTACTGCTTTGAATACCGATCATAATTCAACAAAATCAACTAATAATATAAAACTAGTTAGTCTGCCAGCACCTATGACACCTATAAAAGCCAGCAGCTCAACAGAAATTCCTGTTACACATACATTATCTCTTAAAAATACAAACACTTCCAGCAGCGTTGGTAGATTGTCACCTTTACCCTCCGTACAGGCTAGTACAGATTTATTTGCTTCGCCAATATTTAATTATTCACCATTCGATGCTATGTCATTGTTAGATGAATCATCAAATACACCTGATGAATTGGTTGTTAATTCTGATTTTAAAGGTGGCCTTACTAATATAAACTACGATTTTGATTTATCTGATCAGAGCGGCGAAAATAGCATAGCAGAAGAGAAAAAACTTAACCTAGAAGAATTTGATCCGTTGCTCAAAAAATCCGATGAAACTGGAGTTGATTCAGAAAAATTGAATATCTCCGCACCAGTACCGATTGAAATACATAATTCGAGTGTCAACACGAAAAGTTTGCTTGAAAGTGATTCGCCACCAAATAATGTGCTACTTCCATCACCTATAAAACCGACTGTATCCGATTATCGTGGATTTTCAAATTTTGAAATTCCTACGATATCATGTAACACTGGTGACTTTAGTTCATTGGGTGGCTGTAATAGTTTAGATTCTGATGAAGAAAATGCAAAGTCATAGGTTAAGATACAAATCGTAAATAATATTTTACTGCTAATAAATAGATGAATATTTTCTATAATTAAATTTCATTTATGAATAACAAAATTAAATGTCTTTTATGACTAGCTGAAAGGAAGTTTCAACGTTTCGTTTTACTTAGAATTTGGTACAGAGCGTAAATGGCAATTCTGGAAATTTGTTAATTAAAAATAAATTTTTTGGGGGATATAATTCATCTATAGCATTTTTTGAAGGACCGCAAGAGCACTTTTTGGTAGTGTGACGTATCTTCAATGGACTATAGCAGATTTGAGAAAAAATGTTGCCTTAAAAGTAAGGCTTTCCAAAAACTGCGAAAAAGTTTGAAATATTGAGAGGATGGACATCAATTTAAGGCTTTGTGTTCTACTCAATAAGGGAGTGGCTTTATCATTGAACGCAATCGAGCTTTTTCGAGCTTCCATTGCTCATCTTGCTCTAACGTATAGGAAAAATTATACTGTCTCGTTTTGTTTTTCACACTGTCGCATCTCGTTCCAATTGTGTTTAGAGCTTTAAATTTCTAAATAGAATTGGGGCGTGCGATTTTTCTTCTGTTTTTCATATACGTTTGTAGTGACACTAGAAAATTTATCGCAGAGAAATAGAAAAAATTCTTTTTTTTTGTGCGATTTGACACTGAAGACAAATCGGAGGTCCCAATTTTGCTTAGATTTTGATTTCTATTCAGTTTTAAAAATGCAGCGCCCGCAAGCTACTGTAAAACGTCTGTTTCCATTAGTGTCATTTACGACGATTGACATTGGAGTCTTAACCAAAGAAGTAGATAGGAAAGAACTACATTCCGAGCTTTTTGCCTGTATTAAATTTTGGCGAGAAGAATGAAAGCTGGAACCAATGAGAATTACGAAGCAAAATCCAATTGGATTTATTTCTGATTTTGTTCGGCTTTTGCAACGAACCGAACGAATTCACAATCTTAAATTCAGACCATTTTGTATTTTTTAATTTATTTATTTTCTTAAATTCATAAAAAGTTATTTGAATATTAGAAAATGAAAATAAATAAATTGAAATTCAAAAATAAGGAAAACTTGTTGAGAAAATTATTCAATTACGATGACTTACATTTAAACCTGCATTTGAGAAAATCAATTTTTATATCTACCAGGCAACCAGCAAATGCAATAGCATGATTTTTATTTTGACTCCTTCAAATTTGCAAATTTGCAAGTGATCCGGCGTAAATTTTGTTGTTGGTTTTTCTTCAGAAAAATTCAGTCGAAAAAATCCTAAAAAAATGCGTGTATTTGTTGTTGCGTTTTTGTAGTTTACAACCGATGCCGTTAGTTTCAATTTTGTTGGTATTTTTTCGGCAGAAAAATTGAGTGGAAAACAACAAAAATTATATTCATGTTGTTTGCTTGTATGTGTGCTGAAATTATGCTATTTTTCGCAACTAGGATTTTTCCTTTGGGGGCCATAAATATATAGAAATTATGAAGTTATATTTTTCAATTTTCTTGTTTTACTTGAAACGAATCATTAGTTGAAACAAGTTAATAATAAATAAGTTCAATTAGAATAGCTTAGTCACTAGAACTGAATCTGCATTTAAAAAAACACGAAAATCATATTTTCAAAGATAAAAAATGGAGATTTCTTTAAAATTAACATGGAAACTAAGTCAATGTGTCAAAATACATTACTACTATCGAAGTATTATCTAAATTTGGGCTTAAACCTTTCCGAATCCAAAAATATTCATGTAAGGGGCTTAGCACCCTTGATCCCTTGATCAAGTACGTACATTTTTCGGTTCAAACTGAAAAATTAAAATGATATTCATGTTGTTTTATTTGCTGAGCGCCTGCTTCAAACAAAATTTCATTTATCTTACGTATTGAATTGAAATTATTTTATAAAACTCAAAATATTTCTATAATTTCTATATTTTTCAACATTATCATGGAAATAAAAATAAAGGTTATACTAAATTGTCACTTTAAAATTTGACAGCAAAATATGGCTTCGTAACTGTCAAAAAATTGTTCAACTCAATTTCTTTTGTTTACATTTTGCATTGGATTTTGACAACTATGAAACCACATTTCGCTGTCAAATTTTAATACAATAATTTAATACAACCTTTATTTTTATTTCCATGATAATATTGAAAAATATAGAAATTATAGAAATACTTTGAGTTTTGTAAAATAATTTCAATTCAATACGTAAGATAAATGAAATTTTGTTTGAAGCAGGCGCTCAGCAAATAAAACAACATGAATATCATTTTAATTTTTCAGTTTGAACCGAAAAATGTACGTACTTGATCAAGGGATCAAGGGTGCTAAGCCCCTTACATGAATATTTTTGGATTCGGAAAGGTTTAAGCCCAAATTTAGATAATACTTCGATAGTAGTAATGTATTTTGACACATTGACTTAGTTTCCATGTTAATTTTAAAGAAATCTCCATTTTTTATCTTTGAAAATATGATTTTCGTGTTTTTTTAAATGCAGATTCAGTTCTAGTGACTAAGCTATTCTAATTGAACTTATTTATTATTAACTTGTTTCAACTAATGATTCGTTTCAAGTAAAACAAGAAAATTGAAAAATATAACTTCATAATTTCTATATATTTATGGCCCCCAAAGGAAAAATCCTAGTTGCGAAAAATAGCATAATTTCAGCACACATACAAGCAAACAACATGAATATAATTTTTGTTGTTTTCCACTCAATTTTTCTGCCGAAAAAATACCAACAAAATTGAAACTAACGGCATCGGTTGTAAACTACAAAAACGCAACAACAAATACACGCATTTTTTTAGGATTTTTTCGACTGAATTTTTCTGAAGAAAAACCAACAACAAAATTTACGCCGGATCACTTGCAAATTTGCAAATTTGAAGGAGTCAAAATAAAAATCATGCTATTGCATTTGCTGGTTGCCTGGTAGATATAAAAATTGATTTTCTCAAATGCAGGTTTAAATGTAAGTCATCGTAATTGAATAATTTTCTCAACAAGTTTTCCTTATTTTTGAATTTCAATTTATTTATTTTCATTTTCTAATATTCAAATAACTTTTTATGAATTTAAGAAAATAAATAAATTAAAAAATACAAAATGGTCTGAATTTAAGATTGTGAATTCGTTCGGTTCGTTGCAAAAGCCGAACAAAATCAGAAATAAATCCAATTGGATTTTGCTTCGTAATTCTCATTGGTTCCAGCTTTCATTCTTCTCGCCAAAATTTAATACAGGCAAAAAGCTCGGAATGTAGTTCTTTCCTATCTACTTCTTTGAATGTAGTTCTTTCCTATCTACTTCTTTGTCTTAACGCAGTAATAGGGGTTGCCTTGAGCTGCCACAATGAGCCAAGGCGTCTCTCAGGCTTCTGTCAAAACAACGAACACAAATGCCAAGAGCGATCCAGTGACGAGCTGATTTTGACAAATCCGGCACAACTACAAGCGTTATAATTTAACTATGTTTAGAGTTCATTCAAGTTCGCTTCTTCATTTTAACTTCTTCAGGTGATAAAAATTATCGTTCGATAAAAAACTTTACTTAATTTCTTCCACAATATATTTTCTATTGGTTTGATTGTGATGTTGACAGCAGTAAGTATTACTATTTTCTTGCAGGGATGCAGTGAATGTAATTTGACAACTTGCATTTACCTAGCCATTTAATCATCGAGAAAGATAAGACTGACGACTGGGATAGACCCGTAGTTTTAATTAGAATGGGAAAAATTGCAAAATCTTACAAGAATTTCAGTAGAAAATAAGTTTCGTCCAAACAAAAAGTCAGCACGCGAACATACCTAAAAAGAAGAAAAATAACGGAACTTCAGCAAAAAATTTAAAAATTTCGATATTTCATACGATTTCAACAATTCTGTATGCATTTTGATTCAGAATCAAGCCCTTACACATGCGATTTTCCATGCGTCTGAACAATAACAAATAACATAAATAAAAACAATAAATTTAAATTGAATTTTCTTAAAGAAATAGTGAATTATTGATTTACATTAGAAGAAAAACTCAAGTAAAACTCAAATTTGGAGTAGAAAAGTGAACAATAACAAATAACAAATAAATATAAATTGAATTTTTGAAGAAATAGTGAAGTGATTTTAATTTAGAAGAAAAACTCAAGTAAAAACTTATATTGGTTTGTTTGTGATGTTGACGTTTCTTTCTGATGTTGATGTTTCTTGCAGCGATGCAGTAAATGTTATTTGACAACTTGCATTAACCTAGCCATTGTATCATCGAGAAAGATAAAAACAACGCGGTGCTTGAGTCGCCGATTGAGTGAAGCTGAGTAACTCAAGTTCAATAAATAAAAGTATAAAAAATAGAAAACAAATGTTAAAGCAATAAAAGCAAAGAAAATGGTCAACAATTCCGATGACAGGTAAGTTATCTTCAGATTAAATTTGTTCATAAATATATGGGAACCATAAAAAACACCAATGCCTGAAAAAAAAGTTCGAATTTTCTTTGTTATGCAATTCAATAAAGAATTGAATAGGAAAAACGCAATCGTCAATAAGTATTGCAATTAAAAAGAGCGGGTTACCGTTTCCGTACGTAAATTTGTTCCTACGTGCGGAATGGACAAATTGCTGGATTACTCTAACAGCTGTTGCCACTTTGCCGTTCTTCGTTGCTAGCGTTTGAATAATGAAAAGCGAAAACATCGCATCAGCTGGTGTTCGTTTGCTTTGCGCTGCTACTCCTGCCGCAGCTATGATCATTATTCTTGAACTACAGAACCCGTTTCTTTGTTGCAAAACTAACCATAACCTGTTCTGGTCGCTAGATACAAAATATGCCCAAAAAATCAACTCTCATCTTCCAATAATCATCTTTAAATAATCAAGGTCCTAGGGATCCCATTGTATCAAATCATAGTGCCGAAAATCTGTATGCCACATTCGTGAGCATGACATCAGGGTCTAAGAGGTACCTAGTTATAATGGTATTAAGGGTAGTGAACAAGCTGACGAACGAGATGACGTTCACCAATAACGACTAAGAAAGCTCTGTCTACCCCACTGGGACTACTTTAGTAGCTGTAAAGATAAGAAATTCATAGAATAACCCCAGCATCTCTTCAGTGCAAGTGCTGCGCTCCAAAGCAGCATCACTGCTACCTCGATAACAGAACGTTTTGAGAGTTAGGCATGTTAGCAAATTTACCATTAGAAAATACTTGCCTTTTGAAGCATCGATCATTATAGAAAAAAAAATGTGTCAAGGCCTTAGAGCTTTCTTGCCATTTGGTCGGTAAGCCACCTTCTAATAGTAAGGTGCAAAAGCCCATAATAGTCTCTCTTCTCTTAAATAGGACTTACGTGGTTTTAGACTCAAAATCAGTGAAATATTCGTGACTCGGTTGTGTAGAGTTTTAAGAACATATATTCTGCCCTTGTCAACGTACGGATCCGGAACCAACCCATTTCTGGTCCCTGACACACTTAAGTTATATGGGAATTTTTTTATCCAACTTTTTTTTCCATATCTGTTATTGTTTTTTCCAACCAACTGACGATTTTGGCGTTATTTATTGTATATTTTTAAAGTTCCTCCAAGCTGCCCACATTTCACGTTATTCGTGAAGTTTATGACAGCTCCAATGCTCATGTACGTTTTGCATCTGAACTGGAGGAGGCTTTGGAAGCCAATGTGGATTATATAATAATTGAACCAACGCGACTTGGTGATGAGACTGGTCGTTGGATAACCGTCGGAAATTGTCTTCACAAGACAGCAGTTGTGTCAGGTTTGGCTTCGATTATCTCAAGTCTAATTTGGCAAGATAGACCAGTGTTTAGTGCACCTATGTGTGCTGTTTCTCTTGTTTGTACCGGACTGTACACAGTATCATGGAACAATGATCCATGCTGCCAGTATCAAGTGGTGGTAAGTAATTACCGGCATATTATGCATACGTTGTAATGAATTTGATTTTAATAGACTTTTTTATTTTCTATTTAGGTTGAAAATGATGAAAACGTTCTGTCAAAGCTCGCACTAGCAGACGTGTCGTCGTCCGTTATTTTAGGCTATACTTCAAATACAAAAACAAAATATCTGCATCGCAGTGTAGCTTTTCTTTCGGCAGCATTTTGTGCATGGCAAATATATAAATCTTATAAATAGTTATATCTATAATAGTCTATATTCCAACTGTTTATAAAAGCTCCAGCAGCAATTCAGCTTTAACTCGTCCACAAAAACTAAAAATTTATTTCCTTGGCTTTTATTTTTTAAATATACATATTTTCCTTTTCCATTGATTAGGCTTTAAAAAAAATAAAATAAATGAAAAAATAATTTTCACACATTGTTTTTTCGTGAGCAGAAATTTAAAAAAAATGCTATTAAATATCAACTTTTTCTGGTACAATCAAATAAATTTTGATTTAATTAAAAAGTATTTGTTAAACAACATGATTTCATAAAAATAACATCCATGAATGAATAAAAGAATTAAAAATCATTTTGATGCAAGTTTGAAATAACGTAAACGTAGAAACGTAACTAGCATTTAAATAATATATATGTTTTGTCGTTTTCCATATTTTTTTTGTGCTTTGTTGCGATAAATTTTCTTATGTAAAAGTTGAATAAAATTTATAAAATTGTAATTTCTTAAAATATAAAATTAGTTTTATAAATTTTCCTTGAAAGTAAATAAAAAATTTATTTTATGATGTAAAAAAGAAGTATGAAAGAAATGGATAGTTTCCTATTGAATTGGGATTAGAACAAGCAAATTGTGGTTAATACGGATAATGAATATTCCAGCTTAATGAACTCAACTCAAAGCCGTCATGTTTTAAATGTATTTTGCTTCAATTATTTAATCAAATTTTGTTGTATTAACGAGAAAATCACAATTTATCTATGGATTTGGAATTATTAAGAATCTAATGATAATCCTTAAACCTCAAACTTATTTATTTTTTTTTTTTTTGTTAAAGAAAACAATATTTGCTTGTTGCGGGGCTTGAACCTGGACACTTCCGGATTAAAGTCATATGCTCTCATCTTCTACTTGCAATTATGTACATGTAACGTTCAGAAGGTGCAGCTGCTTCACACTTGCTTCATAAACTAATTTCTTTTGTTATGTGATATTCCAACCGTTGTCAAACAAGTTGCAACGTTTAAACTCAATATTCTGACAACTGTCCCTAAATTAACCCATTGGGAGTTGTGCTTGTATAGTAAAAAAGAAATTATGAATTAATTTTTTTTAGATCACAAAACAAACACGGAAATCATCAAATTCCTATTAATCGACAACATAATACTAATTTTCAATGTTAGCAAATCTTTTTATGTTTATTCTGCTTTCAAAAAAAGAAAAATTATGCAAAAAAAGTTATGTTTAGTTGACTAAATACAATTTATCACTTTTTTTGGGTACTGTAGATTTTGCAAAAAACATCGCCTATTTCAGTAAATTTTCCAACTTAAACTAATAATTTCACAATGCTATCCTTTAAATTATAGTTTCGTTTGTAGATTTCATGAAAAAATAAAATATACATTAAGTGCACGTCTTACCTTCATTCCCTAAAGGGAATGCAATAGCTGACAATGACATTATTTACTGCTTTTAATCGCCACAAAGATGTCCGATGAAACAAACGGTATCTGTGTAATGTCAACAACTTATGTAGAATGCTACGTTTTATAATTTCTGATAATGCAGTTGATTTCTAAGGCGCGACGATTAAGAGCACCGCGGTAACTTATTCTCCTATTTTAATACAGCAGCAAGGACTTTGGCCAAGTTCTGAGTGTTGAAGTATGACAAAATTTAGTTTAATCGGACTTGCGGATCACAATTATATTATCAGTGTGTGAATATCGATTATTTTTGGTCGATCTAATTGGCTTAATCGTTTCGTATTCCATTACGAGACGAAAATAAGGTTTGTCAAAGACTTGATGGTTGATCAATCACAGCTTTCGACGAGGTTCCGAAAAAGCTTATAGAATGCGAGGTAAGTTTGTATACATATATGTACATATAACATTTCAAACTGTCTCGTCTTTTTTTTCCTATTTATCGCTTGATGAAGAATGATGACAACACTTAGCAATTATATTTCTTGCCATCAGCCTCATACTTAGGGAGCCGGTAGCCTAAATTTCTATATGATTTTATCGTAAGGCAAAGGTAAAAATCATGAAGTTCTAAGTAACATAAATAATCCGAACAATCTTTGCCATTGCGTTGTCTGTGCGTTATTGATTGAGCGCCCTGTAAAGCTGAAAGCAAAATGGTACCATAAAGAATTTTATCGTGCCCGCTTTTTATATTAAAAAATGTGTCTATACATAAAAACAAATAAATGCAAGAAGCAGACGGTTTTGTTGCTGCGCTTAGGAGTATTTACATTATTTTCAAAATTTTATGAACCATATAAACTTGAGTGATTTTATCGTCAGACAGATTGTGATTATTTTAAAGATTATGTCCTAAGAAACGAGAGAAACAACCTATGCCACTTGGTTATTACTGCATTTAAAAATTGCTATATTAGAAACATGCAAAAACATTGAGTCCTAAATATTTTATCGCGTCTGTTTCTTGGCTGTTTGGTTCCTTTACTTATAAAAACCATAAAATTAGAGAAGGCAAACGATTCCAGGGCTGCTTTTTCGAAGGCAGACGTTTTTGAGCATTTAAGGTGCTAAGTTATATCCATAAAAAACTAATACCATGCAAATTTTACTATGAGTAAAGTTTTCTCAAGTGGGCACAGAAAAAACCAACTTATTAAAATCAAACTTTTTTTGCATAACTTTGAATATTTATTGATGTTTAGCGCCTTATATTTTTTTTGCAAAATTTGGATTTTTTAGAAAGTTATGAACAAGTAAATTTTTATGTGGGTATTTTTTTAAATTGCGATTTCTCAGTAAATATTAAGAAAAAGTTAATGAAATTTTCGTGATAGGACAAGAAATGTTTTATTTATTATTTATAAAAAATTAAGTTTTTAATAAACAAATAGAAACAAAATTTTTCCACAGAATTGTCCTGTAAAGTCTACACAACTTTTTCCTGAAAAAAAATTTTAGTACGTTTCATAAATAAAAAAATTACGCATGTTTAAGTGGCGCCACTTACGCAATTTTACTCCTACAAACCATCCGACAGAGCTGTGAAAGAGTGCATTCATTTGCAATTGAAATCCATTGAAGTCACTGCCAAAATTAAGTTAATTCAGAGCAAATGACTTCAAGTGTCTTCACTGACTTCAAATGATTGCAGCAACTTCAAGTGATTGCAGCGACTTCAAGTGATTGCAGCGACTTCAAGTGATTGCAAAGAATTAAAAATGATTTGAGGTGACTTCAATGCAATCAAAATTCTTCCAATCATGATTCCAATCAAAAACGTGACGTCACCAAAATAATTGCAATCTTTTGTGACAGAAAAGGCTGCAAGATTATGGCATTGAAGTCTACAGATGACTTAATTTTTAAATAGCAGCACTCTGAATGCGGAATTTCGCATGAGTTAAAATTGAAAATGAATGCATTCATTCACAGCTCTGCCAATTCAAATACAATTCAAAAAAAAAATTGAAATTTTTTTTGCACCTCTGATTTTTGTGGAATTTTTTTTTCTTTTGGTACTGGGGCAATACTGAAGACAATGAAATTCTGGAAGAAAGCGATAAAATTCTATTATAAATATTTTTTTTAACTGCGACAGTGTTTAAGTCTGCCTTTTACAATTTCGTTACTTATATTATGCCCTTAACACAATAAGTCGGAAGTAGACGCGATTAAATAATTCATAAAGTCCCTTATAGAAATCAGACACCATATTACGAATATTGAAATAAAATGTTCAATCATGTTGCACACTGGCGAGACAAATAAAAACTTATTATAAACTACTGCATGAGCTGAATATTAAGGATTTGGTGTCAGAATTTAACCAGCAGTTTGACATAAAATCTCACTCAAAATTTGCCCGTTTAAGTTATACTGAACATTTTGAAAACTGCCTTAACTGGGATTTTCTTTTTATAATATAACTAACTGTACCCGCCGCTTTCTATCTGCACACTCCTTGTTGTACCACTTCGCCTATATTTTACGCAGTCCTAACTGCAAAGAATTGGGTCCATGTACCAAATTTTACACCTTGGTATAAGTACCAATAATATAAATTTAAGTGTTTCTTGTTCTAAGAGGGGAGCCACGCCCCATTAACCAATCCTATTCACATTTTGAGAGTAGCTGCCAAGATATAGCCGTTAAAGTGTTTTGTTAGAAAGATACCACATTTCGTGAGGTGCTTAGCAGAGACAATAATGAGCTTGGCTAAACGAAAGTCTGTTAATTTTTTTTTAAATTATCTATTCTGCCGTACATATGAAAAAAGCACTATCTACATTTTTATTTTATACCGTTGGATTCGCTTTTTCAAACTCTATCAATCTGTTGAATAAATAAACAGATAAACCTAATATTTTACAAAATATAAGTACCTATCTACATTTTCTGTGTATTAACCAATAGAATAAAATGAAAAATTACATGAGAATCAAGCTTATCTACATTTTATTGCAAATAGTGCATTTTTTCATCTGTTTGAGTAATAAATATTCATTTATTATACATATGTTTGCTAAATTTTCGATAAATTGGCATAGAAAAACTGCCTATCTGCATTTTCACCTGGAAAATTAAATAATTTTCCACATTTATTTTACACTATTTTAATCCCCAAAAATCCCAAAAACCATTAAAAAAAATTGGAAAATATTTAAATACCGATTTTTTAAGACAAAATAACTTTTTAAATGTTTTTCTTATATATTCCATTTTGATTCTAATGCAGATAGTGCTTTTTTTCATCTGTACGGCAGTATTGTACTCGTACTTTGTATATCTTTTATCAGTACAAATATTTACTTAGCAGATAACATTTTTGTGAGTTATTATCTTATTAATAATATATAATAATATTTTCTTACGCTCAAAAGAGAGGGAAATGAGAAAGCTGCAAGCACTGAGAAAATAGCTGTCTCGTTATGCTGTTTAAACTCCATGGGGTTTCTTATTGCAGGTGTTGAATTTTAGTTATAAGATGCTTTTCTATATGAAATTTATTAACTATCCTCAAAACTCGCTTGAAGATTAGGCATTGTGCATTGCCAAAAAAAAAAAATATTCGGCAAAAAAATATTTATTTTGTCATTTGATTTCAAACATTTTTGCAGTGCATTAACTAAGAAACCAGCTCAGTTTGTAGTTCGCTTAATCTCTCTTAAGCTCTTCGTTTGCTCGCGAGCATATGGCGTGACGCCCACTGCTTTAAACCACGGTATCTACGAATCTTCTGAGATACATATACACAAATGCTTTTTAATATTACAACTTCAAGCACAAGGTTAAAATCTTCACAACATAAAATGCCATTAATTTTAAGCAACCAAGGTGTTAACAATTTTGTGAATTATTTTGAACGTAATATTGAAAATTCGAATACTTTGGATTTGTTAAATATAGTCTATTATTTTACTGTATGTTTTATTAAATTTGTGTTTAGTCTACAGTTCTTCGATACAATACATTCATATCTGTATTTTGGCCCTGAAGGCATACGTCGCAACGGACCACGATCATGGGACTCCTTGGTTTCCTACAGTCAACCTTCAACATCCGACACGATCATAAAAATTGAAATCGATGAAAGTACCCCGCTTTTGGCACATTCCTGGAAAAATCGTCATAATAGTTGTTCAACCAATGGCTACAACAAAGGAATAGTGCAATTTTGCGAGCTTCGACTAATGGCGATTGTTTCCATTTTAATTGCTGGCTTCATTATTGCAACATATTTGTTAATTGTAGAATGTAAGTTGCGCTCCAGCTGAATTATTATAAACATTGTTTAGAGAAATGTGATTGTTGAAAAACAATAATATCCTGGCTTAAAGGCAATCTATATTTTTTCCCCAAAAATAAAGTACTTTGTGACTAGTTTGTAAATTAATTGAAATAGTAATATTGTATTGATGAAGGAAATTTCCTTTGATTTGCAAGTTTTCGAAAACTTTTGTTAATAAAGTCTTTGTATCATAGTTTCCATACAAATTCTCGTAAACATCTGTTTATCTTGCACAAACCAGACTGTATGCAAGCAAAATGGAGGAAAATTGACTGATATCTATTCAGGGTAATTTTGGGTCGCTGAGCTCGAATCTGCCATTCAACAATAACTTTGAAATACCTCGTCAAGCTCAGGAAGAAATTTGGGAAATAACGGACAGTCTTAAGTACATCCATGTATGTATGTACCAAATTCACAAATGTAGTTGCCATAGGTACCAAGACGTAACATTTTAAGTTTTCTTATAGTATGGGAGATGCAACGTCCCGTTATAAGATCTTATCTTACTTATGTGTCAAATTTCACAATTGTACATAGAAACCAATATATGTATGTATATGTACCATAATCTTACCAGCCTTATCCACTGGGTTGAGTGCATTTGCGCTAATTGAATGTAAACAAGGACCCAAACCTGTGAACAGTGATGTACTGCTGAGCAAAAACCCAATTTGCTCAGCATTTATTTTGGGTTTTATCGAGTTTTTGCTAAAATCGTTTTTGCTCACTGTAAAAATGGACTTTTTCATTTTTTCTGAAATATTTCTTAGCGAAATATAATTGAATTAATTGGTCGCTATATTGAACTTAAGAATCCTCAGATTTCTACCTAATTTCAATAAACCAGCGATTTAAAGCGCGATTTCATATGAATGCACGCAATGTGTGCACAACGTATTACGATATCATCTTGGTATTGTTTCCTGGGAATTGTAAATGTCGAGTGGTGTGTTTATAAAAATTAGCGCTAAAAAGTAACAAGCTGACAGTGTTGCCCTAGCACTATTAGATGCTACAAAGTATTTTTGACTCCCTCAATGACTTACAATCGATTGTATTTAATGAAATGTATATTTTAGCAAAATTCGGCAATTTAAGTCATCTACTAGTATTTCCAGCCATAAACACATAATAAAATCGGAAAAACCCAATTTCCTCGTGAAAATGCTGTTTTTGCTGACCAAACGTTTGGTTTTTGTTCCGAAAATTAAAAAACCCGATTTGGTACATCACTGCCTGTGAAACTAAAACTCTGCAAAGTTGCTGTAATTTAAAGATACACCCAATTCTGTTTTTACATGGTTTTGATTTAACATGGTCTAGATTCGTCGATTTACACTAAAGTTTCTGTCAGTTGTTTTCCATGATGGCTCTGGATAAAATTATGAGTAAATTTGACTAAATTTTACTACATGGTCCCTTGTAGAATAATTGAGCTAAAGTATGTGGATATTCGATGCTTCCAAGGAAGATCAATTTAAATTTTGAACACAAAAAAAAATTTTAAATAAATTAATTAAATCCTCATTTTAGATAACGTGTTTTCTCTCATTGTAGCATATCGTTAACGTTTTACCTAGAAGGTTTTTAAAAATTTAGCTTAAAAAAATAACAAAATTATTACTTTTAGCAAATGTACCTTCTCCAGGATTTGCATTGGACTTGGTGAATCATGACATTTGGAGTACAGTGCCTTTACCACATGAAAATCATCTAAATCACTCAAATGTTCTAAACATTCTAATGAAACAAACTGGCGGAAAAAATTGTGAAGATACCGAAAGCTGTATTGGCATTTTAAAAGAAATGCAGAAGAAACTGCGTAACTACAATTTTACAGCAGAAATTCCATATAATTTTCTTATCGGTGGCGATGGACTAACGTATGAAGTGCGTGGATGGGATTGCGAGAGTGGGTTTAGTGTCTTACCACAGCAGTCATTGTTGGTAATTGGATTTTTGGGTGAGTAAAAAAATACTTGCAAGAATTGGATCGTAAAATTAGAACAAAATAAATCATTATAATTCATTGTATTACAGGAAATTTTACCAACACCCTCCCAACCGATGTACACCTCCATTCCGCATTGTCGCTATTAAATGAATCTTTGCGTAGAAAAAAGCTACAAAAGTCTTACAAAATCTATGGTCTCCAAAATATAACAATTTCGCATCAGGACGGAGCTGCACTTTTTAATGAAATATCAAAATGGCCTAGGTTCGATACACTGCTACATGTACTATAAATATTAAATTAAGTTTTTGAACTTGTAAGCATACTATAGATTTCATAAATTAGATTTGAATGTTTCTTTATTAATACTAAAAAGGTTAAATTTTAATGATTTGTATGACTTTCCATCTTCAAGTGTAGCAATTTAGTCAAATTCCAATTTTCGAAAACTACCTTCAATAGATTCAATTTGTGAAACAAAGTTGATGCCATTCAATGTCTTCTCGTTGTTATTTGAACTTCTACGGTGTATACCACGATCACTTAATAGTGTGATTTTATCGAGCGACAATACGAAATCACGTTTGGAAGCTAATTCTGATTTCCAAGCTTCTACCATCTCAACAAGTGGAATATTTCCACCCATTTCAATTGGTAAGCAATCTGGATCGACTGCTTTCGCCAAATCTTTATCAGTAGCATGTATGGAGAGACGATTCCTTATTTTAGAGCTAACACGCCCCTTAACGAATTCTATTAACCATCGTAATGTTGATGGTACATTAATTATATGTATTTCCTTATGCCTTAGCGGCAAGGACTGTTCGCTCCATTTAAATATTCTTGCGAATTCTGCAGGGTTCCAATTAGTAACATGAGTTGCTGTGACACCGTCAAAGTCACCAACATGCGTTAGACCAGTAATTTGAGTTTCTTGATCTTCCATCAAACATTCATAGGTTAAAAAGTGCGCTTTTGCCTGATCACCGCTGTTGTAAATCTTTGGATTAAATCCTTTGGCATTAATTATAACCACACGACGACCATACTTATCACGTTTTGGTGCAGCAAATATATAGCCACTAGAAATGATGTCCAATAATTTTGGTTCCAAAATATCCAAATGTGTGCTCATATGTGGAAATGTGCGCCGTATATTCAAATACTTTAGAAGTTGTTGCTCAGCCATTGGAACACTAAACTTTTTAGCTCGCAGAAAACGTAACAAAAAAGAATCATCACATCGCATATTTAGAAGATCCTCATTTTTTTTAATCCAATTTCGCATTTGCTCCAGAGCTTGTTCTCTTGTACATTTGTCTTCTCGTAATTCCTTTTTGGCAATTTTAAGTAAATTTTCCGTAATTGGATTTTCCAATTCAACTGTTTCCTTCATCTTAATTGTAAGTAGAAACAGCAGTACAATGTTTTGAATGAAAAAACTGGAAAAAAATTAAATATTAAAAAATGAAAATTGACTATCGTGTGAAAGTGTCTTGAAAATATGAATAATAAGGTTTTCAATAAAATAGTAGTCACTAGGCTGGTTGAAATCTGACATTTTTTTGCAGCGAGCTTTAATATTGCGGAAAAGTTGAGTTACGAGTATATTTTCTTGATTTGTGTGATCTTTCACATGAACTTTTAATCTGAATTTTTTTCAGAATTTTATTTTTAATTTAGGAATATTATTATTAATCCATTTCATATGAAAACTGCGATTTGAAATTTTTTGAGGTATCTTGTGTCACAAAATCAAAGCTTTAGTCCAATACTAGTATGAGTGGGCAACGTTTCCGCAATATTGTAACTCTACCCAAAAAAATTCATATTTTGAACCACCCTAGCCCTAGATAGGGCTAAGTTTTTAGTCAAGTATTAATATTGAACTTGTAGTTTTAGAACTCTATCTTTTGATAAGTAAATCCAGGTCAACATCGCTTAAGGGTTTTTTTTTGAGCAATAGTGAGCCTTTAAAATATATAGGTGCAGGTAAAAGGTTGGGTTTTCAGTTCCGTTTGAAAATTGTTCCAGGGTCTTTCAAGCCGAAATTCGTATGAAATAAAACTGTGGTGGGTGGCTTGAATAAGAGGTTTTGAGAGCAACGAGATCGCGGCAGAACTTGTTGAAGAGAATTCTGGCACACCTATGATGGGACGTGAACGACTATGTCGACTGGAATGATCGTTGTCGATCGTTAAAAATTTGCTCAATGATAACTGACATGCCTTTGGATGTTGAAACACAATGAGTACCCGGAGGCGTTCAGAAGCTTAAAGATCCATTCGGCAGAAAATGGAAGAGTTTCTTAAAGTAAGGACTGTCCCAGAAAAAACTTGCACTTTGTTTTTTAGCTATAAAAAAATACCCAGCAATTTTTTTGGTCTTTTTCCTTTTTTTATTAATAATGGCTAGTGTTAAGAATATAAATAACTAAAAACATAATTAACAATTTTTTTTTTTTCATAAAAATTTCTTACGTTGTTCTTAAGGCCCTTTATTACATTTTGTACAGGTGTTTTATCGACAGTCCGGAACGATCTTTTTCACTTAAGTCTAAAGTCTTGCAAGTTTTTTGTAGTCTTACCACTCCTTCGAAGAATTCTCTTCATTAGAGCCCGATATCTTCGAATTGGGAGAAGCTCTGGGCAGTTGGGCGGATTTGCAATTTTTGGTACAAAATTGATCTTTTTACTTTGATACCATTCCGTCGAAGCTTTAGAGTAATGAGAGGTTGCTAAATCGGGCCAGAGAATCACTGTACCTTCATGTGCACGAATAAATGGTAGAACACGTTTTTCGAGGCACTCGTCTATATAAACTTTTGAATTGATTGTGCCTTGCGTAACAAAGAAACTTCTTCTGAGGCCACAGGTACATATGACCTGCCAAACCATATATTGCTTCGAAAATTTCGAAATTTTTTTTTCTTTAAATTTACTAGGCATATGCCTCTTCTTCGGTGATGTATAATATTCGTGCCCAGGTAGCTGCTTAAAATCTGCTTTAACGTAAGTTTCGTCGTCCATAACACAGCAGTCAAATTTAGTCAGGTACCTTTCATACAATTTTCGGGCTCGCATCTGAGCAACCAACTGCTTTTCATCAGAACGGTCTGAAGCCCGTTTCTGTAAAAAAATCGGCAAGTTACCGATTTGTGTGACGTCAAACTGTTTCGGTCCTGAGTTACCGATTTCGTGACAACTGATGTTTCTGTACATACAAATCGTTAAAAATTTGGTCCGTGATGGAAAATAACACAAATTGAGAAGAGACGTTGTGAAATTGAATCAAATAACACCTGTTTATTTACATTTGTTTATTTACTTTTCAAATTTTATTTGGAATTATTTTCAGAAACGGAAATAATTTGACACTTAGTGATGTGAAATGAAAAGTAAACATATATTTGCAACCGGTTACTTTTGCGTTGCTTTAACAAATATTTTTTTTGTTTAAGTTTCTGACTGTTATGTACACACGTTTTAGTTTTAAAACACATTATCTTGGAAACTTAAATGTTCTAAAATAAACAAAAAGATTATAATCAGTAAAAAATTCAACTTTAGCTAAAGTACCCGGTTTTAAAAATTTATATTGAGTACTTGTTTCTTCATATTTACACAACATTACTGACACTTATTAGAATCGGTAAAAGTCTCACTTACTGGAGAGTCAGTGACAAAACTGACATTTTAAATCGATTCACATTTCTTACAGAAACACTTTTTGAAAAGGTTCTATTGAAATGAAATTGGAGAATGTGACAACTTATCGATTTGAAACGAATATATTGAAACCGAAGTCGATTCAAATATTTACAGAAACAGTGCAGGTGAGAGTGACGTCAAATCGGTAATAAGAGTCGGTAACTGCGATCGTTACGAGTTACAGAAACGAGCTTCTGGTACTTTTTGAACTCTATATGTCTTTAGCTTACTTTTCTCCTTTATCCTTTGCACAGTAGATTTTGATGTACCTGCTCTAGCCGCCATATCTCGCACTGACGTGTTGGGATTCTGCCTAAAAAGGCGCTTCACCTTCGCCGCTACCTTTGGGTTAGAAAATTCTGGTTTTCTGCCTGAACCCTTTTTTCGTGAAACAGGTAGACCCTTCTTATAATTAGAAATAACCGTTTTGACAGTTCTTTCTGATGCACCAACTATTTTTGCTTTAGCTGAATATTTTAACCCTGAATTTTTCAGGTATGTGGACAAAATCAGTTCGCGGACTTTTTCTTGCTTGCTAGACATCTTTGTCGTTAGAAGTGCTATCTTCAAGTGTTATACATCATATCAAACGTCACTTTATATGGAATAAATATTTTGTCTTTTTAGACCTATAAGATTATCAGGTAGAGTATAATCTTAAAAAATAAAAGTGCAAGTTTTTTCTGGGACAGTCCTTATAACATATTTAACAGATTTTATTAAGCTCATATAGCTTTACAAGAACCAATAGTGAATCTGATGCTTCAAAGTAACTCGTGAAGGTATTTGGGCTAAACAGGTCTGCCTATATACATCACTGTATTAAATGACATTGGGAGTATTTAATTCATTTTAGGAGTGGCGAAACAGATAAGATAAGTTAGGGAAACTTAAAGCTGTTTAATAATTTAATCAATACATTCGTTGTATTAAAGCAGTGTATCAAATTAAAAGCGCTTAGTTTGAATGAGCATTGATCTTTCCAATGAACATTCCTACCTGCGCACTAAACTATGCCCAAAAAACTGTTTAATGTGTAACAAACGTACACGATTCGCCTACATTTCATGTGCCATGCCCAAAAAATATAAAATTCATTTGAAGTTTGCAGAAAACAATAAAAAAATTTGAAGTTGAAAAAAAAAAAATGCAAAAATTAATTTGCGAACTTTCGTTACAATTTAAATTTAATTATCAAAAATAAAATACACAACCTCCAAACATTGAGCCGGGCCGGTTTTATTTATAACAGTAGCTCATATTATTATCTAGAAAAAAAAAAAACTTTAAACAATTGAGAGTGCACGACTACCTCAATTTGGTTCAAGATCAAAAGTATTAACCACACTAAAGCAGGTCAGTTCCAGCAGCTGATAGTTGGTTCAAATTGTAATACCAAGATAGAAACCACTAACAAAAACGTTACCATAGTCAACTGAGCGCTGGGGCAGCAGCATTCCAGCATGTGAGATGAACCGCGAAAAATTAACATTTGTTTGCTTTAATTAAAAACTTCAGTTTCTCAATCAGCTGTAGACAAACCATTGATGTTGTTGGCCGAAAATTGTTAGTTGCTGATAAATAAAAAAGAAAACGAAAAACAAAAAACGCGCAATAGACCAGGCTTCTCATTTTCATGAACAAAATGTATAACTCGTTCGGAAGCGGACTCATGCGTTGGTCATAAAAGCGATACTAAAATCAGAAGGTTAACAAAATCATGGCCGGCAAAGCATGACATCTTGAAAGTTATCACGCTTTACGTTTACTGCTGTAATATTTAGGAACAGTTTAACAACGATGGTTAATAAAAGGAACATGCATCTTTCATGTGTTAATTAAGCAGCCCTAGAGATCATATAACTGAATTATTAAATTGATTACATTACATTAGTGGTGCATTACGTTATGTCTATTAACTTCAAATGTTATGAATAAATTTTGAGCTTTACAGCGTTGTACATAAATTTATAATAGGATTTTAGATAATTGTGAATAATGCTTTAAGTGCATTGCTAATATATACCAACAGTACAAAAATTTGGGCCAAAATATATACTTGCATATGTATTGAAGTTGCAAAAAAAAGCCCTATTGGATCGTTTCAGAAGCATTGACATAAGAGGCGCGTCAGGTCTATATACATACCACTCCGCTGAACCGTAACAATGAAAAATTAAGATAAAACTGTAAACTGAAATGCACGAGCTGAAAAGAGGATGATCGCTGGGTTAATCTTGAAGCAATTTAATAATGGACTCTTACTCTCTATTCCACCGAGCTACTATACATATATTTTACACTCCCATTTAACTTGCCTATAGGGCGGATCTTTAATTACTCTTACTCCAATTGGATTGTTTTTTGTATACTCTTTTTGAGAGTTAAAGTTATTTTAATAAAAAATTGTTGCTTTGAAGAGGGATTCGAAAAACATATCGCAAATTTTAATCTGATTGGAAATTTTAGTGTTTATTAAGTGTTGCTTAAGATACTTGTAATCGTTCATGATTTCGGTTGGATCGTCACTGTATCTCCAAAATAAACTGCTAGTTTATCGTGCGAACTCCCTAGACATGTTTATTTTTTACTTTAAGTTTACTTTCAAGCTCCAGTATACATTTACGAAGGTATTACCCACCATCCCCCCTTCAGACACAAACTTGTGAAGATTGTTCAACTTAAGCAAAAGTATTTTTTAACCTAAAAAGTGCTGTGAGCTCGCCGAATTTACATATAGCACTTGCAACTTCGTTCGTATTGCCAAAAAAGCTTTCAACGGAGCGCTCGCAAGAAATGTGTCATATGTATTTATCAAGAGAGTTACAAAAACAAGTGCATAAAAGGAAAAAAATGTAGAGTTTTGGCGCATTGTGTTTATATGTTGCTATGATTCTTAACTGGTCAATGCAAAAAGTAAGACAGTCTTCTTGTAAATTCTTAAACGTCGGCTAACAAAGCTTACTGATAAAACTGTGTAGCAGCGGTTGAAACTAGTATAAGCAGCATTTTTGTCTTTTATGCATATTGCGGTGTAATTTTTCACTAAAAGTACTGAACAGGAAGCTCAGTAAAAGTATGAAATTTGAAATTCCAAGATTTTACTTTTGCAAAAATATGAGTTTTTTGTTAAAGAATTGAGATTTGTTTTACTTTGAGCTGAGTTTTAATATTTTAGTGTAATGTCCTAGCGGCAAATCGATGAAGTACCCTGAATTTTCATATATGAAAAGCTATACCCTTTGTGTTCTATGTTTCACAAATGAAATTGTTACTTTGATATTTTGTTTATTTGTTTGCTGGCTGCCTGCTTTGTATATAGAGATGTAGGCAAGCTGCCTACAAAGCGGCCATCCCTTTGTAAAAAGCATTTACAGTTGTGGCTGGGGTTGTGAGCATTACTGCCTACTACTCATAGTAGCTATTCATCGATGTTGTGTATAACATATTTGCCACTGGGGTATTTATTGTTTGCTCTATTTTTTGAGTATGTTTGGTATTCTTTAAAATGATTTTGTTAAAATTTTTAGACAAAAATTAAAGCAAATCACCTTATTTGTGTCTATGTATGTTTTTAAAAACCATTTCTTTGAAATATCTCAAAAACAGAATTTAATTTAAAAGAAATTGTTAGTCATTGTCGGAATTAGTAACTTATTTCAAAAAGAAACATTGGGCTTTAATATTTCAGAAACATCAATTTACATGCCTATTTTAAAATTTAAAATTTAAAAATATGCCTTTAGTTTTATATCAAAAACGTAAGCAAACCGTAATTACAAATTTCGTTGCATTTAAATACACTGCGTTCACATAAAATTCCGAATACAAAAATTGTGCAAGAAATTGCACTCAAGTCGACAGCTTAAAAAAAAATACTTCGATATGCAGCAAAAGTCTATCATTCGAATATCTTTCCACATGTCCGTCTGACTTTCTGTGCGCGTTATTTGCACCACAAATCTGTGTAAATTCGATTATAATGCATAAAACCAAATGCGACCAAAACAAAACAACACAACACAGTACAGCACAATAACAAACAATTCAGTCATTCGGCCAGTCAGTCAGCAGAGATTCCGTCTTGACTCATAGACACACGTCAATTATGCTCCTCTACAATCCACGATTTGTGTGATCTGCGGGAGAAAAACCAGTTTTCCTTCTTATTCCAGTCAGTTGCTGTGTTGTGGCATTAAAATTTGCTGAGCCATTTGTTGATCGTACCTTTTGTTATTTCAGCATTAGCGCCGCAAAATAAAACCATCGTTCCAAGGTACCGACTGACTGGCGGGCTGATTCAAGCTGTCAGTACCGTCCGGCAACGGAGTACAAAGGCATATGCGCATGTAGTGTAATTAGGCAATTTTAAGTTAACTCATTAAAATATGAATAATTTACGAGTACAACTTTACACTTAATGCATTTTTCGAATTGATATCGCATACCTAGGGATGAAATAGCATTTTTTCCGACTTAATGTGATTTCTTTTTGTTGCTGTTATATTTTTCTGTGCATTCAAAATGAAATATTAATTAAGAGACATTTTTATTGTTTGCTGTTGATTACATATTCCGTAAACCTTGACGATGAAATGATCATTTGATCAGGCAATACAAGTTTATTTATTCATTATTTACATTTGAAAATTCCGAATTTTTATTTGGGTCTGAATTGACCGTGAATTTTTTACTATGGGCTCAAAGGGTAGCATTCAGTTGATGATGGTTTTGTATGACGTTAAACAGATCGTAAGATCGTAGATAACAGTCAAGGCGACAGATTCTTAAAGCTCCAACCACAAATCAAAGTCAAGGCGGGTTTTTATCTTACTGGATAAAATGTCTAAGAACAAGGTTTTTTTAATAGACAAAAGTAACAAAGTTAAGATTAATTGATTTTTAAAAATTAAATGGGAGTGATCTAAGGAAAGAACCAAAAAGATTTATATGAAATAATGACTCTCGAATAAGAAACAGTCATGCAAAGTCAGAAAGTTGTTGGCAGAAATAGTCTTCTCAAAATAATCATTAGTGCGCAGTTGGAGAAAATCAAAGTCCGACCGAATGTCTGCCAGTAATAATGGCCACAGCCCATGTTACTGAATAGCATAATACCCTTCAATTCGTTCAAAAAATTTGAAAACAATGTCATATAACTTTGATATAAGCTAGAATTAGTGGCACCATGTCGGTTTTTCGTAAAATATCAACGAAATCGGAAGCTCAAATTTTGTGAGAAATATTTTTAAGCCCCATGCTAAAACATAGGCGAACAAATAGAAACAATCTACAAAATTTTTTTAAATAAACACCCTTTTATACATACATGTAGTATGTACATCAAAACATTTTTCCTATTGGGGTTTTAAAAGACAATTGCAAAAAATAGTAATAAAAATTGCATTCGCGTAATTCAACATTTTAGCAGACAAAACAAAGAGATGAAAATAAACTTCTTTACATAACAAATGTGTAATAGAGTAAAGCGCACAAGTGTTGAAGACCTACTGCAATTTTCACTTATAAGGACAAGAAAAAATTTACGGACTGACATCACATTTGCA
Organism: Tricholauxania praeusta; assembly: GCA_949775025.1. NCBI lineage: Eukaryota > Metazoa > Arthropoda > Insecta > Diptera > Lauxaniidae > Tricholauxania > Tricholauxania praeusta. The sequence goes on from OX459028.1 coordinate 20,085,286, forward strand.
CAGTGGACAAAAAAAAAAAAAAAAAAACAGAAACATACAAATTTAAGATTTCAATTTTTTATTATATTGAAAACTCAAAAACTAAAGTTTTTATGAAAAATACACAGGTTCTTGTGTTTTTCCGGAAGGTGGATTGACCTATTAAGATATTTCGACAGATAATAAAGTTAAGTGTCAGCAGTGAAACAACTTACACTTGAAGGGTTCAATTTCTATGTCTATTCAATATATTTAACTTTGATTTTTAAAAATATTAAACACTGCACCATTTGTATTACGATTTTTGCGACAGCTATTTGTTGTCCGAATTTTCCCAAAATTTAAGCTTCCTAGATCAAACCTGCGAACGGCGCAGTTAGTTTGTTTCTTATTACAATTCATATGAAAGCAACTTTTACCAACTTTTTTTCGTTTTTCTGCTTTTTCATATAAATTTTAATAGGAAGCAAACTGACGAAGTCTGATCTTGGAACCTGAAATTTTAGGTCAATTTTCTTTAAACCCGATTCTGTAATATATGCATATAGGACCGCAATTTAAAAAAAAAAAGACATTCGGGTGTATTTTGTCCACATATTCAGACACACGAAAAATGTAGGCAACAGTGGGTGGCATCTTCCATACAACAAAAATACCTAAAACGCTATATGTTGGCACCTAAGGAGGATTTTTTCTACGTTTTTGTAAGTATGCAGGTTTGAGCTAGGAAGCTCAAATATTGGGACAATTATTTTTGTTCCTCAAGCTAAAATATAGGCAAAAAAATAAAATACATCTACAAAATTTTGAAAATAAACACCCTAGTACGCAAGTCTTGTTTCTTTTTGAGATTTTGTTCAATATTCACAAAAAGTTGAATTTGTTTATATATTTTTTCCTTGTGCTATTTGTACTTATTGGGGCAATATAAGTATTTCCTGAATATTCCTTCTTCCCTTGTTTTTTTTTTTTTAAAGTTGACAGAGAAATAATGTTTGCAAAATCTTAGGTCAATTGAGCCAAGATAAATGTTATGTATGAATGTGTGTTAGCACCAAACCATTTAACATTTCCCATAAAATTCATGTGGGAATTTAATTTTTTCTACTAATGGATTCGAATCTATTAAAAAGCATTTTTCTAGTTTTTTTTTAAACATTTTTTAACCTCCTTTAACAAATGCAACTTAAAAATTCATTGAAAATTTTACTTAGATATAAAAAATGTATTTTTTTTAACTGGGACAACTAAGCCACCTATGTAGTGTAATAACACCTGATGGTGGTACCAATAAGACCATACATACTGGAATTAACAATTTTGGTCAAAAATGTAATTCGATAGGAGAAATCACTTGCTTTGGGTTTTATTTTACCAAGTTTTAAATGGTATTCTTTGGTCGGAGAAGAATGTCGATTTTGTCGGACCGTATAATTAGTAAAAATTATCTTGGTAATTTTTGTAAAACATCGCATGTCCATTATGCAACTAGAAATTATGTCCACATAATACAAATATGTTGATGAATAAATTAAACACTAAACAACAAAACACAACAGCAATAAAAATGCCCCAAAAATGAGTGGTAAATTTATTATATTATCTCGTCATTTGTAAATTCATAAAAAGAGAATGACGTAGTAAAAAAATTAAAATAATACAATGCAAGAAAAAACCTCAGGTGGATAATTAGTGACTTGTGGTTCGAACATTACGATACACTATGTACTCAATCTATCTGATTGTCTCAAAAATATTGTAGTTATAAATATGTAAGAGTAGTAATTGAAGAAAATATTTTCTTATATTTTTTGCTAAGCCTTTTAAAGTTTTTACAGTGGAAAAAAAAGATACAACTAAACATTTAATTATAACTTAAACATTTTTCATTTATGGTAAAAAAATTATGTCAAACGAAAACAAAAAAAAAAAAAAATGTGGCCAAGGACCAAAAATTTTCGTTTCTGAACAAAGAATACTTCTTAATTTTCTTAAAATTAATTCCTGAGAAAAAAATTTTAAAATTGGCTCCAAAAATACATTCTGGAGTATTTTTTGTTGAAACACAAACATTTTTGGTCCAATAAAGTTTCTTCGTAGAAAACGCTATTTTTGAAGAAACAATTATCAAAGTTACGATTTTTGGAAAGTCTTTGATATTTTGTCACGTGCCATGAAATGTTTAACAGAAAACCTTGGCTTTTTGAAAAAAAAAAAAATCATATTTTCTACTGTTTTATTCACTTTTAAAGATTGTTTTTCTCGAGGTAGTCTGCGGCACCATAATTGCTCGGGCACATTGATTTCTTTGAAACACAGGAGTCCATAGTAAATTAGAGTCCATAAGCTTTAATTTGACCCCCATTAATCTTTTTACGTTGTGGCAATTTTTAGGTAGGGTTTAGCCAAAAAGTCATGGAATGCTTCATATAAATATATATATATTTTTTTGAATGTTTTTTTTTTTTAATACACTTATGACCGTTAAAGTGCAATGAACTCGCGCCAAAATTGGTAATATAACTTTTTTGTTTTTGAAAATTCAAATCTTTCTGCTACACTTCAAATAAAATCCAGTTAACGTGTAAAAGTTAATATCATTCGAATAATTTTGGGTATTGTGATTATGTTGATACCATTTAAATTTTATGTTTTTTTTTTTGCACATTCCATAAATTTTAAACCTACCTCAAAATGATATAACGTTTAACTTTTTCTTTTTTAACTTAATCTTCAACACCCGCAATTTTCGTCGTATCCGTAAGTTACCAAACGTTTGTTTGGTCTTTCTGACTGCAGCGAATTTCGTTTGCCCGCGTTAGCCCAGTTAGTGCGTCTTAACTATTCAGCTGATGAACTATGAATGAAACGTGCAGGTAGCAAATGCTATCTAATGTAACAAACATTTACAGCAGTTTTGATCCAGCAGCGACTGTTGGAAATATAAATTGTATGCGTCTTATGATTTTTTTTCTTCTGCTTGATTCGATGCCATTGCAGTTGCTGTATCTGAATGTGAAGCTATATCCATTTTATTATTCAGCCACACTACATTCGAACAAAGGTATTGTTAAGAAAAATCTACATAAGTATGTTAAGACTTTTCTTTACTATAATAAATTGATATTACGAATATGAATTGAGAAGTCAATATCATTTACAGAGCTGGTAAGATTTCATATACCCAACACAGATTGTATAAGAGCGGAGCATCTACGATATTAAAAAGTTGATGCATGGAAGATATAGTTTAAAATGAAAACAAGTTTTATTTAAATACGGAAATGAGAACTACTCATCAAGTCACTGTAGCCTTGGCAAGACATCAATCGTATGCTAAAAGGGCTATGTCATTTGGATTCTTTTGGAAATTTTCTACGAAGTTTTAAGAAGAGACCTTGGCAATGAAATCTGGCCCTTGAAATACTATAACAGTGACCTAATTTGTGCTGTACAGTTTTTCAATCTTCGTCACAAGCCCTGCACAACTCGTACTGCACTAGTCCCATGTGAAGAAGTGCTCAGATATACTATACAAATTGTGCCTTTCCAGTAATGAAACTTTAAAATTGTGCGTGATTTTAAAACTGGGAAGATAGTGGAATGAATAAGTGACCATTAAGTTGTTATCCCTCATTGCTACTTCTGCTCGTGGCGAGTAAATAGCTTTGAATTATGAAGCCTCTTCAAGAATGAGATTAGTTATGTGACTCTTACAAGAACTGGACAAAAATTGGGCAATTGGGATTGAATAAGTGGGCGTCGTGCCTCCAATACAAAAAATACTGAAAAATGGATATTTCCATGAAAACGGAAGTTTTTGTCCCGTGCGACACCTTGGTTGTTTGCAATTATCTTGAAAACGAAAAATTGCCCAAATTCAACATTAGCACCAATTATAAAGCTAATTAGGAGCTATAAGTTAAACCTATTGTCAAAATAAAAATCCATTTTATTTTGACTTTTTTTTACTTCAAATGTTTTCGACGGTTGCACGGGACCCATGGAAATGCCCATATTATTTCTTAACCTTCCGCGGAAAACCTACATTTTCAATGCTTACTAGGGATACCTAGCATGAATTCGTCCCATTTTTTTTTCAACTTGGGAGTTACTTAGTTACTACGGGATTCTTTTTGATTTTCCAATAATTAGAAAAAGAATTAGACCGTGGATCAGTCAAAAATAAATGAACCGTAAAAACTGGGCACAAGTAACCAGTTTACTAAAAATCGATATATCGGTCACTAATTTTTACAAAAAAAAAGTGAGGAATTCAGGCCCGTGCGCAGGAATCATCCATGGGGGGGGTTTTTGACTAGGACATTTCATGTTAGATTATGTTCATAAAACGCGTCGAAAAAGATTTACTTTTAATATAGACATTAGACCGGGCCGATTTGTATGAAGCAAAATAAAGTCAGCCAGACACCGACTCAAATTCGATTTTTCCATATAAAAAATTTGAAAATTCGAATTTTGGGACTAAATATTATCTATAATAGAAAAATAATTTAAAACTTTTTAACGTCAAGTTTTTTGCAAGGACGCAATCTTTATTTTTCGACTAAATTTGGGTACCCATTTTGTGAAGGAATAAAAGTTTCGAGGAAAAAACACCTTTTCTTAGCCAAAAAGGACCTTCAGGAATATCAGAAATGCTCCATTGGTTTTTCTCGGAACGAAAAAAAAAATGACGCAGATATCGTTTTTAAGGGTTCTTTTAACTTTTGAATCTAAATTTCGACCCGGTCTAAAAGACATTTAATTATAATTAAATTCATACATACATATATACATATGTAAATAAATACATACATACATATGTAAATATGTTTATAGTATGATTCGATATTTAGTTATCATTACGTAAGTAGCTAATTCTGCGAGGTACTTGGAAAAACTCGTCCAAAGCTCTTTCCACATTGATTTCGATATCGCGATGTATATTTAGCGAGGCTAAGCTGTTCAGCCGATCTTCGGACATAGTTGATCTGAGGTATGTCTTCAGACGACGTAGCACTGAAAAGGAGCGTTCATTTGTTGCTGTTGTCTCAGGCAAAGTTGCCATAACACGAATCATTTTTGATGTCTTTCCCGGCAATGCGTTGACACCAAAGTTGAACTTCAATTGTCCACATGTCACGTGAACTATCAGCCAAAATTGAAATATATGGCGTGAATAGATTTGAGCATGAATTTTTCTTAAGCTGATTTTATTGATGCCGGAGCTATGCTTAAACACGCATTAAAAAAACGCTCGTGCTACTTAGTCTCAGCGACGCGCAGTAGTCCTAAATCCTGTTTTTTGGTTCAAAAATAGCCAGAGAGCGCAAATCTTATCAAAAATGAAAAACTCGGGCTCCAACGATTTATTGGCATTTTAGTTCTCTCATTTAAAAAAAAAATTGTTGTCTCTCTTTGATTTTTCATTCAAATGCCAATAAAAACCTATGTGCGAAAATTCCCAATGAGGGGGGGTTTGAACCCCCAAAATCCCCCCCTTGCGCACGGGCCTGGAGGAATTTGATCCTTAAAAATAGTCTACTTGCGTTGGTACCGGCTGCAAAAACATTATTTACTATAACCTGAAAAGAGTTATAAGAGTTTCATATGTTCATTTCATATTTTTTTATAATAAATCACTGCAAATGAGTATTTTTTTTTTCCAAAATTAGTGAATAATCGATTCAGCACACCTATGATGAATTCGTCCTCTAGATTATTTCAAACTCTTATTACTCAACAACGGCTCCATGAAAAGTGACATGCAGGATAATTTTTTTTAGAGTGGAGTCCCACTCTAATTTGCTGATTCAAACGCTACCATACCAGTGATAAGGCAGTGAAACCGCCCCCAAAACCAAAGTCCTGACCGTTTTATTGAGAAAACAAGGTCATATGTATGTTATTTTGGACGCAAAATTGGCGTGGTTTTACAAATTTACGTGGTATCTCCCATAAAAGCAATAATTTAATTTTATCGTATGGAGCAAACTGTCAAAATAACTGATAATGCAAGTACTAACCGAACAAAAACTATGGGATGTGAATAGACGTGGAATCTTTAATAGAAAGAACAAATTGTACTCGTAGTAGGCAAAACGAAAAACTTAGCTAAAAGCTTGGTAAATAGACATTAAGTAACACTAATTGCACAAAAATTTGCCGGGGTTGTGCAAATAGGCGTGGCAGTCGCCTAGAAGGAACATAATTTCACTCTTCGTATAAAACCAATCCACAAAACGAACATAAGTGACCAAATATCCCGGTTTTCATAGAGAAAACACTATTAACAATTATAATGAAATTTGGCAAATGAACAATTATTGAACAAAAAATGATTTGGTTAGTACAACTGGGTGCGGCACCACTTATAGGAGCTGAAGGCTTTAGGTTAGGTAGGAGTAGCAGTCAGATTAAGAACCGACTTACTTAAACATAATGTTGATCTGTTTATTTGAGTTTACCTTCATTAAACCAACCAATTAGCTGACTTCTAATAACATCTCTTTCATTTAGCTGAAACGGTTTTTTAGTGCAGTAGTTATTATCTATTCTACAGATAACAAATACATTTTTTAAAAGTACCTCAACCTTCGAATAAAATAGCTTGTAAATGAGGATTTCTACAAAAAAATTCTACATTTACAGTATTGTTCGAATTAATGTGAACACAAGTGATAATTTGAAAAAACAACATTTATAAGTTGTAGATGAAGAATACAATTTAAATTATTTTAATAAGAACTATGTCCCCACTTGGCTTTTATAACTTCTTTAACACGTTTTGGCATAGAATGCACAAGCTTTGTACACATTTCAGATACTTGCTGGTCTTGAAACCATGTCTGGATTACAGTCCCAATCATTTTTGTTTTTGTTGTGAAGTCTATTTTACGAAGTCTAGCCTTTACAATAACCCAAAGATTTGCAATCGGATTAAGATCTGGTCAGTTTCCTGGCCATTCAGGGCTTTAATTATACTTATGTCTTGATTTTGAGTGTTTCTTCCGCTGACAATATTTATTGGGAATATTCAATCGAGAAATCGTTGTTATACATTATTTTTAAAATTAGGGGTTTAGCAAAAAATCTATATCGGAGGAGAGAAGGGTTCTGAGCTCGACGCTAAATTAGCCACGCGTCGCAAAAAAGAAATAAATTTCAAACGTCTTTAGCTAAAGAGTTGATGAAAAAATTCATAATGTATCCAATAGTTTTAACAGCTTTGTCGATATCAATAGGGTAAAAAATTATGAAGAATTTTTAGAGGTCATATTTTGAAATAATTCAACCTCTGATACACCTAGTGTTTCGCCTCCTGAATAAAAATTGTTGCGCTAAAAATGTCCTTTCAAATAAGGTACATAATGTTATACATCACAGTTTGTGTTTTCCTGTGCCTAGTACTGTGCTGTCGATTGTGTTTTCATGCGAGTGCTTTGCTATGACATCATTAAACAGTAATGCTTCATTGTTTCTTCTTATAACAATAAACGTAAATGATTTTCGCTTTGTTCAACGTACAGCAAACAGCATAGCTTTGTCAAAATCTTAGCTTTATTCAGTTTAAAGTTCATAGCATGTTTTAGCACAAAAATGGCAAGTGACAAGACTCTCATTAATAAGTTAAGGTCTATTTGCAGGATTGATACAAATAAGTAACAATTTTAATTTTTTTAAGCTAAATAAGTTTTAATGTACGAACGAACATTTTTATATACAAATAGTTTTAATAATAAACTAAAATTTAATTAAAATATTCCAACTTCAAGCCTTAGACAAAACGCTAGCGCTCTGCGGACTAGACAACTAATCATCATCGATAATTTCTAATAATTGTATAGTTTCCCTGTTTTCCGGATCATCAAGGTATTCATCATCTTCGTCATCCTAATAAATATCAAAATTAATAATAAAAAAAACAATTGCGATTCTTAAAACTCACAAATCCAAAACAGTTTTCAACGTCGGCTTTGCTGGTGTTTGCTATATCATTTACGAAAAAAAAAAAAAGTGTTTTTGCAACTTTAATGAATTATTTAAATAAAGCTTATTTACTTAATTCTGCTTGCTCTTCAATTTGTTCTACTATCGTTTCCATTTCCAAGTTATCGTCCTCTTCATCATAGTCACTTTGTATCACCTCAACAACCATGTACTGCTCTCCATCAGCGCCTTCAACAGCCACAAACTCTTTGCCACCTGGTTCCTTTTTTATTGAAACGGTTTGAATGTCTGGTAGCATTTGTTCTGGCCTTCCAGAAACATCATGTTTAGTAGCCATATTCAAAAGTGTTTGTTGCACAGCAGGTTTTTGCTCAACTTCCTCCTCCTCTGCATCTACAGTTTCTATCACTTCATAGCCAACTTCAGATTCTTCGTAATATTCTCCTTCGTCTCCTTCGATATCATCTTCGCCTTCGTAATATTCTTTAGTATCCATTTCGTCATCTAATTTTTCAACTGTTCCATCAGTAGAAGAAATGCGATATTTACGTCCGATTTTCAATTTAAGCTTTTCTTGTTTTGCATTTGATTCTGGATCGTGCATTTCCATATGACGAATAAGATTGCCTTTACTTGAATAGGAACGTTTACAATGTGGACAAGTGTGACGTTTCTCACGCGGCCTTGGTGGGACATAATTAGAATTATGATAAATATTTATGTGGCGTTTAAGCAACTGCTTCTGCCTGAATGTGAGCTCACAGATTTCACATATATATGGCTTTTCGTCGGTGTGTATTAGTATGTGACTTTCCAAGTGTCGCATTGATATCGAAGCATAGGGACAAATAGAACATCTATTTGGAATTGAAATAGAGTGGTTACAAGATTTTAAATAAAAATTTATTTTGGTTTGAATCATCACTATACAAAAAGGAGGCGCGTCTTGAGTTTTATGTGCGCTGTTACTGTTGATGCAGTGCAGGCAATTTAATTTTTGGTAAGGTGATAAATAACATCCTTACTAGATTTTTAATTGCAATTTGCACAAGCTTTTGATTTCTTAAAAATTTACTTTTTCTTAATTACGCGATATTATATAATCTTTACAAGTGAACATAATTTACTCACCTGTAACATTTTTCACCGTCGTGTGTTTTAACATGCAACTTGTAAGAGTAACGATCTGGAAAGCTTTTATTACAACGGTTGCAAACAATTGGCTCCTCTGAATGATGCAATTTTTGTATGTGAATGCGGAGGTCTGTTTTTCGACCACATGTTGTTGGACAGAGTGAACATTGAAAGACAGGCTTGTCACCAACACTGTGAATTAAGCGATGAGCCTTCATTGAATTGGATTGAGTAAATCGTGCGTGACAGATGTCGCATTCATATGGTTTTTCACCAGTATGAGTGCGTAAATGTCGTTTAAGTTTAAAATTATCAGGTGATGCGTACGTACAATGTGGACATTGATAAGGACGCTCTCCTGTATGGCAACGCATATGACGTTTAAGTTTACTAAGCTCAACGCTGGCATAATCACATTCAGTACATTTGTGCGGTTTTTCAAATGTGTGTTTGTAGCGTACGTGGCGTACTAATTCGCCAGATGTGGCAAAAGCCATTGTACAATGTTTGCACTGATGGGGTTTATTTCCAAGATGTGTATTCACATGATTCATTAGCGAAGGATTCGATTTAAAGCCACGTTCACATACAGAACACTTGTGAGGTCGGTCGTCGGAATGTGTTCGCAGATGTCGCGATAGCAGATATCGCTTATTAGTAACATAAATACAATGTACACAATGATGTGTGGCTTCGTTTGCATCTGTCGAGTTTGATTTTAGACGTATTATATTTGGGGGAATTATTAATTCTTTAGTTTCGTCTTTCTCATCGAAGTCATAGACTTCTTTTTCTTCGTCAGGATCATCTGGATTTAGATCTTCAGGATCAACTTCTTTCCCTTCTCCGTCCAATATGAGCACATAATCCATAACATCGTCATCGTCATCATCATCTTCTCTGTTTAGTTCTTCAATTTTCACAGTGGTTGTTTTACCTAAGAGTGCGATGAAAAAATATTGTCAAAAGAAAGACCTTGAGGTAACATCGGAATGATGGTATGTACTTCTATTTGTTATACACACCAATTTCTAACTTGAAAATTGTACCTTAGCTTTTTGGGGTTTAGACATAAACACCCATATCACTCTTATAAATAATAATAGCCCAAACATATCATGTTAAAAGGGAGACTGTATAATATAGCACCCGTGGCAATAAAGCACAAAATGAAAAGGATATACATATGCATAAACTAAGATCTCAAAAAATCAATTCAATTAATTACGTATCGGGTGTTAGATACGTAATTAATTGAAAACAAAATAACGTCAGAAAAATATTCTGTAAAAGGTATCGCCTATTTTGCGTCAGAGGTAAAGTTCGCCTGGCTCACCATGTATGATTTTCGCTAATTTTGTCCATACACTTGGCTTTAGGAAAGATAGGATTTTCAAAATATCATATCTAAATTATGTTTCAACCGATTAAAATCAATTGTTTAAAATCACGACCTTTAGAGGTTTTTTTCAATGTTGTGAACATGTTTCTCTCCAATACCAACTACATTGCTATAGATTGCAAGCGATTATTTTTAACAGTTTTGCAATTGTCAATCATTATTCTTCAATATACTCCAATTGACTCAATTTCGAATTAGAAATGAAAAAGTAACTTTAAGTTAATCGCCATATCTCGGGCATGTCTACCGTGTGGACATGGATTTGAGAACGAACTTCGGGCATTTGAGCAATGCTAATCATATGTCAATCGTTTATCTAAAAACGTGGATTTTGAGAACGTTGATTTGAGAACGAACTTCGGGCATTTGAGCAATTTATGCTCAAATCTACGATCTGAAAATTCACTGTTTTTACATATGATTACCATCATGGTCATGGATCATGAACGGTGCTGCCCTCTGAGACATAGGTTTTTTGCTGTTTATTAAAATGCTAAAAGAATTATAAATCGCTAGATAGGTATTGAAATAGACTATTAAAAAAAATGATATGAGAAAACAGGTCACTTAAACTGTACCACAAAACGTCGAAAAATGAAGTTCACATTTTGACTAACTTTTTTTTCAAAAGGTACAAAACTTTACTCGATTAGAACTAGTTATACTTACTTAAATCTTAGAAAAAAATAACAGAGTAATTACATAAATCAGGTGTTTATTATTGCGACGGAAGAGCAATTCCAACTGAAACGGATTTTTTGGAAAAGCTATTTAGATGGCGTATCTCAATGGTGAGTTTAAGAGCGGCTTATATAATTTGTCGTGATATAAAAGTGATTTGTTTAAATTACATAGTATGTTACACCAGACTATAATCAGATGAATTGAAATTAGACAGTTTACTGAAAAATTAGATTTTATGCTGTGGCGATTAGCATAAGTAGTGATTCTACCGATATACCATAGCGATTTTTACTAGAGATATCAATATTGAAAACAATATAACCGAAGGAACCAATAAAAACTAAAGTCAAGTGATTTAATTTGAATAAATAACAATGCTTTACAAAAGTATAAAGGACCAAGCGAGTCGTAAATTTTAATAAATAGAAAGTTAGGTAGGTGCACCAGATCCCTCCTTAACAAAATTGTTGCCCTCAGTTACTTAATGCTCAAGTAACCCCCACAGGGCTACTTTGCAGCTTAGATTATTCAAACATAAATCTACTACACATCAGAGGCACTCACCTTCAATTTTGATTTTTTCCCTTTTCGAAGAATCATTTATTGACTTTGTCGGCACGACATCCTCCGGTGGTTTTGCAGCAACCGGTAGGGATTTTTTAGTAGCTTGATAATAGTAGTTGCCAGATTGATCCACAAAATAGGTTCCGTCGTCATCGTTGTCATCTTCGTTAGTGTCTTCGTCGGTATCAGCATTGACGTGATTATCAACAATAAATTTTTCATCGATCTCGATGGTTTGACTGCCCTCATCTATTTCCTTATTAAAGGAATCGAGGTATTTTTGTAAATCATTGTTTTCCGCGTCTGCTATAGACATCTTAAAAGAAATGCGAAATTTTTCGACTTTTTATCTGAAAACATTTTTGTTTACGAACAGCTTAAAAGTGTAGTTTATAAAGGATGAAAAAGTGTGAAAAAAGTTTAAATTTGCATAAAAATTGAAACATAATTTGTTTACAAACAAATTTGTTTATTTTTTTTTTAGTAACTCCAAAATTGTTTAGTTTCTCCTTTTTCCCAAGATGTCATTCGAGTCGCGCGCTATTGACAGGCGCCTCACTGCGGCTGAAAGCAAAGCATTCGCAACTGTCATCGATTTCTCGCATCTTTAAATTTTCACACATTTCCAAGTCTAATAGCCAAAGTAAAACTTACGACTTTTGTATTTCTTTTAAATTACAATTTAGCTTTAGCAATTAATGATCATTTAGAAGAGATTGCAAAGGTTTTTCTTTTTCTAAAATATTTTAATTTCACACCAAAACTTAATTCTTTTAATTGCCGTCAGAGTTATCTACTATTGTCCGCTGTATGTGATGCAGCGTCCCCTAAATTATCAAGTTGACGTTTAATGATGGCTGAAATGACAGCTGTCGTTAATACGGGGAAATTCGGTATAGTTGTTGCAAAATACGCGGGAAACATAAGCAGCTGCTAAATGTTTGCACAGTGGATACCACACTGATAACGTGGTTTTATCCATGGTACAATCCATGGATAATTGAACCATGGTTGTATCTATTTTAGTCAATGTTTCTGATCACTTTTAACATGCTGACTGATCACTCCCAAGTTAATGGAAATACATTAATAGATTTTCCAAAACCTGCACAATAAAATTTAAAAAATAAATTTTTTTCATTTCAAAAATCTGGTTTTTGTTCCTTACATATTCAATTCGAGGAGCCGTTTTCCATTGAAAAATCAAAATCTTGATCCTCAGATCAAAGATTATTCATATCGAAATCAGATAAATATTTTTACTATATTATCCGTGTACATTTTGAAACTAACGCCAAAGGAATTGAAGCGAAAACTTCGTAAGTAATTTTTTCCTATATTTTTTTTTTAGGAAATTTTAACATATTATTTTGAACAAAAAAAAAAAAATTGTGCGTTTATGTAGTATATAATTCAGTTTTAAAAAGATTTCAAATTGACTGCATTAGTGTGAATCTAAGTTTTGAAAGTATTGATCTAAAGGATAAAAATATTAATTTGTTTTTGTCCACTAGAGTGCAAAAATTAAAAAATCGAAAACGATTGATATTTTGATAGTATTGCTCAACAGAAATGATATTTTTACATTTTTTTATTATAATTTCATACACCAGAGGTCGGTAAATTTTTCGCCGAGGTTTAAATTCGGGCCGCCTCATCTTTTTGATCCTGTCTCTCTAGCTCTTCATACTACCGTTAGGTTTTACAGATAACACTTCTAGCCAGTTATTTCAGTTTGTTTTGAAGAAGCACTGTGATTTATTAATTGAGGTTGGTTTAACTTTTCAAACTACTATTTCAAAACGAAATGTGTCTTCGTAGTGGTTACCTTAAAACGGTAATTTTTTTTAGTCCCCAATAATACAAAATTAAATTTTTTCATATAAAAATTTTGATGACTTTTTTTTGCCTGTTAAAAAAAACTGTAAGTACATATATCAAAAATCTTCAAATTAACAGCATTTTCCGAAAGTTTTCAATTCCTACAAGGATCCGGCTTTGACATGCACCTTATGAACGGACAAACTTTTGGGTATTATATTTAGTTAAACTATGAAAACACAATATAAGTCCAATCTTTGTTAACCACCGACTATTTAATTTGCTTCCCAGTTTTTATTCACCCCAAACTTTTCAATTGTTTGTCCAGCATTTGGTGCACTGTTTTATTCTGGCTTATTGCCACTTGGCCAACTATTTCATTGTATGTATGGATTGGATTTTACAAGACCTTTCCAATTTATGAATCGGTCGATAATTTGATTGCATGTATGCGAACTTCTTTAAGATTGGCATCATACTTGCATAATTGTATGTATACGCTGACAACATTTCCGCAATCCATATGTAAATCGCTTGTTTGAAAACGTAGAAGTACTTAAACAATTCATCCCTGCCCGACGTTACTTAAAATACTGGTTTTCGGTGTCTACTTTGTGTGGGAATTTTATGCGGCAACTTTTTCCCTTTTGACACAACAGCCGCATGTGTGCTGTGTACGTGAATTTTTCTACAGATTTTAATTCAATTCAACAGAAAATTTTTCCCGCGTCGTAGCACAAAAATTAAAAGTGTTGCAGGCGAACAACTAAGCGTAAAAATTAATAAAACCACACAAGTTAGATCCGATAAATTGTTAAGTTTAACCGATTTTAACAAGTGAGCCTTAAAAAACCGGCAGGCAAATTTTGTAGGTAAATAATTTTCTGCATTTCACAATATGTTTAATTTCAGTAATTAATTTTTATTGCAGCTTTAACATAAATTCCATATTTTATAAAGAAAACACAAAATGCCCCGTGTTGCTGTACGTCGCAAGGCCTCTGAGCTGAATGAGGCAAACAATAACAACACAATAGAAGAGGGCGCTCCCAGCAAGAAATTAGGGCGCATTAATTTTCAATTGCCGAAGCCAACACGTCCTACAGTTGTGGGAAAAGCTTTAGTCTGTGGTCAAGGTGATATGGGCCAGTTGGGCCTCGGTGATGATGAAACTAAATTTGAACGCAAACGTCCAGCAGTTCTTGAGAGCATCACAAATGTTGTAGACGTAATTGCTGGTGGAATGCACAATTTGGTACTGACCAGTGAAGGTCGTGTTTACTCATTCGGTTGTAATGATGAAGGTGCTCTTGGTCGTGATAGTACCGAGGATGGTTCTGAGTTTGAACCTCATGAAATCAAACTGCCCGGTAAGGTGTTAAAGATCTCAGCTGGAGATTCTCATTCGGCTTGCCTTCTAGAAGATGGTCGTGTCTTTGCATGGGGCTCTTTTAGAGATTCGCATGGTAATATGGGTTTGACGCTGGAGGGAAACAAACGTTTGCCCATCAACGTTTTGCGCGAAACAACGTGCAGTGACATCGCATCGGGAGCGGACCATTTAGTTATTTTAACAAGTAGTGGCAAAGTGTTCACCGTTGGTTGTGCAGAACAAGGTCAACTTGGACGAGTTTCATTGCGTTCGGTATCTGGTGAAGGTATTGTATAGCTGCTAGTTGTAAAAATCACTTTCTCTTTAAGTTTTAGTTTATTAATTCAAAATAGCTTGAGTTGATAGATCATACACATCTACAGTCATTAGGCTTAAATTTAATACGAAATGTGGCTCATAATTTTCCTTATAGCTTTTCTTTTGACCCATTTTTGATTTTATCTTAAAAAAGTCAATGTTGAGAGATCTTCAAAAAACTCAAAATTCAACTTGTAAAACTAAAACTATTCAAACAACCTTAATGACAATTTTTTTTTGTTCAAAACATTTCCACTCGCGCGCGAAAAAATTGGTCGTTTCTTTATTATGTACGTAGAAAATCGGAATTTGATCCACTAACGTTAAAAGATTGACTGGAAAAATCAAAGGCTGTTAATAAGAAGTTAAAGACGGGACAAATCCGTCGATGGCTAACGTAGCTAACATTACAAAATATGAGTAGGTGGATTTTCTGCCTAGTAGAAGATTTATATTTTCTAATAAAGAGGCTCTTGGACGTGCTTGGTGTTACCTCTTTAAAACTCCATAGTAGTGTCACTCCATAGCGACGCCTATGCCTAACTGCTCTTGACCAACCAGTAAAACTAGAAGACAGAATATGTTCTAAAACTATTAAAGTAAAACAGTTATCCTTCGTTGAATGTAAGCATTCCAAGAGCCATTCTGTGCAGTTATCAAGTGTTTCTTTAAAACAAACGCTATTGATCATATATTTAAAATAAATAATAAACTGGTGTCTTATTTAAACGACTTCTACTTAATTTTTTGTTGCAGGTCGTCGAGGCAAAACTGACCTACTCAGCCCTGGGCTTGTCATTATTAAGCGTGGCAAACCAATTGAAGCGATCTGGGCCACAAACTACTGTACATTTTTACGCGAATCACAAACTGGTATTATTTGGGCCTTTGGACTGAATAACTATAAGCAACTGGCTTACGCCAAAGATTTACCCACAATCGTTAACCCAATAAATACAAAATTTGAGCATGTTAAGCAAATAGCTGGCGGACAACATCACACTTTGGTACTTAAAGATGATGGAACTTGTTATGTTATTGGACGTCGTGATTATGGACGATTAGGACTTGGACAATTAACAGATGATGTTTCTGACTTGCAGCCAGTACATGGGTTAGCTGGTAAGAAAATCGTTAGCATTTCATGTGGTGAAGCGCAATCATTTGCATTAACTGACGATGGCAAGTTGTACTCCTGGGGCATGGGCTCTAATCTCCAGTTGGGTACAGGATCAGAGGAAGACGAACTTGAGCCAGTGCTGATTGTGAGTAAACAAACGCAAGATAAACGTATAATACGAGCATCCAGTGGAGGTCAACACAGCATATTCTTAGCAGAAGATGAGATACAGCCAGCAGAAGTGTTGCCGAGCAAACCAACATTGACAAAAAAAGCAGCTGCTGCAGCCGCTGCCAAGGAAAAGGAAGCCAAAGAGGCGGAGGCAAAAGAAAAAAATGAGATTACAATTAGTAATGGTAAGGATGAAATTATTACTGCAACTACAAGTGACCAAGTAAGCAACGCGGTAGATGATAAGTTGATTATCGATGATCAAGTGAAGACGTCCAATAAACGTGGTCGCAAGAAAAAATAGTTTATAAAATAATGTGACTACTCTTTGTTTAATTTAAATGTTTTTTTTTTGAGTGTAATGTTGCTAAAAACATTATTGTTAATTTTCATAGGTCAAAATGATCAATTTGATTTTTTGTTTTACAATCTTTGTGTGTAAAATTGAGATAAATAAATAAAATGCTTTGCAATAAACTTTACAAAATCGCTTACATAAAAATATGGTCTTAACGTTTTTAAGGCTTAAGATTATTTTAAAGGGATAGATATTAATAATAAATGTTGGCAAAATTTAAAAAAAGTGGCCGCCCGCAGATCTGTAAGTCATATTAGAAATCTGCAATAAATGGGAGTATTTTACCGATATACATACAAGGGAGGGTAGGCCCATCTCAGTGTTGCCAGACATATGTGTAGTAACTATTTTGCGATTGTGATTACTACTTTATATAGGTACACAGTACGTATGAACTTCTTCGATGTTTTTGATTTCTTTCGATACATTCGACTATTATTGAATTTTTCGATACCCTTGCAATTGTCGACTTATTCGATGTTTTTCGATACTTTCAACAGGTTTTTATAGACATATATAGACATTTTGTCCATACTCATATCATATTTTTTCCATGCTTTTCTGATACTATTCGACTTCTGTTTTGTTTCGGAAGAAAAATTAATACATTTTCGTTAGATGTGAGAAAAACCATACATGGACAAAACCAGCCACCTTTGTACGACAAGAATTAGTTAAGATTCTTTGAAGTTGGCATTTGTATATGTATGTATGTACATATATTAATGTTTTGTAAATTACGTGAATTAAAAAAAAAATTTCAAAAGAACCTGACAAGATGAGCAAAACGGATGCCTGGTTTTGACCCATAGGATTTAAGTCAGGACTTTGAGGTGGCCACTCCAGAACCTTAATGGATTGTGCGTCAAGCCAAAATTTAATAAGTCGAGAACAATGTTTTCGGCCATTAGCATGCTAGCATATCCATCTCATCTGCAAATTTTAAACTCAATGGTCTTAACGTTTTTAAGGCTTAAGATTATTTTAAGGGGATACATATTATTCACTTAGTATATTCTTACAGAAACAATTTGAATGGATTAATTGCCAGATTAATAACCCGTTGTTGTGCTCGAAGAACATCAAAAAGCGTCTTCGATTCGCCATCTGAACACTTCAAAGGCCTGAATTTTTGGAATATGATCATTAAGAGCGATGAATTTAAGTTCAACGTACTTGAAATCGATGGTAGGCCTTATGTGCGGCATCCTACACTTAAATAATTGTGTCCAAAATTCTCCAAATAGAAGAAAAACACGGTGGCTCATTTATAATGGCTTGGGGTTGTTTTACCGCATTCGGAGTAGGTCTAATAGTCAAAATTGACGGTAAAAAAACTGGCAAAGTATATAAAAATATTCTAAGGAAACATTTGGCCACCGATCGCGCCGAAAAGTTTTCTGCATTATTCTCAAATCTCAACAACCACCAAGACCAGTGGGCACGTCTCGTAGGCAGCATATCAAAGCGATTCTCCACAGCTATGAATCAAAAAGATTCTCCAACTCATTATTAAGGTAAACTAATGAAGAAAGATAAGACTCCTACCAAAAATTCAACAATTTCAATTACACACTTTCTTTCAGATGACTTAATTGTATGAGCACTGGGATAAAACCGAGATATTTATTTTGATTTAGTAGGTTTATAAAAACTAATAAATAATTTCTAACAAAAATGTTATGAATGAATGACGTTAACTATGTAAGCACGAGTGTACGTACATACATACATATTTGCAGATAATTTTAAGCAAAAATAGATTTTTGGCCTCAATTTGAACTAGGTATTAAGAGGTTCGAAACAAGTAAAAGTCTATATCTATTTCACATTTGTTCCACGATGAGAAATAAAAATGTAAATATCTCAAAACTAACACCTTATGGGTTGACATGCTATTGCATAACAGTGTCCAAATATTTTAAGTAAATTAACGAGTTCTATATTTTATTTCTCAAATTTAAGTAACATATATTTATAAGTATATTTAGGCCTTACATTGTATTAGATTAATATCATTTATAATTTTAGTTCATTATTCCTGTTTTAATTTGTTTTTTCAAATTCACCACTTTTATAGGACTAATTTGTGACAAAATAATTTTGATCCATTATCATTAAAATTAATGTTCAGAATCAAAAATTTATCACAAGGATAAATAATAAGACTGTTGCTGACGGTAAACTTAAAAAAATGTGCGAAATTATTTTGTAGGCATATACATTCATAATTACTTTTATGAGCATTTCTCTTATTTCCTATGGGGCAATAATATATGAGTTAAGTATATTGATTTTTCTTTTTAAAGTTACAACAAAACAAATTCTAAGCAAAAAAAAAATACTATTACAACTATGTATATAAAAGTTATAATAGAACACTGTCAAAGTGCTGGTACCCGAAATCAGAGAAATGCTCATAAAATAAATAGAAAATTAATTATATGTAGTACATAATTATAAACCTGTTTGTTATACATGCTAATTTTATAGTGATTTAAAATTTCAATCTACTAATACACACACTATCACGATGACTAACTAAACATTTTTCATTTATTATTAATTTAATCAAATAAACAATTTAAAATCTTTAACTTCGCATGATTTTCTTTTAAGTTAACATACAAATTTACATTTTCTTCTTTTTATGTTTAAATAATAACATTTTTTATGATACAAATAAATATAAATCGCCATTTATAATAACGAGTTTAATAAGGCATATTGCAGTGTTGTTGTTGTTACTGTTGTTGCTGCTGCTGCTGTTGTCGCTCTTGGCGCAGAGCAAAAATATACGGAAAAGAACACAATACAAAATAGCATCGAAATGGAAAATATAATGCGTGCAAATTTACGAGCGAATGCAATTAAACCAAGAAGGTAACCTCCGCCAACAGATACATCTCCCACGCCAACATCACCAAGACGATTTTCTATGTTCACGTAGTCGACAATTGCATCCAACAGATGTTGCCTGGTTAAATTGCATTTTGATAGTAAATATTAAAGTTTTCCACCCATAGGACATGATGAAAACTCCATTGGATCAATTTTAACAGAACCCTGTTCCAGACCGACGACGCCATCAGTTTGTAATTTTAGAAGATAAACAACAGCCACTGAGAGGATAAGTAAAAATATGAGCGTTACACACTGTAGAAGTTGTGTAAATTTTAATTGTGACTCCAGTTGTTTTGCATGTCTTGCGAGCTGTAAAAGAAAGAAAAAAAAAAAAAAAAAAAATCTGAATTTCTATTTTTAAAAGTGGTGGTAAAATTATGATAGCTTGATGAGCACTGATTGCAGAGCTTGCTGGATGGGTTCTGACTCAAATTAATTGTTTCGGATTATATCATACTTGCGCTCTCTGACCTGTTATCTTCAAATTATAAATGCTAATTTAATTTTGTGGCCTATTCGGGAGTTGTTCAAGGTAGTATTTTTGGACAATTGTTATTTATTTTGTTTGGGAGAGGGATCTCTACTTCTGAGTTTTAGCTTTATGTTGATGACTTGAACATTTTTCGGAGAGTTAATAGTTTACATGCTCAATTGCAGACTGATTTCAATAATGTTTCAACTTGGATCAAATGTAATAATTTGCAACTTAATATTAAACTCAGGTATGAATATCTTCCATGTACACCTCATAAGTTTTATTGTCGGAAAGGAAAAGTTTCGCGTTGATTTTGAGGGAAGCAACCACATTTGGCACATAGTGTGATCCAAATGCTGGGAAATGCGTAACTTTTCGTCTCACTTACACACAGACTTGGGAGTAATCAATTACATTTGATAATTAATTACATATGCAATTACAATTACTTGTAATTTTGTAATTGTACATGTTAATGTAATTGAAAGTTACGCATTTACAATTACTTATAATCAGGGACATAACTATTATAAGATTTATGTCAAAAAATTGGTCTATAACTATTATGAATAAGAGATATTTTATTAGTTGTCAATAACTATTATTTTTCAATGGATTCTTTTTTACGTTGAGTCATAACTATTATGAATAAGAGATATTTTATTAGTTGTCAATAACTATTATTTTTCAATGGATTTTTTTTACATTGAGTCATAACTATTATGCATAAGAGATATTTTATTAGTTGTCAATAACTATTATTTTTCAATGGATTTTTTTTACGTTGAGTCATAATTATTATGAATAAGAAATATTTTATTAGTTGTCAATAACTATTATTTTTCAATGGATTCTTTTTTACGTTGAGTCATAACTATTATGAATAAGAAATATTTTATTAGTTGTCAATAACTATTAATTTGGAAAAAATATTTTTTTACGTTGTTTTGAAAAAAGTGTTCAACAGATTTTCATTTTTGTGAATCTTTTTGCACCAATCGATGGGGAGGTGGTTTTTATGACATCACCAGAGGTGGTCATCGGTTCGAAAATGTACGCGATTTTGACTCATTTTTGAAGTTTTTTTTGCTTCAATCAATGAAAAGAGGTCTAAAAAGGATATTGGCCATCACTAGAAGTGGAACCGATCCTAAAAAGTGCTCTATTTAGGTCCATTTTCGAAATTTTTTTTGCAAAAAATCGATGGAAAGAGGTTGACAATGGGCTTTAGCCATCACCAGAGTTGGTCCCAACTAAAAAAGTGGTCGATTTTGGTCCGTTTTGAAAAAAAAAATTTTGTACCAATCGTTGGAAAGAGGTCGAAGTCGAAAAAAAAGGTACCAAAAAGTGCCCGATTTTGGTCCATTTTCGAAATTTTGTTTGCACCAATCTTTGGAAAGAGGCCGAAAATAGATTTTGGTCATCATCAAAGGTGGTTTCGAGTCCCAAAATGTGCCCGATTTTGGTCCATTTTCGAAATTTTGTTTGCACCAATCTTTGGAAAGAGCTCGAAGTCGAAAAAAAAGGTACCAAAAAGTGCCCGATTTAGGTCCATTTTCGAAATTTTGTTTGCTCCAATCTTTGGAAAGAGCCGAAAATAGATTTTGGTCATCATCAAAGGTGGTTCCGAGTCCCAAAATGTGCCCGATTTTGATCCATTTTCGAAATTTTGTTTGCACCAGTCGTTAAATAGAGGTCGAATATGAATTTTGGACCTCATTTGAGGCGGCTCCGGACCCTGGAAAGGACCGTTTTTGACCCATTTTCGAAAAAAAACTTCTTTTTTCTGTAATAAATGGGAAAAGGTCGAAAATGGATTTTGGACATCACTTAGAGTGGCTTCTGAGTCCGGCCTCGAGAAAGAACCGTTTTTGTCCCATTTTCGGAAAATTTTTTTTTTTCTGTAATTAATGTGAAAACGTCGAATATAAATATTTGACATCATTTAGGGTGGCTCCGGGCCCTGAAAAGGACCGCTTTCGATAATTTTGGTAGTTTTCAAGTTCCGGAGCTACTCTAAAAGATATCCAAAACGCATTTTCAACCTTTCATAATCGATTGGAGCAATAAAAAATTTTAGGGTGGTTCATAAAAAATTTTTTTTTTGCTCCAATGCATAGATAAAGCTCGAAAATGACTATTGTCGACATTTCCCTATCGATTATATAACTAATTAATACTAAACACAAATACGTATCCATACATCTACTATTATTAAACGACCCTAAATTGTATGTTTATAAATATATGTTAAGTATATTTGTATATGGCTGAAGTTTATTTTGAAAACGGCAACATCGTTTTTAACGAAACTTGGGGATTCCGTGCATATGTAAACAAAATTTAGATTGGGCTAGGTTTAAAGTTTTTCAAGACCCTAACAGTGGCGTGGCACATCCTTTAACTTTAATTTTTATAACGTGATATCTCGTAAACTATTGAACATATTGTAATAAAATTTGGTAGACGGATGCATATCATAAATATCTTTAATTGTATAAAAAATGGGCGGAATTAGAAAAGTGCGTGGGGCATTTTTAAATAATGAAAATGTTCATACAATATTACTCGAAAACGATTTTCATAAGAATTTTGCCGACAATACCTACTTTGTTAGAAAATTTCATAACCTCTTTAGCTTGCACCCTTTTTTAAAATCAATATTCTTTGAAAAAGGTAGACAACTAAACACCCTTTTGAGGAGCTTTGTCGAGACATATAAGGCTATAGCAATCCGCGAAAAAATAAAAAGTTTTGTTTTTTTTTTTTTTTTGAACCGCTCTAATATATTTTTTTTTTGAACCGCTATAACATATATAAACATATTGTTGTTGGTATGCTTCTACCTCTACATTATAAGATGAGCCCACAAACCAAATCTTCTTAACGAATCGAATTTTAAAAAATTTTATCGCTTGTAAGAAATTTTTTTCAAATTTTAATAAATGTAATTGCAGAAAAATGTGTAATTAATTAAATTTTTGTTTCAAATTACTTGGCAAAAGTAATGGATTACAAAAATCAAAAGGATTACATTTTCATGGATTACTAATCCAATTACAAAAGTAATTGCAATTGCATGTAATTGTAATTTTAAATTACATGTAATTTAAATTAATGTAATTGAAAAAAACTTCAATTACAATTACTTTGAATTGATTTTTTCAATTACAGGTAAGGATTACTTGTAATTGTAATTGAAAAAAATGTAATCA
Organism: Tricholauxania praeusta; assembly: GCA_949775025.1. Classification (NCBI taxonomy): domain Eukaryota; kingdom Metazoa; phylum Arthropoda; class Insecta; order Diptera; family Lauxaniidae; genus Tricholauxania; species Tricholauxania praeusta. Next base: position 20,108,756 of record OX459028.1, read on the forward strand.
AAAAATTCCCAAGTCTGCTTACACAACAGCTTATGAACTTATTATAAAGTATTAAAAATATGCTACATACAATACAAATCCATTAACATTTCGTAAAAGTTCAGCTACAAAAGAAATAAATAAAATGTGCCATTCGGCTTTTTAGTCTAAACTTATTTCGCAGACGTTCAGTTTTGATCAAATTGTTAGCATACTACAAGCTAATGGAATTAGCTTATAAATACGTAATTGTGTATAACTAACTGGGAATCAAAACATTCAAGATTACTGAAACTTAAAGCAATCAGATTGGCTTAAACCAGATGTCTTGAAGTTCCTATTGATTATTAACTAAGTTACAAGAATTTGAGAATTGCGAAACTTTAAAATGACTAGAGCAAAAAAAAAAAATGATCCGCCCAAAGTGAAGTCCGCTAAGTATATTTAGAAAGACCACCAAATAATTAAATATATGGAAACTATCAGCAGTAAAGCTTTACTTTTAATGTTGAAAGGTTTTGCTTTGTTTTAAGAAGTCATAAAATTAATTCGAAAATTTGTATCAAGAATAACAAGTTTTGATTTAAGATCTACCATTTGCATAGAAAACATTCTTTCAGTGATATCAACTTACTTCAGATAAAGTATTGACAGATTCAGTGCCTTTACTTTCTGCCTTTTCAGCGTAGCCATTTTGGTTTTGTGCAAACTCACTACCCTTGTAAGTACAACATAGGCGATGTTGTTCTACATCAGGGCTATTAGATTGCTTATGCTTCCAGATTTCTTGCATTTGTTGTGGTGAGAGATCAGTTGTTCCTGGCGGCACTGGTATGCTCATAACAAGAAATTTATCTTTCGATCCTTCTGACAGATGGTGTTCCGCTTTGAGCAAAATGTTTACACTGATAGTTTCACCGGGATTTAAAATGCCACTTCTGGGACGAACACGAAATTTTTCTGGAGACGTTGTTTGAATCTAAAAAATAAAATGTAAGATATCAGCTAAAATGTTTGAGTGCATGAAATATGTACTTACTTTGTACGTAACTGGAACTTGACTAACGCAGGATATATCAACTTTACTTTCACTGCTTTCACCTTTGGTAAAAGAAAGAAACTCATTTGGCGATAATCGCAACATTTCGTCTGAATTTTCTAAATTAATTAAAAAAAATAAATTTATTAAAAATATTTTTGTCTTTTTGTAACAAATTTTGAATTTAAAACAAAAGTATTGACTGACACTTAATTGATGAAGTTTTAAATTTTTTACAAAGAAATTTTGCAGAAAAAAAAAAACAAAATTATAACGCATAGTGGGGCAGATTTCTACAAATATATTGCGATATTGTCAATGGTTAGCGCTTAATACGAAAATAATGTTTTAGATGATAATGTTCATAGTAACTTTTTTATTTTATTGAAATAAACTGTCATAATTTGTAGCCCAATAGGGTCCTATTGTCATAGAATCTGGGCAAGTCCTACCAAATGTTTCTTTCTGATTAAAAATTTAATTTTAAATTGTTTGCCACCTAGATTAATTTGGCTAGAAATGAATTCCTACTTTTTAATTTGAATTTGTTTAAGCAACAGAAAGTTTGTAGCCGTAATGCAGGTGGTCAAATTGAGGAGTTATATGAAAAATTCACTAAAACGGTTTCTTCTCGGGAAATTTTAGGAATTACGTCCAGAATGGAAAATGAAATTTAAATTCCTGTCCTTAGACACAAAACATTTCTGAGTACACACAAGTTCAGCAGTGGATTTTTTCTTTCAAATTTAATAAGAAAATGTTAAAATTAAAGTACTTGTACCACTGTGCACACATGTAAAATGAATTTATTACGACCATGCTTATAGCCATAATTCTAACTGCACCCGAATAATAAAATCCATCCATCCATTTTAAAGAGAAAGTCTGTCTAGTACATAACTGTGTGCTCCGAAAGAATTCAAGTCTTTGTTTTTTTGATACATTTGAGTTACACACTCCCTTAAATTTATAACTTTTTATTTTCTTCTATTCTTTTCAGAAATTTTAACTGAAAAATTGTAATACCGAATAGCTCACTAAAGTCTTGAATTTGAATTGAACTTGTCTTTGTGAAGCCAGAAATGGTGGCCATTTGAAAGACATAATTTTCCACAACCGAGGTAAAAAAATTTCAAATTATTTTTTAGAAAGAAACAATTATTTTGATTTGCAAATAAAAAAAGTTATGAATTATTAAAACCAATGAGTGACAAGCCATAAGTATCAGAGTTAAAAAAAAAACTGACGTGATGGACCAGAACGGGCATCGGGTTTGCATTAAGCGACCTAAAATTTTTTGTGTTCTACATAAATTTTGGGTCGCTAAGTTCAAACTTGATGTACGCTTTTATGGTTCTATGGAATTATAAAGCCAAACTTACGTTTACGTGGTCGTAGACCGTCTTCCTGCTCAAAAGAAAATGTCTCGCCTGGACTTTCATCGAAATGAACCTTAAATTATAAAAGAAATAGCATTAATTTAAATAAAAGACAGATTTTTGTAAAAAAAGATAAGCAAATCGCATTATTTATACACCTCTCACCATTATATTTTTTTTTCGACTTCTACAATTGACCCAGTGACCAATAACGGTATAGCAATCTCTATCTATAATTGATGGCTATTTAAAATGTTGCACTGCTCATGCAAAGTCGACGAATGACTGACTGTGAAGAATGCAACAAAGAAATAACAACTAAATAAAATTCCATACAGAGCAAAACGAAAAACTCAGCAATTTCATTGAACCTCTACTAAACGATAAGAGCTCTTCTAAAAATTCAATTCCACTTCTCAATCAATCACTTTCCCTTTTTCTATTTTTGCAAAATCAAAAGAAATTTTAAGCAAAAAACAAACAATAAGTTGACATTAAGAAATGCAAAAAAAATACATTAGATTAAAATGAACCCTTACGAAATTAGTTAGAGTGACCATAACTGCAAACAGACGATGCAAATAATTTCTAATTAAACGCTTTAATATTTAATTTTCGTATAGAAATATCACAAGATACATACAATGTACAGCCGTTGAAAAATACTTAAGAACGGTGTTTATTTTTCATTGTAATAGCTTTTATTCATTAAAATTATCTGAATTTCTAAAAAAATTATGCTTAATTTTATGAAATAAAGATATTTCAAGAATATTAAAACGAAAAAATAAAATATTTTGCTTCAATTACGAAAAAAAATCTACTTAACATGAAAAATATCAAAAATAACGAAGAAAAATACTTAAGAACGATCCAAACAATGATTGGAAAGTATCAAAAATCAATTAAAAAATATTAAAAAAATGATCAATACTTTGTTGCAAAGTCTTTTTGCTTTATCACAACCGCACAACACCGTTGCATCGATTCAATTAAGGCCCTGCATCGTTCCACAGGAATGGCCTCCCAGGCTTCCTTTGCTCTTTCGAATAACTGGTCAAAATTCGTAATACTTTGCGTATTGAGTGCATTTTTCAGGCCATTGCAAAGATGGTCGATTGGATTTAAATCCGCGCTTGAAGATGCCCAATCCAAAACCGGTCTTAAAAAACATTTTAAGCAACTCGCGACGTGTTTTTAGGGTCATTGTCTTTTTGAAATTTCCATATGACCGTCAAATTCTATTCTGCCCATGGTAACATTACTTTCTGGAGTATCTCAACATATTGAATTGCATCCATAGTACCTTCAATTCGGTATATTGGCCCGAATCCAATCGACGAATAGTATTCCCAGATCATTATTGATCCGCCACCGCGCTTGACTACTGGTGAAGCATACTTAGGCCCGCAAGAAACCTTTAGTCACAGCGTAGCAACGAACACAACGAGTTGAATTTGCTCAGAATCACATCTCTTGGACTCAAAACCAGTGGCACCATTATATTTTTAGTGATGAAACAAAGATGAATAGATCAGGACCAGATGGTAGAAAGGAACGGCATTTGATCCAAATTACGTTTCACCAGTCAAGCGCGGTGGAGGATCAATAATGATCTGGGAATGCTTTTCGTGGAGTGGAGTCGGGCCTATGCACCGAATTGAAGGTACTATGGATGCAATTCAATATGTTGAGATACTCCAGAAAGTAATGTTACCATGGGCCGAAGAGAATTTGACGGTCATATGGAAATTTCAAAAAGACAATGACCCTAAAAACACGTCGCGAGTTGCTTAAAATGTTTTTTAAGACCGGTTTTGGATTGGGCATCTTCAAGCGCGGATTTAAATCCAATCGACCATCTTTGCAATGGCCTGAAAAATGCACTCAATACGCAAAGTATTACAAATTTTGACCAGTTATTCGAAAGAGCAAAGGAAGCCTGGGAGGCCATTCCTGTGGAACGATGCAGGGCCTTAATTGAATCGATGCAACGGTGTTGTGCGGTTGTGATAAAGCAAAAAGACTTTGCAACAAAGTATTGATCATTTTTTTAATATTTTTTAATTGATTTTTGATACTTTCCAATCATTGTTTGGATCGTTCTTAAGTATTTTTCTTCGTTATTTTTGATATTTTTCATGTTAAGTAGTTTTTTTTTTGTAATTGAAGCAAAATATTTTATTTTTTCGTTTTAATATTATTGAAATATCTTTATTTCATAAAATTAAGCATAATTTTTTTAGAAATTCAGATAATTTTAATGAATAAAAGCTATTACAATGAAAAATAAACACCGTTCTTAAGTATTTTTCAACGGCTGTATGTTTGAATGTACGCTAGAGGTATTTGAATTTTTTTTTTGTGTTAAGTTTTTCATATTATTAGAGGATTTAATGTTTAAAAGGAAATTTAATAAGTCTACCGATGGAAAGATTTGATTAAAGTACAAAGTTACATAATAGCTACATAATATGTAACTATGTACCTTATTCAAAGTTTGTATATAGTATTGTACTCAAATAGACCCCAAAAAGAAAAAAAAATAAATGATTCAAAATGGCCTAATCGAGTGTTTTATATAGTTTTAATAAGAATTTTGGATTTCTTGATTTGTTTGCTCAATATGATACCAATTTTGCTACATCACGTCTTGTTTGTTTTAAATTAGAAAAAAAATTAAAAATTTGTTTAATTTTTGCCTTAACTTGCGAATTGGAAACCGTTTTCATTTAAAAAAATACCGTGTCTCTATAATATTACAATTCTTCTCTTTTCGTCTATAATCCTCAAGCCTGAAAATATGTTATTACATTTCCTTTGATAAAAAACGAAGCTTTTTCGAACGATATTTATATGAAAGAATCTGCAGTGTATTCGTGGTTATCAAACATTAAAATTTTTTATAAATCAAGGTTCAACTAGCTATAACTTACATTTAGGGGTTTTTCGTAAGAAACGATTTTTGCTCATCAAAAATATTTTTATGGGACTAAAAAAATTTTTGGTTTTCATTCGAAAATTGAAATTTTTTGACATACACTACTTTTGTAGGCAGGTCATCTGGCAGCCCTACTTTGGCTGTAGGAATTGAAAAATTTCGAGAAAAAACAAGATTTTTACTTCATCAACTTTGGCTTAAGTTTACTTTAGCTTCCATTCTCAAATGGGAATTAAACTAAACTTTTCTTATGTGCTTTTTTATTCTAAGTACAAATATGTAATCAAAAAAAGTCGCTCGGATCTGGTTCCGGATATATAGCCATCGGAAGTTACGCATATAGCTTCTGTAAAAATCCTTATAAGTTGGAAACCCCTATATACCATTTTAAGGGGAATAAATTAAGCTTTCTTAAATTGCGAAAAAAGTAAACTATAACTTTACTACAACACATTTTTGGAAAAAATAACGGTTTAAAAAAATTGCTCAAAATTTCAGAAAAATCATTATATCTCCAAAATTGTGGGTTAAATTTTAAAGATTTGCTTACCATTATTGTATGCCATTAAATTATCTATCTTATGACACCCATATTTTTGATATCCATTCAGGGTTCCCAACTTATAAGGATTTTTACAAAAGCAACTTCCGATGGCTATATATCCGAAACCAGATCCGAGCGTCACTTTTTTTTACCATTTTTATTTTCATTTTAGGGGGTAAAACAACAACAAAAAAAAAAAGATTCGAGCATGGAAGCTAAAGTAAAGTTTCCCAACTTTCTCCAAAAAAAAATTAACTTTTTTGAGGAAAAATTTTCTATTTTAGGAAGGCCGGAAATTTTTTTTTTTCAACTTGGCAGCTCTGGATCGAATGTTTCTTTTCATTAAAAAATCTGCAGTAAATTCATGTTCAGCAATTATAAAAACCATTCGCATTTAGCTGAGAAATAAATTTTGTCCAAAGAAACTCAATTTGGCACCACTATGCGCTGGCAATTTTAGACCTCTATTAGTTAAGTCCTTGCTCCGGAAGGGTTCCATAGATTATGTTTTATTTATTGCTGGTATCTTAATTAAAAGATTTATATGTACTGTAAAACGTTTATTTATATGTATTAAGTCAGATTTTTTTCTCGCTAAACAATGTTTTCAGAAACCATATGTATAACAAATGTTGACCTACCGATTGTCGCGATGATAATTTCCTCTCCTTTCGGAACACTTTGAATTCTTTAATTTTGCTGGCATACAGTGCGTTATTTGTTGGTCATTTGTGCGAGCGTAAGATTTTATATTTTATACAAAACGTAATTCAATGATTGTCATTTTTATTTATGTAATTCAATGAAAAGGAATATGCTATCCCATATAAATAATTCACACTTTCCACTTTAGAAACTTGGATACCAACATTTGCAAAAGCATGTAATTTTGACATTTTCTTTTATTGTCACATTCGCCTTTTTGTTGTTTAGTTTCATTAGGTACCCACTTTAGCGAAAGCTTTAGAAAAGCTTTTTTAACTCGAATTAAAACATTGCACTAGGACTTTTCTTGCTTAGCTCAGAGCTACGAACGTAAGCGTATTTCCTTTTTAATCGGAGCATTTAGAGCCATGCGGTGTAGCAACACGTTTGAGTGTTAAGTCTTAAAATTTTCCTTTTACTTATGAATTCTTTGCTTTATATTGCAGTTACGGTTTCGTGTATAGGTACCAATACATCAGCAAATGCGAGCAGAGGCGTCAATTGGGTAGGACTGGGGGCATCGGCCGCCCCCAAAGGATCTGATATTACTATACATTACATCGATTCAACTCAAAATATCATCGATTCGATATGTTATTTAACCTCTCGCCCCTCCCCCCCAAGCTTTTGGTGAAATAACACCACTGAATGCAAGTGAAAATATTAACACAGATAACAGCCTTTTATTAAATATATTAAAATAACATTTATTAAATATCTTAAAAAAAATTTAAAAGTGCTGTTTGTCCACATCAAAAATATGAAATACCCTTTATTTGCAAGCAAATCTGGATTTAATGGTTTTATCCGCAACACGCTAATAATTCAACAGCAGTTTATCAGTGACAATTACATCCACTTAAAGCCCAATTTCCATGTGATCTTATTTTATCTTATTTTATCCCATATCAGGGATATCAAATAAAATTTTTTTAAAAAAGAAAAAGCATGCGAACAGAACCTAATGCGTTTGGGGAATGCGAGAGTGAATAGCATACATTTGCTATCTTAATAGCATGTGATGTCCTCCCTGATATTTGATAAAATAAGATAAGATAAGATCACATGGAAATTGGGCTTAAGTGTGCTGTTTGGTGCGGTGTAACGCAGGGCCACACTTAGAGTAAAGCCCAATTTCCATGTGATCTTATCTTATGTTATTTTATCCCATATCAGGGATATCAAATCAAATTTTTGTAAGAAAGAAAAAGCATGCGAACAGAACCTAATGCGCTTGGAGAATGCGAGAGTGAATAGCATACATTTGCTATCTTAATAGCATGTGATGTCCTCCCTGATATTTGATAAAATAAGATAAGATAAGATCACATGGAAATTGGGCTTAAAGCAAAATAAGTCCGTGCATATTTTGTGCCACCATGTACATACATTTATCAAACTTCTGGCATTTGAATGAAATCTATCACATATTGTAAATTTGTTGATGCTTAATCCAAGTTAGTCCACAGAGTTGTTTCAGAAAGTCAGGATTTCGAGAATTTTTTACTTAAAATCAGACCTGTGATTCGCTAAAATTTTGGCAAAGTACTTCTAAACCAATTCAATGACTTGTGTATTTGATCTCCTCATGGAGCATAGGGTCTCAAATTCAATCGCATGGTTCAGATACGATTGTATCTAGATTCTTGAACCTTTCATCATAAGCTCAATTCAAAAAACGGTTTAATTCAAATCAGCAAAAGGGGAGCCCCTGAGAGATTATTTGATCGCTGTGTCATGTTTGCTGCTCAACTTAATGAAAAAGGTCCTCACTTTTGATTCAACGGGCAAGGCTTCCTTTTTAATTTCAGGAAATATAACATAAATGGGCTACCCTAAAGGGCTGCCACCCAGGACCGCAGATGGTAGGTAAAATGTAGGAGAGTATCAAATAGATTCGTTGAAAGTTGAAATGTTAGCGAATAGTATCGAAACACATTCCAAAAGTTAATAATGGCCGAATAGTATAGAAAAACATTGAAATATTGAAAATATCTGTAAAAAATCGAAAAATATCGAATGGTATAGAAAGTTATCGAATGATATCGAAAAGATCCAAACTTATTGAACTTAAATAAAAATTCGATAAATTTGCCAAAAGTGGAAAGGTATTATTTTAAATAAACTTATACTTATGTAAGTAATTAACATTTTCAAATAATCAAATTTTTAATATTGATCTCTACTTAATAATTAAAATGAACATATTTGTAGTTATTTTTTCAGCTTCGGCTCAATAGTGTAGGAGCTACTACTACGAAAAACAATTGTCTTGCTCTATGAAAACACTTTTGAAGCCTTAATATCTTCATACGAATGTTCTTAGTGGTTCAACAAGAACAAAGCTTCGTTTCAAAGAACCCAAGGCGTAAATAGAAAACGAAGAGGGCTACACTGGCATCAGAAGCGAAAAGGGTGTATCTCAAAAAAACGCGTTTAGAGATAATTAATGCTTTGTTTATGTCAATTTGTTGAAATAATAAAGAAAATTCTCTTAGACTTTTTATATGTTAAAAATAAGATATCGGCATTTTAAGAAGTTCATTGGACGCGTAATTTCTTAAGCTATTCGATGCCATAAGAATCACGAATATGCATTTTTTTGAGATACGCCATTTTCGCTTTTGAGGACAGTACTGGATAGACTAAGACTTTATAATTTGAAATAGTAGCATATAAATTTCATAACAAAATGATGTAGGCTTTGCTAGTCCTTAGGCTTAATTCTTAAACCATTTATACGACACGAGCTATAAATATACATATAATCGGTACACCGGAATGCATATGCAATACTATTCCGAATAGCCGATATTTCCTTAAGGATTCGTTTCAATTTCATCTATCTAGGGTAACACTATAAAAATCTAGTCTTGTGTTATGTTGGTATTTTATTATTGCCAGTGTCTTCGTTATTTAAGAGTTGATATTCTTCTTAAAAAAAGAAAAGAAAAACTATGTGCAATTAGTCACTCAGCCGTTAAGTTAAACTAAGCGAGACATACCTACTAAATTTCTTTTTTTAATTATAGCTTCAACCGGTGAACCCTATTAAATAACATGGTAATTATACGGAATGTGGACACCAAAACTGTTTTTTTTTTTAAATTTACATACATCATTTGGGTGTTTATTTTGAAAATTTTGTAGATGTATTTTATTTTTTTGCCTATATTTTAGATTGAGATTTAAAAATAATAAAACCTGTAAACTCGCGGACCGAGCTTGTGTCCGATTTCGTTTAAGTTTTATGAAAAAACCGACTCACTAAAAAGTAGAAAAGTTCTGCCTTTAGATTTATGGGTGGTGCCAACGACTGTTTTGAAGCCACGCCCACATTTTCCGTGTGTTTCATGGTATCATGGGAGCGAGGACATTTAACCAGATAAGATGGTAATGAACTGTTTTGTATTGTCCCAAAATGGTTGAATTTGAACCAGTGCACGAACTCTAGTACATTTAAAACGAGATAAGTATTGTTGTGCTTAAAAGTAAAGTTTGAATTTGGCTTTTCTGAAAAGAGCATTTCTTTTTTAATTAGTTAATTAGCTTCCGTGCTCCACATACATACATATGTATCATATGTTTCTAAATAAAAATACATATGCACATACATATGTGTCTACGAGATAATCCACCTAGTGTGCGAAAAAGAGTTTATGATAACTTGCTTTATGTATGTATGTATATCTTTTTTATGATATCAAAGTATATGTATATAAGTGTCATAAATCGAAACAACTATTTTTTTAACACCCAAGGAGGGGGAGGGGGAAATTCATGTGGTTTTACAAAGAATTAATCAATTCCGCGGTTGGCTCGGGCCTCATCGGCTGAATCCTGAATCTGGTGCTGACCACACCCACTCATTACAACAATATATTGGAGTTATAAAATATTAGATTTTTACTATATCTCGTCTATGCACCGCGCCATGTTCAATGAATCTCAAAAAATTCATCATAGAAACATCTTTTATGCGAGCGAAAAAGCAAACAAATAAACGTGTGAATGACGTCAATATGTATGTTGTCATCGAAACGATCATGCAGAGCATTTGAGCACCCATAATGTGCCACTTTTGAACGAAAACACTTGTGGTGAATATGTAAAAACCAAAATACTTGCGGTTTCCAACCGATCTCTCGCATATTGCAATAATTAATTATTCCAGTGGTTTGACGCAAAACCACTAACGAATTCTTTTAAAAACACTAAAAATAAAGTTTGAGTATTTACTTAAGTAATTAATAAATTATTGCATAAGTACGCAGTTAAATGTAATATTTCAATTAACAAAATACAACTGATCTCAAAAATTCAAAATTCACATACCCTCGGCATTTTTGAGCGGCAATCCAATTGCTTTGCACGTTTCAGTTTAAATCGCTTTTTTTATAAATTTCAAATTGTTGATTTTCTGATTCAATAGGAATGCAACGAGCACAGGTTTTTTTCTATTTTTTTTTTATAAATATGTAGGCAATATGTCTGCAATTCTATTAATTTTCTTTTCTTAATTAATCACATAAAATTAAAACGCTTTCTCTCACACAGCATAAATAAATAAATAGCGTTGAATATGGTAATTTTAGTTGATAAGACACGTTTTTTTTTCTGCAAATATTTATTAGAATACCATTTCGTATACGAGTATATTATGTACAAAATAATACGAAAATTAAATATGACGCCGCGGCTACAACAGAAAATCAACTAAAAGCTAAAAAACTGTTGGAGCACTGGCTGGCTGGCTGACTGACTGACTGACTTAACTGACCCAACAAGCAGCTGCTGCTCCAAACGCTTAATAAAGCAAAGCATACATTGAAAAAAGAAGAAATAAACGGAAATCCCGCTAAAACACCGATAAAAAGAGAGCTGTAAAATATGATTTTTATATTGTGTTTTATACACTAAAAAAAATAACTTTTGAAATGTAACTCAAATAAGTCTTAAATAAAAATTATGTTAAGAGGTTTACTATTGATTACAAAAATGTGTAAAATAGACTCCCATGTTATTATATTGGTACATATTGTGACCCTTGAAAAGTGGCGTAACTAGGGGAGGAATGGGGGCGATTCGGAGAGAACCTCTTTGTTTTTTATTAAATTTTATTTAATTATTAAAAATATATTTATTTTCAATTATCATTTAATAATTATTATTATTAAAATTGGCAAAACAACAAACAACTCAAAAAATTTGTAAATTATGGCGAACACGCCTTATCCTCAAAATCTGAGGCGAACTAGGATTGCAGAGCTTTGAACAAGTAAAGTGTCTCGTAGCCGACGGTCGTGATATAAAGAAACTACAACAACATAAGCAGTTGCGGTTAATGTACTCAGGTGACGTCATCGCTAATAGTGTAAATAAATTGGAATAGCTGATTGAAATTTTCAATACATTGGCGGGATCTTTGAATTCTGCCGTCACTTGGCGTTCAGGGTAAAACTCTAAAATATATCACTTAAAATTTGCCACATTTGCTTGCAATTCAAAAGTAGCTTTTCGTTATGCTTGCGTTAATATAGCGGATGTAATTTGAGTGCTGACGTAGCATAAACCAAAAATATACTGATGAGATTTTATGAGTCAAAATATATATCTATATTCCATGTACATATAGTATGTATGAACTTATATAATGTAAAAAGCAATTCCCGGCTTTCCCAAAAAAACTGTTTTTTCCTCAAATGGTATTTTTTTTTAGGAAAAGGTTGATGATCTTTCTTTTTTTGGTCAGCAATATTAAAAAATTAATTCATAAAATGGTAAAAGTTAAATTATTCTGTGGGGAAAACTTGACGACCCTTTTTTTGCTCGTTAAACAAAATGTTAAGTATGTTACATTCAGAGGTTTTTTCCCCTACTTTTCCTCTACCACATATATATATTTTTTACATTCTTGAAGCAACATTTTTCATTGTAAAGTAACTATTATTAAACTTTATAGCTGAAAAGTATAGCTGAACTGCCATATCATATATTAGTAATAACCATAGTATATTGCTCATTATTTTGAAAATTGGTTAAATAAAGAATTGAATTGAATTGAAAAAGTATGTTACATGTCACGAAAATCGCCGAATTCTCGGCTTTTCCAGAAATTTTTGGATTCCAGCCAGGCCCCTGGTTTTGACTCGAAATTTCGGGTCTGACCGGGTGAACCCCAATCACCAGGTAGCCCTGCTAATGGTTAAGAATTTGTAGCTTTATAGTAATATTGATTTTATAGAAATTTTTTTCAAGTGTATTCCATTTTATTTCTGGAAACATATAACAAAATAAGCGAAAAAGCCTGAGTCTACTATTACTGTAAGTCAACTAGTTTTCAAGTAAATAATATTTATAACTTTCGTATATGTATTTAAAAAACTAAAAATTACACAGTGCAACACAATTTGGACGAAACTCTATTTATGAAACCCCAATATAATTTTCCAAAGGTTTTTAACGCGATGGTTCCGGGTTTCGAGATATTCTAACCTAAAAGTGGGAAAATCACAGTCTTTCTATTTAAGGTTATATTACATCAAAAGGTTATTTTTTTTTTTAAAAAAACCATTAATTGAGTCCGAAAGAACTATTATTCTTCTTCAAAACTCACTTTAAATTTTATCGGTTTCTTTTTTTCTTCTCTGAAATATCGTAAATTGAAATTTATTACACATTTTCCAGTTAGGTAGAACCTTACTGAAACTATGCATGTAGCTTGGATAACTGTATAATAATTTTCAATTTAGGATGTTTCAGAGAAGATAATCGAAATAAGTAATTGAAAGCGATTCTTGAAGAAAAAGAATCCCATTAATGGTTTTTTAACAAAAAACCTTGATTTTCGTTTTTTTTTTTAAGTAGTTCTGGTTCCTACAAAAGCAAACTTCAACTAATAGAACTATTTTATTTTTATTAGTTATGTGAAAGCAATCAAAATTTGACATCTGGAACCCAGATACAAAATTCGTAAATTCGTGTTGCATTGTGTTATTCATACCGTAAAATGGATAAGAATATCAATGATAAATTTGTTGTACGAGTATTTTACTTTTTGGTACAGAGTCAAAATTTTAAAATAAATCGGAATGACTCAGGGATTCAAAGTTAAAATGGCCCAAACTTAAGAAAAAAGTCATCGATCTTATGATGACTAAAAATCATGAATCATGCTTTCAAATATGTAATATGTTGGACTTAATAGTACGATATAAGCTAAATTTACTAACTATATTGAATGAAAACTATGCGTAATGTATGCAAGTATGTATGTACATTATTTATTAGTTAATTGATTCATTTTTATCAGTGTCAAATTTACGATACGATTATTAGGCTGATAACTTTATTTATTGAGTTCCTTCTTATCGTAGTTCTGCTGGATAGCGAACTAAGAGGAATTCAAATTCAAAACATTTCCTTTCAATAATGATATTTGGTCTGAAAGTATGTTACCTCAAAAAGAAAAAAACAATTTAATTGATAATTTGTGTACAAATAATCCTAATGGTTTGAAAACGATTTATGTCACGAATGGATGCTGTACGAGTACAACATACCAAAAGTACGAATTTCAATTCTCAATTGAAAGGCTGTTAAAAGCTATTTTAGTTTCGCCTATCTGTAAAAACTAAATTTCTCTCAAGGTACGGATTGACTGTCGGATTACAAGGTACCCCTTTTTCAAAACTTTCGGACTACAAGGAGTCGTTGGCAGCACTCTATAATAGGACAAATTCGATAATCCTGGTCGATACGATCGCTGCACTGTTAATAAATTTTGGTTTTTTAAAATAACTTATATAAAAGTTTTAAAAAAACTGGTTTTCAATTTTAGATGTTTTTGTTTTGTCTTTTAACTTATAGTCCGGGAGGCAGCGTTGCAAATGATATGTTCATTTCCTTCCGTTTGATTCCTATATTAAATCATTCATTTCGGGTAGTTTTATGATAGTTTAAGCGTCAGCTGTGGGTACTGGTTTTGAAAAGCCGACAAAAAGAACTTTGGTCAATTACTCGGAAAGTTAGTCACAAGTAAAAAAATATATTGAAACTAATGTTGTAGTGGAGATAAAAACACATCGATTTCCTGGCCAAAAAATCTCCAAACGATAAGATTCGATAAGCTTTTCATCGTTTTAAAACTTCCAATTTACATATACTGTAATTTTGAACAGATCTAGTTATTTTGGGTGAAAATGTAGTTTTCAGATTTGAACGGGCATGAAATCTCCTCTACAAGATTGGCCTTAAGACATTTTTCAAAACCCAAATTCGATCACTGGTAGACTTACGTTTACTATTTAATAAGCTTTGAAAAAAAGTTAACAATAAAAACATTTTTTTTCTCTGAACAATTCTTGAAGAAATTTGTCTTCTTCGCAGTGTTTTATTCTCAAAAGCTTATAAAATCATAAACTTTTATTGCATGATTTATCTTCAGTTAAACTGTTTATTTTATTTAAGATAAAAATTCATATTGTTCTCTCTAGGTTTATTTATTAATTTAGCAAATAAATGAAAAAAAAAAAAAAGTTAGAGAGCCACTTTACAACTTTATAATAATTGTAAGTAATTTAAAAATACAAAATCCGTTGAAAAGTACGAGTTGTGAGGATTATTAACTGTAGATTTTAATTTTGAACAACTGTGCGCCGCTAGGAAAAATATACGGTGTCAAAGGTCACAAAAAATGTTTTAATGCGAATATTTCGAAAACGGTAGAGTTTTTGACCAACTTAACCTAATTTCAAATATCTATGTATGTTCAGAGTATTTTTTAAATATTTTTACCTACATATAGGGCAAGATCCGACGATACATCGACCTTCACCCATCTGCTTACTGAATGAATCTTATTTTTTATTAAATTTCGAATATAGACGAACACATCCAGAAACACTTGCCTATTGAAATATGGTCATGGCTATTTTTAATTAAAATTCTTTTAATTAACTTTTTTTTTTAGAATTCTTCACCCACTTGTTTACCAAACAAATATTATTCGAAGCGATAGTTTGAAGCATAACGAATATGCCTAGGTAGTATTGCCTACTCATTTCTGGTCATGACTAAACTGGCAAGCAGGTATAAACAGTTAAGTAAATATAGGTAACTGCACTGATCCAATCGCACCAATCGAAATACATACATATATGTATATCGAAATAAAGATAATTTAATTACAAATAGGTACGATGGTATAGTATTGCCTGTAATAAATCGGTTCATTAAAATAGTCTTAATTAAAAATAGCCATGACCATATTCCAATAGACAAGTGTTCCTGGATGTGTTCATCTACATTCGAAATTTAATAAAAAATAAGTTTCATTCGGTAAGCAGATGGGTGAACGTCGTTGTATCGTCGGATCTTAGACTAATAGTCATGAATGTTCCCACGGGGTTAAATTACGAGATTGCAAACTCTCGGAAATTTAATATCTCTGATCTTATTCTGATAAGATTTCACTACCTTCTTATGTGAATTTTGTTTATCGAATGTCTCAAATGCATTAAAGTGAGTCAGTCAGTGAAATCATATTCTTATAATCATGAAATACGAGTACTCGTCACATTCACAAGTCTTTTTGTTTCAAGTATTTAATTGTTATCAATTCAAAGTTAAAATTTTTAATTTCATAAAGAATCATTTTTGGTTTTTTGCGATTATCTTCTTTTTTTTTGCGTGTAGACAGTGAGCTTTCAAGCAGCAGCAGCAGCAACAGCAACAACAATAACATAACACAGATACAATAGAATAGTAACATGCCGAATGGCCCCAATCGTCAATTGGATCAAAATGAAATTGACAAAAACGAATGCGCATAAAAAAACAAAAAGTAAAATGCGAGAAGCGACCACTGAAACAATAAACAAAGGCGAAAATGAAGTTCAAAAGAAGCGAAGAAGTAAATTAAGAAACGGTAATGGAAAGAGAAGCAAATGAAACAAATTAGTAAAAATACTACTGTGTAGAGTAAAATACACTAAATTCGTATGTCAACAATGATTAAGTGCAAAATATTTCGGTGCACCCTATGCGTATAATGCTATAATCTTTGAGATGAATTGGGTGAGCTTAAAAAATAAAATAAGCTAATGGTTAAACTTGAATCGTTACTAATAGTCCTGAAGATAACATCTTACGATTTAGTTATGGTGCTAGGAATTTGGTACGTCTGAACGATTTTATATTTAGTACCCACATATAACGAAACGTAAGCTAAAAAAATTTTTTCGGCATGATAGGATTAAACAGGTTCTGGATTTGGATTTAGCGACTCAAAATATGTAAAAAAACAGTTGAGTCCGCGTAAAAAATAGTATTTCACAAAATTGTAACCATAGGTATGTTACTTTTTATGGAGAAGAATCAAATTCAAAGCATCATAGCTGCAAATTTATTCATCATTGTCAGGTATAAAAAGCATAGTAATGGGACGTCCATATATTACGCTAGGTGTTTTTTGAAAATTCGGATCCCCCTTCCGCTTTGTGAGATTTGGTGAGTTCTGGCGGGTTCCCCCCCCCTCCCTTCCGTGAGTCTTGCCTTATAATTTTTGGATGTAATCTGCTATAATAATGTGTACCCTCTGCATTAAAAAGTTGACGTGAGATTTTCCCCCTTGGTGAGATTTGGTGAGACTTTGCCGGATCCCCTCCCCCCTATTTTGACTCACGTAATTAATGAACGGCCCTTAAGCTTAACATGGGCAGTATCAGAAAAGTAGGCGTGATTCCCCTTATACAAGTAACATCTTTTATATTACATAGATTCTAGGAAGACCATTTAAGAGATTGCTTTGAAATTTGAGCTCTCTTTGTCATAGATCCTATCCTACCGAATTACATTCCATGTTTCTCGAAATATATCATATACAATTTTAAAGGCTAAGCCGGTGCCAAGTGTGTAGTCAAAACTTAACAATATTGAAATTCTGCCAATCTACTGCTAATAAATCAAAACAGCTGATGATTTAAGTGTTTTACTTCGGAGAATTATAGTACTAAATAGCTTTTTCTGATACTCGTATATACATATATGTATGTAGTAGGTAAGTGGTTTCTTGTTATGTGCAAAACCACACTGATAATTACAAGAATTATGCTACAATTACAAACTCTACTTTTCCCAAATATTAAACGTGGCTGCGCAGGGGTGACGAAATGATTTATTTCTGAAATCAGTGAATCAGGCATAATATTAAAATTCCTTGAATACCTTTGAATTTACCATGAACTATTCGGTGACACGCTATCGTAATTAAACCGCAGCATTTGATTGACATGAACAAAAGGTCAAAGGTTACGGTGATTTCAATAGACACACAGAAACATAATTGCGCAAAGTGCTCAAACAATGTGTGCTTACCTTAATAAATTATATTAATTAATTAGGTAAACACAAATCTTAAGCGACTCAAATAAAATTTTCACCAAAAATTAAATAAATGAATTATGGCCATTCTCAGTTGTATTGCAACTGAAGTATCCGCAATTAACCTTTAACCAATGGCCTACTTAGTATCGATAGCATAAGAACAACAATTATTTAGCAAATGACAGAGGTCGATATTTTTTAGGTGCAGCTGTTAAAGCAAACTGTATTGGTTTTGAGTAGACGCAAATGTTTTGATAACCAACCTTCTCATCAACTTTGTGTTGTTTACTTAGAACTACGGTTCAGTTTTTTTGTTTTGTCTTTCAACTTGCCTTCTTAAACTGCCCAGCTTGTTGGTCTTCAGTCGCCACATGTCCATTTGTCGTTGGTTTGCTCTTCAATTTTTCAGACACAAAATGAAATTCGTAATCATCGTTACCACCCCATTCTTTAAGGCAGTTTTCCTTATCTATGTAGGTTGTTATATCCTTTTTACTAACCATTTTTAGAATTTCTACAGCTTTTGGCGGTAAAAAGCCTTTTATTATTTTAAATGCAGCTAGAAATTAAAGAATAAAATAAATACAATTTTTTTTTTAAACAATATTCATCACTTTACCATTCAGTATCCATGCCATTTCATAGACCAATATGTAGTTTAGTGCGTTTGGATAATACATTTTGAAGGTATCAACAATGCGTTTTACAAAATCTAAGTCCATGCTGGCCAGACCACAGCCAGCCATATCGAACACTATTGTTATCTTATCCATATTCGTGTCACGATGTATTCTCTCTATCCAATAAACTACCGCACGTATTATTTCGTCTATATCTCTTACTCCTCTTACATGAAGTTTTGTCTTGAATATCAGTAGTGGTTTTCCATCAACATCTTTATTCCGAGTAAAAACTATACCATCCTTAACATAATCCATGCGTATGTTGCTTTCGCTTAAATCATTTGTACCGAAACTCTTACGCCACATACAGGTATCCCATAGTTTTTCGAAAGATACCTTTAAATCCAAGTCATACATTTCCAGAAAACGGATACACCAGAGGTCAGCATTTTTCACACGATCGATATCGGCGGGATGAAAAGGTTCTAAAAAAAACAACAACAATTTAATCAATAATAACTGAAAAATGTCAAGAGTAATTAAGACTTAAAAAATCAATGAAATTGGATTCAATCAATCCAATATAAATTTTAGTAAGCTCAGCTTGCTGCGAAAACGTAATGGCATATAAAGAAAATTATTCAAGCAAATGTTTTCAAGCATGAAATCATATGAAAAACACCTATTCTGTCTGTACCACTCACAGTTAAGGCAGTAAACGGGACCTACACCCCAAAGAGCACTTAATGTGGGTAAATTCCAGACTATCTCTCTGACAGAAATCTATGTCGTTGAAGTATGTGAAAAATTATTACGTAGAGCGAAAATGAGAGGTACACACATTTATATACTATCAGATAGATGGTCAGGACTTTCAAAGACTTGAAATCAACCAGGTCTGCAGACTACTGAAACGATTACCTACAACTTTATGTTCCACTAAAAAAATCATAAAAGCGGAGCATAGCGAGCGCTAGTTGAATCTGAACGTTTCTGCGAAATATCTTATGGGAGCAAGGTAGATCGGATTAGAAATTCAGAAAAAGAAAATTCGCCTCTCACGGAAATAACAGTCAAATAGAAGCAAAAAGATGGTTATTACTTGCAACCAGGTGTATTAAGTGACCGGAAGTAACTCTGCAAGGCTCGCAATTTCTTGTCAAAGGCATAAAAAAAGTCATCAAAAATGTTTGCCATTTGAGGAAAAAAATGTGTTATTTTGAGAAGGTCGGGAATTGCTTCTGGACTTGGTAACGTTGCTTGCAATAATATATGTACATCACAGTAGCTTCTAACTGTCTGCTTAACAGAATACACTCTGATTCAGATACTACATAAAGGAAATTGAGTTATCTTATGAGGATGTCTACAGCATGCACCTTGAAATATTGGAAATAGTTTCAATATATTTTCATCAGAGCCATCTATGTGTATGTTATTTTTTCCATTGGACATTCGTAACCAAAAGTTTCCTGTTAATGAATAATTTGTGGAAAAACAAATCAGTCGTAATATTTTGGATATCACCTACGCTTCCACGACCGTATGGTAAAAAAGTTTCAGTATAGTTTGATAACATTTGCGAAAACATCAATAGGTAGTAAGTCTACATAGTATAACGCTTAAAGATTTTGCAGAGGTGTTACTCTACGCCCCAGTAATGCCAATGGCGTTGTAATTTTTTTAATCGTTTTTGCATTATTATGAGCCGTCTTCCACTAAAATGATTGTAATTACATAGAATTTATAATTTCAATAGAAAAATTGTATGCCTTCTTAAGACGATTCCTTACATTTGACTGTCAATTGAATTGAGATCTAAAATAAGGCCTAAAAACTTTGTCTTATTAGGCAAGGGGTTGTTCATACATTACGTTACACTGTTTTTGCACATTTTTCACCTCCCCTTCCTGTATCACAACCTTCACATAAACCCGAACTGAAACTTTCACAGACTGTCACATTTCCCGAACCACCTTAGGACGTTACGTAATATATGTACAGCCCCTAATGTTATAGTGACGCTGATAAGAATTATGTCTCTGAATCTAAAAATTTTAAAGAGTACTCACTTACTACTTTCCTTGCGCATTTCCAGAGGTGCTCTCCCAAGTAGTTGGATTAATACTTTTAGAAATCGACAATCAGTTAAAAATATCCATAGTAATGGAGATAGAAACCCACCCTGTAGTAGCTCTTTTTTTATACTTCTGAGAGATATACCAAAGAAGAAAATGATTTTACTACCTTACAAGTCATACACTCCTAAATGTGTTGTAGATTATACGTAGTAGTATAATTTCGGCTTACACACCCCGCAGTTTGACATTGAAAAATGGAAATCCATAAATACAAATAAATAAAAAAAAATTAAGTATATATCAACCTATATTTGATAAGAACTGCACTTTGTACATTTTACTTAACAGAAGACCAAAACAAAGTCTGAGATCTGAATGATAAAATAAACAGAAGCAGTTTGCTTGGACCGAGTTAAAATTGCATCACTACGGTTCTCTGAGTAATTCTTTATAATTATATAGTAAGACTACTTGTAAATTAACTTTAATTAGTACCAGTTAAAGATCATGCCATTTCGTTACTTAGTTTTAACATCAATTATATTGTTATTCATATAACTTGTACTTATACAATGTATTTTTTTTACAAATTTCAAAAGAATATTCAATATAATTTAGCTTCAATTCCGTACTTTTCGCATTTACATATTTATTTACATTGTCAATTTGCACTTTATACCTAGGAAGCTCTAACTTTTTTTTTTTAACTTTTACATACACTTTCAGGCGTTTTGCTCACCTTTTGGTGGATCATTTTCTAATTTTTGAATAAAACGTTTTCGTAATTCATCGACTTGTTGCTGTGTCGGGGTTTCTGTTTTAATAGCCATTTCAAACGATACTTTGGCTTAATCCTGTACAATAGCACAGTTAAAACTTTCAAAATCTTTCGAACAATTTCAACCGGCGACCGACACGCAAACGATACCAAGCGATAAACGACTAGAACTGAAATTAGTGTTGCTCACAAGAACTTGACACGATTAATCTAATCAACGATTGATAAAAAAAAAAAATGTAATCCAATCATAAAAATATATTCGCGTACCAAGTCATTTTTGTTTAGATTTAAGCGCGTTACCCGTCGATTATCTTTGCGATTAGATTCGCCCTTTCGAACTGCTATGTGACAACTAAACTTAAGCGTCTGCGCCTGCAATACCGGGTCGATTTGTTATTATCGTTAACACGAATTTCGAAAATGGATCAAATGAAAATGAAGTCCAACGAAAGAACGGCATGCTAGAGACGTGCATTGAATACAAACCAGTACTAACGGACGCACCACACCGGACGAGTAGTCTATGAGTATGAAAAAAAAAGAACTGTTCGAACACTACAATTGATCGTACTCAGTAGAATTGACTCATTTGTCTGCTGTGAACGGATAGCACTCAGCGTAAATGACTAAAAAAGCTAAACATTAAAAGGGGCATGCAGAATTATTTGCATTTGGATTTTTTCCCTTGACGTCAACTTTTGATTTATTCTATTATACGAAGCACTAACCATTAATAAGAACACAAATACATTTATGTATTGGCATTACTACTTCCACTGCATGTACGGCGAAGGTTTTCCAACATTTATGGGCTGGAATATGGAGACTGAAGTGATTCGAAATTTTTCTATTTGTTTCAAACAGGTTTTATAGTTGCAGGTACATGTAAGAAAAATTCTGGAGAGCTTATAATATTAATAGCAACTGATGGCTGATTGAACATTTTAGTTTCTCATAGGAATTACATGGGACAGAATGCTTAACTATCTCGTGAAAAAACTCTTACATAGACAAAACCAAGCTCATTAGAAAGAGCATACCATTTTTTACAAAAGAAAATAAGTTAAAAATAATACAAAAATAAAGCTAATAAACTGACGAGCTGATATCTTTATGAAAAATATGCCTAGATACTTTTTTATGGAAAATTTTATATTCTTTCTAATAAGCTTGAATCCGTTCATGTAAGAGTTTTCTTGCAACAGAAATATACGAAACTGTCTAGTAAAACATTCTTTCCCATGTGATTCATCCTAAGTAAAAACTAAAAAGGTCAATGAGCCACCAGTAAATGTTAACAAAATGGCTCTTTTTGCGCCAGCATTTTTCTTTCATGTACCAGCAACTATTAAAACTGTTAGAAACAAAAAAATTTGAATCACCCCAATGTTGGTACATTTATGTTATCACAAAATACGTTTTGGCTTAACCGGAACTTTAACTATTAAATCTTATATGAGATTTTAAGTTTAACTCATGAGTCACTTTTAAGACTTAACTGGATATTGTGAAAACTAGCAATAAAAAGAAGAGCTGTAAAGGTATTACCGTTTCGAAAACATTAACCCTCTAGTGCACCGTGATGCATATTTGAATCACACTGAATTTAGTTCTCTAGGTCAAAATTTTGAATTCGATGATATGTAACGGCTCTTCATATCATTTTACGATGATGTAAATCCAATGCGAAATACTTCTTTTGTGCCAAAAAAATCGATTTTTGTTAGGTTTTTAGTAAAGTTCTTGTGAGTACATACGTAATCTTTATTTTTTTTATCAAATTTGGGGGTGCATTCTCTAGTTTTTGTGTTATATTTTTCAGCCTTTAGCTTATACTCGTAACAATAGAATTTATTGCACTAGCTACAGACTCTAAATAACCCTAATTATTTGGCACAGTAGCTGTAGTTGACTTTTTGAGTAAAGTGAACTCTATGCAAACGTGTGTTACTTTGTAATTGAGTCAGTTATTCAATTTAAATTGAGCTGAAGGTGTTTGTTCACTGTTTTATGACTTAGGGTAACACAATGGGAACTGAAAACAATGTTCTTTACAATTATAGTATTTGTTTATGGTTGATTCATTTTGTAGATAAAATACGTGTGACAATACGTTCGAGCTTAACGACTAACGACAGAATGGAACAAAGTAGATATATTATTAAGATGTCAAAATGTTGCATTGGTCTTTCAAACAAACTCTAAGCAAAGACTTAAGCTGAATTGCCATTTACGGAAATAACTTGATAAATCATTTTTAAATATGAGAAGTAGCCTTGGTGATAATAGAAAGATCGCTTGTCACGTCTTGCTTGTAACTTTTGTGCATCAAATACCTAGAGGCTGTGCAATTATTAGGTAATACTGGGTGTTTTTTTTAGAGATTTGTTTTTCGAATAGAGATAAAACTGGCATTTTATGGTCAAATCTGGCAACTCTAATATCATTTATGTTATGGTTTGCCATTTCATCATGAACAGGTTGACAAAAGAACAACGCTTGCAAATCGTGCAAATTTATTTCGAAAATAATGGTTCAGTTCGCGAAGTTTACCGCAAGCTCCGTCCATTTTATGGTCGACATAATCGTCCATCAGAGCAATTAATTCGGTTAACCATGGGTCGTTTTCGCACTACGTTTACTCTATGTGATAATACGCATCCGCAGAGACGTCGAACAGTGCGCACCGAAGAAACAATTGCCGCTGTAGAGCAAAATGTTGAAGAGGACCCGAATGAATCGATTCGCCACCGTGCACAGCAATTGGAGCTTTGTCCATCAACTTTATGGAAGATTTTGCGCAAAGATCTTGGCTTGCGACCTTACAAGATCCAGCTTGTGCAAGAATTAAAGCCGCGAGACCATGCAATGCGTCGTGATTTTGGTGTATGGGCCAAAAATGAGATTGATCTCGATGCTGATTTTCATCGCAAAATTTTGTTCAGTGATGAGGCTCATTTTTGGTTGAATGGCTACGTCAACAAGCAAAATTGCCGCATTTGGAGTGAAGAGAATCCACATGAGACCCTTGAGACGCCATTACATCCACAAAAACTGACTGTTTGGTGTGCTCTATGGGCTGGTGGAGTCATTGGGCCATACTTCTTCCGAAATAATGCTGGAGAGTCAGTTACCGTTAATGGAGACCAGTATAGAGCCATGATAACCGACTATTTTGTTCCCGAATTGGATGGCATGAATGTGGATGAGTTGTGGTTCCAACAAGACGGCGCTACATGCCACACAGCGCACGTCACAATCAATTTATTGAAGGAAACATTCGATGAGCGCATAATTTCGCGGAATGGACCTGTCAATTGGCCACCAAGATCGTGTGATTTGACACGATTGGATTATTTTCTTTGAGGATATGTGAAGTCGCTCGTCTACGCCAACAAACCAGAAACGTTAGGGGACTTGGAAGCCAACATTCGTGGCGTTATTGCCGACATACGGCCACATATGCTCGAAAAAGTGGTTCAAAATTGGACCTGTAGAATTGGCCTTATTCGAGCCAGCCGCGGCGGCCACATGCCCGAAATCATATTTAAACATTAATGGCATAAAATTATCCTTCCAATAAAGCCAAATTGATGGACATTAAAACGATTTTCTTGTGTTTTATTTCAATTCGAAGCTCTATACCTCTAAAAAAAACACCCTGTACGTTATGGAGGATGTCGTCAATGATTATTACTGTAACATGTAATGCAAATATATTTCATAGTAAGATTTCTTACGAAGGGTGGGGTAGGGCTTAGTTTGATTTAATTCCATCCAATTTGAATCAAAGATACATTGTAGCAAGTGAATCTCGCCCTTCAACGATGATCTGCAACATAAAAACCTACTTTAAATTAATACTTTCTTTCAGGGATATTTGCGTAATATTAAATTAAGTTTATTGATAGCTGCAACGTTTATCCTTGAAGACAGGCATTCAACAAATGAATTTCATTAGAGTATTGTGTATGGCTTCCGAGATATAACACAAAAAAATGTAGAGTTCAGGGGAGTGCCACGCCTCTTTAAGAGCATTTACAAGATCATAAAGATTGAGAGATTTATAATTTTTTCAATGTTTTCAAGCATTGCACCGATTAACTACCAAAGCCTTGCCATAGCGAGGAGAGAAACAAATAATAATCTCTCTTATTATAATTGTAATTTTTCTGAATTTTATTGTTATTAAAATATCAAAAGCAATAGCAAATTAAAATGAGAGAGAGTATTAGCTAATCAGTGCAATGGTTGAAAAAATTAAAAAAATAGGAAATATTTTCACGACGATACCTATCTCAGCTTTTGCTTAGCCGATCTTGAAGCTGATAGTTTTTGGGCACTTTGCTCGATGAGTACTTTAATTTGATATATCATTTATTGCTGACAGTACGGCTAAAAAAAATAGTGTTGCGTTTTGCGTTTCAGTATACACACCTAATTTCAAATCATACTCCCGCCAAAGAAGTTTCACTTCAAAAAAAGTTGTCCAACTTCGTTAAAGTTTTTTGAAATTAAGGTTTAACGTACCGTACCGCTGTGGAAATTTTTATTGCGGTCTTTTCAAAGTGCCGTACTTTAGAAACCGGTATTATAATAAAAATGCTATTACTTACCATTATAGAACTTAAACTTCTCGTGAACAGAAACATGATTGTTCATTACATCCGAGATATGAATTTTTTCTGAGCAAAAAAAAAATAGTGCACGTTAAGTTTAAATATTTAAATCGCAACTTAAAAAATTTAATTTTGCCGAAAAGTTTTCATATATTTTCCGAAAAAGTTTCATACCTGAAAACTTTTTGGAAAAGTGTCGGCTATTTGGAGCACAAACAAAAGCTTTTTGTTCAGTACAAATCTTTTAATGCATCCATAAGCAGTGAAAGTGACAAAGTGAAAAATGTACAAAACTTAAGAAAATCAATTAAAACAATAGATTCATTTTATTAGTAGTGTTGTAGTTGTAATTTAAAAAATGAAATTTGCAGAGCATTTAACGGCACACATTACTCCCGAATGGAGAAAGCAATACATTAACTATGAGGTAATGAAAATATGAAATCTTCCAAGTTGGCCAAGGGAATAAAGTGAAAGTATTGTACACACAATTTGCCATCTTTGACAGCAGCCACTAGCAAATTCATGTCAATGACGTCAAAAAGCTTTACGTCCTTATGTCAGAACCTAAACTTTTTCGGAAACCACATTCCAAGAGTGTGCGCATGCCGCAACAGAAATTGTTTACACTTTTAGTTTTGTGTCAACAAAACGAGCCACGTGCTTTTATTTGTTTGTAAACAAAGTTTTTGCTATGTGTAGGGTATGTACATATGATTGCATGCAGTATGTACAAATATATCTATATACAAATGACATGCCACATAATGTTTGTTTTGTATACACGTATTTATCATATGTACCTGTTTATTAGGTATCTATAATACTTTACTTCACATACGACTTTATGAGGGACTTATAACAGAGCTGTAAAATGTTACATACGAAATAAGTTATATACTTATTACAATATTTATTATACGTGATGCGATTTAGGAAACTGTCTTTGAGATCGTCCATAAAAGACATACACAATATTTTGAAATTTTAGCCCCACTCCTTTGCCGAATTTCGCCACCCTCCCTCAAGAACGCCCACAAAAGAGTTTGTTACCTTCCCCCCTTTATTATACTTTTTTTTTCTTTTATTCGTTCCTTACGGACATCAAAATTCAAGTAATATTTAAAAAATGGACTTCTGAAAAGCATCAGCCTGCTTGTCCGCTTTTGTCCGTTTTTACGGCTTCCCCCCTTCTCTGCTGAGGACGTCTTCCATAGTAATAAAAAATAATAAGTCTATCGGAGTAAAAATTTCGATTTTCAGAAAAATTTTCAAACATATAAAATTTCTTTCTTTTTGTCATTTCAAATTAACGCTATAACTTTTGACCTAAAACCGCTTGTATACTGTATGGCAGGACACCACAATTCAACTTCAATGTAACCAATTTTGACACTGACGAACTTTTTCGTTATTCTGAAAATCTTGCTCTGGCAACATGAGGTAGATTTTCTCAGATAGCTTCACATTTAACGCTGTGAAAAAAGTCCCAGTTAAGTTTAACCGGATATGGTGATCCGAGGCCCTATAAGTACAGGCTGTTGCGCCTTATTATTTCTTATTATGATAACAATGTGAATACTACTCTCCGAGCAGTATTGGTTATTTCACAGATGGTTGGCAGAAACATTTTTCTGATGAAAGTATTGCACATAGCCAAATGGTCCGCACAGTTCACTATTTTTATCATATCCGGCTGGTCGTTTCAAAGCTTACATGCATTGGATATTTATCTATATGACCCCTTTAAGCAACGCTTACAGGCATTAACTACACCAGAAGTACATACATCTCCCTGATATTGCTATTTTCCAATAACATATTGCTGACTAATTTTTCTGAATAGAGTTACGACCTGAACCCCTGGGCTTAGATACCTACCAGGCCAATTTAAATTGGGTTGTACGAAAATTTCAATCCTACTATTACGATTTTATTTGATATAATTTTATTTAATCTCAAATAGGAAATGAAAGCTATGCTGTATGCTGCCGTCGAACAGGCACCTTCGGCAGAATTAGTAGATCCTGAAGTACTCAGTCGATATTTTGCTAAATTTGATGAGCAATTCTTTCATTTTTGTGACAAAGAGTTGGCCAAAATTAATACATTCTATTCGGAGAAGATGGCAGAAGCAACAAGAAAACATGGTAATTTACGCAGTGAACTTACGGAAGCGCTTGAAATGGGCCACCCTAAGAAACAACCAGCATGGAAATCAAAAACACCACTGGGGAAAAAGAATGTGCCCGCTAGAAAAATTCAAGACCTGAAATTGGCATTTAGTGAGTTTTACTTGGGACTGATTTTGCTGCAAAATTATCAGAATCTTAATTTTACCGGCTTTCGTAAAATACTCAAAAAACATGATAAGCTACTGAGTGTCGATTGTGGTGCCAAGTGGCGCAAGGAGCACGTTGAGGCAGCACATTTTTATGTGAACAAAGATATCGATCGTTTAATTCAGGAGACTGAAACAGCATTTACGCATGAAATCGAAGGTGGCGATCGGCAGAAGGCAATGAAACGTTTGAGGGTGCCACCACTCGGTGAACAACAGAGTCCGTGGACCACATTTAAAGTCGGTCTCTTTTCCGGTGCATTTGTTGTACTCTTCGTGACTGTCATTTTAGCTGCTATTTTTCATGGATTCGGAGAAGACTGGCGCGTGGGATTGCGGTTATTTCGTGGACCGTTTCTGATTATCGAATGTCTATTTCTGTGGGGTGTCAATGTGTATGGTTGGCGCTCTTCGGGAGTTAATCATGTTCTGATCTTTGAATTGGATCCACGAAATCATCTATCAGAGCAGAATATTATGGAAATTGCATCAGTTTTTGGTGTTCTATGGGCCATAATGGTGTTATGTTTTATATTTTGCGATCCGCTTGGAATTCCACAATATTCAGCTCCAGTCTTTTTATATACAGCTATGGCTGCATTTTTATTTAATCCAACGAAGACATTTCATCATGAAGCACGCTACTGGGCCGTGCGCGTTTTGAGTCGTGTGGTTATGGCGCCATTTTTCTTCGTTAACTTTGCTGATTTCTGGCTGGCAGATCAATTGAATAGCATTGTGCCGGCTTTTTTGGATATACCGTTTATTATATGTTTCTTCAGTCAAAACCCAACTTGGCAACGGGGTAGTAAAGGTAAGTTTGCTATCAGTATTTTGTAGTGCCTGCTTGGGAAAGAATGCTGTAGGCTTTCATAAGAGTCTTTATCTTGTAAGACTTCGAAGAACATGAATGATTATGAAAGTATATAAAATAATTGCCAGCAGTAGTTTCCCTATAGATGAATCCAGCATATGGCGCCGTGGTGTATGATGTATGCCGCCTCTAAATGCACCTCGTTGTAGCTTCACTGATGAGGGTAGTGTCATAACACTTCATGCCGTGACCAATAAAGACGTCAGTTTCAGTATTAGCAAAACAAAAGCGACTTTGCACAGTTTCGCAACGTCTGAAATACTTCGTTTCTTTCACCGAACAATAAGAACTTAGTCGACCAGCATCATTTGCCAAATGCCAAATTGCTCATCAGGTGTTAACAAGATCCAATTTCCGTTTAAATCCAATGGCGACTCTGTCTTAATACCAGTACTGTTTTCCTTTTCCCAATGTCATATTTTTTCTACTTTTACATCAGCAAGCAAAGCATTAAATTTTCTCCATAAAAGCAAAATGTTAAACTGAAAAACAAAATATTTTGCAGTGACAATTAAATTTGGATAGATTGTAAACAAAAATTTAATTAAATTTATTTAAATGAAAATTACAACAAACAAGATGAATTAAAAATAAAGTAAACAGCATATGAAATAAATGAAAGCATATGATGGAGATTAACTTCTGCGCATTAAATAATTCAACAAAATACATGTCATTGGAACATAAATAAATAAAGTTTGGGTATTAACAACTAAACAGTAAGATAAGAAAACAATATGCATGCGTTTGTATTAGAAAGCTTCTATTTTGCATAGAGCTCAAATTTGTACTTCAGATTTTTACGGACGCACCAACATTTGAAATCTACACATCTGAGAACCATCTGACCAAACCACCTCTCTCATCAGTGGCGTACCGTGCATATTGGGCGTTTAGGACAGAGAGGTAGTTTGCCGCCCCCTAACTTAAGCAAATATTGTGTTTTTTTCTGATTTCAATATGCAAAAGTTTTATTCACTAAAAAAAAACTTTACTTTTGACATCTCCAAACCATAACAAAATGAGATATATTTCACAAGGAATTACAAAATCTCTTAATAAAAAAAGATCCATAACATTTTCAAAATTTCGTATTATTAATTAATTGAAAAGTATTTAATCGAATTTACAGTCATTTGCAGAAACCGATATTCATGTGAAATTTCACAAATCGGTTAATGCTTTATAAACAAACATGACAAAGATAACAAATGGAACAATTTAACCTGGTAATTGGTGGCATATGTATGTTAAGCCTCATCAGACCAGTTTTGGCTAATTTGTACTGACTGTAAATTCGATGAAATGATTTTCAATTAATTAATAATAATCAGTTGACTAAAAACGGATTTAATTTCGTATTATGCTAAAAACAAAATATTAATTTCATACCATTTTGCCGCCCCCAAACAGTTGCGCCTGGGGCGGACGCTTCTTCGCCCTTCTATGTATGCTACTAAAGAAATAAAAAACCATTCTATGTACAATCTATTAACTAGTGGATGAGTTCCTACTTCAATGTGCAAAATGGAAGCACATATCGAAATATTCCTTTGCATGTAAAAAAGTTTTCAACATTCAATTAATAAGAAATAGTTCAAAATCATAATTTTTAGACAGCATTCTTTACTGATGCATAAGGATATGTGATGAGTGGATGGTGTGTCTTAGAAAGAATTTTATTAATACGACTATACTCAGTTAATTTACATTTTCATACATAACTTTTTTCCATAACAGATGGACACGCATGCATTGAGGATACCTCCATTGTTCGTCCTATTGTTGCAATTCTACCCGCATATTTTCGTTTTGCTCAATGTATTCGGCGTTTTCGTGATACGAAGGAAGCCTTTCCCCATCTGGTAAATGCGGCCAAATATGCAACATCATTTTTTGTTGTTATTTTCTCGTATAAATTCCGGACGACAAGTCGTAAGTACAACATTTTGTTTGCATTAAATATTTACGATATATAAATATGTATGGGTCAATGTAACTCAAGGGTGTGCCCATATGAACTATGATTGATAGAGTTCTTAATAAAATGGGATTGGTTGCGAGTATTTTCGCAGTCATGTTGCTAACAGCGAAAAGTTTCATATCAAGAAATTTATATGAGAACTATAGAAAACATTTTTGGTATTGGTCATACCATGATGTTATTAAACTTTAAAGTTGGTGATAGAAAGTTATTTTTTGTAATTTAGTACGAACTTTTCATTAAAACTCTGTCTACCATGTAGTTGACAATGTTTGTGATTTAGAGAAGACTTGAAAACTATAAAGGAGTAGTGCCGTTTTGGTGCGGTACTGTAGGGGATAGTGGTGTTTTGATAAAACATTTGGTTTCTTAATACCTTTTTTGGGATAGTTAGATTCTCAATAGTTCATATCCTATAAAATTGGTGAAATTACTTCTTAGACCATTCGAAGGAGTTACATATATAGTTGGTAGTAATCTGGAGATTGTGTTGCTTGTATTGTACAAAATAGAGATATGTCTTGGAGTATTATGTTTCCATAACTAAGCTTATCTTAAACGCATAGCCTCTTATGGTGCAATGCTGTTGATGTGAAGATAAAGTGGAGAGGACTGTCTCTGAATTTACTTGTGGAGTTGCTTTAGATGCCTTTGAAATATAACCTTTGGAACTTATTGAGCATGGATGTATAATATTAGGTGCTTCGTAGATATAGATGGTACGTATGATAGCAGTATACATCAAAAGAACAAAGTAGAATAAAGATAAATTTGAATCAAGAACTCCACCAAGACATTTGACTGCAGTAGAAGACCTTTGTCTAATGCCTTCTAATTTTGGTGACCGAAGATAGATATTTTGAATTGTCGCGTGAGCAAAATGAGCTCAGTTTTGCCGATGTCAAGAGCTTAGCCGTTTATTTTTGCTCCTGTCATAAGCGCAGGTTGCTGGATTTATTACGTTCCTTGTTAGGGAGAGAAGAACTCTGTTAACTACTAGGATCTATTGCATTTCATAGCAGATCACATTGCGTCCCATCATATTTTCATATTATAAGTTTTTGCGCCTTTTCGACAGATAAAGGCAATATGTGCATTGTAAATTTAGCCAATGTTAACAACCTCATTGAATTGAACCCTTAAAGTAAATAAATGTCGATCTAGAGTGGAATAGTGTCATTTTGAAAATACAACTTAACTAAAATAGAATATTATTTATAGCTTATATTATATTCATCATACAAAAAGTTAGCTGTTTTCATAAGAAAAAAAGTTATCTGACTTAAATTGTCTACAACTTGGACTTGCACCCATAAGAGAGAAGAAGAAGTCCTTAAACACGAGATAGTTGCATTTCGAGCAGAAAATATTCAACTTTCCTCATTCCATTCCTCTGTAAAAAACGAGTGGAATAAAGCAATAAAGAATTCCTTGAATAAAAATAAATATTGTGTTTTCCTAAGTAAACTCAACGTGTTATTACCAATCTATGGCAACGATTTCTCTTGTGTTTACTTTTGTAATTGAGCTAAAGGAATCAATAAGAAATAGTGAAGCAATAACCGGAAGATAGAAAATTCAATATTGACTAATAAATCAATAAATTTTAATATATTCAATTTAATTTATTTTATTCTTTAATTTTTTTACTTTGAATGAATTATTGCATTGGCAAAGTCGATTACGCGACTTCAAAGGAAAATCCATGGTTCTACTGTTGGGTCGTAGCAGCTATCGTCTCCTCATGCTACGCTTACACATGGGACATTAAAATGGATTGGGGACTGTTTGATTCCAAAGCTGGGGACAATAAATTTCTGCGTGAAGAAATTGTTTATACATCAACGGTAAGCTGAATTTGAATTTTTTATTTATTTATTGAAAAGTTTCGTGTGCAAAGAGTGTCAATATTCCAAGTTTTTAATCAAAACAAAATGTATGCAACCTGTATATGCGGCATACTTTGTCAAAAGCGTAAGAAGTTGAAACTTGAGGTCGCCGACTTAGTGAGATTTTTTTGTTTGTTTTTGATTAGTGATTTACATAAATTATTTCTGCTTAAGTCGTTATATTACGAGCTCTTAAATTTTTTATAGATATGTATATGAAAAACTAAAAGATTACTTCACATACATACTTTTTACTTCTATAAATATCATGTAGAGTAATTATCCAGAGTAATTTAAATTTTAAGTTAAACATGTCAAAACTTAAGCTTTGATTACCCTACAAGGGATTATGCTATCCAATTTGTTTTTTTTTCCTTGTGGGTGCCAAGGAAGGTCGGGCGACTTATGCCCTGATACACTGATGAGCCGTGGTTAAACGCATGTGACTGAACCGACATTATCCGAGTCTTAATTTTTGAGCCAACTTTTTCATCTTTTAAAATGTTTTTTAATTTCATTTTTTTAATTCCAACGCTCATTTGCTTTAGTGGTTCTACTACTTTGGTATTATCGAGGACTTGGTACTACGCTTTGGTTGGACAGTATCGATGAGCTTAATTGAGGCAGGCTATATGGAAGGTGATGTCATGTTTACAATTCTCAGTCCATTAGAGGTTTTTCGTCGTTTCATATGGAATTATTTCCGATTGGAAAACGAACATCTAAATAATTGTGGCAAATTTCGAGCTGTACGGGATATCTCTGTTGCTCCAATGGATTGCTCTGATCAGGTGAGTTCTTTACTTTTTCTTTAATTAACTGAAAAATTGATAAATATAACGTAGATTTCCCTTTAAGTTGTAAGTTTTTACTGCATTGATTTTTAAACACTGATGCTTCTGCATCTTGACAGAGCCACTGTAATCGACCGTGTGTACCATAAGAATTGTGTCTATTGAGCGTACAAATAAGCAAATCAATTGAAAGTTCGCTTCTCAGAATTTTTGTTTGAAAACAACAATGTCAACAACTTCTAGTTTTCTGAATGAATCAAAGCTAATGTTTTCAATTACATTTGTGATATTTTCAGACCACAATTTTGCGTTTGATGGATGAGCCAGATGGTGTGGTCAACCGACGTACCAAGAACAAGGGCGGCACAAAGAAGAAGGGTGAACTTCGATTGTTGTTGCGTGATGAATCTGTTGATGACTTGTGATTCGATTTATGAACGTTGATAAATAAAATTAAAGCTACACTTTACAAGCCGAGACAAATCAGAGAATTAGAAATTTTTCATCAAATCTAACAATAAGCTCAATATACTCAAATACTTAACTACGGCATAAATTTAAGAGAACACAATGTTTAAAGTTTTTGCAAAGTTTATAAAATGTTTATTTTATGCACAAAGTAGTCAATACATAACATAATAAGTTACAAGTATATGTCAAGTTGTAAGTTCTAAAATAATAAAGCTTCTATGTAAATAAGTTAATAAATAATTTTAATTGTTGATAAAACAAACATATATATTTTAACTAAATATTATGAATATTAGGAATATTACATCCATGTTAAATAGTTCACAGAGTTTATTTAAACACAAGCCTCTTGAAATATGTTTAACCCTCAAGTCTTGATAATCAGTAATTTTTGATAGGGATAAGATAGGGATTTTTCTGTTATCTCTCCACAGCATTGTAAAATAAAAAGTTAAATAAAATATGTGTGATTATGAAATATGAGATTGAACCTCATTTTAAAAGTCCTGCTTTAATACCATAACATTCGCTTAGAAATAAAGCTCATACATGAAACACCAGAAGAGCCACGGAATAAAATAAGAGACTACATCTGGGGAATTTTTTTTCTCTCCTATTCGCAAGTTTTCTTTCCGGCTTTTATGTATTACCGACGACAAGTGGCTTTTCGAATGTCCCATC
Source organism: Tricholauxania praeusta (assembly GCA_949775025.1). Taxonomy (NCBI): domain Eukaryota; kingdom Metazoa; phylum Arthropoda; class Insecta; order Diptera; family Lauxaniidae; genus Tricholauxania; species Tricholauxania praeusta. The sequence continues at coordinate 20,143,866 of OX459028.1, forward strand.
TGCAAGCGCACATAACATGACACTTATTCTTCTTTCGACATTTTGCCGCCTGAACATTTTTCTCCTTTGAACACCATCGGTTTTTTTTGGAACTGCCCGAAAGTAAAGTACAGTTTCGTCGTAATTCGCAATGTCTTTTTCATCAGCAATGATCATCGACAATTTTTTTTAGTAAAAAATAATGAGAATCAACCAAAAAAAAAAGACTCGTCTGCGACGTTTTACGCTTGGACAAAATTTCGCACGAGACTCATCTCATTTTCTTATTGGAAGGTTCCCTTACGTTCTCTTATTGGCAGGACAATTCTTATGATAGTTCAAATCACGGTTCTATCAATTTCTTTGTTTTTCTCTTATTGGCAGGATTCTCTTATCTGCGGTGTCTTTAATTGACAAGTTTGAGTGCATATGTAAATAGTGAAATAGAAATCTTAGGAAAGAGATAGCTTTTGGTTAATAATTAAGTATATTTATTGTTGTAGTCTCTCATTCGTACGGGGTTAAAATGCACAGCTGGAATTTTTTTTATCAAAAAAAAAAAAATTGTAAATTTGGATCTGAATTTTTTATGTACATGCTAACTATTAAGTATTGTTTAGAAAGACAAATTTGTAAAAATAATAATTGGTTTACTAGCTAGAGCTAATAACCAAAAAAGTGTTAAGGACAGCCTCACCCTCCCCTATATCCTAATGCCTATGTGTGCTGCAGTTTCCCACAAATCGGAAAATTCAACTTGACCAGCTGGCATCACTATGTTGACCAAGTAGCAAGAGCAAAAATCTTAAGTCTGAACAAAAGATATATTGCGTACATTTACGCTCAAGCCAGACCACGTTTCTTTAGTTATTTTTGAGTATATGAATCTAATATGTAGTTGAACTCACAATTAATTAAACCTAAAGTTTGCCCAACTATTTTTTTTTCAGCTTGGGTTGTAATGTGCATCAGCACCGCACAGGATAACCGTTCTTATTTTTGTAAATGAGGAAATATCTGCTCGTTCTTCACACTAGAACTTTATTATGTTATTAAAAAGGTTCCTCTTGAAACACTTTATATTGAAAGCGGCAGATTTCGCAAATGTTCTGCGTTTTTTTTTTTATTCATCATTTCTCTTTGTTATATGTGCCTAAAAGTATGCTTCTTTTTTACATTGTTGTACAATGGCCATAGATATATTAATTTTTTGCGAGAGATGTCGCTTTAGGAAATATGATTGTTCATAAACGCTTTATTTCTATAGATCATAAAAGCTTTTGTTTATTCCTTGCAAAATGGCGATAGCGGAATGAAACGAAATAAATTGTATTTGATTTTTGGTAAAGGATAAGTGCGAGGTTAAATAAACGCATTTAATTGCGAACATTGCACAAATTTTCCGGTACATTTGTATAAGCAATGAAGACCATTTATTACAACAATAACTCACCCAACTACAAAATTCTCGCTTATGCTGTGTCTTCAAAAATGGTGTGGTATGCACTGTAATTGTTTTGGCTAATAGTTTTTCTAACACTTCAGTTTCGTTTTCTTCACATCTTTCACTTGTTTTATTAACTACGTACTTCACTTTAAAACTTCATTGTTATTCAAGTAACCAGCAGAGGTTCGATCTTATCACGACTGTTCCAAATAGAAAACGAATCACTTATAGAAAGTGAGTTGCCATCGTACAAAAAACATTCGATTCCTACTTATTTTAAAAGTACAAAGTTTGTTAGAGTAAGCCCACAGAATGAGCGGAGTTTATTAAATTTTGGTACAATCTCACTTCTGTATTTAAATACACATACAATTTGCATTATTTTAATTTAACCCTTAAATTCATGATTTTTTTTTTTGTGAAAACAATATATTTGTTAGACATATAAAAGTAAATAAAATTTGTTTTTTTTAATATTTAATATCGTTTTATTTAAAAAAAACAACCTTTTGCAGATATGCAACACCATGCATTTTAGATATTAATATAAAGGACCTAAGGCAATTTCTCAAAACTAGGAACTGTAGAAGAAAAGAAGAGCTTGTACGTAGAAAAATTATATATTTGTTTTTAACACAATGGCAACTCACTTATTAAAAGTGACTTGTTTCCTACTTGGATGAATCAGTCGTGATAAATACAAGCTTCCGCCGGTTACTTGATTAATAAGAAAATAAAGTGCTTAATAAAAAGTGAAGTAATTATTGATAAAACAAGTGAAAAAAGTGAAGAAAGTGATAGTAAAGAGTTAGAAAAAGTGTTAACCAAAAAAATTATGGCGCTTGTCACCATTTTTGGAGGCACAGCGCTAATCAGATTTCTTGGAAATGGGTGAGTTATTGTAGCATTTATTTGTCTTCATTGCTTAAATCAATGTAAAGGAAGATTCGTGTAGTGTTCACTATAAAATGCAATTATTTAATTATGCACTTATTATCTGACAAGAAATAAATTTATAAAATTAATTTATTTCTTTGATTCCGCTGTCGCCATTTTGTGAAGGATAAGCAAAAGCTTTTTTGAACAAAAGAAAGAAAGCGCTTATAGTCCAAGAGCCGGCTGTAGAAAAGTCGAGTGTATAAGATTACAGGATGGGATGCATGCCAAATGATAGAGCTCGACGAGCCTAAATAGAATATCTAGGGTTGCCTTGCCAAAGCCTGTCCCGATGGCCGAAAATGCCCGAATTTTAGCCAATTTTATTGTTCTAATTAAAACTGGAATTGCATTGTTGAATCCTGTCCCAAACATGGGTTTTCACCGGTTTTTAAGTCAATTTTCATTAATGAAGATAACAGATTGAAATTTGTGCCAAATGATAGATATCGAAGAGCCTTAATAGAATATATAGGGTTGCCTTGAAGAATCCTGTCCCAAACATGAGTTGCCACTCATTTAAGAAAAGTTGACCCCAAAAACGGGTGTCAAAAAATGTTTAGGACATGATTCGACAAGGCAACCCTATATATTCTATTTAGGCTCTTCGATATCTATCATTTGGCACGAATTTTAAGCTGCTATCTTCATTAATGAAAATTGACCCAAAAAACCGGTGAAAACCCATGGTTGGGACAGGATTCAACAATACAATTCCAGGAACTATATTTAGGCCTCTTCGAGTTCTATCATTTGGCATACATTTCTAGCTGTTATGTACTACAGTTTTAATTAGAACAACAAAATTGGCTAAAATTCGGGCATTTTCGGCCATCGGGACAGGCTTTGGCAAGGCAACCCTAGATATTCTATTTAGGCTCATTGAGCTCTATCATTTGGCATACATCTCATCCTGTAATCTTATACACTCGACTTTTCTACAGCCGGCTCTCCGCCTATTATGTGGTTGATGGCTTCGCTGAGTAATCATATTTCTTAAAGTGACATCTCTTGCAAAACATAAATATTTAAAGTAGCGTGATTATATATCTTTTTTGTGTAAATAAATAAAATATTTTCGATGAATACTCAGGAGGAATAAAAATGCTTATGTATTTTATAATGAAATGTTTATTTCCAAAAAAACTCCCTGGAAAATACCTCTCTGTTCAGGTCGCGTTTTAGAAAGAAATGTACTTTCAAACCAGTTTTTAAGGCATGTGTGGAAAGGAAATTGTGATGTATTGAAAAAAATCCGCTCTCAATCGCTTGACCCAAATTAGTCCAATGGTAATAGTTTTTAGGTCAGCAACGTTTTTCCAAGAATGGAACTTTTTGAGAATGATCGAATTGGTGCTAGAATGTTAAAGGTCAAAGAATTTACGTCTCAACGTGGTGGCAGTTTCTCTTTGACCGTTGAAAGATATTTTTGCTCATTTAATCAGAAAGTATAATGGAAATAAGTATAAAAATATGTTCAGCATAAAATTGTTTAGGAGGAGAATCCAAAGGGACTTCATGCCATAAAGTCCTATCTGTGACAATACTGAGCAACGCAAATTCGAAAATTTACTCAAAACTTAATTTTGTGTTAACATATCGATTTATTTCACTTTTTGTTGATTTTGTAGGGAAATAATTGATATAAAAAAAAAGTATGTGAGATATGTGTAATTTGCAAAAAAATAAAATGACTATCATGATTTTTATTGAAGTCCTGAAATAACGGTTTTATGTGCAAAAAAAAAAAAAACTATCGATCTACCTACATACTTTTATTTTTTCTTTATTGCTTATAAGCTTGGTGTACCTTTTAAAAATTCGGAAAAAATGTCACTATACACAAAACCCTAACCAACTTTAGCATTTTTCGGAATTGCTGTCCATTGGTTTTTCAGGCTATTGACTTAAAATATTCCAAATGGTTAAATAAAATTGTTTAATTAACGATTTCTATGTGCATTCCGACATAATTGGCAGTTTCTTCACTTTTTGTAAAATTTTTAAAAAAATGCCAAATATGCCAAATTTTACTCTCCTGATTTTGACATTTCTGGCGAACGAAAGTCATTCGAATCGCTAGCAGTTATATTAAAATTTTTAATATTCGCGCTATTTTGGCGTTTGAAGCTAAACAAAAGAGAGACTCGCAAACCATAATTTTAATTTTCTCGAGTCGCTTAATTTTTCAGGTGACTCGCCAACGGTAATAGGGCTATAATTGATTTTAGCTAATTAATTTTTTATAAGGCACAAAAAAGTTTCAGACACATACTGTATGTGCATGAAATTTGTATGTATATATGTATGTCAGGGGCGAAAACTACAATTTACATAGATAAGCCCGTCGAAAGTTACACCAGGGGATATGACCTTATTCCTTCTCTTAATAGCTTATCGAAAACTAAAAATTGGGTCAAAGTTTGTTCTTCTGGTTTTTGGCTCGAATTTTTCAAAGACTAAGAAATTTTGAATCTTTACAAGACGCTTAGTCTCAGTATTCCAGTTATTTGAATCAAAGAAACCATCTGAAATTTGCTAATGAATAAAAAACAGAGAGATAATGTGTCATTATAAGTTTTATTTTTGAGTTCAAATGAAGTTTGAATTTAATCGAAGTATTGTATTCCCTTGCAAAAGCAAGCTTATCAAATTATGGAACCAATAATGTTAGCACTTATTCAATTAAATGCGTCATAAAAATATGTTATTTTTCAATTGAATTGTTTGAAAGGTTCTAAAAAACAAACAAAGTCAAATCTGCGAATAGCATTTTTTTTAAAAAATGACTTATTACTAAAAAATTTTAAGAAAATATGATCAAAATCGATAAAAACATTTGGGAACGCATCGGCATCCGAAAACTTTAAGTTAAAATTGATGAAGTGTCCCCGGTTACGAGTTTACTTGACGTAAATAGATTCTGTGAAAGGTTAAAAACAAAATAGCAATTCAAACCACAATACTATAATACCAAAAGCTCCTCATTCGCTATATATGACGTATAAAATCGATTCAAAAGAAAATACACTCAAACTTGTCGATAAGAGACTACGTCTGGGGATTTTTTTTCTCTCCTATTCGCAAGTTTTCTCTTATTCGAAGTGAAAGTAAAGATTTAAAAATTTTGTGCTGTAATACACTGGAGGTGTCCGGCGAAAAAAAAAGCAATGGAGATGTTCGACAAATCTATTGATACGTGTAACGCTCCATTGTCCATAAAAAGTAGAATTTTACGTTTTTGTGGTTTCATTCGGTCATTGAAATGTGTCAACCAGTAGTCATCCAAACCAATGAACTAGCATCAAGTTTGTATGGATGTTCTTAAAACAATGCGGCTTTTTTTTAACCGATGGTAAGTGGCTTCTTGAATGTCCCATCTGCAAACACTTAATCTTTTTTTCAACATTTTACCGCCTGCGCATTTTCTCCTTTGAACATCATCGATTTTTGTGGAACTTCCCGAAAGAAAAGTGCAGTTTCGTCGCGATTCGCAATGTCTTTTTCATCATAGCCAGCAATGATCGTCAACAACTTTTTTTTCGTGAGCATCGACCAAAAAAAAAAAAAAACAAATCATTCGAATATTTCGGACGAGGCTCAGCTTACTTTAATATTGGAAGGTTCTATTACGTTCTCTTATTGGTAGAATAATTCTTATGATAGTTCAAATTACGGTTCTATCAATTTCTTTGTTTTTCTCTTATTGGCAGGATTCTCTTATCTGCGGTGTCTCTAATGGACAGAGTCACAGCTTAAATTTTCTATCGGTCACTTTTAATGATAATGTTTTGAAAATATTTTCACCCTTGGAGTTATTTGACATATAACGTTGGTTTCTTAGTAAAGTTTTTAAGAAATACCTTTAAAATGAGTTACATAATATTGGCATTAAAAACAAAGATTACATACTCCCTACCTCACAAAAAAAAGTAGCTTTTAGACGTAAGTAAGTAAGCCTCTAGTACTTAACGTAAAACTTTATTTTCTGAGTAAAGAATATATTATTATATAAATTCTTTAACATGACGTATGTACATATTATTTGAGGTACATATTACATACAATCGATTCATCGAAAATTCCTGAACGTCAATACTTGCGGGTTGAACAAGATTCTGAAAACTCGTGTAAGGGGATGTTTTCGCTTTGTATGATATTAAAGTCTAAAATATTTGCTTCATCACATTCAATAATCGTTTGAATTCTCTGCATTCTCTGTATAGTTACCTAAATAAAACACAACTTCCGTATTCCACTAATGCCCCACAGTAATAACATTAAAATGCTTGCTCCACAAAAAAAAAAAATCGATTTTTCCAGATTAATATGATGATTTTACATAATTTGACGTCCCACTCAGTAAACGTTTATTTTGGCTGATTTGTAGTCGTTGGACTGTGATTGATGACTTCTGCTTTATTGCGTTTTCAAGTTTTATTTCATTTTTTTTTGTTGCAAAGATGAGACGTGATTTCAAAAATATACTTTTCTTTGTATAGAGTTAACTTTTTTCTTGCTATTTTAGTACTTTTATTGAAATAAATGAACTGATGTTATCATTTTTAATGTTGGCAAAACGTTTAAGTTATTAAAATATCCTAAGGGCACGTTTGTGCACAATCATTGAAATAGATACGTACACGGATACAATGTAAAATGGGTATGTGCACTTAATGAGATGTATTGCCAATACTGTGTCAAAAAGTAGAAACCGCTTGGGTTGACTTCAGAAAAATCGAGTTGACGTCAATTTTCAATTAGCTCTGAACGAAATTTTTATTTCGTTTTTGTCAGTTAGTTAACTGGGCCAAAGTAAATATATAAATATGTTCCAAAAAGCAAAGCAAAACCAACCCCAACTAAATTTTCATAAGTCGGCTCATGCAGTTTTCAATTTGGTCAGAGAGTTTATGTTTTATTTATATGAAAAGCTAAAAGTTAAGTCAATCTAAGCAAATTTTCACGAAAGAGCAAAATACATATAATATGAATACGTATACAACCAATTCTGGAGTAAAAGTTTATGAAAATCCGAACCCTCATTCTAATTTGGAAAAAAGTTAATTACAGCCCTGTAAAGCGGTTGAAAGTCATAACTTTCAAAACCTGATGATTTTTATACTCAACACTCAGGTTATTTTCACTTTGTCATTCCATTTGTGAAGCATAGAGGAGGCGTGGCAGGTATAAAAAAGTGTATACATTGTTGGTCAGCATCACTACCACAGTCGAAAGTCATGCCCGTCTGTCTGTGTATCTGTGGAAATCACGATTATGGGAAAAGTAATTAAGATAAGAGAATCGGATTTTATAAACAGATTACATCTTCAAGCAAAGTTATTGAAATAGATTGTGTATGGAATTGGTTCAAGAACACGCCTACCACCTTTACAAATAATACATTTAAAACGCTAAATTGAGAGGGCTTATTGATGAAGTGCAATCAAATTTCTCACAAATATTAAAAATAAATTGGAACAGGTCTGCGAATTTCAACAACAGGGCGTGGCACCTCCCATAAAAGTAAAAATTTCAAAACGCTGTACTGGGAGAAATATTTAAGACAATGAAAGCAAATTTCACATAAGTAATAAGAAAGCTCTGGACAAGAACTTAACGAATTTCTACAAATGGGAGTGGCGAACTCAGTAGAAACGAAAACTTTAAAGTGCTTTACGAAGTGAATTATTCAAGATAATGTAACCAAATTTCACACAAATGTTAGAAATGGTTCGGTCTAGCATCAGACAAAAAGTTGGCGAATTTCGAAATAATCTCCTTTTTAAGTAAATGATGCCAAATTCCATGTGGGCTCAGTCAGACCAGCCAGCACTTAGTGTGGTGGAAGAAATACTATATTAATACAAATCTACGACTTAAGTGCACTTTTACTGTTAATGTAGGTGTAGGGTATTAAATATTTGGTAAGGCCAAAGAAAACACCCTTACAAGTTTTTTCTTCATTTTCTGATATCAGTGAAACTTTTTTTCCAGAATCAAAATTTTTAGAAATAAATAAATAAATTAGGGCTTTAGGCTTTAGTGGATAATTTTCGTAAAATAAAGTATCAAGCTAATTTTTTTCGTGATTTCGCTCAAGTGCAATTTCAACTGATTATTGCCAATATAAACATGAAAAAACAAAATTCATATGATGAGAAAAAAAAAATGTGGCTCAAATAAATTAATCTACTTGAAATTGCCAACAATCCTCACTTGAAAAAATTGGCAGAGCTTAAGCGAACCACATGAAAAGATTAATAACTCTAATGACCATCCATTGCAAAATAACAAGAGTACGAGTAAGTATCCAAAGCCCTTAAGATTGTAGAAGGTTAACCTATACCTGACAATAACAATTTCTTAAACTTTAACTCGAATAAGCAAACACGAAGTTAAATACATTTGCTGGATTATTTTTACATAAAGATATTACATGCAAAAGCATAAAAGGCCTAAAGGATGTTGTCCCAAGAATTGTTTTTGTTTCCTACATATAAGGTAGTATGAGCAAGCCTCCTTAATATTTCCAAATAAGTGGTTAAAGTCACCTGCCATATAGCAGGCAAGCAAATGGTATGTAGTCGCTTAGCTTTTGCAGCGACTTTTCATAAATTTTTGCGATAATCTAATAATAAGCAAAATGGAATTATGCGCTAAGAGCAAAATCATTGTAATTAATTTGCTAACCGTAATTGACGGCAATGATGATGATGACTTTAGTCATCGGGCAGCAGCAATCACTTAATGTTTGCAGTGTTAATTGTGTACTTGTGTTGTTTTTATTTTATTTAAATTTGAAAAATTAATATGTATTGCAAAAGAACTTTGCTTTACTGCTGTCCTTAAAAAATAAATCTCCTGAAGAAGCAACAAAATACGCTTTGACTTGAGCCCAAATTAAAGGAGTTCTGAAAAATTAAATTAGAAATCAAATTTGTTTTTTATCAAACTGCAAAACATTTTCTTCACAATAATTGATGCTGATCATATTAGATAGATAGACATAAAAATACTTAAAATCTTTGTAATAAAATTTTCTATAACATAGGAGGGCTAGCTTTTTGTCACCGATATTATTATTATTTCAGTTATAAGGCTTCAAAGTTGAAGTTTGGTAAATAAAAATGAAAAAAAGTCATATGTTTTATCTATTTTTGATTATAACAGCCATACCACAAATACTATTGGCATGTTTTATACCTTCAAATTGATTGACTGACAATTAAAGTTTTTTCAGGAATTTTTGTGAAGCATGTGCTCTCAACATTTGCATTTCTTAGAATTTTGCCATTTATATGGAAAATTGAAGCCAATCGAAAAGAACCATTACAATATTCGGATTCTACGAAAAATTTTATCGAAATTTGTTGTGGAAAATCTTGTTGAATAGTGTAATTAATTTGTCATAAATTGTACAAGGCTTTAAAGTCTTTTGAAAATTACTTGCAATGCTATAAATGTAATTTTGTCTTACGTGGCGTATGAGTAACATTCAATTATATCGCAGAGGAAAGTTGCAATAACTTTTCTACAAATAATGACAAGTTAATAATTTAAGAAACATAATAATTTAAATAAAATTCACAATTTTCAAAAATTAAAAGTCAGCCCTAATGCCTAAGCCTTAAAAACACTTCCACCAAATTGGATTTTTGCAGATACTTTAACTTTGATGTTCCAACAAAAAGCTTAATCCCTTTTACCCATTAAAAACAAAGCGAAAGAAATATTTAATAAGTCTGTGTTATGACTTAAGTATATTTTATCTTTAAAGTTTAAAATAGCGGTTTGCACCGAAATGATTACGACCTTCAAACCTGAACAACAGAAATCATTTGTGAAATTTAGCGTACTTTTTATGATCTCATAAGTACATCAAGAGTAGCTCAAGAGCAATTTAATAGCACAAACTTGAACAGATTGAAAAGTCTTTGTTTGCCGCTGCCAATGTATGTGAAGAAATTATGTGTGCGAACCGAATTTTCTTGCTTGTGGAGTAGACTGAAAATTTTAAGGTAGAATGGGTTTTTTGGGTTGTTAAACAGACTGGTCTTCTTTAAATTCTGTTTAAAGTTGCTGAGAAATTTAAAGAAGAAAACTTCTTTCTTTACCCAAATGAATATATTCTCTTTATGAATTTTGAGCCAATGAGTCAATTGCTCATTTTACTCTATCACGCCACTTATTTCTGATTTTTCTCTGATGTCGAAATCCACATATCCACAAAGCGAATTAGCTAGATTTGGTACTAAGCACGACCGAATATGCATCAAAATATCATTTATGATTTCTAGAACACATAATATACAAAATATGACTCAACTCAATCACTAAGTTGTCTATTTTACGAGAAATTGAGCATAATTTAAAGAATATGCGTTTTTCGGCCAATGAATACAGATGTTACCTTGTACTTTACATATGTATATATGTACATTTATGTATTGATATTGGTGTAGATTGAATGTATTATATCAAAATCGTGTTTTTTTTGTAAATATGTTGTCAAATTGAAAATTGACAGTAATAAAAAATTCTCCAAAACATAACTAGACTAAATCGGAACATACTGAAACTTCTTAAGCTAGTAATCAATATTTTCTCCTAGGCTTTAAGTTTTAATATATACGTAGCATACATTTTTTATTCAATGCTCATTATCAAGCAAAACTACGATAATTGAAAAATGAGCATCTGCAGAAAAAAATGAGAAATTTCAAAACGGCATAACTCCTTCAGATTTAAAGCACATAAGACTTTTGGGGATGGTATTTTATTTAGTTTTGGAATTGAGACACAAATATATCTTATTATATTATATTATATCTCCAGAATGCATGGAAAGAATTTTGGCTGAATTGATGAACTCGCGAAGGACTAAACCTGATTATCGGATAAACGTTCTTCGTCAGCTTAAGAAAAGTGTTGAAAAACCCTCTTTTATTGTCATTAAAATTTAAATAAAATTTCATCTAAGCAGTGAATCTGTTAAGTTAAACTATCATAATGTGTCATTCTAAATTTAATCCAATTTTTAAAATGCTGACAATTCAATTAAATTGTGACTAACGAATAAGTCAATGTACTCATAAGTAATAAATCTCTACATTAAACTTTAGCAACAAACTTTTCTAAAACTTTTGATTGATGACGAGACGTTGTCAGTTTTATGATTTAATTTCGTTTTGATTTTTAGCGGAAACAGAATGTTGAACGCAGCGTAACGATGACTGGGAAGATTTGTCAAACGCCAAAAAAAGACGAACGTGACACAAAATGCATAAAAAACATACTATAGTACATAGATGAATGTTACTATAGGTATGTACATTAGAACTGTTCAAAAAAAAAACTGATATCTTTTTCCTCATTTTCCAATAAAATTTCATGTTTTTATTTACGAAAGGAAAAAAATTGAGCTCTGATACGAACGTCAAAGTAAAAAATTTCTAATTTCAAACAGATTTGACTTATGGCCGCAAGCTTTAATTCTTTTTTTACCTGCTTTTATTTTTCATATGTCCTTTGGCTGATGATATGATTTTCACATTTTTTTTAAACTTTTTGTCTATTAAAAAAAACCTGACGTGAAAATGGATAGATTTGTAAAGTAGATATCAGCGATCCAAATTCCATATAAAAATATTAGTTGGCTCGAAAAAAATTGAGAAATTAAGGTTGTGGCATTAATCCAAAAACCAATCTTAAAAAACCACAAAATTTTTTGGAGATTTTAATAATTTTTTTTTTGTTTTTTTTTGAACAATTCTAATGTTCATACATAATTACAAAAAGTATGTAAGTCTAAAGCATATTTTTGGTTGTAATAAGAAAGTTGAAGCTTATATTTTTATAATTTACTTATTCAAACTCATTAAAATAATCTTGTTGTATGAGCTACGATATCCAACTTTCTATCTACAGGATGGCGTAAAATTATTTTTAAGATTAGAAGTCGTTTTGAATTTTTGATTTCAATAATTTTCTTTTTTTTTGAATTTTGCAAACATGATTCGGTGAATTTAATATTTAGCAAAACAACAAATAAATATTATGTAAAATATATTTACTACACTAAAACACTAAAAAACCTCTACCAGTGACGGTGTAAGGATGTGGGTAATTATTTCATTCATTGCATCAGAATAGATGAGAAATAGTTAATTTAGTTGCCATATGGAGACTTTATATTTTTTGCTAATAAGGTAGTGAAGATTAGTTTCTTTTAGGTCAGGCCCCAACTGATAAGTCTAGCATGCTTTGTGGTCCAACTGTGCTCTCACAATGAAAATGTTCTAAGTATCACAGCTTAAAATTTTATGATAGAATTTTCAGAATAAAATTGTTGTCAGACAAACGATGTACATTAGGAAATGAAATGCAACATTCAGTAGCACATTTGTAAGAAACCAAAACTCATAGCATCAAAAATGTGCCTGTTTGGCTTACAAATGTGAGAGTTTATTTGTTTAGCTTAAAAATTTTTGCAATTTTGAAATTTTATGGTTAAAACATTTCATTTATTTGTTCTGGAGACAAATTTGAGCCATGGCAAACAATGAAAAGAAATATCGCACATATGGGACTTCTTGTTGTTGACTAACAAACTCCAACTTAGTAACTTGTATGGCACATAAATTCATGCATGTATACGTTAGGGTGGTCTGGAAAACATGGATGAAAAAAGTCTTTCTGTAGGAAAATGTATGTTAGTGATAAAAAAAAAGTACAAATAAAAATTTGAGCTCTTTTGACCCGACCCGGAATTAGTTTTCATTTAGGAATTCTTAAGGAGTTAGCTTAAAAAGTGAAACTCAGTGAAAGTGTAATTCAATATTCGCATTGGTGGCCGATTAAAGTAGCTGAAAAAAAGGTTTTCTGGATACTAAGTCAGAACGAACATATTAAAGAAAATATATTATTAGAAAGAATTGCTCCATAACTACTTTTAAAGTGCTGAAAAAAACACTTAAAAGCTTGATGCTCACTACGAATAGCGCATCTTTTAAGATTGTCAAGCCATGACTAAGGAAAGCTTCCCTCCAAATGAATGTAATGGGCTTTCAAAGCGACACGTAAAAATTTTTTAGATTATGCCTGGAAATTAAATTCGATTTGGCTATTTCTTTGTCCAGTGGCCATTAAAATAGAACAAAAGCGGGTTTTCGAAATTTATTAAAAAAAATTGTCTTACAATGAAAAATTTGTAGAATATAAACGGAAGCGGATTTATAATTGTGGTTCCCTTGACTTCATACTCATGCCGCCTTTCTTATAAAGTAAAAATGACTTCAAAGCAGTGACGTATCATGAAGATTTGCCACCTGTGGAGAAAATACTTCCAAAATTCCATTCGAAAAATATAAACTCAAAAAAACATTGAAAAACTGCTGCATCATCATTATTTTAAAATTTCCTAAGAAACGGTTCATACAATTTTTATCTTATGATCATTACAAATTTTTCATTTAACATTACGAAGACCATTTAGTCGCCCTAAAAAGAAAACGTTGATTTCTTATCATTGTATGTTCTTTAAATATCTTTAAAACCGAATTTTGAACCAAAATGCACTTTGCCACACATGAGTACATAATACCCAGGGAAAGTGCTTCCAAACATACGCTTTGTGAAGTGCTTTAGATGAAGCGGTAAACTGCGCTTATGCAATAATTCATCAAAAGCACAAATCACGGAGCGATTCCGGAGCGCTTTATTTATACTTTTGCAAAATGCCTTAAAATTTCCTATAGGGGCAAAACAAATATTTTTTAAGGGTAATTTTAAAATAATGTATCCATTTCAGAGAACTGTTCCGACTTCCAATACCAAAAAAACTTTTTTTTCCCACCAGTAACTACTGTTGCTAGTTACAGCGGAAAGCTAAACGTATCGTACATCCTGCAATTAAATCAAACACTTTCACTAAGTTTTACTTTTTGAGCAAAATTTCTCCACATTCTCTTCTCTTATTTGTTAGAGATTAATATTTTTTGAAATTTTGCATTGAGCCAACTGGGTCCAAAATTATATATTTTTTGTTTCTATATTTCATTCCGCCATAAAAGTGGAACCACCCTAATATGCTTGCATACCTATACAGAATTCGACTTTGAAATCTCTGGATAGTTTTGCTGACAACTGTTTTATTTTTGTCATTTTATGTATCTTTCTTCTTTAAAAATTTACTACCATTCCATTTTGGAAAAAACTGGACTGATTTAAAAAAAAAAAGGAAAGAAATTTAAACATTTCGCTTAAAGTGAATCTTTATTTATATACAACGTAATATTATTGGTAGCATAAAGTTGCTAAGAAAATTAAATATTTTTAATGTTATTATCACTGACGCTTGTTTCCAAAGTAATAATCGGTATATTAATTTGATGCCGACTTATTCCAGTTTGAATGAGCTGCCCACTTCTAGAGCTGTCTTCTTCTAGGATGGAAAATTCATCTATAAGAAAATATTAAAAACATATTAATAAAGTTGTATTTGTACATCTAAATGAATAAAATTTAGTCCTCGCAGTAAAAAATTCTATCCAATGAACACACAAATGATATCACTGTTGCCAATGGCATATCATAATACAAAAAATGGAAATCCCTAGTTAAATCCGTTTTCAATTATTATTTTATGCTGAACTGAAGTAAATTAATATTTGCATTGTACCCATGTTAATGGTTTAGGGATTGCCTGCGGTTATAATTACCACTAGTTGGACTTTAGGTGAGTTAATGAATGCAGTTTGTGTAAACGCTCATTTTAATGCCACAAAAAAACATATTGATTTGAAAATAGATAATGTAATCAAAATTTTGCATTAAAATAATATTTGACGCAACTGCAAAAGGTTTCAACACATTGATTGCCACCCAAGTCGTTTGTTATAATTAATTTGATATCAAGCTGTTCAACGGATTTAATTATGCTTTGCTTGCGTTGGCTAATTTACATACTTTCAGTAATCGCACAGTTTGATATCTGCAACAGTGATGGCATTTAAGCTTTTTTTTCTCATGTGTCTAATTTAGTGCCGGAATGTACTTTTTGGGAAACGAACGCCTTTTTTTTTCTAAATTTTACCGAAAAATACCACGTACTTTCACCAATCTTAATGAAGTACGGAGTGGCTGATCAACAGGATGATTTATTCTTAGATTTTCGGATCTCTTCCTCTTTTTATAGAAACAAATTACCAATAAAATATTGGGTGAACAGAAAAGCATATGTCCACGGTCAGTCGTTTTGAGTTTTTTGATGGAATCATTTTCATTACACTAAGCTTCATGTTATTTCAATCTCAGACACTTCAAAAAGGCACTAGATGTCATACTTTTTCATATGAAAATTGAAGATTTCTTTCTGATAAATTCATAGACATACACAGTTTCTTGCGATTTTTGAACATTTTTAGCAACTGGACATGTGCCGTTCTGTTCACCCACTCCTCATATATAAGAAACATTATTCAATATTAACAAAATTGCCAAAACTTTATCATAAAATTGTTTTGAAAATGTGCTGAAAATTCGTCGAATCTACGAAAAATAATTTACTTGTACTCTTCGTACTTTTCATATCGTAAATTTACTGAAAATAGTACTATTGTACTGAAATTACCATCACTAATTTGTGTACATGTTTCGGACTAAAGTAAGCGAATTATTAAATGAAATCAACTTTACAAGACCACATAATGATGATGGTCATAACAAATTTTAGCTAAATCAATTAAATTTGTTTTACTTGCGTTTGCTCGGCACTTAAATGGAATATTTGATATAGTTAATGGTGGGCAAAAAGTAACTTTTTGGTTTTATATATTATTGAAAAAATGAAAAAAATCAAAAGAAGAGAATAATTTCACGCGAAAATTTTATTAATTTTTATTACATCGGTCGATGGTAAAAAGTTATAAATGGACAGTTTGATAAAAAATAAATTTTAAAACCGTCTAAATGGATCCCTAGCAGTAGCGTACCTAGAAGGGGCGGCCGCCCCGGTTGCGATGACTTGGCGGGAGGCAAAATGGTCCTTGAAATTAGTTAGCATAACTACGAAATTTTGTAAAATCTCATTTTGCAGGGTTTTGGTGGACTAAAATTGAAGATTTTTTTATTAGTTAGAAAATTGGTAGGTGGTGGGAAATTATCTCTTTGCCCGAACGGTACGCCACTAATCCCAAGCGGTATATTTTGATCTCACTTTGCGAAAACAATTTATTTTTGATCTTTTCCTATCGGCTGGTGAAATAAAATTGGCTTTAACATTCCCTGGTTATCGGGGTAACTTGGAATTTAAAAAAAAAACTATGCTTCCATTAAAGATTATGAACAATTGACACACTGGAGGTGAGAAGACGTTTTCAACAGTGGCGGAACTCAAGTTGGTATAAGAAAAGTAATTTGTAGGTAATAGTTGTAGTTCGAAAAATAATCTTACAAAGAAAATTAATATTATTGGTACTCGTATACACAAGACAGTTTAGTCCAAAAGAGTGCCATTTTGACTTGTTTCGGCCCATGGCGCTTCGTATACTCAACTAAATGGTTTAGTTTTTTTCAAGGGAATTACATTTCTAAAAAAGACCATTCATACTCGAAAAACTAAAGTTTTGAGTCCTTCTTTTGGAAAGCCAATTTAATAAAAATAATTTCTGACATCTGCTATTTTAAAATTTCTATCTAAATACATTCTAAAATATTTCGTCAGAAATGTGCGAAAATTGTTAAAAATTACTTCGAAAGGAACAACTGCTGTTAAAAGTCCAGATGTAACCTTAAAATTGATATTATTTTTCATAGGTAATGAAATTTATGGAAAAGGCACAATACATGCACAATTTCTAAATTTTCGCTGTTGATATCGCCACTAAACTAATTTGTTTGACATTTTTAATAAAAAAATATGCACAGACAAAGCCGAATTCAAAGACAAAGGCCATGCAACATTAATTAGTTTCCATCGTAAAGCACAGGTTAAACAATTGACTTAAGTGTTTTTTGTTGTTGTTTCAAAGCAAGAGCAACAAAAACTGTGTTCCTTTTAGTGCTTTCACTGTTAAAAGTTAATGAACTTCACAAAACCCATATGCTGCAAGTGCTGAGAGTTGAGAGCTTTACTTCATTTAAAAAGCATTTCTTCAATTCAGCTCTGTTAAGCTCACAATAAATTTAATTATCTTTTTTTTTTTCTGAACATACTTTGCTCCTCCGCAACGCCACGTCAACTTGGCGTTTGTCCTTTGTTATTTTATCTTATTGCTCTTTACCTAATTCCTTTCTATGCTTTCTACGAAACGTTGAAATCTTTCAATCTTTTCCACTTACCTTTCTCCATACATTCCATGCGATTTTTTGTGGTTTCTTCTGGTATTGTGGAAATTCTAGACGCTTTGAAGTTTGTGGTGAAAGTGCTTGGAATCGTGGTGGTGTGATTTGGTCGATAGGATTGTATACACGTACCCGTTGCGGAAAAAGTTGCGTTGCGCGAAATGTGAGGTCGTGCAGCGCTCTGCAACGAGAATTTTGAATTTAAGAGAAAAACACAGATTAAAATTTTATATGAAAATTATTAAAATATCCACAGGTAGGTATGTATAACATACAATGTGAATATTAAAAAAATAAAACAAAAAAAAAAAAAAAACTTTAGGATAACTTGTAATAAAGGAAATATCAAAATATTTTCTTCAGCTTTTTCAACCTTAAAACACCCATCACAGCATAAATCTGTTGAATTTGATGCTGTTACGCTGCGCTGTTCCCTTAAATTATTTCATTGGAAATGAAAAATTCATTATGCGAATGGTTTGAGTTTCTCTCGTTAACATGTTTCACTTGGTATGAAGTGATGTTCTTATTTTGTCTGCGCGCTATTTGAACCCATTCCATCTCTTACATTGATATACCAAAGGTAAACAAAAACTTTTGTAGCACTGAAAAAAGTTATCGTTTTATTTGCTTAATATTTTCTTGCTTTCTGTAATTTGCTTTGTAAATAAAGAGATTTGACATTTTGACAGCCAATACGTTATAGTTTGGAAATGCATAGACAGGCAGACTATGACTGAAGGCTTGGGGGTTACGTGGCAAGAAATGGAACAGATTTGATGTACAAAAAAATGTCCTTATCTAAATATTGAAATTTCAAACAGTCTTCTTTAATTGGAATCAAGTTTCGTTATATAATTGGACAAATTTAAAGCTTTAATTGTTGCCTAATGTTTTTTTTTTTTTTTATAGATTTATCAAAGGTTTCTATTCGGTTGTAGAAATTCTCTTGCATGCTGAAGTTTTGAAGTATGTATTTCAATATAAAAATGTCAGTCCCAACAGATAGTCACTCAAAGTTTTTATTTGCTAGAAATATTTTCTCACTGAATTTGTATTAATAAACAAAAAAAAAAGTCTTCAACAAATAATGTATTTCATTTTTATATAGAAAAATAGTTTCAGATGCAATGTTATGTGTTTTATTTAGTTGCTTAGCGTCTTATAACTCTAACCTTTTCTTGTGAATACTGGGAATAAGGTTCTTATAATGTTTCTTGAACTGCTTCAGCGCTCTGATCTCAAGTTTTATGACCAGGGGCGTCGCAACCGGGGGAAAGAGGGGGCAGCTGCCCCCCCAGATATTTTGGTAGAGAGGCAGTGTATTCATTTTGCCTCCCTACTCGGAAATAAGTTATATCATAATTTTATCAACATTTTTAGGACTCAGCAAGTTTTTTTATTAATGTGGTTATCTCACATCCTGAGTCTATCGAAATATGGCAAAATGAACATTTAAGAAAGAGTATATGAACTGAGCTTCAAGCAAACTTTCCTTTAGTTTGTTAGTGTTAGCTATAGTCACATCAATAGTATCGACCACATCAATAGTATATTGAAAAACATGCCTGGCAACAAACTAACGTGCTGTCCTGAAATCGCTGACCAACTTAGGAAATTATCTCAGAGAACGAAACATCTTCTAGATCAAGTTTATTGACTGGTCAATTTAATAATGACAGCGCCAGGTTCAGCAGCTTCTTGTGAAAGGTCATTTAGCGCTTTGCGATGGTTGGAGACTTATCTTCATTTACAAATGACCCAAAAAGGTCTTACCCATACAACGCTCCGTCATGTTTATAAGGGAAACACTGGATCCTTAGATTTGCGAAGGGTTATGAAAGAATTCATCTCGCGAAGAAATCGAAAAGCAACTTTTAGAAACATTTGAACAAAACTTACTTTATCTTTATTTAATGGAAATTGCAACGAATAAAAAAACATCTTCATACAAAATTCTATTTATGTCCCGTCCTAAAGTATAGAATAAGTCCTTTTTTTTTCAGAAAAGCTTATCAACCTTTTGTATTTGAGTTTGCCCCCCTCCCCATGAAAAATTTCGTTGCGACGCCCCTGTTTATGGCCTTGTCATATGCTCATTTTTTGCTACTAAGAGTACGGATCTTCGTTGCCTATGGCGTTTGGCCAGAAGTTGTGAAGGTAAATCGCTGTATTCCAGTTTATTTTGGATTGAAAATACAAATCATTCTCTATTCTATTTTCTACATTTAAAAGAACCCCACTCTTCACTGACAACATACAACTCTTGAGAGGTAGATTCCAGTAGCTGCGACATAGAATTTCTTTGATTTTGACATAGCAGTCGACTCTCATATCAAATCAGGTTTTGTTGGATGTCATCTTCACATTTGCAAAACTTCCCATTTATCGTGACCGTAGTCCAAAGGTTAGAGTAGCTTTGATTAGTGATTTATTGTTAGCTGGACCCGCGGCGTTGCCGGCGCCTGGTGCAAGGCCCCACCTACATTATACGCCGTCCTTACTGCAGACAAGTTTGTCCATGTATCCAATTTCATAGCTTGGAATATAAATTAGATGCCAAGATATAGCGGTTAAAGTGCTTTTGCTGTTTCCAACATCAAGGCATATATTGCTTGTGAATTTGAGCTCATTTGGCTCAGTTGTTTCCAAGTCTATAGATAACATACAGACAGATAATTATGTAAAAAATCATAATAAAAGTAAGCAAACATTTTTTTTCGCAAAGGAGTAGGTATAGTGTATGTGCACTTAAGGATTTAAGTGTTTGTCGTACGATAAGTTTTTCTCGACTTTTAATTTTACATATAAATTAAACTATTCACTTGGGGGCCACCCTATGTTCGATACACTAATCGATGTTTTGATTATAATATTTGCAATGAATTGTTTGTTTTGATTACTTGCGGAAGTTTGTTGTGGTTGCTTGCACGTTCATTATTTAACTAAATTATTTGTTCTATACATCAATCATAAATCAATGATTTTAAGACATAATGCTTACATTAATATCAAAGGCTTATATAGAGTTTGTAAAACGTTTCATATTTCTATAATAAATTATAGCGCATACGTTACGTCTTTGACGAAACCTTAAACGCAAAGGGGAGAAGTCTGAAATTTAGTAATTTCCAAAATGATTGACTGCTTAGCTATTCTTAATAGCTACTTACATACCAAGTAATCTCAATTAATAACAAAATGGATAGAAAACTTTTCAATTGCTTGTATTAAGATTCAATTAATAATCTGCCACGCCAAATATTACACAACCCGCAATATTTTACACTTGAAAAAAATTCCAACTTACATTACTCATTTACAAAGAAATATTTTTCTTACTATATAGTATATGAGTAAATTTTCTTTATAATAAAGAATTTTCGCATGCACTTATGAATAAGTTAAAGCTTTTCATCTAGAAATGGGTAAGTAGTATAGTCAAGTGTTCGTTAGCAGAAGGATAGTACAATAAATGACAACTTTTTCTAAATTTGATTGATCCTGAAGTTAAGTTTAGTTTTTTCATCAATCCATCACATGACATGTGAGTCAGCAAAAGCAACGGCTATGTTAAATCAAACCATCTGTATTCGAATAATAATTCTACGATCCACATTTATATAATCCCCCAGTGGTTATTACCTTTGCGTTAATCTAAAAATATGGCTGCAGGACAAGAGATTTACACCGAACGAAAAATTTGATGACAAACTGTTGCATACTTAAGTGAGTTTCAAAAATCATTTATAAAAAAGATATTTAAATCTAGAAATATTGTTGGAAAAGGAGATTATGTTGAAGTATTAAAGTATTTTTTTTTTGTAAACTTTGACTTTTATCTTTCTAGAGGGGCTTATGAATATGTGATAACTTCAAATTCTTGATGATAAGAAAAGTTTACTACATACAATGACACATATCTTTAATTTATAACTTTTGAATTACACTTACATTCATATGGTTCGGTCTAAGGCCACGCCCTTGAAGATATTCTTGATACTGTGATATCACACATACTAAACAGTACAGCTGTAATAAAAAATTACTTTTTAATTTGTATTAATGATTCGTGATATATCATCCAAAGAAGAGAAATTAAAAGATGAAAAGAAATAGATAAATATAAAATTTGGCGATTCAGGAAAATTTTACTCACAGATACATTGAGAAGAGAGTGAGATTTATTTGCCAGATTATAAAAATATTTATTAAAAAAAATGGAGTTTGGTAAATATTACTATGTCATGAACCGTATGTCAATGCACTGTTTAAGGGAGTTAAAGAAAAATATTTGGACTAAATAAAAAATAAATAATAGAGAAATGAGGTAGTTTTTAGTAGAAAAGTAGTCTTAAGCATAAAGAAACTTTTTGGAGAATTGAACTTAATGTAAGGGAGGGTGGGGCTAAACCGGACAGTCGCGATTAATCAAAAACTATTTTGAATATCGGAACGGCCATATGCGCCATGAACGCACCCTGTCATAAGCTACTAACTTCACAAGTGTCGAAGATATTTCATCATTCAGTTTAGCGTCAGTCGTCGAAAAGTGCAGACACATGTATTTTTTCGCTTAAAGTAAAAATTTTTTTTTCTCTAAATTTTTGGGTTGTGTAGTTAATATACAAGTGTGCAGAATATTCGGTGAGAGTTTTTAGGTAATTAAGATGTGCTGAATCGAATAGTGTTAGTGGTTTTTATGGTAAAATATTTTTCTTCCAAGTTTTTCGATCGAGTTAACATAATGACACGATGGGGCTGAACCGGACACTTTTTGGTGGGGCTAAGCCGGACACCTTATTTGTCATTTTAAACTCGTCTTTGTTATTCATAAACTCTTCTGAAGCACATTGAATGTTTTTACGACATAACTAAAGCACAATAAACATTGATATTAATTATTTTAAGTTATTCACAGCAAAATGGTGCGTAATTACATACGTAAAACGCCTGCAGTCGATAAGGAAAAGATGAAATTAGATGTGATGATGTGTTCACATGCATAAACTGCTTCTCAGAATCCGATTCAGATGCAGGTTTTGAATGAATTATATTTTCATTTTTCTAACCAAAATTTTTTTCATTATCATTTTGCGTTTAGCACTTAAAACCGAAATACATCGAAATACATCAATAAAGATTCAAAATAACATTTAAATATAATGTGCCTTCATGTTTGTTATTCATTTTGGTTTTGGCGCGACTGTCTGGATTAGCCCCACCCCCTCTCCGATTAAGCCCTACCATTTTTGGCTTTTTCGATTTCGAGGTTGGTATAGTCTGAATGAGCTCACTCCAAACTGAATACATATTAAACCATCAAACGATATGTGATTTGTAACTAAAAAATATAGCTTTCGAATGATATATAACACCCCAGGTTTCGAATAATTTTTACATTATTTTTGCAAAAAGACAAAAAGTATCCGGTTTAGGCCCACCCTCCCCTACGTGTTTAAAATTTCAATAAATTTTCACCCTCTTTTTATGTTCCTAAAGATATTGGGTAAACATCTAAAATTCTTGTTTTACTTACATTTAAGCACATGATGAAAAAGTCCACTGTAAATAAAAAACCAACAATTGGATCGAATATAACAGATTGTGTGAAAAACCAGTAGATTAAATGGAAAAATTCAAACAATATGTAAACGATCATAAGCACTATCCAGGGAATCAGCAGCAGTCGTTTATCCTAAAAAAAAAAAAAAAAATGTAAAACCAAACCACAATGAAAATAATTTTTATTTTAAAATAAAATTTTCTGCGGTTTTTTGAGTAATCAACTACCAGAGTAGCTAAATTGTTGAAAAACAATTCAGACTTTGATGCAAGAAAAGAATTTAAGAAACAAATTTATTCAATTTACCTTCGGATGTTGCCTTATCAAATAAGCTTTTTTTTTTATCTGTAAACAGCTTTATTGTCAGGTATGATAGAACGGTTGTGATTAAAAATGTATGCCGGGCAGAATTGAAAAGCAACGCATCATGCTAGACGTTTACGCTAGTGTTATACTTTCGACTTCAAATCTTTCGATTTTTTTAACACTTTCCGACGTTATCAACTTTTTTGAATTTTACATCACTTTTTGTAACTTTTTTCGACATTCTCAACATTTTTACCTTTCAAACATATAACGATTTTTTCAACAATTATTTCGAATTTTCAACATTTTTCGCAATTTTTAACACTTCTCAAAACAATCGACATTTATGATTTTTCATAACTTTTCAACCTTTTCAAAATTTTTTAGCTTTCTCAATATTTTTCAATTGTTTCATCATTTTCAATATTCTCAAGATTTTCGATTTTGTCAAAGTTTTTCGCATTAGCATTTTTTTTAAATATGGAATCACATTGCAATTATCGATTTCATAATTTTTTATTAATTTTTTAACTCATATGGTGTTCATATAATATGAACTTCTGTACATACTCACAGTTTTCAATGCTGTGAAGACAAGTAATGAAGATATAACCAGCAGAACAGAGCATCCAAGAAAAATTATGTTAAATATTACGGTAGCTGTAATAAGAAAAACCAATAAAGTCTATGTATTAATATATATTTAAAATATTTTATTTTATATTTATTAAAAAAAAAAATTTCTTTGACTACATACAAACATTTAACATATTTCTTTTTTTGATTTTTAAAACATACAAGTGACCGTTATTTCCAACGAAAATGTTTTTAATAAACTAAAATTCTTCAAAAATAAATAAATTCGACTTACTTATTGCATAATGCCTCAAATATGTATGTCTAAACTCAAATTAAAAGATCATAACCTCGCTTCTCATAAAACTTTTGCTTTGATTAACAAAAAATCATCGATTAAGATAAACTGTTTAAATTAGAAACATGAAATTTGGAACATATGCGTGTCCATTTCACAACGTAGGCATTGTTTAACAAACGATTTCTTGAAATTGAAAGCTGAAGAGGGTTTTGAAGTTTCTGGCCCAACTTATTTGAAACCAACGTCCAGGTCAATTGTAACTTAGAACTCAAGATCTTATGTTATGTAGGCGTAATTCAAAAATGAAGTTAATGAAATTGGAATTGGAAGAATTGATACCTCCCACAAACAAAAAATTCTAAACTTGCACTTTATTTGTTTTTTTCCGGACCAACGAAAAACAAATCGCTGTTCAGACCATAGAACGTCATTGAGTAGCTCACTGAGTGTTTTGAGCCCCTACCAAAAATATGAGCCGTGAGTGTGCCTTTTGCATGAAAACAGTGAGTGTGAATCATACTTACACTCACTAATAGTGAATCCGTAGATGACATGCTGCTCATGAATCTGAGCTTGTAGTAGCTCTGGGCTCATGAATATGAATGCGTGAAAAGCTCACACTCACATGGATTCAGATTCATGAAGCAGTGAATAGCGTGAGCCACTTATGTTAAACTGTAGTACAGAAAAACCGTTTTTTTTTTTCTTTCCAATCGATAGGGAAAGGTCAAAAATGGATTTTGGACATCACTTAGGGTGACTGCGGACCTTTGAAAGGATCGTTTTTGTCCCATTTTCGAAAAAATTTTTTTGCTCCAATCGATAGGGAAAGCTAGAAAATGGATTTTGGACATCACTTAGGGTGAATCGGGACCATAGAAAAGATCGTTTTTGAACCAATTCCTTAACATTTTTAAGGTGGATCCGGACCCTGGAAGGACCGTTTTTGACCCATTTTAGGAGTTTTTTTTTTCTGTGACCGTTTTTGACCTATTTTTGGAATTTTTTTTTCTGCAATTAATGGAAAAAGGTCAAAAATGAATTTAGAATTTAGAGTGGCTCCGGAGTCCGGCCCCGGGAAAGGACCGTTTTTGACCTATTTTTGGATTTTTTTTTCTCTGTAATTAATAGGAAAAGGTTAAAAATGGATTTTGGATATCATTTAGAGTGGCTCCGGAGTCCGGCCCCGATAAAGGACCGTTTTTGACCTATTTTTGGATTTTTTTTTTCTGTAATTAATAGGAAAAGGTCAAAAATGGATTTTGGACATCATTTAGAGTGGCTCCGGAGTCCGGCCCCGGGAAAGGACCGTTTTTGACCTATTTTTGAAACTGTTTTCTTCTGCAATTAATGGGAAAAGGTCAAAAATGAATTTTGAACATAATTTAGAGTGGCTCCGGAGTCCGGCCCCGAGAAAAGACCGCTTATGACCTATTTTCGGAAAAAATTTTTTTTTTCTGTAATTAATGGGAAAACGTCGAATATGAATTTTTGTGGCTCCGGACTCTGGAAAGGACCGCTTTCGATCATTTTGGTAGTTTTCAAGTTACGGAGCTACTCTAAAAGATATCCAAAACGCATTTTCGACCTTTCATAATCGATTGGAGCAAAAAAAAAATTTTAAGGTGGTTCATAAAAAAATTTTTTTTTGTTCGCACTTTATTTGTTTTTTCCGGACCAACGAAAAACAAATCGCTGTTCAGACTAAACTTTTTCCTTATTTTTTACTGGACCATAGAGCTTTTACGTAACGACAGGCACCACTAGTCACCTGAGCGTTCACGTGCCTAACTGATTTGTCACCCCTTTTATAGTGTTAGAGCTTTTGAGGAAACTTTATTAAAATTTCGAACATCTGGTCTAGTTGCTGTCGTGGTCAACTTGATAAACAAAAAAAAAAAAAAAAGATTTTTAATTTCCAAATTGCATAAGAATAAAACTTCCATTTACTGACAACCTATATTTCTACTGCGTCTTATAGTAGCAAAAACTTTATGTAGATATTTATTTTCCAACGAAATGTAATAATACCTTACATATACAATAATACAGAATTATAAAGATACCAACCAAATGGAAATTAGGCGGTCTTATATCAATAAGCAAAAAAATTATGTATTCATATCCAGAACGTATTCAAAACAAATTAAATCCGTCTAGTGCACAAGGTAACACAACCCTTACGAACATGAACAATTTTAGACTAGGACGCGTGTAACCTTCCCTAGAAGCAGCAAATTTAAATGTTCATAATAATAATTGGATAAGTCGGAAGGAATAATTTTTGGATTTTTCTTAAACGTTTCCATACATAACAAACTTTAATTTAACTAAAGGTTACAATTTGTCAAAAAAAAGCTACAAAGTCTGAGGTCACTTACAAAACGTGTTCATTGTATTTAAATTTTGAAGCAAAATCTATAATTCACAATATTACAACGGCTGTTCAAGGACAATAAAATAAATTAATAATTGAATACATTTGTGTTTAGTTTGACATTGATTGATTTTTGTAAATTTCTAAAAGTTTTAGGAACATCATTTTGTGTTGAACATTTTTTTTGTACAACGATGTTACATTTTCGTCTACAACTTTCATTTTACATGGATCTTTTGTTCTATTTTAGCAGCAAAAATTCACAAACGGGATACATTTTTTCCTTTTTATTGTGATACTTACAATGAATTAATCCAATTATATTTGGTGAGCGTAAAGCATGCTTGAATAAATGGGGCATTTTTCATGCCACTTAATCTCAACATAAGCGAGGAGTTACTCGTGCATTTGTGTAGAATTAAATTCCAGCGTATGACATTTGTATGTACATACGTAATTTGCCATTAAGTATCTTTAATGAACCTTAAATGTACATTTTCATGTACATACATGTATTTATATTTATAAGCTTAGTAAATCTAAATTGTATAAATAAACAATTTTAGCACCTGATTGCAGGAATAGAATTTAAATTATTAGTTTTGATATTTTCATGTGTTGTATTTTAAATTATATTTGCTAATTGATATCATATTTCATTATACAATTAAATAAATTTATGCAGAAGAGCATTCCTTAAAATAGATTGTTTGTTTTTCTAAAAACATAGCAAAAACATCGAAAAAATTCGACGTAAAATTTTAGCTTGAAATTTTAATGTAGCACGCATATGCAATTTTGCATGAAAAAATTAAAATTTCAGTTTAAACACATATATATGTATGACGTGGACAAAGGATATTTAAAATTTTTTAGAAGTCAAATTCATAGAGACGAAACTTTTGGCTTAAAAAGCCTTTTTCAAATATGCCAAAACCTGTTTATTGCAAAGGTAACAGCTGTTTGAATAAAGTGCTTTTTCTGATAAAATGGTAGATATCACTCATACGACCTGTTAAGCTTCATTATTATGTGTGGTAAATCAAACAGCTCTTTTCGAATGGTTTTTTATGTGCTGAACTTGAATTCACTAGATTTGTTGCTCTATCACGTAAGAACTTTGTGATGCTTAACACATTTTGTAAATTCCGAAACATTAATTTTTCCCTATGATAACTACTACAATCCTATAGCTCGGTTGTAAGAAATTTAAAATTTTCAAATTAAATTTACAAAAAAGTCATAGAAGCAATACTATTGGTTTTGGAAAGCTATTTTATTAATATTAATACCTTTTTTATACTTGCGAAATTTGCCGCCCTTTGAAAAAGGTTGCGTTTCTGATGAAATTGCAGAGATTACTCATACGACCCGTTATCCGCAAATATTACGTTCGGTTAACCACTTATGCTTCTGATGTTTGGCATACTGAATCTATAACAGGCAGCCTAATTACTTTATAATGCCAGGATGTTAAGACACTTACGCATAATTTGTGAAATTTTCATTTGTTTTCATGATCTGTTCATCTTTGAATAAATGTTATCTTTATTATTTTATCAAAATAAATTCATTTATTTCTAATAGATGCAATATTTTCTGAAAAAATCTAATCGCTACCATATTTTTTGCAGTGCTTGATACATAAGAATACAAAGTTCACATTTTGACTGACTTTTGTGTCAATAGATAGAAAGTTTGCTTCGATTCTTAATAGCACGAAAAATTGACTTTTAAACAAACCCCTGACAGTCCTACTGTACTCTTTCTGTCTAACTTAAGAAAATTGCTCAAGTTGTGGTTTTCTGATCCAAATTTGCGACTAGCGTGAAATTGGCGATGTGCACGATGTATGTCACATTTAAGAAATATTTCATAGTGCTACAGCTTTGAGTCATAAGTTCAATATCAAAGGCCCTGCAGGTCAAAATAACAAATTTTTCTTTGAAGTGATTGGCGTAGGCCAGATATGGCACCATCGCTATCAAAAATTATTGTTCTATGTGAGTTCTAATCTCTTAATGGCAGCTGTCAATTTTTAAGCCAGCTACATTCCAAAGAAGTATTTGGCGAAGTTCAATCACTGAAATCACTTTTTGCGCAAAAAAACATGAAAACATCATAGCACACCAGAGGCTAAGGAACAATCGAAGCAGTGAAACTCTTCTAGAGAATCGGAGCTGGAGAAGGCCTAAGTAAGTCAGTCGTCCAACAAGATGATGGCGACTGTTCATTTGAAAAGTGCGTGGATTTATTTAAATAGATAACGTTTAGAAGGGCAAAATAATTACCTGCAAATATTATTATTTAAAGCTTTTGGGCCGAGTCATTAGGTCAAATTTTTTATTAAATGCCAGCAAGTAGGACTCAAAGAGTAGGTACGCCTAAAAAGTCGTGGGATACATATCAAACTGCAGTGCCCTTTCGATTTTGCTGGTCCGAGGGTAGAACAGGCCACTCAACTATCCTTATTAGCTTGCGGTCTGTACCCTCTAATTTGGACTATATTGTTCCAGTAATCTCATTAAATAAGGATTACGTAACTCACATTCCATCTAGAGATAACTGGAAGGGAAGAATCCCGGGGAGGAGGGGCCATATTAATTTCTACACAGATGGTTCCAAGCTAAATAACCAGGTGGGTTATGGTATTTACTCTAAGGAACTGAAGATTAGTATCGCTGCGAGGTTACCAGACCACTGTAGCGTTTTACAGGCAGAGGTTATAGCGATAGAAGAAGTAGCATCCTGGCTGAGGATGAATGTCGTATCCAGAAAGGATATAACCATTTATTCAGATAGTCAGGCTGCTATAAAATCTCTGGAATGTCGCTCATCTCTAAATGAGATGGCCCAGCATTTTAATATTCACCTCATCTGGTTGCCAGGGCATAGGAACATTGATGGCAACTGCAAAGCTGATGAACTTGCTAGGCAAGGGACTACTTCACAAATTCCTCAAGATAAGGAAGGTGTTGGCATGCCACTTGCTACCTGCAAGTTATTGCTTAAAGAAGAAATGGTAAAAAATGCTAACAAAAGGTGGACTCAAGGGTCAACTTGTAATATAACTAGGCAGATTTGGCCGAAATGGGATGCTAAGAGTTCGTCAGAACTGATTTCTCGCACTAGACATAGTGTCTCGACAGTTGTTGCAGTCATAACTGGACATTGCCTCATTGGCAAACATGCGGAGAGATTAAGTGTTAGGTCTTTTGACTTTTGCAGAAGTTGCGGAGATGTGGAGGAGGAAGAAAACATAAAACACTTTCTCTGCTCCTGCCACGCACTTGCTAGGAAACGCCACAAAACACTCGGTTCGTTTCTATTTGATGACCTGAATGACCTGAAGCATGTTGGTATAGGTCAGCTAACAAGTTTTATTAAGAGATCTGGTTGGTTCAACAAGAGGGTATAGTGAGACACCCTGTGGTATCACAATGGATCATTTTTGGTCTAAGTGAGTCAGTTCGCAACTGAATGCCACTCCTACCTAACCTAACCTAACCTACGATTTTGCTGCGCTAAATCTTATTCCGGTGTCAGAAGTTCTTTAACATGTCAGAGCTTCAAAGGACTCTATCCTAAGCTTGCCAAATGCAGTTCAGACTGAACTTTTGTTATAATTTTGCTTATGGTTTCAAATTGTTAAAATAATTTCTTAAGCATGTCAGCTTTTGGAGCCAATCTATTATAAACTTTCTAATAAAAAAAATGCAAGCATTACGAGCACGACATTTTTTTTTTCTCAAAAGTTAAGTAGCAAACAATTTTGACATAGTGGCGATCCTTTTGCGGAAAGGATCTGTGTTGCAGATCATGTACAAAAATTAAACTTGGTAATCGTTATCAATGTCTATGGATTATATATCTCTTATAATGTGGTTGTATATTTCTGTTAATGGAATTAGGTTAAGCACATCCAAAATTATAAATAATTAAGGTGTAATTTGCCATAAGCGACATTTTTTAAATTTTTCATGCAAATATAAATAGTACGTACTTTGTGTGTTTTGTTTCAATAGCAACATTTCACTTATTGACTTCCTTAATTTTCTGCACGTGTTTTGGGTTGGATCTTAAGAAAGCTGTTGCTTTTGCAAAAATATTTATATGCCAACCTTTGAAGTAAGTAGTAACACATATTTTGTCACAATATATAAACATCATCAACGTTTTATAAAGATAAAAAAAAACAATTTAAGCTCTCCATAGTTCCCTTACTGAATTTTACTTGCCAACCGATCAGAGCATAGCTACATAAATACTCTAATGTTTTCTTGTATGGGTAAGCACTTGTTAAATAAAATATTTGCTTGTAATTAATATCCCTAAAATACCAAATTACAGCAGAAATAATAAGAGAAACACTAAGACCGTTACTGGCATAAATGTCAATTAATTAAAATCAAAATTCAAGACGAAGTTCCAAAAGAATTTTCGTAGAATTTGTTTACGCAAACGATTTCAAGGAATTAAATAATGACAGTGCATTAAGTAAGAATCTTAAAGCAAATTACGTTGATTAAAAAAAAAATACATTACAAGTTAAATTTTTACAAGTGCTGTTAGTACAACACAATAGATATTATTTTAGCTTTGGCAAGTTAACTTACTTGGCGATATATTACCCTGTTCCAGAAAGCTTTCACCAGATGGTTTTTCTGTTTCACCTGCTAGATACTGTCGTTCTTCAAAGAGATATGTTGCCATCACCAGGCAGGAACAGATGAAGTAAATCTGCAAAATACATTTAAGTAGATCAATGGTCAATGAGGAATGTTATTTCCTTTGATTTAGATAGTTTTTTAGGATCATTCGAGAATAAAGGTTTCAAGGGCGCATTTTTTTTTCTTTTTTTTTTTAATATTAATAGGAGATTCAATGGACGGAATAAGAGATAATCAATTCAGCCAGAACTCACCCCTAACTGGGCCAAAATCACGCTTTGAGCACCCACTAACAATGCTATGTACTCAGATTTTGTGATTAATTTGTTAAAACTCATATTCTCTCATATTTAGTTCAATATGTGCAATACAAAGGACATTTGAACCGGAGATCATGGCATTATTTATATGAATTTTTTGAGAATAGTGGGGTTGAACTCTAGAGTAACTTCGTTTTTCTTTTTCTTAAAAAAGTTTTTACTGCGCTTACAACCCAAAGTTCTCCGTGTTCGACTACTATTTCAGACATGGCAATACACTTTCCATATTTCCTAATATATCCGTCTTCCAAATTATTTCCTTCATCACTACTGAATTTTTGGTGTTTCTTAGAGCTTTATTCACATTAACACTACATAGAGTAGTTTTTCAGTTGTGGTAATGACATATTGGGAAGCAGCTTGGAAAGGCGCTAAAAATTCTTTTAATGTACTAAAATCAATTCATTGTAATTTTTTCGGTTTTCAAAGCGTGAATGTTATGACAAAAATACAAATGTAATGAAAATTTCATTACTGGTTCAAATGCGTTCAGCTGTGCGTTCTCATAAAAATGTAAATAATAGCATAGGCACGTGTACATACATACATATGTATGTACGTGAATTTGTATAATAAATTGCAGAATTCAGAAATAGATTTGGAAAGGGAAGAACGACGCCTACAACTTAGCATTAAAATAGAACGAGTTTTATGTATTTCCCAAATTGGAGTTGGCTTAAGACGTTTAATGATATGTACATACATATGTATGAGTGTACGCTTATTGCATGTTATATATGTTAGTTAATTTTTAACACAGCTGGTAGTCTTTATTTCCATGGAGTCTTCAGTTCACTTGTGAGTTATTATGCAATGAGCCAACTTAAATATCAGTAATTTATTTCCCATTTTATTAGGGAAATATTTAACATTTTCATATGTTTCACTCATTTCCTTGATAAAGATTTCGATACATATTAATAAAATGTTATGTATTAGTAAATAGCTGTGGGTGGCCACGAGTACATACATGGCATGCTGTGTGATGTGATTCGTAAAAAGGTTGATTAAATCAGAAAAATTGAAAAAAAAAAAAATGAAACGTCGAAACAAATTGGAAAATTGGACAAAATTCAAAAAAGGTTGAATAATTCGAAAAAATTTGAACAAAATTGAAACAGATAAAAAATTTGAGAAATTTAATTTGACATTCATTTCAAGATGATTGTAGAAAAATGTAATCTATTATCTTGGGGCGACCCATGTCAAAAGCGTTGTGATGGAAAAGGTATGCCGTTTTCTTTGTGCATTCGCCATGTTGAATTTAGAAGAGCATTAGAAACAGTACATTGTTTTGCCATTACAATCAAAGCTGTGTGCATAGTTTCAGTTCGATGCAATAATGGAATGTGGATTAAATTTGATTTGCTGAATTCGACCAACACAGGAACATATGGAAACCATTGAAGAAGATCAAGGAGCATCCAATGTTACAACGTTACCTTTTACAGCGTTGCATTTCCGCCAATATGCATTTAAAAAAACATAACAGTTAATAGCTTTGTCAGGTGAAACAATCCACCGTGGGTGACTACCTAATAACTTATCAATTTCAACATTGAAAAATTGAAGAGTAGAATGCATCGTAACATTTATTGAACGCTACTTGTACCAAATATAGCAAAACATGGAAACTATAGTCACCAAGACGTGCTCTAAAAATTAGGAAACTCTTGTGCTACAAAAGGAGATTTGTGTTACAACAGGAATTACGTGAATCAGGAAAATTTTGCAGTGATGTGAAGGGACTCGCTATTGATCGTGCACATTGGAGGTGTCATCTGAAAATCCGTGAGAAAATAAAGAACGTAAAATAATATGCGGCGAGGATTTGGCTACCAAATTTGTTAAGATTTACTTAAGTTTTGGATTCCGTACAAAATCAGTTTTTGTTTTATTTAATTTTGTCACATATTCTGGTTTGGCACGAAATGACTCATATAGATTAAGTACAAATGTAAGTGCGAAAACTTTTTAGCATGTGATATATTCACACAATTTTAGCTGCCGTGAATTACACTCCGTTTCTGATATCTTTCTTAAGTGGAAAAGTTTTTGCAGCTATTTTCCTCGTTGACTTCCTTTTATTGCAATGTTGTTACCATTTGTGTTTTGAAGTTGATAACATTTTTTTATATTCAAGATAGGGTAACCACTGTATTATGATTATATTGAAACTTAGACCTCAATAGAAATTTGTTAAGTCCTTAAAATACTGTAGCTTGACCACACTGCTATTCACTACCGAAGTTTGAAACTATTTTGGTGTTACAAGACATATTGAAAATGTCATGTCTTCGATATCGGGAACGTATAGTAACCCTATAGCTGTTAAAATGTTAATAAAGTACTTAGAAGAATATTCCATTTTCTAAAGTCGAGAATTTTCATATATTGACCCTGACAATTTGTGACATAATACAACCACCCAACTGCACTTCCGATCAGTTTCAAAACTATACGTTCATATCGACATTATTTCTGAACTTATTTCATACTACCCAATAACATTAAGTATTAACAAATTCCTGTCGTCAGTGTAAGCCAATGCAGTTTAGTATTATTTGAGACCTTCCAGAATCTTCCGAAACCTTCCAATAATCGCATATATCATACAACATCATCTTATTTTCTTTAAATAAACTATTCAATGATGTCCGACATTCGCCATGCTCTGAAGTAACCCATTTTTAAATGATGCCAACCACCCTTTTCCAATGCTATCCGATAATAGCTGATTCGGCAACACTTTTCTATACCAAAATAACAAAACTTTCACTGTATAAACTGGAGCTTAAATTTTTTACAAATATATTTAGTTAATCTATTTACAATTTAACTATTGATTTAACGCTTCATTGTGGAAATTTTATATGTCGTCTCAAAGTTTCTACCGGCAAAGTTGGCAACTCTGTTTCAAGATGACGCTGTATGTTCATATATCAACTTTCATACATGGGATGCCATTGCATGTGCATTCGTTTGAAATAAATTCGAACGATGAGCGAAAACACGGATAGCAAACAATTCTCGAAAATAATAAGAGCTACCTGAGCCACAATTCAAATTTTGGCTGACGCTTGCACAAGGATGCGCAACACATGCGATGCAATTACTAAGCCAAGAGTGAATTTAACAGTCAATATTTTGATCCCAAAAGCATAAAATAGCGTATTCAACCATATATTCTACTTGTGTTATGAAGCAGTGGCCACGATATACATACATACATGTGTGTATGCATTTACTACCACATATGAACGTAGTGTGTTAACAAAGAGATTGTAGTCATTGTTGTTTTTTCTTTATTGCAATAGCTACATACTATATGCATGTATGTATGTATGTGAAATACAAGTAAACGTTGGTTTATACATAAACATCTGAAATAAAGAACAATTGCTATATTTATAGCAAGTTTTTAAGAATTTATTTTTTAATCTGTTATGGTTTTAAAGTTACTTTTCAGCAAAATTGGTCAAACCAACAATTAAAGTTTACTTTCTTATTTTTCTTTGTATTTCGAAATGAAATATCTCGAATATAAGAAAAAATTAACTAAAGACCTTAGTACATACAGCTAGAGATGTAATAACTTCTTATAAATTAAATGACCTTGCACAAAAATAAATTGATTTTATGGCTTCCCCCTCATCATGGCATTTTAAGTATTTTGCCTGTGTATAAGGTTCTGCGTCCAAGCACATAATTCGAGCATTCCTTATTCAGTACTTGCTACTATCATCAAACGTTCTTGCACCGAATGCGATTATATTTACTTAAATAACTGCACCAATTCAGTGACTTAAGCTTTTTGATTGTCTGCCATGTGCCACGCACATTTTTTTAAAACCTAGACATATTTTGACTTATGTTTCCTTAACTTTTGTATCCCTATGCTCTTGTAATGTCGTTGGTTACTTTACTTAGCTTCATTTGGATGGTGGTTTTGAAAACCCTATGATTCCAGCGATTTCTTACATCACAATTTCATGCATACCCTCAGTATAGCCATGTAAGTTTTTTGTTTTGCACGCCCACTTCAATTCAGTGCTATTTTTATAAGATCTTACTTTGCATAGGACAGACGAAAGTAATTTGTTTAGTAAGTCATTTAAGTATATATTTAATAATGAAGGCATCGGACAATATCAGAAGACACAATTAATTAAGGAAATACGCATAAACACTCTTGGAATACAATAAATAAAATCGGTACAGTACTGGATTGTATTGGAAAATATCAGATGATATCGGAAAATATCATCGGATAAAATTTGATGATATCAGCAGTAATTGAAAAGTATCGGAAATTATATAGGCAAATTAGTCGAAGAGTTACGAAAGGCGTATATGCGTATATACATACATATATATCGAATAATGTCTAATAATATCGAAGTTTTCGGAAAATATAAAATCATAATGAACGGCGTCGGAAAGTACGTATAAGGAAGGCGAGATATATCAAGAAATGAATGCCAATGAAAAGCGTTGGATAACAACGGAATAAATTTAGAAAATAATGGACAGTCTAATATACAGAATATATTTATATATAAAATTTCTTAGCCACAAACTTTTCGCCTCCATGAAACGTACTGTCTTCGAAATACCAAATACATAGAATTCCAAAGAATTTAGCCAATTACGAGCATCTAACACAACCACCAACAAAAACTGAATGCCACCTGCGCTAAGGTGAGTATGTGACTCCAATATTGCTGCTTAAAAATTTATGCCAAGAGTTTGGCAAAAACTTTAAAGTCAAAAATATTTTACACAATGACATGCCCGCAATTAGTCCGAATTAAAATTTTCATGAATGGATGAAGGATTTATCTGTTGTTCAAAATAATTTATGTCATATTTTACTCAAATAAAACTTTTCAAATCCAACATTACCTGCTGACTCACAAATTGCACATTATTAGATATTAATGTGTAGGTTTCCTAAGCGTTTAACTGGCACACATAACTCATAAAACATGAGCGTAATTGCCCCGAGGGGACAGAACACATTTTTAACAGAGAACATTTACAGCTTATTTTGCAGTTGTCATAGAAAACAAGAGTATGCAGCACAATATTTCATAAATATGTTGATGTTTTTTATTTTATTTTATTTAACATCTTGAAAGTCTGAAAGCACAGCTGGGCCATTCCAGTAATAAGCTCATGCAGTCAAAGGAATTCAGAAATTATTTAACAAATATTCTAACGCCTTAAGCTTTTCGTATTTACAGAAATGTCGTTCACTTGAAGCGATTTTTATAGAGTAAATTTCTTTTCGAATTTTTGTCTTAAAAAGTTTTGATTTTTAGTGAGAAATAGTCAGCAGTATTAAATGTGTAAAATTTTTCAATGGCTTAGAAAATAAAAAGGAAATGGTTATGAGATTAAAACAAAAAGGCTCTATATAAAGACAAAATTTTTGAAGTAAATCTTCTTATGGCACGTTGTGCGGCTGAGGAAAAAAGTATAAACTCACGACACCGACCGTCATCGGGATTCCCCGTCATGAATGCGATAGTAAAATTTGAATGTTCTTTGAAGACTTGGGAAACGAAGTCGATTTTGGAATTTTGAAGACTTGGGAAACGAACTCGATTTTGAAATTTTGAAGACTTGGGAAACGAGCTCGATTTTAGAATTTTGAAGACTTGGGAAACGAACTCGATTTCAGAAATTTGAAGACTTGGGAAACGAACTCGATTTCAAATTTGGAAGACTTGGGAAACGAACTTGATTTTGGAATTTTGAAAACTTGGGAAACGAACTCGATTTTAGAATTTTGAAAACTTGGAAAACGAACTCGATTTCAAAAAATTTAACAAACGTTGCCTAATTTCAGGCGCTATTAATAATTTGCTCCTAAAAGTATGCAACATTTTCTGACAAATTTCAAAATAGCGCCTAAAAGTAGGTAACGATTTTAAAAATTTCAGATTCACATTGGTGAAATCGTACGTTGATTCTATCCAAAAATATCAGAACCTAAGACGAGACACTGTGCCTCGGGAATTTAATCAAGGACTTGCCTCAGTGAAAACATCTGCTAAATAAGCCACGGTAGGATTTAACCAAGTTTAAATGCGAAGTTGAGTTACTGCAAAAGTTTGGTTGGGGAATTATTTGGGATGTAACTTATAGTCGTTATACATCAAAAGAAAAAAATCATCAGGGCTGTTTTTTTTGCATATATTTTTCAAAATTCATCGTTCAGGAAGTTCTCTGCTACAAAAATAGATCAGTAACTTAGTTTTGAGAAAATGAAAGATTGAGATCCTTTTTCCATGGACAGTCACGTATAATAAATGTACCATATAACAAGTCCCATATAACAAGTGTATGTTCTGTTTTGTAAATGGAACGAATAGAGTGGGGAGATAAGCAAGAGTTGGGTTTCATTTGAGTGATAATTTAATGGCGAGTTTATCTATAAACTTAAAAGGCCGCTGGATAAAATGACAAATTTAAGATAAAGTTAAATATTTAATCGATGAACTTTTTTTTCAGTCTTATGTGGAATGTTAAATTTTTTTCTTATTTTCTAGAAGTGGTTTATGTTGTTGTTTTTGCTACTTGAATTTATAATTGAGTTTCTGATGGTGGGCTGAAATATTTTTTGGCCAGTAGTTCGTTAAGTGCATATATTCAATTAGATGTATTCAACAGTTAAGATAAGATATTAAATTCCTAATTCATTGGAATGAAATCAAATTTTTCAATCCCAAATTTTGATTTCTGGAATGTCATCGGCAAATGATTCAATTGCATTTAACATGAAATTGAAAATGCCCATAACAAATTCAATTTCTCGGTAATGAAATTTTTGAGAAATTCGATGCCCTTAGTTATGGTTCCTACCCACACTTGAATTTAAAGAAACAGTGCACTTAACTTTATATTCAAGCGTGAACCATAACTAAGGGCATCGAATTTCTCGAAAATTTCATTACCGAGAAATTGAATTTGTTATGGGCTTTTTCAATTTAATGGTAAATGCAATTGAATGATTTGTCGATAACATTCCAGAAATCAAAATTTGGGATTGAAAAATTTTGTTTTCATGCCAATTCAATTAGGAATTTAATATCTTTAAGATTTGGAAAATCGAGTTCAATTGCTCATTTTTTAAAAAAAATGTTTGCATCATTCAATAAAAGAAGTTCGAAAATCAAAATGAGACATTACAAGAGGCAGTAGGGTTAGTTTTGATTGAACCAAAACAAGGCTCTTCGTGGTACAGTAGCAGCCTCAAATGATGTATGAAATTCATTTTTGGCATTTCCGAATTGATAGAAAGTCGAGCCTTTCGAAGGCCCATCTCCTGTGGTGTTCAGAATTAATTTTCGACATTTTCTCGTCAAATATTGCAAGAAATATTCTTCTTCAAGTTTCGCATTACAATTCTTTGGAAGTGTATTCAGAATAGCTCCCTTCCGTCTAGGTCGGCCGAGTCTTTATATAATAATAATACCCAAAAATAATTTTCTCCTCTATAGAAGACTTTGTTGAAGAAATTTCTTAATTTTTTATGGACCAGTCTTTCCATTGATTTTGGCCTGAATTTCCTTTTCGTATTTGGATAATTTATTTTGGGATCCTGTTATTTTGAGGACCTACAGTTTCAGGCCGAATAGTTTAGAAATTTTTTACTTTTTTTTTTTTGAAACTTCTTATTTATTTATTGAACCAACTCGCTTGGAGACTAACAATAATTAATTATTATATATAATAATATAACGTCGGACTTTTCCAAGCCATTGCTTAGAAATGTTATTTTTTCAAATTTTGCCTTCGGTTGTGAAAAGAGTACCCGATATGCGTATACATAACAGCTACAGGGGTGGTAAGTCTTGTCTCTTCAATCGAGACGTATTCGATGTTAGCAGTAGGTTCCTAGCCAGTATGTTTGGATGTCACTGTAGTTTTTGTTGATACGATCGCTTTATGTTTTCCTGTATCTGCTTAACGAAGGGTATACAAAGATCTTGGTGTATGTTTATATTCTTGACATACCATGGTGCGCCGGAAATAGTTCGAAGTATTTTTGACTGAGACCTTTGCAATATTTCTATTTTCGATGAGCTTGCGTTTTTTACTGATTTCGA
The DNA here is from genome assembly GCA_949775025.1 of Tricholauxania praeusta. Classification (NCBI taxonomy): domain Eukaryota; kingdom Metazoa; phylum Arthropoda; class Insecta; order Diptera; family Lauxaniidae; genus Tricholauxania; species Tricholauxania praeusta. Next base: position 20,183,806 of record OX459028.1, read on the forward strand.
TAATTCTCCGTTTGGCTTAGTAGGACACATTCTCAATGCTTTTGTCAAACAGACTACGATTCTCTAAAACACTCCTAAGTTATCCTTGGATATTTATAGAGCTTTCCTCGTATATTCCATGCCATTAAATAACAGTTGAGCTGACTATCAGTAGGTACTATAATTCCAAAAAATTGCTATCACATGGAAACCTCTGTTTAAGTCGAATTCTCCATTGCTTAAGGACTTATGTGTGAAGACATATGTCAAAAAAATGTTGTGTACAGTCATCAGATCTCAAGTTCAACTGTGACATGCTTTCACTGTGTCATTTTCCATAGCATTACTTCTATTGATTGATAGGGATTATTTTTATTTTTCCTTTTATTTTCTTTCATTCTGATGTATATGTTTTTCCAATATTAAGTTCAAAGATGTTTTCTTGTGCGTAAAAGCCAATTAATTTGTGAATGTGAATGGAGACCATAAGCTGTCGGCATAAATTTAATAACACAACCCTTTTGCCATTGTTTTCAAATATCTGCTCTGTCATGTTTCACAGAATATTTAATTTTGCATGTTCATTTGTATCTTTCTACTATGATACGGTACTATAATCTATGTATTTATATAATTAAAAAGTTACCTCAAATTTATTTATTTATTAGAAAAAACAAATAAATAAAACCACATCAGGAGATGACAACAAAACTTGTTGATGTGATGCCGTTTTAAATTAAATTAAATTTAAATTATTGATGAACAATGAGAAATGGATGTGCATCGCTTATAATTAGATATTCATTACTTTCTGGTTGGTAATTCTTAATTTTTGAGTAAAATTTGTCGTATTAAAAAAGACCTTTCGAATGAGGTATATGCATTAGGTAAAACTTTTTTTGATTTGGTCGCATGATTGAGTTTATGAAAAACCAATTTATAAAGTTTGGTCATAACTTTTCTGAAAATCACTCCTTGTTGGGAATCCCTGTACACACTTTAGCAATTGAATAATAGCTAAATGAAAAGTGACAATAATTTATGTTAGCGTTTTCTAAATGTGTCTCAGTTTTTTTTCGCATTCGACTTAACTCAGGTAATGGGCTGATTATAATCAGGTTGATGTTAAATATTTTAGCTGCAATGGAAGTGACCTTAGTTGGTGGGATTCTGAACGGAAATGTAGAGTTGCCAAATAAATGGAAATAAAATATGGTGAGATATTGGGTTTTTTGAGAGACTTATCATTTTTTAATAATTCCTTGATGTGGTTAGCTCAAATTACAAGATGGAAGTGATTTTATTAAACTTGCAAGTCGGACCAATTTTTTGCTCATCAAATTAAACACAACAGAATAGAAAGAGGTTTCCGAAATTAAAAAATAATTGTTCTTCGATATCTCTAGAATACAAAATTGTAACTGCACGCATAGCTAGCAGCTCTCGCAGCTGTTGTAGCTATCTAGTTTCAAGTCCTGAGTAAATTGCAACTTTTAAACGATTAATTTCAGGTCTCTGTACAGAATTTTCTTCAGGCTGCCGCAATTAGAAGAATTTGAAACTTTTTGATTTAAAGTTGAAATTGAAGCCCATAATATTGCCAACATTGGTTTCAACAAGACGGCGTTACTTGCTGCTCAGCCCGTGAAACCGTGGTTTGATTGCGAGAACTATGCAGTGAACATTTAATTTCACGCTTTGGACCCTTATAGACCTTTTCCTTTGAGGCCACGTAAAGTTTACTTGGATAAGCCGGCTACGATAGAGGAATTGGAAGCCAACATTACTTGCGTCATTCGCCAAATACCACTCGAAAATCGGAACTTCAGAATGGACCATGTTAGCCGCAATTACGGGTACATTTGAACGAAATTATTTTTAAAAAATAAATATAAAAAATGGAATGAGTGAAATTTTTCATGAAAATAAAGTTTATCGAATAAAATTTAATTTTTAAAAAAGTATTAGAACATTTCATTCACCAAACTTCTTCACTTTTTTCCAACTACAGTCTCCTCCCTCCATGACTGAATGCTATAGTGGTGCGATCCGAGATCCAAATTCTGATACATTAAAGATTTGTTTTGTGAACCAAGATTTCTTTTAGGGCTTTGCTTCTAGGGCACACTGATATAATTTAAAATTTTTATATCACATAATTTGAAAATGGAAAACACACTCCAAGAAACTTTAATTTGGACTAAATTAAACAAATTTTCGTATGATTCAGAAAAAAAATTGAGATGCACTAAGAGAAAAATTGAGCGGAGGTAATATATGGGTTATAAAACCATAATATGCAAGAAACAATTTACACTGAAAAATTTCTAAGGCAGAACATTTTTTTTGGAAAAAATTCATAATTTCTTAAGAATTGGAAAAAATGGTTTTTAAATTTTTTTTTTGCTTTTTTTATTTAGTGTATTTAAATCTTTCATTGGCACTATTGGAAGAAAAAAAAGCAAATTTGTTGGGGCAACAAATTTGAAGGTGCACATTGTAAATAAAGTTCTGCAAAGTTCGTTTGAAAAACATAATGCATATAGTATATAATTACATACAAGTAAATATTCATATATTTCATGTAATGGTTAAAACTTTATGTGTGTACAAAGCTGTCACATACAGACTCTGAAAAATGAAGTGTTGATTATAAAAGGAGAAAATGTATTGCAAAAAAGTCATTTTGAGTTTTGGAAAAACTTTTTTTAATTTAAATGATATAGCATTTGGAATGAGCGTCCACAAATTACGCTACGCACTTAGGGGTGAGGTTGTGGTGAGTGAAAAAAGGCGAATTTGCGTTACGTTGCGTAACGTAGGAATTAAATGGCTCTGGGGGATCTTAAAGCCGCGTTGAGTTTCACGGTTCGTATAATTCGTTCTTTCTCTGTAAAAAAAAAATGAATATTGGGAATATTTTGCGGAACTTAACAAAATTCGTGAAGTTTGGCAAATTTTGACAATTTTAAATTTTGAATTCGGTGAATTTCTACAAATTTTCCAAAAGCTGTGACGTTTAGCAAAATTATGCAGGCAATGATTGCTTCTTGGCGTTTTTTTAACTACTTTCATACTCATTAGAATTAAAAATAAAGTCTTCATGTAACGTGGTGAAGGCGAGGTGAAGAAGTTTTTTAATTTTGTTACGGTGCGCTACTATGAAGGGACGGAGGTACAGATTTCTCTAAGCACTCAAACATCCAAAAACTATTTTTAGGCTTGTTGTGCTACGATTCGTTCTAAAGTGGTTTTTCTTTGTCTTGGGATCCAAAGATTCAGAAAAGTCGCACGCACCAAGAGCTATAAAGTGTCTTCATTTTTCACACATTCTTGGATCAATCTCATGCTTATACCATTTAATTTATTTCTGTTATTATTTTCATTTCAGTTACATTAAATTTTAAATATTTATCAGAACTTTTTTTTATTGCAAACTTACCAATGTGTAAATGGCGCTAGCATAGCTTCCCTGTCTGACGTTATTCCAAAAGCAGCATGACTTCAAAAGTGACATCTTTTGTAAGGAATGAAACTTTGTTCTGCAATTCCTTGTTGCTCTATCCTCTCAATGTGTAGCAGTTGTATTAAGAAGTTAGTTTACTTAAGTGTCTGAAGTATTCTTAAAACATTTATTGCTAAACTCAACTCGATAGCTGGGAAACAAGAGCACGTAGTGTTATGTGCGGGCACATATTTCCATTAGCTTACTTTTACTTAAGCTCATAAGACAGTTTTCTTTTTTTTTCTATTATTTAAAAATTTTTATTTTTTAACAAGTTATATTGCATCGACGTATATCCTTTTTAAGGATATATTTACACAGTATGACAATTTCCAGCTTTTGGTTTCGAGCAAGCAGTTTTTCATTAGGAATCAAGAGGACTCTTCTTAAGCAACTTTGCTGCATAAGTGAATCTTAAAGTTAGTCCATAGTAAAGGTGATTTAATAACTTGCTAATAACGCTATGAAACAATTTCCAAAAATATTTGATTGGCAGAGATAAAATATATATTTCTTAATTTAGGAAGATCAATATTTTCTCTAGCTGGTTAATTGAAATTTGGTTATAAAAAGCTTAAAATGAAAGAAAAAGTTTTAAAAAATACAACAGTGTGCTTAAGTGCGCGCTTAATTCAAGTCTAGCCATTGATTTGCACTATTATATTTAGTTTTTGAGATATTCGCGTCGAAAAAGGTGTATTAAGGTGTGAGCTATAGTTTTTTCTTAAATTTCACCAATCTCAAAAGCTGGTGCAGAAGAGGGTCCCCTTTCCCGTTTAATTAACAGAAGAAAGTGCTCATTTTTCATATCAATCAATTTTTCTTTGCTGGAGTTTGTCATCAGATTTTGGCTTAAGCGTAAGCGTTTTGTTTCAAGTCTGACAGGCTTGGTGTCGAGAAGCTTTTGGTCAAATTTTCTGAAAAAACAGTATGAAAAAATTCTGACTTGCTTGTCCCGTATGTAAATTTTTTCAGAAAGAAAAAATGCTCCAAAGCGTAGTTAGGGAATAATGCTGCAAGGAAAAAAAGTTTGTTTTTTTGTTAGAAACAATTTTGCCTCAGATACCTAGCCTCTTAGACTTGATTAAAAAAGTTGTAGAAGAGCGTTTGTAACCGCGTCAAAATATTTTCATCCAATCGAAGTAATAAACGAGTGATGAAATTTAATCTTCTTAAATGTTATTTGCATACTTTTAGCTGCTGCATAGTGTAAAGTTTAATTGAAACAAACCTTTTTTTAAAATTAATTACTGACTTCTGAAAGAGTAAGCTGAGACTACTCTAATTGGGGCAATTAAATATTACTCTGCCCTAAAGACGCGTATATAGGAGCACAAAATACATTGAAGTCGGAATATGAGGAAGTAAGCCACAATCCTCGTGGAATTCTCCAATATCACTCTAGATAACTATAGCAAACATAATAATGACCAATAAATGTTTTAAGCAAAAAAAATAAAAACTTTCACTAACAATAAGTATCCCACAGGCATAACACTTTTGTTGCAATTTTAATGGCACATTTTATCTAAGTGTTAAGCAGACAAAAGTGCTCATATCTGCGCGCTAATAAAACAATAAAATAAATGTTGGTATGTTATTTTTACATGCTGATATTCTGAATGGAGATATAGGGTGCTCGCCAAACATTCGAAATCTTAATTTATCGTATGTAATAAGATAGCAACCCGAAGGCATCATTTTACATAAGCTATGCAGGCTTGTTATCCTTACTAAGAAAAAAAAAAAAAAAAACACCACCAAGAAAAAGGATATGCTGGCGGACACGTACCGTGATTTCAATTTAAATTTAAATACCGAATTTTTAGCTAAACTTTTTTTCTTGAAATTTTTAACGTATTTGCGATTTCCGTTTTATTTTACCGCAGTATCGACCGCACTCTAACGATCACAATACTCAACTGACTTTCATGCTCCACTGACGGTATCCTTACAGTCCTTAAACTTGAATTAAATGAATGAAACAATTTTGTTAGAAATGTAAATGTAAACAAAACGTAAAAGCTTCATATTATATACGCATGAGCAAATTGAGCCGGCTAAAAGCTTCGAGGACGACACAGACAAGATGATATCTTTCAAAACAAAAAATTGAATTAATGCTTGAACTTTTAAAGGTATCCTTGGTGTGGTTGAGCGAAGTTGTCAGTCACGTGTCTGTGCCAATTAAAATAACTCAACCAAAGTTAAGCATAATAGGGAACCTTCTTTGAAATGAACTCTAAGCTGAATCCTAAATTGTTAAGTTCAAACAACTCAAGGCATTATCTCTGATTGATTACCATCATTTCATCAGAATTTCTTTTGATTGACAAGAGTGAACATTTAATGCTTGAACTCTTCGATTAGCTGCGAAACAACAAAACTTGACTTAAAAGGATTTCTTATTGGGAAAGCATTTTCGATGCTATGTAATTTGTTGAAAGTAACATTGGTTAACAATAATTGTTCCGAAACTGTTTTATGTCGCTTTATATTTCTTATCAAGTAGATTTTTATCTTAAAAAAACAAATAATCGTATTGAGGTATAGTCCAGGAGAAATAGGGTTTGAACAACAAAATAATTCATTACAGCAATCTGACAGCGGAATATTGTTGAACAAGCTCTTGTAAAAGAGGACAAAAAAATCGAACCGACAGCAGCTATCCGGGGTGGAATGGGGTGCATTTTTAGAGGTCGAACACAGTTTTTCCCGATTTCTGGCTACACTGTGCATCATATCAAAAAAAGTTCAATGCAAAAGTTGTAGGAAATAATAAGATCTATAACTTTTGTACTGATCATTTTTACCTTAACCTCAAAACTTTTCGAAAAAATGGCTCAAAACCGGTTTTTCGGTTTTTAATTGTTTTCTTTGACAAAAAAGTATCTATGCAGCTGAAACTTGGGCAAAAGATACTCTTCAGTGTTACACAAAGGCAGTAATTTTTTCGGGCGGAAATATTTAGAGGTTGATGTTAAATTTAATTTTTAAGCTAAGAAAACTGAAATTTTTAACTGCGATTCCTCTTAAAACTACACCTCTAAAGGAATTCTGTTTTGGCTCATTTACTCGTTGATATGTCTTCTTTAGATAAATGGTAAAAAAAGGTATACTGCAATGGAAAAAATTACCGCAAAATTGAAAATCTGTGGTCTCTCCGATGAGTAGAGCTACATATGATGTTTCTTATGTAGCAGCTCAAATCCTTTGTTGTTTTCACTGTATTCACCTTAATTTTCATAATTCTTGGACCAAAAATGAAAAATTTTTTTTCTCATTTATTTTTTTAATGGAAATTTATGTAGTGGCATTGAGAATCTCAAATTATAGTGTATTAAGGTAAATACAGTGAAAACAACAAAGAATCTGAGCTGTTACACACGAAATACCAAAACTCTACCCGCGGAAAGACCACTGATTTTCAATTTTTCGCTAACTTTTTCCATTGCATTTTTTACCATTTATTTAAAGAGGTGTAGTTTTAAGAGGGATCTCAGTTAAAAATTTTGGTTTTTTTAGCTTAAAAATTAAATTTAACAACAACCTCTAAATATTTCCGCCTCAAAAATTACTGCCTTTGTGTAACACTGAAGAGTATCTTTTGCTTAAGTTTCAGCTCCATAGAAACTTTTTCGTCAAAGAAAAAAATTAAAAACCAGAAAACCGGTTTTGAGCCATTTTTTCGAAAAATTTTGAGGTTAAGGTGAAAATGATCAGTACAAAAGTTGTAGATCTTATTATTTCCTACAACTTTTGCATTGAACTTTTTTTGATATGATGCACAGTTTAGCCAGAAATCGTGAAAAACTGTGTTCGACCTCTAAAAATGCACCCCATTCCACCCCGGATAGCTGCTGTCGGTTCGATTTTTTTGTCCACTTTTACAAGAGCTTGTTCAACAATATTCCGCTGTCAGATTGCTGTAACGAATTATTTTGTTGTTCAAACCCTATTTCTCCTGGACTGTACCTTTTATATACATAGTTATTTTCTCTTATGTTTAATTGTTTTCTCTCATATCGGGGGCATGGCATCTCCCATTTATTCCAAACTAGGCTCAGCTAAAAACTTTTCCCAAACCATAAGAAACATATGTACGAAATTCTTCTGCGATTGAATTTCGGAAAATTTATTACTCAGGTATAAAAATAGCTAAAAATGTAACGAAAACTATAAAAAAGTTGTACTTTTTTGAAAGAATTAAATCTGGCTAGTCAAATTTGCTTATAGTAGCCGTGTTTTATTCGTTTTGCTTAAACCAAAATTTCAAACAAATGCGTGAACCAGCTCAATTTCTAATTCAATTGATTCAACTCTTTTTGTATTTGCTAAAGTTTGAAGAATAGATGTCGCTGTAGCTGATGTTAGCTATAGACACAAACCTAAAATAGTCAAAAATATATGGCAACTTTGCTTGAAATTTGAAGAAGCGTTCTTAGATCACGCGGGGTCTTGTGCACCCAGTCAGTGCTAGGCCCAAATATTAAAATACAAACAGATAATAACAATAAAAACAGTGATGAAACAACGGAAAACCTAAAGAAAACTTTGGTATTAACGTCTGCGACACTATAAAAACAGTTTGAAATTATTTGATTGCAATAATTAAAAAAAAAAACAAAATCATGTACTGATACGTGAGGCCCCTTACCGCGCTAGGCCCAGTTCAACCACACGGTCACAAAACCGGTTCTGATTTTAAATCCGAATGCCAAACACTGTCATGACTCCTATGTAAGTATACTATATGTCAGAGGCAAAATTATAAAATGTTAAACTTATGCGTTTTATTTGCTTTTAGGTTTAAGGGAACATCCATAAATTACGTGAGGTGTTTTTTTTTTGTGAGATTTGGTGAGTTCTGGCGGAACTGCCCCCCTCCCTTCCGTGAGACTTTTCTCATAATTTTTAGATGTAATCTGCTATAATAATGTATACTCTCTGCATTAAAAAGTCGATGTGAGACTTACGTTGACCCCCCCTCCCCTTTGGTGAGATTTTTCCGGCCCCCCTCTGCCCTATTTTGACTCACATAATTTATGAACGCCCCCTAATCAAAGCGAATAAAACACGGTTAGTATATGTACATGTAGCTTTTTTATAAATTATTTGCAACAAGTAACACATTCTTCATAAATAATAGGTTTTCAGCAAAAAAGATTATATCTTTCATAAAATAAATTCTCCCTTTTAAAATCCCACTTTCGTTTTCGTTAAAGAAACTTCACTGTCATGGCTACAACCCCCCAGCTGGCAACTCTAATCATCTGTCAACGATTAGTTTTAATTTAATTTACGAAACACGCGTTAACTTCTGCGATTAAATTTTGTATTTTTAATATTATAAACAAATTTAATAAAAGAATTATAGTGAAATGTATGGCCTTATGTGTTTTAAGTGTTAAATTCAATAAAAAGGCACAAGAATGTGAAATCTTTGTTGAAGCGGCGTTGTCGGCAGAGCCGCCAGTGCAATGCAGTGTTTTTGTTGTTGTTGTGCTCTTTTTTATTGCAATTCGAAGTGTAATTTTATTGGAAATATTATAATTTGTTCAAAAAAAAGCAACGATTGCTTAAAATTAAGTTTCATTTTTCCAAAATTTCGTGTGTGTGTTTGTTTCCTTTGTTAAAAAGTTGTTGCTACAATGCACAGCATTTGTTATTGTTTTTCACAGTTGCGTTCCAGTGCTCCACAAATATTTTGCTTGGGAATTTTGGAAGGCGATTTTCTATTGCGTGAGCAAATTAATGGGCACAATGAGTAAGTGTTTCCTTTATTGTTTTTATAATTCGTTGTAAAATTTTCATATGAAAAATTAAAAGGCAGAAAAGCGAAAGACAGATTTTTCTTTTGCGTTCTAGAAAAGATATTGTTTCTATATGAATTGTAACAGGAAACAAACTGATTGCGCGCCGTTCGGAGGTTTGATCTGGGAAGTTGAAATCTTGGGAGAATTTTCTTCAAGCCCGATTCTATAATATAGGTATATAGGACAGCAAATTTTTTAAAAAAATTTTTCGGGTATATTTTGTCCGCATTTTCAGCCACACGAAAAATGTGGGTGTGGTTTGACAACAGTGGATGACATCTCCCATACATCTAAAATACTTAAAACACTAAATCTTGGATCCTAACGCAGACTTTTTCTGCGTTTCAGTAAGTCGGTTTTTTCGTGAAATTTCAACGAAATCGGACATAAACTCTGTCCGCGCCGTTTAAACACGTAATATATAGTATATGTTAGATACAATTTTAGCTCGTTTAGTAATAGTAGATATGAATTCTTACATATGAGCCCGTGCCGTGACTGTCCCGAAAATAAGGTAAATTGGAGGTACAATTTTTACACTTTTCGATGCTATATCGGCAATAATACGACGGACTTTGACTTTTAGACGTCGCTGGATTATATGTACCTGTATAGGCTTAGCACTTGATGAATTTCTTAAGAAAATAATCCAGAGAAATCAATCATGACACAATTTCAAGAAATCAGGTGTTCAGTAAATTTCCCTTAATTGTGATTATTATTGTTGGGTCAATCTTTTCATGATGAAATGGCGCACTGTACTGAGCTTAAATGATACCATCGTTGCTAGATTTGATTAACTTTTTGATGTTTAATCTCTGTTGGAAAGTACTACACCGCATATAAACTCATGACAAATTTAAGTTTGTAAGCCAGTGTAAGCCATCGTAAAATTCAAAATATACTTTTTTTATTTGGTTGGTTCGTGTGCTATATTTATTCTCAGGTTCAGTATTGCCAGAAATTTTTCGAGCTGGTAGCTAAAATTGCTAACAAATTGGCTAAAGTAACAAAATTATTTTGGTGGCTAAAAAATTAGGTAGCTACATATGTATATGGTATTGAGGTACATATTAAGTAAAATGACTAAATAGGTGTCGTCCATAAACCACGTGGTTCAGTTCAGAACGCTTTCTATCCCCTTCCTTTCCACGTGATTTTTCTATTTAAACGTTGCTTTGTATATAAGTTTTTCAAATGTTGATAATTTCAGCAGTATTTTTGAATTTGATTTTTTCTTTTTAATTGGGATGCAACATCTTTCAATTAAAAAAAAAAAACTGGAAAAGTGTTTTGTAGGTGCTAAAAATAATATTTTTAGTTACATTTAAAAGAGTAGCTGGCAACACTGATTAGGCTATTAAATGTCAAGACAAGAGTTACAACAGGCGGTTTTTGTTCGAAAGTACGATGTTTATTTTGCCATAAACTTTGTTAAGTACATTGCTAAGTTACTACAGTAAAGGAGGAGTTTCTTGTATAACATGGATTTTCTTGTATCCTACTGACTTGCGAAGTGCGCTAATTGATTCGTCTCTAAATTTGGAGATAAAATTTGTATTGTCTTCTTTCATTTTTTATGGGACACATTTCCTTTGAAGTGGTTTAAAAACAGAAACATCAAACATAACAAAAATAGAAACACTACAGAGATTAGGTTCGATTTGAAAGGATCTTTAAAGCCCTAAAGAAAGTTCTTAGTTCATTAATGACCTTATATTTCGAGACACAGGCTTCTTTCACATGGTTACTCTATAAAGCACAAGTAGGATATAATCTCACTAAGCTAAAAACTATGAGTACGGTGGGTGAGAAAGCAGTTCATACCACACAAAACATTTATTATGATGAAAAAAATGTTTGTTTATTTATGGGACATTTTTTGCCAGAATAAAAGTGGTTGGGGCCTGTAGTCTTATTAATTTTTTTGAGGGTAATATTTGACTTGTTACAAACATATTGTAGTGTTACCATTTTTCAAACTTTGTGAATAAGAATGAAATAAATGATAAACATTTTTTTATCGCTATAAATATTAACTCAACGGAAAATTAAATGCCAGGAATCTGATGTTTTTTAAAAATTGTATTTTTTTTTAAATTTTATTAATCTTCTATAGGGTACATATTTATTATAATAATTATTGTAATACTTTATAACAATAAAATTGTATTCTAAAATTGGATAATAAGATAAACACAGAAATAATATAGGAAAATATCATAACATTGTATGTCATTGTGGAAGTAAAGAAGCATTGTTTCATCTTCAGCTCACAGAATGAACTGAACGCAAAACATTGATCCACAATAGTCGTTGTGAACTAAGCCGTTGGCACAAATATTTCAGCACCCTTGCATGGAAAAGTTACAAAAACTACATCTTTGAAGTTATTTTGCTGATATTTATCAAGCAAATTCTTTGGAAGCTTGGAAAAATACTCTTTCTTCAGTAGCTCTACATATTTCGCTGAAGATTCCACGGAATCACAAAGAGCCACAATGCTGCCGCCCCAACTGAAAAGAATTTAAGTAATTAAATGCTAAAAACATTTTTAAAAGTGTTAAATTTTTATTTACCCAGCTCCTGTGAGTCTAGCACCTATACCAGCAGTATCGGATATTTCAACTAGTTTATCTAAATGATCATGGGAGCATTCATAGCAATGCCTCAAACTATCATGGGAATGTCGCATTAGATTTGATAATAACGTAGTCAGCGGTTTTTCAGCATTTTCTATAGGGGTGCCATTTGAATGTCCGTTTACGCTGTGGTTTTCTGAATGAGAAAGGTGGCATTTTTCACATAGTGTGCGAAATTCTAAAACACGCATTGACTCTGAAAGAATAAGAATAATTATAAGTTAAAATTAAAAATGCACACATAATATTTCATGAGCCTGAGAAACTATTTTGTCTTACCTTGTAGTACATGCAACGCTCTGTCTCGCAGCTTAAACTTTGACATCTGGCGCGTATTTTCAGTTAAAAATTCCTGAACAAACTCCTCTTCCGTTACGGAGAGTTCTTCACAAATGTCCGTACGTGTGTAGATATCTTTAGATAATACTTCTTGTGCTAATGCCTCCAACTCGCCCAGATTGCAACCCAACTCTTGTTGCAATTGCGCAAGTCGTATTACTTGACGCCAATTTTTAAATTTCGATACTTTGGCCAAAATACGACAAGCTAAGCGACATTCAACTACACGTTCATTAAAATCTGATGATGCGGCTTTATTTTTTTCAGCTAAACTATTGGCAACAACAAAACATATACCAACGGGCAAGTGTATAGGCGTAGCACGCAACTCTGGGTGAAACTCAATGTATTGTGCACAACCTTCTTTAGCTAGATATGCAATGGCTTGATCCATACCACCACCTTGAGTGCCGATATAACGCTCACAGTTTGCTGATATTGACGAGAGACGTTTGCGATCCAGTGACAATTGATGCACATGTGCCGTAGAAAGTGCAGCTGCGCTGACCAGAGCGCTTGAGCTGGATAAACCAGAACCGGGTGGTATATTACCGCTTAGTGCCACATTCATTCCGATCAGAGAAGTGTTTGCATCCAATATTTCATAGATACCTTTGATGCCACATAAATAATATTGATACCATTTGGGACCGCCGGACTTAGGTAGATCAATGCTGTTGAGAAAAATAAAAATAATTTTGAAATTAATATAATACGAGCATAATTCGATGTGAAGTGAATTTTACCTGAGCGTTTTAAGATCACATTTATAGTTTTCAAATTTTTCGCTTTCAATATTCCTTAGTTGTAAGAATGTATTGTCCTTTTGAGTACCAACAGCCAAAATAATACATTGATGGATAGCCATGGGCAGCACTGGGTAACCGCAATAGTCCACATGTTCGCCAATAATATTGACTCTAAAATCGAATAAGAATTGAAGTAAATTTACTTACTATATAATTCAAAACATTGTGTCAAATTTTTTATTATAATACCTTTATGCACTACAACTTGTTCATATAATACTTAGAACTAACGAGCAAATTGTTCCAATCAATGATAAATATGACATTGTGTTTCATAAATAAAAAATTACATCGTGATTTTAAGTTAATATCTGAAGTGTTCCCATCGGTTGCTTCAGAAATATTGTTTACCCAATCAAGTCAAGAAGTTTAGGTTTTTATTTAAAAAATTGAAGTTCCTACTTGTATAGGTATTTTTTACTTAGCACTGTTTACAAAATGTCCGCTTAAACTAAATCCGAACCTTAACTTGTTTGCGATAAGACCATAAGTGTCACATATTCAGATATAAAAAAATTGATATAGGCTATTTTAAAAAAACGCGACACAAACTGAACTACTAACACTCAGGACCTTAATCTGAAATACACGGCCCTGTGCAGTTCGATAGCTAAATGTAACTCGTTCGTATACGAAACAGTGCCAAAAAGTTTAGCATTTTGGAGTAATATTAATTCAATAACGATTGGACTTTGTCTTTAATTGCATTACACAGCACAGATTTTTAACACCAAAATATATAGTCGGCGTTGGTTGGCCTTACTAAATATAATGATGCGTCTCTAATACACCAAAATGGGTCCAAAGTAAAAGAAAGTAGCGATGTCTTAATCGCACTGTAGAAACCAAACATTTTCCTTATGCACTTTGATGTTTCCCTTAAATACTGAATTTGTAATCTGTAAATTTCAGATCCAGTTGAGTCGATTTTCTCTAGATTTGTGGAGTATATTACATAGTATGTTACTAAAAACATGAGTTGAGAAAGACCATTTTACTCGCTAGCACCACTCAGAGATTATTTTTCTCAATCTCCGAAGAGTTTCATCTTCCAAAAGTTTGTAACATTTTTCGACTTTTTCAACATTTTATGACTTTAAAAGATTTTAAAGATTTTTCTACTTTTCCAACATAGTCCGACAATTTTCTTGACTCTTCAAAATTTTTGACTTCTTCAAAGTTACTTGAATTGTTAAACATTTTGACATTTTCAACATTTTTCGGACAATCGGAAATACATACATATGTACACACGCACGTGTTGCATTCTATTTTACGATATACAACAGATAAATCGTTTGCGAAATCTTTTTTCAAATGACAAAAACTGATAGAAAATTTGACGAAAGTTCGCATCAACGAATTGTTAACAATTTGTGTTCAAATGGATTTTTGTTGTACCATTTGACACAACAAATTGAGTAAAAAATTGATGTTGTGAACTCGCCTAAACCTTACCTTCCTGGTACACGAGCAAAAAAATGTGGTTCAGATCCGAACTGATTGCGGTAAAATTCTCGCAGTTCTTGTATACGTTGGAACCAACTATTATCCGCACTTAGTTGCGATATCCCAACGAAGATGTCGTCAGCATCGCCTTTAGCAAAGTCACCAGGCATTACGTGTTATGCACAAAACCAGAGTTCATACACGAAAATTTGTGAATTTTAAGCTGCGGCAGATGTCCCAAATATTTAAACAGTCTGGCAACACGACCACGCAAAAATCAACAACAAAGAATAACAATGTGAATGAAAGTACGAAGAAATGCAAATGCGCGACACAAATTGATTAAGAACAAAAAAAAAAACTTAAACCGGCTCTTGTACAATGTTTGATAAATATAACTGGAATCTTTTATTTTATCACTAAATAACAGGGTTACCAGCGCCTTTATTTTCGAATTTTAAGAAACTACGCGTGCTGCATCACAACTCGGCAGCAGTAAAACGTTCTGTTCTGCAGTACGAAAGTGAACGAAAAGAATAGAAACCAGAAGAAAGAGTGCAAGAGAATCGCCGCGTCAGCTGTTTTTATTTACGAATAAATGAAATTGTATCGCTCTTCGTACGGACGTGTCTTATTTTGTACTTTTTTCATTTACGATTTGTCACAATTTGTTTCTTTTTCGCGTGCAAAAAATTGATACAAATGGTTTTTTATCGGTTTTTGTTTATTTTTAATTTTACTGATAAAACACTTGTTTTGTTTTGTTACTGAAAGTGAAGTGAAGAAGGCAACCGAAATGTTGTGTGTGTCGTGTACGATGAAACCAAGAAAACTGAAATCAATTGGGCCTTGTTTTTAGCATTTGTAGAATTCTTGAAGATGTTTAATTTCTTATCAGAAGTTGAAACAGCTGCTTTGTGGAAATACGCTGGGATATTTGGTATGTTAAGTTTAAAGCGAAATTTTGTTATTTAAGTTGGATGGGAAAGAAGGATGATTCAATAGCAGTTTACAATTTAAATCTATGAATATGTTTTCATTGATCTTAAGTTTCCTTCAGCTCCCTTTCGCAAATTTTTTATTAAACAAAACTTGAAAGTTGAATGACTTAAAATCACTGTTTATGATTCCAGCTTTATTGTGTATATCCTAATTAAAAAACTTATTTTTCGGATTCAAAATTAATAAAATTTAATTTTTTAATAATTAAAACTCTTTTTATTAAATTTGTTTTGCATTTTCCGATTGACAAATAAAAAAGTGCCGAAAAAATTTTACCGCTATTTTTTAAGCCAGCATATAAGAAAAAAAAATCTCTGATCCCTGTGTAAGTAGATCTTTGGTTTCAATCATTTGATGTTTTCACTATATTCGTCTTAACACTAATCATACCAAGACTTAATATATACCTATTTCTACCATAGCGGGTCAAATGACCCGACTTTATGTTTCATGCTTGAATGTATGAAATATGTATGTTAGGAAGGAAATAAAAATATAAATTAAATTTATTATAATTAAACAAAATAGTATGTTGAGCATTTCTATTACAAAAGCAAAAAATAAAAATTTTTAATTCATAGTTCATCGCATTTTTTACATATAAGTGTGTCCATTGTACATATTCCGCAAACATATTTTTTACATTTAGAGTAAATTTTTTTGGTTTTATTTTCTTTACAGTATCCTATTTGACATCTCATACGTTTGTAAGCATCTGTAGTAGACTTAGGCAACGATTCTTTCGTATTTGTTTCTTGTTTTGGTTGTTCACGGGCGTCTCGAAAATCGGCGCCAAGTTCTTCTGCTAGCTTGAGTAAAAAATTTTGTCTCGAGATATTTTCTCCCGTCGTTTGCTTATACAAAATCCAGGCATTTATGCCAGCTAAATCAAGGATATTGAAAAAACTTGGAGAGGCCATCTGCAAGACTTAGATTTTGTAGTAAATTTCCTCGCCATTTGATCGGTCATGTCTACACCAAATTTGGTTTTATTGTAATATGAAACAGTTTCAGGTAAACGTTTATCATTGTTTTCTACTTTAACGAATTTATGTTTAGAACTAAGTAAAAGTACTTTTTTTGTTGGCTTACTTTTATAGATTTTATAGAACAAAATTCTTAACGGGTCAAATGACCCGTTATGGTAGATATCGGTATACATCAACGATTACTCAGAATAAACAAAGCAAAACAAAACAAAAAAATTTTTTTTAAATGTACATTAATTACTTAGAAAAAGTCATGAGGTCAAATGTGCAAACGCAATAAAATTATACGTGCATTTTCAATGCAAAAGTTCAAAATGGGTCATTTGACCCGGTATGGTATGTTTAGTGTTAATACACTTTGATTTGAAACTGTCATTTGGGATTTTTTCCTATATGTAAGCTTAAAAATAGCGGAAAATTTATTTTTCGTTACTTCCTTACGTGTGCATCAGGATAATTGAAAAAAAAAAAATGGGTTGCACTCCGGGAGTGCCGACAGAAGTGAAAACAAATCGTTTAATGGCAAGTTAGTGTGTTAGTTGGTATGTGTGCGTTTTCTTTTTATATGGCAATGCAATGGAAGACAAAAACGGAATATGTATTCAAATTTTACTCTCGCTCTCAACACAACGCAACAACGCGGAATTTGAAAGAAACAAACATGTAAGCATAACAATCGTTGAATGAGAATGGAATGTGTCAGTGTGTCTGCTTTGCTTTTTGTCTTGCACTTGGAATATTTATTTAAAAGAAACAATAGAGCATTCAAATTTTACTATCGCATTCATGACGGGGAATCTTGATGACGGTCGGTGTCGCGAGTTTATACTTTTTTCCTCAGCCGCAAAACGTGCCATAAGAAGTTTTCACTTCAAAAATTATAAAAAAAGGTCAAATTTTCTTAATTTTTTTTACTCAAATTCCGAAAAATGAAAATTTTGCAGCTCTGGTAGCAACCCTAGGAGTTTTTTTTCTTCAAAAATGAGGATATACTCGAATATGAACTAATATTTGAATTTTTAGCGTTCCCGAAAAATTCTAGAACATGTCAATTATACGTGTGCATACTTAAGTTCTCTTAAAATCTGACAAGCTGGGACAGGCATACGACCCATATGTTATTTTTCTGAAGATGAGATGTGTCCTTAATGTTTCTGAAGAAAAACATTTGTTTAATACTTAAGAATCTAGAGATATTCTATGCAAAATGTGTCAAAAACGATGTAATCTTTATACAATATGAGTGCTCGTAAAACCTCCAGCAAAGTAGTGTTGTCCGAACTGATCCACATTTTGTCTTTCACTGCTTTGCGACGCCACTGATTATCTGTAGTTTTGTGAATGTGAGGCCTTCAGTTAGAAATGATAACCGTGTCTTAAAATTGTAAATGGACGGAGATACTGAATGAGACTTGCTGTAGGGTAGATCTGTCACATGTTTGTTTCTGTGAAAAAGAATTCAATCGTCTACAGTGAAGTTGTTCAATTAAAATTTTACAGTTTGTGTTGCGCAGTTGTGAGGCGCCTCATACGTATTGAAGTACATACATATGTATGTATATGTATACAATACACCAATACATCAAGAAATTATTGTGTATTTTTTTTTGAGCCCCAGGATATTGATATTTCTTGCAGGCTAATGTGGGCACATAACAAACAGAAGTCCATATTTTAACTAGTTCGTTAAAAAAAGACGCTGCTTTTGCTTAAGGATAACTCCAGGGATTAAAATTTTTCGTACAATAAGATTTGACTAAGCTTTAACGATTTCTTAGATTACTCACATTTTCTTAACAATTTTATATGCGATGATCTTTAAAAGCTGAAGAAAAATAACGATACATTATTACATTTCAGTATTTTTTACCAAAGTGAATTTAGCAAAAATTCAACTTTCTGCTCAGCTCTTAAAATAAACTGCGTTAATTTTTGACGCTCAATCCAAATACGGTTTTTATTTTCTGATTATTAAGATAAATGGGTTCAAATGGGTCAAAATACCGATTTTGATCATTATCGTAGAGTTAGAACATTTTTATCACCATTTCATTTGATACAAATAATTAACTCTTCACCTACATTTTTTATCTAATTTTTCTGTTGTTTTGCTTCAGAAGTGGCTGATAACAGTTTTCATGCCTAAGTTATAGGGCGTTCAATCCCGAAGAAATTTTTTAATCCCGGCGTTTAACGAAAATTGTGATTTTAAATCTATAGATTTTAGGAATTGAGATTCATTTTTTTTTAAAATGGGGTGGGCCGAACTTTCGAAATAGAGTTCTGTTAGTGCGCAGAAATTATTATGCAAAAACGCTAAGAAAATGAAAAAAAAAAAAAATAAATAAATCGATGTTCGTAAAAATCTACAGTTCGTAGTAAACAGTCAAAGTTTCATATGTTTGGTCGAAAAAGACAAAATTTTCAAAAATAGTAATAATTTTCAAAATAACAAATCCTTGTAAATAATAAATATGTATTTCACTACCGCAACCGTATTTTCTGTCTAAATAGAAAATATTTTTTCTACAAGTTCAAGCACTTAAATAGGTTTCAGTAAGGCAGAATTACTGAAATATGTGTAATAAATTTCAATTTCAACGATATATCAGAGAAAAAAAAAAGATAATGCTAAAATTTAAAATAGGTCTCGAAGAAGAAGAAAATTTCTATCGGACCTCATTAATGGTCTTATAAAAAAATTACCTTTCGATGTGATATAACCTCAAATATCTCACAAAACCATGACTTTCGCACTCTTCATTTAAGAAAATATTTTTTCTTTTATTAGTTATGTATGTATGTGTAAAAAATCAAAACTTCACAAAATCGTGGTTTTTCGCACTTTTAGGTTGAATATCTTTAACCCCTGTTGTCAAACCACGCCCAAATTTTCCGTGTGGCTGAAAATGCGGACAAAATGCAGCCGAAGGTGATCGGGTTGGAAAAAATTCTTCTAAAACATCAGCTTCTTAGATCAAACCTGCGAAAAAGTTTGTTTTCTATACAATTCATATGGAAACGACGAAAAAGCAGAAAAACGAAGAACAGATTTTTTTTTGCGCTTAGTTAAATGTTATTTTTCTGGACAAACGCATGGTTCAAGTCGGGTAGAAGCTCTGAAGAAATGTTTGAGGAACTACAATATAAGGCCTTCAGAAAATTATATTTTCAGTGCTCCCGAGACAAAAACGAGAAAACAAAATTTACCTGCGCCGACTGCAATTGTTCCATTTGCATAGAAAATTATTTATTTTTATTAGTTCAGTACATAATATAAAACTTTAAAATAAATATAAAAACACCCAACGTCATTGGCCGTGTTACATTTCCGAATCATATTGACGACAGTTTAGTATTACTTATATTTTGAACCATCTGTAGAACAGAATTATAACTTTTTCTCCTAGCGATTCACTGCTCTTGCTCCTCATTCTCTACGTTTTCCAAATAAAAATTAAAATAAAATTACAAAATTAATTTTTTAACATGAAATGCATGTAAATATGTAAAGTGTGATAACAACTTATAATTTTTCTAACACTTTCTCAGTGGTTTCAGTTCACTATCATTTACAGTTTCCCTTTCTATTTCCTTTCGCATCGAAAAATAAGCTACAAAACACTTTTCAAAGCAGAACTTCAAGTGTAATTCGAAAATAGCCACCACTGTAAAGGGTTTGTATACTCGCTAAATGAATTAAGCAAATAGCAATGTTGAAAGATGTCTTCGATAAAAAGTTTCAATAGCGTAGTGAAGAGGACGCTACTTGTAAAAAGCGTCACACACGCACGTAACTTCATTGGGAATCATGTAAACAGTATTGGTCTTAAGCGGGAAAAATTCTCGTGACATAACGTCTAAAGGGTTTTAATTATTCTAAGAAATTATTATCTTGATTTTTTGAAAGACATTAAAAAAAATGTTTGCTTAAAATAACTGATTATTTGGTTTTATGAAACAAAAAATAAGTGAGCCTCACACGTTTCGCAAGAAATTTTGTACGTAGTTTGCCAATAGTTGGTGCCGAAAGTCAAATTTTCGTTCATTATGTTAAGCTTTTAAAAAAATATTTTTCTAAATATTTTGACCAATTCTAAGAACTTTTTACTCTTACTCAGTGCGATTATTAGTGGAAATTGATAGCTAAAGATCGTTTATACAGTAAATCAGAGATGCACACAAAAACTTCTTCGGGGGCTGGTTACAACAACATCATGCTCCTTTCTTCCAAACTCCAAAAAAATTTTGCGATATTGCCGAACATTTATTAATTTGTTGCGTTAAGCTATCGCATACAAATAAAATAAATAAGAAAACAAAATGCAAGAGCTGAAGGATCAAGTGACTTGAAAGCAAAATAAAAAAAGGCAAAAGGCATGCAGGGATAGGGAACTGAAATTTATTTACTTGAGTAAGTGCTTTGAAGAAAGAATTATACAAACAAAAAGCATGCACTGATTGCGAACCGAAATGATCTAGGCCGAATAACGGAAATTTCTGGATGTTTTTTGTTGTTGCAAGAGCTGAAGGAGCTGAATGAGCTGCGAGTTATGGATCCTTGCGCAGGACCTTGATCAACGTCCTTCTAATTCGATTTAGCTATGTCTGTCGTTTGTCTGTCTTCTTGTGGAAACCATGTTGACAGAAATCCAAGCGAGATAGCTTTCAACTTTTGTCGAATATTTGCTTAAACTAATTATAGCACTATGCTCTTGAGGCATTACTTGTGAGCCATTCGCAGACACGCTTTCCATTGGATTATTGTACTCACCACGTTTGTCGACAAGCTGTTTTATATAACATACATATATCATCACTCAGTTGTCTGTCTGTCTTTTTCCCATCTATCTACCTCGTAATGAATTTTCCATGCGTTAAAGTTAAAATTTAATTACTCTGGTTAACATATTAAACGCATAAACTATCGATTGATAAACCAAATGCGCATTTTTTTGTCGACTAAATTCTGCTGTTGTTGTTGTCGCATTACAAGTAAATGTGTGCAAACACATGTACACGCTGCATACGGATGCTCATGCAAGCGTGTGTGTGTGTGTGAGTGTGTCTGTGTTATGGTGCATAATGAGCTACAACATGTTAACATAACTGCACAAAGTGCATTACCGTTATATTGTGCACACTTGCAACATGTTGGCATTTAACATTTCACTCCCATTTCCGCTTCGTCCCCCCCTGCACCACCCCTGTGTGTCTGTCCTTTTGTCGTGTTCAACAAATGCGAAACATGGCCTATCGATGGCCGCCCACTGGGCAGCATTTAGTTAATCAGACACACACCAACATCAACACAACATGCACACACACACATACACTAACACATAGGACATCACACAATGTAATTGATTTTGACTTTGACACCTAAAGTGTTTGACATTATTTTACAATCAACTACATTTCCACACACACACACACATACAAACACACACACACAGAGGCGGCACACAAACGTACAAATGATGCTGCTTGGAATCGTTGTTTTGAAATGTCCTTTCATTGTCCTGCGGCTAAGCATGTTTTTGGGAACTGTATTGCAATGAGAAAAACAGCAGCAACAACAACAACAACAGCTTTAAGCGCACCGTAAATTGTTGCTGATGGTGTTGTTGTTGTGTTTTGGTGTTTTTACCACAAACTACTCTGTCAACAACACAGGTAACAAGGTGACTCCTTAGCTGTGTTTGACCACGATTTGGAAATGAACAACAGAAATTGGGTGTTAATTTCATGTTTGTCTCAACATATACACACGTAAGCACGCACACACACACACATACAAAGTTCGTGTTATCATTATTCAGTTAAGTTTTGTTGCAATGTGTTAGGCCAAAACTAAACAATTTGGTAACATTGATCATCTAAACGGTTCTATCTATAATTATAACTTAAAATCATAGAACATTAATAGCGAGGTAGACAAAAGACAGGTAACTAACAGAGAGAGAGTTAGAGGGAACAACGCATATGGACGACAGGCAGGAGGGCTCAACAGTAGGCAGGTCTGCCTATAATACGATTGGCAACCGACTTTATTCACATGCCCACGGTGAATATCTTAACTGGTGGATATTAAAGAAAATCTATACCGCACTAAGTTGGCAAAAAAGTAACGCTTTTGAGCATTTCCACCCTAAATAATAAAACTAAAAATTTATTACGCCCATCCGTGGGGAAACGTCTACAAAACTTATTGGCATAACCAGAGATGCCCCCGACTCTCTTGAAAATTCGTTTTTACTCCAACGATGCAAAAGTATTTGTAGCATCAATTTATAAGGAAAAAATTTTTCTTATGCAGGACCCAGTAGCGTCATTTCACCAAATGCTGGGGGGGGGGGAGAGTTTAAATAACATATCGAATGGATGATATTTATTTTTTCCTGCATCGATGAAGAAATGCCATAAAATGTTTTTGGATATGACCAGGGGCGCCTCGACCCAATTTATGAAAATACAAAATATTTCACTATCGCTGTTGTTTGCATTATTTCGAAAGTTGCCCTTCGATAATTGATATCCATGCAGGATACACATAGAATATCATACTAATCTTAACTATTATTATAAATGTGAGAGTGTGTTTGTCTCTTTGATCTTTTAAAACGACCGCCAAGTGTTCATCAACAATTGAGGCTCCCAGTTGCAAAACCGACCAAGTCCCTTTTCCATACTTTTGGACAAACAACGAAAAACGTTTATGTATCTTCATCTACGTTAATTGAAAAATTAAAAAGTATTTCCCACATAATGACTTATGAAATTTCTTACTCAAAGCACGTCAGATCAGACTTTTCAAGATTTATTTGCGTATGTGTTTGAGAAAACAATTTTGGACTTGGCCGGTTTTGATTGCAAGGCGTTGGAAAAAAAGTGAACTTGGCCGGTTTTGATACCAATGTACTGGACGGTTTTGATTCCAAGGCGTTGGACTGGTTTTGAAAGTAAGTTCATGGACTTGGCCGGTTTTGAAATCCATGAAACAAAAATAAATTAAAAAGTGTAATATTTCTGTCAAAAAATGTTTTTTAATCTAAAACCATTGTAGAAAGATAAAGCGTGGTCAAGATTTTGATATATGAGAATATCTCAAAAGTTTGATTTTTTTGGACTTGTCCGGTTTTGCAACTGGGCACCTCAATTATCTTCACTGAATTCTGATATTCCTATGGCTCTGGATCATTTCCAATGTCGAATAGCTCACGAGAGAAATCAAACGGCATTTTGCGGAAATCACCAACTGAAGTCTGCGGGCAATCTTAAATAATAAATGAAACGTATGATAGAGCAGAAAATCTGATCACATAAGCTTGAAGAGTTTTGTGGAAGATCTATGCGCCGCACAGTCATATTTTAGCGGAAAAAATGACATTTTTTCATCACTAAATCTCATAAATTTAATGATGCAGTTTTATAGACAAACATTTCACTATGAAGCCGCATGCTTTTCTTTTCCTAAAAAGGGATATTTTACCTTCGCAAAAAATGAACCAAAGTCACTTAAGGATTGTACGTGGGAAACTGATTAACTTTTTCATGCAACTCAGTGGTGTATTTATATAAAATATTTTTGCACAAATCAAAATGCTTTTCTCTTTAAAATACAACGTTTGCAATTTCCCTTGTCTAGCTACGTTCTTTGACTGTAAAAAATGTAAGATGAGACTCTACTCTTTCAATTTAAGTCAAATAATTTTGCTGAACAAAGTTAAAAGTTTTCTGAAAAAGGTCACATGTAATGTAATACATATGTACATACATATATGTAAATATAATCTGAATTTACCAAAACAGTAAGGTGAATTCTATTTCAATGGGAAGTTGTCCTCAGATTAACCTTAACTAAGAAGTTAATTTTCCAGAAATAAAGTATTACATTAATATTTATTGAGTTTCCTTGTGTTAACCATGAATTACAAAATCTTAAAAAAAGGTTTTTGTGCGACGTGACGTGAAAAACGGCGGATAAATTACGAGTACTACAGGGCAGCAGACAAACCACAAAGATTTCTGATCATTAAAGATATATGTGGTAGAAGCTCTGTTCCAAATGTAAAGGTGCTTTTATCTGCCACACCTTGTTCTAACATAATAAAAGAGTTTTTTACTCTGAATGCAGTGTGAAATATAAAAAAATTAAAAACTAAAATGAAACAAAAGAAATGCAAACATTTTTAATAAAGAAGAATATAAAAACAAAAGACTCGAAATCATAGAGATAAATTAATTAATTTTGTTTCTGACTTTTGCATATGATTTTCATAACAATTTTTGTTGTTGTTGTTGTTTTGCAGGGCATTGTTTGCAATTTGAAATGCAAACAAAACCCTAAAGCCAACAGCTACAACAACAACAACAGCAACAAAATATAAATAAACAACAAAGCTTCGAAATTAAACAAAAAATCAACTACCAAAGACGATGATGGTGCAATCGCAGGCTACAGCTAATATGCAAAGTAATAATAACAACAACAACAATAATAACAACAATAATAACAACAATATTCCCACAAAACATATGCATATGACTTTATTATTTATATTAAAAAATTCACACACACTCACAAACGCACACATAAAAATACTAACACAATTGCATTCAAAACAAATGAAAATAGAAAACAGAAGAAGAGGAAATTCAACAAATAGAAAATGAAAATTTGAAAGGCGCCTTCGTACAATGCTGCCAAAATCCTCCATATTCTCGCCGCGTTCACAAAAATATTCAAAAATTATGCGACGCGCTTTTGTTCAGCCCACAAAAAAAAGTTGGGAAAATTAAAAAACTTTTTCCACACACATGCGGATTTTGTATTAAAACAATTACATAAAATTTTTAAATAGCATATGGAAAAGCACACCAACACATGCACACACACACACACATGTATAACCACACATTGACAACAAACTCATTGACACAAGTGCGAAAATGCACATGGGACTTTAATGGTGTCCCGCCTATTTCCGTTTTGCTTTCGGCAAAGTTTTTTTTTTTTTGTTAATTTTCATTGAAAAAGCGACTCCATCCATATTCTGTCGAAAAAAGTCGCCCCTTAATTAACTACGATTTTCAAAGAGCGGATGGCTTGTTGTGCCAGAAAACAAACATTTTCACTTTGGGCGACAAAAAATGCCATTAATTAGCTTTTAATAATGAGGCGAGACCTATTCATTTATTTGTCACGTCAGACTTTTCGTAACTCAAGTAATTTTTACTTGAAAAAATTATCTTTTTTTATTTAACACATTGTCGTCTGAGAGTGGGATCCACCAGTGTTGTGGGGTAAGCCGAAAATGGAAGTGCACCGTACTTTGACGCTCTGTACTTTATACTTATCCTGACGAGAGATGAAGGTCAGGTATCACGGTTTGTCAGGAGTCTCTGGAACTTCGGTTCCAGCCCACTGAGTGTGAATCGTGTGTGGAGCCTACGGGTGAACATCATGGTGGCTGTGTTGAAACTCAAATTGCCGGGCAGAGCTAAATGTTGCGCTCAATGTGGAGTTGCATTTTTCCAACATAGTGACCGTTTACAAAGGCAGCAAGAGGTGAAGATGAGGTCTCGATCCAAGCCAAGGTTGAAGTCATATTCTTACGCAGAACTTAATTTGGTAACTGTTTTCAAGGGTCGTGCTTTAATAAGGCACGTATTTTTAAATCGAGTGTGGCACGGCATACCGTGGCTTCAAGGACATCTGCTCTTTGAAAGTAAGCAATTTTCGAAATCCAGCTTCAATGGGCGATAGACCTTTTTATGGATGAAGACAAAATTAGTTTAATTAATGTCAGTCTAATATATTTCAATTATATATGCTCAAATAACCATGGATTTTCATAAAACCCAGCCTGAAGCTGACAGCTTTCATTAACCCTTGAGTAGAAAAAAATCTTTAGTCCCTCGACAATCTGAACAAAATCTATGCATTAATTTATTATACTACTCAAAGCTAAATCCTAATCGTAGAATTTTTTTGGCACTTCAGATTTTGAGTATTCTACCGTAAAGTAGCCAGTAGAGAACATGCGAAAATGTCATTTTTGTTTTCTGTGTTTTCACTGTATGAAAATCCTGAACTGATGGAGTGGTAGATTTAAAATACATTTTTTAATGATCTTGGGGTACGCAGAATCTAAAACAGGCCACTGAACTATTTTATGACGTCAGAATAATCATATATAACAAAGTTGTCATTTTTTCTCCACTGGCGACTCACTCTACTAAGTAACTCAAAATATCACGTGCCAGAAAATTTCCACGTCCAGATATGAATTCAGCATTGAAAATTTTATAAGTAATGATAAATTTTATTTTGTTTTGAACGAATTTAAAAAAAATTATCATTATTTTTCATACATATTCCTCAAAACTGTGAATGGAAGAATTTCTAGTTGTGTAATTGGAACGTTGCATGAAAAATGTAATAATATAAGATCCTCTAAGTAAATACTTAGTATCAACAAATTTAATGAATTTTTTTTAAATAAAAGTCCTAAGACTTCAACGTTATGTCAGAAATGGTCATAACATTTTGACCTTGATCTGCTGAAGTATACATATGGATAATAGCAGAAGTAGAAATCCCAAATTTAACAGTGATTATTTAGACCATTTTTTAGGTCAAATATAGCATTTCTCGTCTACTTTCTTTGAGTAGTTTCTTCAATAAAAAGTAAATCAATAAATGTGCTCCATGCCTTAAAATAGAAAGAACATATTTTCTCTTGGGTAAAATTTAAAAATCTATTCACTACTTATTAATAAGACCTCAATCAAAAATTGCATTTGAATCAAAAGCCTTAAATAAAAGTCAATTAACTTGGCTCTCAATATGCCTATCAATTAGTTGGCAAAAACTAAAAATGGTCAAGTTCTCAAATCGAAAATGCCAAACTTTCAAAATTTTAATGAAATATTTTATACCATCGGCAAAAAAAAGAAGAGATTCCACTGCTGAAATAGTAAGTATGGCTTGTTAATCAATGGTTTCTGCAAAATTGCAGTTTCAATTTGAAAGCTCCACAATTGTTGTCAATAATGATTATGCGGTTACAATTCCTGTCATTAGTACAATTTCATTGAATCGTACCACTTATGTGTATTTAGATTAGACTGTACATTATTTCTCAAGTTCTGTGATCGAGGAGATTGGTATTTTAATAATTTTGTTGAAAAATAAATAACATTTTCGAAATGAAAAAAACTTTTTATTTTAGCCCAGTATACGCGTGGTATGCAATCCAGCACTTTGCGGTTTTTAAATTGTATTTTTGTTTGTTCGGAAACTGACACAATTAAAGAAAATCGTCGAAAATTTTATTGTGAAAGTAAAAATACACTAAAAAAAAGCATTCCACGATTTTTCCACAGTGATTTTTTCAGGGTATCAATTTTTTTTAAACTTTTTGAAATATTTTTTCTATAAGCTTTTAGTTTTCAAATACATAATGAATGTAATAAAATAATAAGGTACTGTTCGATGAACAAGACACTGTGTCAAAATCAAATTCTTTTTCAGTTCAAAAAATGTTTTTATTAAAAAAAAAAAGTTTTGAAATAACCGACATGTCGCGACAGTGCATTGTGTTAGGTTGCCTGCTATGTCTCAAATTTCTTTAATATTGCTTAAAATAAACGAAAATTTCAACCTACAAATTTTTGTTTTTGTACAGTACTCGAAATTACTCAAAAAAAAAGCTTTGAAAATATAAAAGTCATTGAAAATAAGGCTCTTGCCAATATTTTTTAAAAATAATTTTTTTCAGTGTACATTAAACTTTTCTCAAAACCTCATAAGATTAATTAATTTTTTCTGTCAACCTGCCTGGTCGGTGAGACAAGCTACACTGAGCTTCCTTAGGTCAAAAATTTTGTTTTTCACAAACCATTAAAATAGCGCGAGAAGCTTAGAAAACATTTTCGGAAATAACGGATAGTCTAATTTGTATGCATGCATATCCTTAAGGAAGTGACTTGGAAGGCAAGTGATGACGTATACAATCAAACTAAAAAAAAACTAAACCATTTAATCTAAATCTTGTGTCCGCTGTCATGTTTCAATGAGTGGTGTTTAAATGTTTTCATAACAACAACAATTCCACAAATGCTTCAAGAAGAGGTGAAAATATCAAAAAAAAGTTTTTTAATTCATAAAATTAAAACTTAAAGTTTTCATGATATCAGTTCCGCACCTAACTACTTTGACGCCGTTGTGTCCTTAATTTTTATAATGTTGTAGGTAATAGTGTGTTATATCCTCTAAATTGATATATTTTCAGGGATTAGAAACTTTCTAAAATGAATAGAAAGTTTTTTAGACTTCTCCAGTATCCAAATTTGAATTTTATTTCTTTCCAAAATATAAGTGCATAATTTCGCTTAACCCTTTATAAGGCATAAGCATAAAATTCTTTGAAGTTTCACTGTGCTTTTCTTCATCGGATTCAAAATTATCATATTGACACGTCGAGATCATTAGGTAAACCAAAAATCTCTAATGCGTAAGCTAAGTACTTCTAAGTCATTCAGTACTTTTCCATTAATTTTCAAAATATAAATCAGTAACAAACAATAAAAACTGTCATAGATTCACGGGCAAAGGGAATATTTTTACCACCACAAAAAACATATACCATAAAAATCTGTGAAATCTAAAATTGAAAATATGCACGAATTTCAATGAAATATATAATTAGCTTAAGTAATAATAACAACTTACTGTTCACGAGTCTTAGATATCACAGATTTATAAAGACTTATCCAGTCGTACCGAAAATCACCCGATTTCAATCTTCCAAACGTCACAGTGGAAAAACTAAAATGGCGACTTGTCACTACCATAGCTCAAAAATGTAGACAGGATATCCATAAAAATTTTGCCGATAAGAAAAAAAACTTACCCTAAAATTTATTCCAAAAAAAATTTTGAAATAAGATGAGTGAAAAATACTCCCGCTGCCTTAAAAAGGGTTAAGGACGATTTTATTGCTCAAATTAGGTCTAACAAAACAATTTATCATTTCCTCCACACAAAATAAGTAAGCACATAAAAAGTGACCAATGCTAATATTCAGATATTCGGTTTTTGTTCTCAGAGGCATCAATTGGGTAGGGCTAGGAGGGGCATTGCCCCCCCCCCCCAAGGATCTGATATTACTGTACATTACACCGATTCAATTCAAAATATCATCGATTCGATATGTTATTTAAGCTCTCTCTTCCCCCCCCCCCCCCCCAAGCTTTTGGTGAAATGAGTCCACTGTTTGTTATCCATCTTCTACGTCGATTTTTTTATGCTCGGAAAACAAAAAATAAAAACTTTGTTATTGGGGTCAACGACGCTATAAAAACAGTTTAAAGGCGCTTGATAGCAATATTTAGAAAATAAAAACAAATTATGTACTGATGCTTGAGGCCCCTTACCGTGCTAGGCCCCGTTCAATCTCACGAGTTTGCCGGCCATAAAACTGGCTCTAATTGGTCAAAGGCAGAATAATAAAAGGTTAAACTTGTGGGTTTTGATCATAAAAATTCAGTATTTCTCAACTATAAGAAAACAGTAATAACTAAGAGTTTCAAGAAAAGTGAGATGAGGTCTCTCTTCCTATAAACAATCACATATAGTTGTAATTTATTGAACATTTCTGAATTTAATAAGCCAAAATCACATTGAGGGTTGAGCGTCAAAAAATTCAAATTCTTTTTTTTTTAAGAGTAGTGCTATTTGACTCTACAATTTGTGGCCCTGTGTATTTATATTATAATGAAAATTTAATAATAGGAAGCTAATTATAACACAATTTTAAACATTATTCATATTCACGATAGGAAACTTTTCGACGTGACATACATACATAAGCAATGCAAGTGAATTGTTTTATTTATGCCCATCAAAGACCCTACTCTACTTTTCACACCGCATTTTGAAAAGCAACAGGATACGCGTACTGCATGATAATTATGGGTGTAGAGGAATTCTAACGATTAGTTGTGTGTCGTATTCAAATCAAAACACTTCCTTTAGTTATTGTCTTTCTTATTGGCAGGTTCCAAAGTCCAAGGTCCAAAGTATCACTTGTAGGCCATAAGCGAGAATTTCCTTGCAGCGTTTTCAAATTAAATTGCAAAGTATTCATAAATAACTGAAGATATCTACCACAGCCACAGTCCATGCTCGTATTGACGTTACATTAATTCGCTGTTGGCGGTCTCTTTTAAAGCGTTGACCAAAGTGCAATTGTAGTTTTTGTTATTGTTGCTGCTGCTGCTACGGGTACTATGGCCAACAATAGAGCAGCGGTTGAATTACAAAGGAAGTCATATAACAACAACAATGTAAATCGCGATTAGAATTATTATCATATCATTCTATGCTAAACACCTCGTTAGATTCAATTGCAGTGCGCTATGTCTGCCTCGAAGATCTCTTTGCAGTAATGCATGGGATCGGAATTATAGCGTGGTATAGCAATAAAAGCGCATGGCGCGTGGATGCCTACGATGAGACCACCAATGTAGCTACTAGCGGAAATATGAAAGCTAATCGATTGAGTTTTTTTTATATTTATTTTTTCAATAAATAAAGAGATACAACAATATACAATGATCTGATTTGGATTTTCAATAGCCTTGGCACTGAACCGAGAGAGAAGAAAGTTGATTCGTAGTTGAAACTCTACAATACCTATATATCTGCTTAATTTTTAGAACGAAAAATTGAGCTGTTATGCTGTGCTTCGAAACTTTCGGCATTATTGCATAAGTAAGGAGTTGAGCTATGACAGCTACAAGAAATTCCATACACAGAAAAAACAGAATTGGTAAAATCAAATAATTGCAATTCTATGAATAAAATTTCTAGAATTCAATTATTCATTTCTTTAAATTAAAGAAAAAATTTGCAAAATCAAAACACCTTATTTGTTAGATTTTCAAATTCAAATTATCTGATTTTACAACAAAATATTTTAGCTTAATCAGCTAAATGTTTCACCGTTAGTGCAAATAGAAAACTTCGTTACTGAATTGAATTTGAATTTTCGTTCAATTTTATTGCAAGTGTTTTACTGTTTTCTCGAATAGCTTCTACATTTTTTGTCCGATTTCCGTCAAATTATACTTAAAATATTTGTAAAAGGATAGTCAATCATTTAAAATTTTAAAAATATGAAAAAGAAGGAATTTTTTATTCAAATGGAGCAATTGAAATTTAGTGATTTTTAAAAAAGACCAAAAAAGTCAGTTTTTTTAACTTTGAGCGCTTGTAACTCCATCAAATATTATCCGATTCAAACAAAAAGCATATCGTTAGAAAGGGAATACAAATATCTTTCGAAAACTGAAAATTGTTTTTGAGTTGAAAAAAAATTCATAGAGATATAGTCAAATAAATGAAAAAAGTGCCAAAAAAGGGGTTTTTTCGGGATATCTCGAAAACGATTCTTAAGAAAAAAAAATGGTTGCCATTTTTGGAATCTACGCCCCAAAATACATCGAAAAAAGTGTATGAGAAACCAGATCTTTTTTCTTGTAAACTAGTGTTAACTGAACAATTTATCAATTGTTCAATACTGCAAAAAAAAAAATTCGCTGAAGCCAGAAATATTTATTTAATTTAACAAATTTTAATTTTTATAATTCGTTGAATTTTCCAAATCTTTAAATAATTTTTCTAATTAAAGTTCGTTAATAAAACCAATCAATTAATTGAAGCAAAAAATTTTTTAGTTGAATCAAAGATTGACAGAAAAAATTCCTTGAAAATACGAATTAAATATTTGCAATATTTACAAATGTTTTTTTGAAATCAACGAATTTATTTTAAGTTTCAACAAAAATTGTAGGATGAAAAACAACAAATCACGATTTGATATATCAGACAAACTGTTTCTATGACTGAAAATCATACAAAAAATTCGTTGAAATCGGACACGAAATTGTTTGATATCATAGAATCTTTTTTTTCTGTGTAGCGAACGAAATTTGATCACAAATTGTACTCTCCCGACAGCGCGGACTTAAAGTAGAGGCTAGGGGGTTAATGACCCCACATCAAGTGACGACGAAAGTAAGGGCTTGCTTGATCAACAATTTGAGCATGCTGCGCCAAATTGAATGAAATTCACATCCCAAAAAAATCGTTGAATATTTAGCTGCATTTCGCTCACTTAAGTTTATTCTCTTATTTTTCTTGAAAATATTTTCCTTTGATCTAAATTAATAATTCAGCAGCAGACATTCCTTCACATTTTCATGTACAATTCTACTTGTGGCCAAACAAACTCATGTACTTAATATGCGCCATAATAAAATCATATTTCATTTAACTGCCGCGAGTCTAGAAATAAAGCATGCGCCAATTAATAATTTTTAAGGGGGGGATGGACGGTGAAAAGATCCCGAACAGCAAAAATCCGCAAGTATTTGAATTGTGTCAGCAATAGGTAACACGATACATACGAGTGCTTTCAAAGCAACATTGAATTTCTGTTGCTGAGCAAAAACGAAAAAACCAATTCGGTAGCGTAGATCAACGGATCAGCGGATTAGCGGCTACTACACCAGATCGACATAGAAATTCAAGTAATCAAATCAGGCAAACAACAACAGCAACAACAACAAAAAAGTAGCAACAGCAACAGGATGTGTAATTGCAACCATTCGCTGTGGGTGGCAGTTGTGTGATGAAGTTCGTTGGTATGGAATACCAGCATCATCCGTTGTAGCTGTAACAGCCGTAGCATCAGCGTGGGTGGTCAAATCGCCCATGTTTGCATGCTCAGATAATAAATGTCTTGTATTTTTGCTGTAGTAGATACAAAACGTAATAGAAATCGAAAAGGCTTGAATTACAATGCGAGAGAAAAACAAACGTATGGTTAATAAGTTCGAGATACGATTAGCACGACTTCATGCCTAATGGATTCCTTTGTGTAACAGTAACGTTTCACTTGAGAATTTTCAAATATTTGAAGTAACTAGGAGAGGTTTTGTTAATTTTTTTGATATTTGGAAAAAAAATTGATTTACATTTAAAATTCAAATATATGTGTGAGGTTTTGTTCGATGAGGTAAAATCACTCACTGTAGCTGTAAAACTTCTACTGTTGAAGTTCGGTCGAAGTTAAACTAAAGACTTGAGAGCATTTTTTTTTAAGAAAAAAAAAATGCTATGCAGTTTGATGGTACTAAGCCCGTACTGTAAAGTGGATGTATGACACGTTTCTATTTTTCTTTCCTGTTTAAGGAGTAACCGAAGCTGAATGAATTCTGACATTATAGTGATGAAATACAGCATCAAGAAAGTAGGGTATTTTATAAAATTGCTGTTGAAGGTTTTTTCTTCGTTTTTTTCTTATAAAATGTTCAATATATATGTCAAGGAATTTTTTTCCTCTGTGCAATTGGAATAATTTATTGATGTTGGAAAACTTCTATTTGCGTGACGTGACTTAAAGCCTAATTCTTACGGTCACTTTGGTGTTAGATCTTAGACTTTAATCCACTTTTCGATACTTTCAACTTTGTCAACATTTTTCGGCTTCTTCAACATTTTTCGATTTTATAAACATTTTTTATTATAACTAAGCTTTGATTTGACATTTTATAAGTTGGCTCAAAAGTCTCTTGGAATATCGGTTACGCGAAGCAAGATATTCAAGGTCGAGAAACTTTGTTTTCCTGAACATTTCGGTTCCTTTGCTCTGAATGGCACTTGAAGTTGTGGATAATACAATTCCGACAAGTTTTTTTTTTCGGAAATACTTTAAACATTTGGTCGTTCTCGAGATAAATAAAGTGGGAAGTGCTTATCCGTATCTACTTATGATAACACTAGTATGTGCAATTCAATATATGGTACAATTTAATTTCGAATGTAACGATTTTGATGAGATTTAAGTTCTTGGTGCATATGCAAACAAAATTGAGATTGCACTAGGATTCACGACATAAAATTAAACATTTTTCAAATTCAATATTTTATGACTTCCCACCTAGCATTTAGATGATCATTTTTTTTCAATCACCTATACGAGTCATTTTTGACTACTATTTATGACCAAAAAGTGATTACTAGTAATAACTGAGAAAAAAAATAAAAAAAAAATTCCAAAAATCACATTCCGATCCACCCAATGCTCTAAAACTGATTGCACAGGAAAACACCCACCTAGCATTTAGATGATAATTTTTTTGTTAATCACCTATACGAGTCATTTTTGACCACTATTTATGACCAAAAAGTGATTACAAGTAATAACTGAGAAAAAAAAAAATAAAAAAAAATTCCAAAAATCACATTCCAATCTACCCAATGATCTGAAACTGATTACACAGGAAAACAGTAACAATATTATCACTTTTTGATCTACGTAATGATTCGAATATGACTTTAGAACCTTTTTCTCGAAAATGTATTTTGAATTGTGTTCTGTTTTGTAGTTCATAATAACTTTACTAGAAGTAGATAATATATAAATTACAATAAGTAAAATTATGCATATAGGGCTGATGATGATCAAAAGAACGGCAAGGACATGCGAAGGAACGTGAATGCGAAAAAATTTAAGTCATATGACTAGCAAATGATTAAAAATATGACTCAAAAAAGACTCGCAAGTGCTTAGAAATATGACTTAAATATGACACGAAAAAGACTCGCAAATGATTAGAAATATGACTAAAATATGACTCGAAAAAGACTCAAAT
Source organism: Tricholauxania praeusta (assembly GCA_949775025.1). Lineage (NCBI taxonomy): Eukaryota > Metazoa > Arthropoda > Insecta > Diptera > Lauxaniidae > Tricholauxania > Tricholauxania praeusta. The sequence continues at coordinate 20,219,065 of OX459028.1, forward strand.
ATGACTCGAAAAAGACTCGCAAGTGATAATATATATGACTCGAAAAAGACTCGCAGATGATTAGAAATATTACTCGAAAATGAGTCGAAACTGATCAGAAAAACGGGTCATAAACGACTCTTCAAGAAGAGTCGCGGATAGGGTACCAATTTCTCCCGACAAAAGTATCATTTATGATCAGAAAATGAGCTCATTTATGATCATTTTAATCAGACAGAGGACTCGAAGAAGACTCGAATGTGATCGGAAATTTCATAAAATGCTGGCTGGGTTATTGAATATCATTGAAACATTTAACGCATTTTTCAGATTTTTTATTTTTTTTTCAAAATTTTCAACAAGTTGCTAACTGTCTCGATTTTTTAACATGTTAACTATTTATAATCAACTCTTTCGAACTTAATGGGACGTCCATAAATAGGGGGAGGGGGTCCGGAAAAATCTCACCAAGTCTCACCAAGATGGAAGTGGGATCAATAAAAATCTCAAGTTATCTTTTTAATGCAGAGACTATACATTATTATAGCAGATTACATTTAAAAATTATAAGGAAAGTCTCACGGAAGGGAAGGAGAGTCCAGTCAGAACTCACCAAATTTCACAAAGGTAATAGGGGGGGGGGGGGGGGGGGTGGGGGGTCGGAATTTTCAAAAAAACACCTCACGTATTAATGGACTTATCCTAAGTACTCAATGTATTTCCACTTAGCAACATTTTTTCAAATTTATCAAATTTCTTGATTTTTCCAGGACTTCTTTTGTATTTTTTGAATATTTATCGAATTTGACAAAACTTTTCGCATTTATTATCATTTTTTAAACATAAAATCATTTATTGACTTTGAAAATTATTAAATTAATCAAAATTTCTCGAAATGATGTTTGAGTTTCATCGACTTTGTAAGACATACATATGTATGTGTATTTAACTTTTTCTATAATTGTCGAGATTTTTCGATAGATTGCTAACATAACGATTGCTTTTTATTTCTGTTTAGTAATATGTACCAATATACCAAGATATAATATTAAAAGCAAGTTTAGTCAAATTAATTTCGGTAAGCTCGTTGAAAACTATGCCATACATGAGTCGTTTGTTTCCTAAATGCGACCTGATCGATGAAATTATGTTTACTACAAATTCTTTATGTAAATCATCCCAGGAATCAAATGGTGCAGGTTACTTTGTTCCAAACCTAGCACAAACGCAACCTGACAGAGAATTTTTCTAGAAGAACAAAAACTAAGTCGGACTTGCTATATATTTCACTGATGTTGATTCTTACACCGAATTTAAATTGAATAGATACCTTTACTTTTCATTATCAGCTGTCAAATAACCATCAACCCAGCGTTGTCGTCAGGTGTGATAACTACTAACAGTGTTACCCGACTTTAAAGTTTGCAAAAGAAAAAAAAAAGTATACATGTTTTCCTATATCCAATATATATTCGAAAACAAGCAGCACAAACAATATTTGAATCAACTGTCAGTTACTGGGAAAAAAACAAAATCAACCCCTAACGAACTTCTGGTTTAAAACAAATCAGCACCAAACAGCCCAAGACAATGTGCTACTACTACCATACGCTTTTAATCCCTTTTCGGTTGACATGATGTCACCCAATGTGGTGCATTCTTCAGTTTCCGTTTTCCGCTTAAAGTTTTTTAATCAAACTTGGCGCGCAATTTATCAAGATGCCACGTGGCAGAATTAACGTCATAATGAATTGTAGGCACTCGCCAACTCCATAAAAAAAAAATTGTCGATTTAATTTTTTTTTATTACAAAATTTTTTTATTTTTTTTTTCTGTTGTTGTTGTTGTCATTGGAGTTTACACCAAAAAATACACTGGTTAAAGAAAAAGGCATTTACTTGCAATGATATCGAAAGTTCTTCATTTTTGCCTTCCTGGTTGGTTGGTGTCGCTTTTGCCACCCAAAGTGTCAGCCGGAAGTTGAGTGATGAGATTTTCTCAGCCATTAATAGACTTTTAGACTTAAGTGTATGGGTGTCTGTGTGTGTGTATGTGTGTTTTCCTGTGCGTAAGTGCACTCTACATCAACTCAATAAATGTGGATGTATGCTTGCGATTGTTTACTGTGTCTCGGTGTGCGTGTGTGTTGAGGCATGTCCTGCGGCTTTGTTTTGTATTGTGAAACATAAAAGTTCATGTGCAACAAAGTAGCGCCAAACATAATTAACGAGATTTTTATGTGTCAACAAATTTATGATTTATTAACCTGGCGTTGACAACAATCATAAGAGTTCCGCCAACACACACCAATGTATGTACTACTTTCAACAAAATTTACTTTGTTAATACAAACATTGCGTTAATTATGACAAATTTGATTGAGTGCGATATGGGGTGCATTAGTTTCGTATTTTCTCATGCATGTCAAAAAAAAAGTAAAGAAAGTCTACTCTTAGGAATTACATAAATACTTAGTCTTCAAAAAGCAATTCAACATAAAAAAAATAAAATTTGTATATTTTTTGACACACTTACATTGATATATTTTAAAGCAGAGTATAAGAACACCATCTAGAAATATGTATGTGTGTCCAATGCTCTATAACTATGTGTCCAATCAGTTGGGATAGGCTTTAACCGGCGATTTGCTGTAATTGCAAGTGCACTTAGAAGCAAAAGTGGTTCATTACGAAACTTCATAGTTAATTCCTGGTTGGTATGATTTGCTATTCTGATTATTTTATGAAACCTAACAGTCTCTCCAGTAGAATATATCTCAGATTCTGCAAGCATACAATCCCATATACTATGTGCCTTGAAATGCTGGGCGATCGCACATGAGATGTTAAATGGTTTTTTCTTAATCACTTCAGCTTTACAGTATTCTTAATGTGGTACTCCCAACCTGACACCAATGCGGAAAATTAATCGGCCAAGATTCCTTTGATCACTAGAACGGTTAAAATCAATCGGACACTTTTTTTTCGAAGTCTTATACCCTACAAAATAGTTAATGATAATAAGGTAATATTCCCAAAAAAAAATCATATACTTTCTCAACATTTAGAGTTAGTTCTTGTGCAATTTTCGACATTGAATGAACATTTTTTTCTATCACCAGTAGTATGACAAGGGTGGTAGCGGACCGCCCTGAACCTCGGTCCAAGTAGGACCTCAGCAGAATGAATTTTGTAGTCTTAAAGGTTCAAATTATAAATTCTTGATTTAAGACGTTCTGCGGAATCGTCACTTCAATTGCTTAAAATTTGTACTACTTATACGCATATGCGAAAAAATTATGAAAAATTATCGAAATATCGGTATCAAGAACTTGGCTTTTGGATTTCTTAGATAAACAGTTTTTTTTTTGCTCAGTACAGTGATAATAACACAGGCTCACAAGAAAAAATCTTGAAGTTGGAATATGAGATACCATACCATATGGATTTTGATATGCTGAAAACGATCCCATGTCAGAATTTCTCAATCACGTCAGGTTTTTGAGATATCCTAACCTGAAACTTATTTCAAAAAACATGTTGTTTTTTAAGATATCTCGAAAATCTGACGTGATGGAGATATTTGGACCGCGGATTCATTTTCAGCACACTAAACATAATTCGGTATGATACCTCATTTTCCAACTTGAAGCCTTTTTTTTGTTGTGGGTCTGTGTAATCTTTATTTTTGATATAAAAAAGTAAAATTCTATTTTTAATTAAATCCGAAAGCTGTTATGATGCTTGTTTGAGTTAATATTTTGAAATCAATCAGGGATTTTTCTAAATTGAAAATGTTGATTTGAGCTGGAAGAGCGAAAAAATTTGAAAATGGTTAAAAAAATCGATGAAAGTTGAAAAAGGTTGAACAAAATCCAAACAGGTTACAAAATTTTTAAAAAAGTTAAATGAATCAGAAAAAGTTGAAAAAGGTTGTACACAGTTGGAAAAGGTTGAACAGATCAAAAAACTTGATAAAGTCGCCAAAAGTTATGATAGGTTGAAAAGGTTGATTAAAGAAATAAAAGAAAGGTTAACCGCCACCACCATCTTGGGTCATCCGTAATATTGGATTAAGAAGAATATTTTATATATTGGATAAAAATCTTTAAATTTAACCCACACATAATATTAAACATCAAAAAATCATTAAAAAAGTTCTAAAAGCGTTACATAAAGTTCCGTCAAATCACCCTACAATTGTTTTTTTTTTTCATATCCAGTAAAAATGTTCTCTCATCAACAACAAAATAAATCAAAAATTGTGATGAACTGAAAACATATCAGCCTTCTACTAGGAAGACCTCCATGTAATAGCATTGGTACCAAATTGCATAGCTTTATAATTTTCAAAAATTGTTTGCTTTGGCGAAACATGCAATTGCTGAACTAAAATTTTTCTTAAAACTATTGAAATATTTTAATGCGTCTAAATGTCAACTGATATTACACAGAACTTAGTAGTTTTTTAGAGTATGTTACTTTTTTGTTTTGGAATTAATTAACTACCAACAATCCGAATTGCAATTATCTCTTCAAAGAATCTATATGTTACCATATTGTCAATATTTATGTTTGTTTTATTAAAATACCAATGTCTCAATGTCACTAAAAGTCAAACCAAATCAAAATTAATAACAGCACAACTTATAGTAATTTCTATTATCGTAATACTCGTAAATATAAATATTTACCACATACGATACGGGTTCAATATCGAGAATATCATTTAGTCAAACAACGAAATGACATTATTGCGACTTATTGAAAATCCAATTTCGTTTGATTCAACAACACATTCGCTCACTCAGCCATTTTATATTTTCCTGCTTATCAGTTAACCACGTTATGTCCCATCGTGTTCGAACAAGCATGGCCGCCTAATTAACGTAAACACACACAACATTTATTTAGGGTCCCATATCTGGCTAAGTAGTAATTAAATGTGTTTGCCTACGACTACCACTCCGCCCCATGCCGCAGCACCATATCCAAATGTGTGAAATGTAAGCCGAGCTATAGCAACAATTCGAACCCTACCCAGAGTTTGTCATTTGTTCAACATTTGATGGGCTCCTGTCCACATTCCTCTGCTGCTGGCTGCTCCTCCTCTTCGTCAACGCTTGCGAATGCCAGTTCATGTTAGCGAATGTTAACATTCGAAGCAACATTTTGTTACAACAAAATAAAAAAGGCATTATTGGTAACAAAAGGAGAGCAAAACAAAAAACAACCAAAAATGTCATAAATTATAATCATTAACATAACAAAAAAAAAGTAGATGAGTTCGCCTCAGTTGTATGTAGTTGGCCATATTACGACGCTAAAGTTCTGAAGTAGAACAACACATGCAGTGGAGCAGGCAGGGTGTCGTCGTCGTCGTAAACAGCAGGTGATAATAGTGGGTTTGGTTTCGTTTAGTCACGCAAACTTAACTGAACTGAACGCAACCCACCTTGTTAGCCATAGTTCCACGAATGGCCGGTTTATCGCTGTGCCATGCGTCCAACATGGTGAAACGCGTGTTCAGGCTATAAATATAAAAAGTATTGCAGGTATATAGTCGTACATTTGCCCTGATAAAAGGGATGATTATAAGTTATAAAAGTGCGGTAGTTCGCGGAGAGCACAGCAAATAAATAGAAAGCGTTTGTTAACACATTCTGATAAGCAAATTATTGTATTTTTATGTGCCAACCTTAACGTGATTACACGAAACAAAATTCGAGTACCTACATACATACAGTCTAATTAATATGAAAATACTTTTAGGTCATGAAGACGGATAAAGAACATAAATAAAAAGTCTCTTATCTTGGTTCGAACGTAATTTATAGCATTAATTGCATTAATTTACAAATTTTATGACATTAGCGAAAGTCGTGTCGTTTGAATTAATTCTAGATATAATATACAATTTGTAAACCCAATTGGCATTATAACGTAAAATAAAGAATTTGATGAATATTTCGCAGTGGTTGGATTGCGGCGAATTTGCCGTCTTGAAAATGTCGCACTTTGTAAAAGAAATATAGCATAAACTCGAATGGCGAATTCGCCGCACACTTGCAGCGCTAAGGCTGTGGACTCAACAATAGTGGAAGTTTATGAGGAGTGGAGCTCTTATGGCAAGTTAAACTTTCCGCAGGGGTATCTCTGTAGAATAGAATGATGTCTTTGACTGCTTTTGCTAAGGAAAAGAATTTTTGAATACTGCATACTGAAGCGCTTAAATGCTCTTTGCGATCATATTCATCGGAGCAACCTCGATTTTGAGCGTTTTGGTTTTGACATTTTGCGTTTTAGCGAATGGCGCATGACAGATGACGAGGAAAGACGTTGAAAGATTTGTGTACTCCGAATAGACGCAGGCTTTCTTTCCTCTGATTAAGGCAGAATTACAGCGGCAGTCGATCTCTTCTAGAATTAGCATAGCACGAATTAACCTCCACTCTTGACTTGATCATGCGTAAGCATGGTCTTGGCCAACTAAATGATATCGGCAACCTTTTGCCCTGAAATTTGCAATGGGAAGCTCCTTTTTCATTCACAAGTACGCGCTCAAATATCCACTTTTTTCAATTAAAAAATTAATTTTTACAAGCTGCGAGATATTCTCGCAATATCTCTCGAAAGGTCCTGCTCTTCAAAATTCAAATTTTATTAAAAAACATTAAGTTCAACAAAATTAAGAAAATTGCATAAATGACATAAAGGTGGTAACGCAAAATCTCTTTTCCAACTTTAGCAAAAGTCATAAAAAAAATAAATTTTTATTACGCGTAAATTTAATGAAAACGCGCACCACATTATGAAAATTGAATATAATTTGACGGCTTGTTTGACTGTCATCAACATTATCATCGAGTAGGACAAACCCGTCCAGACAGATTTGAACCAAACTCTTCACTTGTTTGGTCGTAAAAGTAAACATTTGCAACATCTTTATCTTCTTGTCAGCGATATCCTTGCATGTTTTTCAATTAACTCCTCCTTAGGTTGAGCTTGGGCTTTTTATTTCAACATCAACATCAGCATCAGCATCAACATCACCTGCGCCTCTTTCGCGTACGATGCTGTTGCTGCTGCTCCGTCTACTGATCCCATAGCACCGTGATTCAAAATTTACCCCTTAATGACTTGTTTAATGGCTCATTTTGACAGTTTGCTTAATAGAAAATGGCTTAAATGATGGCACTGGCAAGCAACCCTTATTTGTTGGCTAACCCAACGTTGTTTGCTGTGTAAACTCGTTGTTTTCATTAGAAGAAGAGTTTGTTAAATTTGTTGTTGATGACTTGCAAAGTGGAATGTGGCAATTTTAGATTGAGAGTAACTACCCCCAGCCGAAAGTGGTGAATTGTGTACAACATGAATTCAGAGTTTTTTGGTTGTACCGCTGAAAAAAGTTTTGTGTCAAAAATTTGAACAACCAAATCTAAGGAATATGCTGACAATGTCAATTATTTTATTATATACATCAACTTTTTGGTCATGGCTTATTATTCAAAAAATTTAAAAAAAGATATTTATACTTTGTAGGTTTGTACATTGATATGCTGAAGCCTATGGGAAATTCTATGAAACCTCTCGCGATTCAGGATAAACTATTTTTTTTCTTGTAAGGTCATGAAATAACGAACAAAAAAATTTCTTATTTTTTCTGTAGTTCCCGAGTAAAAAATTAATAAGAAATTTCAAAGTCACTCCCGGAACTGTTTTCGGAATATTTTGGCCTAATACAAATGTATTTTTTCGAAATTTTTCAAATTCATGGAGTCTAGGGAGGTATACACATGGTATAAATATATTTGCTATTTTGGTAGCCTCATTTAGTCTTTTAAAAAGTTAATTAGTGATAGATATACTCTAATCTCTTTAAATAAGGGCAGTCCTTATTGGTATATTAAGCTAAGCTGGGAAAGCTATCCTTATTACACATAGAAGCTAGTGAGACATGCAAAAATTTGGAGGGAATAAAACGTCTGCCGAAACCTTCTTGAGAACCTTTTTTAGTTCTATTGCGCAATAAAACAAAGGGACCCCCTGCAAGTGCGAAACCCTCTCTAGCTGTAGCTAAACTAGATTATATTATAAACAATCAGATTGGGGTATGATACTGGATTATTAAGAGACAAGATTTTAACAGATTCATCAAAATTGTAACGGAGTATGCTCCGATGAACTACCATCTGAAAATCATTGTGATCAACGTCGATGATTTCTTTGAATATGCTGAGGAGGACACATTTCCTTGTGAGATATCACAGGTTTTCTGGATTATTTCTTCGGGTACTAGGCATAAAAAGTTTAGATGATTCATTTCAAAAACCTTAGAGAACTCTTAAGGCTTATAAATGTTTGAATACAGCTTGATGTATCGTCTTTTTCAGAGTAAGTTTTTCGCTATGAAGTCAATAGAGTTCACTTTTGATGCACTCTAGTGCTTTTTTCTTCCACCCAATGCTTATTAATAGCTTTTCCAAAATTTTTTATAAGTTTATTTTTTAAATAATTTTTTATTATGTTTCTATCAATGTTTTCGATATTTTCTTATTTTTTTTTAAAGTTAAGTTTTTTTTTTAAGTTTTTGATTTTTTTTTTATATTGTATTCGTTTTCTTAAGTAAAAGTTATGGTGGAAATTGAGCAATGCATTTTGGCTACATTTACCAAATTTGTTTGCCTTATCACTGATTAAAATTTTCTAACTTGTTGGGCATTGTTACTTAAGCATAACAACTAGGGAATCGGGTTACCTTCAGAATTTTCTCGGTTTTTTTATTTTCTTTTACATTGTTAATCATATTTACCAAATATAACTTACGACTTTTACACGTCACTGATAGGATTTGAGCCTAGGTCTCCTAAATTATTCCACTATTCAGAGATGCGCACATTAACCAACTCTTATTATTATTTATCGTGAGACTAAAATTATCGGAATGAAAAATTCAGTTTTCGTTTTATATATAGTTGCCATGATAGTTCAAGTAATATACATAAAGTGAAATTCCCCAATACGGACAGCCCCCATAACCGGACATATTTCAGCGACACTCACTAACTTTTCCATACAAAATTAATTCCGATAGCCGGACGCTCCAATAGCAGGACAAAAATACTGCGACGGTGGGTGTCCGGCTATGGGGAATTTCACTGTACTTTTAGCAAGCCAAAAATGATAAAAGGCTTTGTTGATGTCCTTAAACTGCGCATGTAACAACACGGAATGCCCACGTTCAAACCCCAGTGGATGCGGAATAAAAGTTTTTTTTTTTTTTTGTGTGGACAATGTCTATATCATAAAAAACCTCAAATACACGTAAAAGACCATTGAATGGGGACTATTATTTATTTTATTGACAGAGAAAATATTCTTATAGAAAATACTTGATATAACTTACATGTGGAATTGCCTAGGTATTCTTATGTAGTTGCTAATGGACACCGGTCAGAGCTACCGTTAATTGGACACTTCTTTTTTTGACATAATTTTTTTTACACGCTTGTCCTCATGTTGTGATGACCATTTCTAACATTTCTCCACCTTTTTTTGTTTTTATTTTTTGCTCTGTCTGATTGTTTCTCTGACAAAGTTGATGGACATTCAACCAAAAAAAGAAGGCCGCACACACGCACGCAATAAACACATGTGAAAGGACATTTCATAGCGGTGCATATCAAAGTGGTTATCTTAATGGATCGCAACGTCCTTCTGTCAGACCCACAGCTTTGTTGTGCCGTCGGTCAAGCATGCATTTTTATTTTTTTAAACATTATGATCGTGAATGAAGATTCGTTCAAATGTCAACCTCATTTTCTTTTTAATGATTAGAGAGCAGAGAGTCCGTACAGGTTGACACATTTCAAAGTGCCTAAACAGTCAAACCAGCTGTAAAATACATTTACTTTATTTAATATCAAATTTGATACATTTTTTTTTGGTTTTTTGGTCTATAGTTTTTTATTTGAATTAAATTTTTATTTATTACGGGGTGAAATGTTTCAAATTGTACGGTATTGACTCGTATACATACATGAAAATGTGTTTCCAATATTAATACCGCGTTCATGTCGACCTTTTCTACTGAAGATAATATTGACAATATTATATTATATATAACTTACATTATTAATTTTTACAATATAATACAACATTATAGCATGCGAATCACTGGTAACAGCAAAAGCAACATTGCATGCAAACATTTGTTGCATGATGATGCTATTGATGTTGGCAACATGACTGCACCGCATGTTTATTCTCAACTTTTTTCGCTGCATTAACAAAGGCCGAAAAACCAGAAGCGAAAATTTGGAGCGTAAAAAAATTAATAATCCTTAATGCTTAATAATAGTGAACATTATGCAAAATGTGCCGGACATTGTTGAAGATGATAACGTTGTTGCTGCTGCTCGCAACTACTGTTGCTGCACGCACATTTGCGGTTGTTGCTGCTGCTGCTGCTTTGCACGATGCTCGACAACACAAAACATGACAGTCATTGCAATATGTGAAATGCATCAACAACAGGAGCAGCAGCAGCAACGCGGCAATGACAACTCTTCTCTGTGGCGCCATTACTTGGAGCACCTACCTATTGTAATGCGCTTCCGGCTGCCTGCCTCTGGCAGCATGCTGACAGTAAACAGCTAGTGAACAACAGGCAACAGGATGCTGCTGAATGTGATTTTGTCTTCCGTCCGTTTATGTTGACAGTTGCATTATTTTGCATGTACGAGTAGTAATAATTGTGTGTGCATGTGTGCTCTTATGTTGTGTTTGTGTTGTGTGTTACAATTAGCTTAGAATGAAACATTTTAAATGCAAAAACAATTGCCTATTTATCTAGAACTACAAATGTTTTTATAAAAAAGTTTAAAATTTAAGCTTTACATTATATTTCTTGCAGTGCAGTCTTTTTCAGCGTCTCTTTCCTATATTTTATGCCAGTGGTGGGCATGGAAATTTAACAAAAGGGCCAAGCAACAACATCAAGCAACAATAAACAAAACTTTAAAGTTTTTTTGCTGTCGTTTTCAAATTTGCCAACAGCATAAAAAACCCAAATTGCACTGCAAACAAAAACAAGTGCTACATTCGTTAAGACACATTGCGGCGCCGCACAGTGTTATATTTTGAGAAAAAATGGACAAAATCAAATTCCCGTCGATAACAATGCCCAAAAAAAACGAGGTCGGTCTCATTCGAAAGGTGATTTCATGCTTTTTTTAGAAAAATTGTCCCGAATCGAGATCCCAGCTTTGGGCATTTCTCAGAAATGCCCAAAATATGGTCTTTTTCACTTTTAGACAGTTTTTCCCAATTTTAGTACAATTCTGACTCGTATACATATCCGATGATAATTTATTTTGAAAGTCGAGAGTATATATATATATATATATTAGGGTGGGTCGATTTGTTCGGGTGGAAAAAAGTTGGCAAAGGGTATAGCAAAATTAAATTCTACGTTCAATTCTAAGAAAATTCGCCCAAAGAACCATGGGTCTAAAATCAAAACCGAGCCGCCGGAAATCTCGTTGAAAGTTTGAGTATCGAAAAAACACTAAAAATAGTGCTTTACATACAAATGAGGCTATAAAATTATTCGTATCTTTATAAAAACTTGCCTTGGGTGGTTTTTCGATAAGAGAAATTTATTTTTAACAATTTTTTTTCCTAAAACATCCGCCAGGGGGCGCAACTATGGAAATTTTTCGCTCTTTGGCTATTTTGAATGAAAAATTTATTATTTTTTCAGTATGCTTCTTATGAAATTAACATACAATAAAAAAAGGTAAATTTTATTATTTCTTATGAGTGATACATAAAGTTATGTTTATAAAATTCCTGTTATGGTAGAAACTAACTCAATTTCATTAGTAGGGATTGTATTATCATTTAACCACAGCAAAAGCAAAAAAAAGAAATAAAAAAATTTCAGTTCGGTTCGAGATCATTAGTGATGTTAGTTTTGAAGTTTTTGTGTGAAAATAAAATAAGTCATAACAAGAAAAGTGAAAACTTCTCCCAACCGACCGATCTGACTGTACTTTTTTTATATTAACAATAAGTAAAAAGTTTTGTCATTCATTTATTTGAAAAAATTGTAATTATTATGGAGCCGTCAATGTTATCACCTATGGAAACAGATACCAGCTTTGAGTCAAATTTGGGACATATGTCTTCTCATAACGTGCTCGCTTTGGGCTTACCAAAAGATTTTGGTGGTATAAATTTACCAACAGAACAACACGTGTTACAGTGTTTTTTTTTTATTTATTTGAACAATAAAAAACGGCAATGGAAAATAAACGCGCTCGAAAGCGTAAAGCACATTTTGACGAGAAAAACTCCACGGAAGATTTTTAGTTTTTTGCATCAGAACATTTCTGAATGAACGTTTATTTTTCAATTTTAGATGTATCAATTCAGAATTTGAAAAAACGCAAAGTTGCTTATGTAGAAATTAATGAAAATTACGGATTTCTAGTCAAAATACAACAGATGAGTCTTTATGTGATTGCCAAAGAAGTCGATAAGCTTATAAAAATGTATCCTCAAGATTTAGATGACTCCCTCACAGTTGAATGCCTGCACTTCGCACTGCACTTCGTACTTAAATTCAATAAAAATTTAAAAACCCACAGGTTTAGATTTATCAAAAATAATCTGTGAGAATAAATTTCAACATATCTATCCAAATCTCCATACTGCGTTAGGCATAATGGTTTCAAATTGTAGTGGAGAGCGATCTTTTTTGGGTTTTAAAAGGGTAAAAAATTTCTATCGCTCCACTCAACGCAACGAGCATCTAAACGCACTCGCTTTGCTGAGCATTGAGGCTGAACTGAATAAGAATTTTGATTATAACCAGTTTATAGATTAATTTAACTTACTGAAAACGAGAAAAATTGCTCTGTAAATATATTTCTATTTACTATACGTTAAATAAAAATTCAAAAGAAAATATTCATACAGACTTTCATTTCTTTCTACCACTTCATAATTGGTGTTAGTTTTTGGATTTAAAAAAAAAAAAAAAACTTTTTTCAAAATTTTGCCGCCCCCGTGGCTAGCCACCCATACGCCATGGCGTCAATGGCGTTTGCGGTAATACGGCCCTGCCAAGTACTTGCGACGAAACATACATGCCACCAGATGAAGTAACATCAGAAATTATATTTGAAAAGACGTCGAAAACAAGAGGTTTATATGTTGCAAGATATGAAGTATTTCATTTTGCAATGATGTGTGAGAGATTTAGTATCTCAGACCGTGTTGCTTCTTGTTTGGCATCAGCACTTTTTAAAGATACATATAAGCTTTTGCGACGATCACGGGCAACTTGATATAATGGATAAGTCTAAATTTATTTTATTTTCAAAAATTTTTACACAAAAACTTCAAAACTAACATCACTAATGATCTCGAACGGAACTGAAATTTTTTTGTTATTTTTTTTTTACTTTTGCTGCGGTTAAATGATAATCAATCCTTACTAAAGAAATTGAGTTAGTTTCTACCATAACAGGAATTTTATAAATAAACATAACTTTATGTATCACTCATAAGAAATAATAAAATTTACCTTTTTTATTGTATGTTAATTTCATAAGAAGCATACTGAAAAAATAATAAATTTTTCATTCAAAATAGCCAAAGAGCGAAAAATTTCCATAGTTGCGCCCCCTGGCGGATGTTTTAGGAAAAAAAATTGTTAAAAATAAATTTCTCTTATCGAAAAACCACCCAAGGCAAGTTTTTATAAAGATACGAATAATTTTATAGCCTCATTTGTATGTAAAGCACTATTTTTAGTGTTTTTTCGATACTCAAACTTTCAACGAGATTTCCGGCGGCTCGGTTTTGATTTTAGACCCATGGTTCTTTGGGCGAATTTTCTTAGAATTGAACGTAGAATTTAATTTTGCTATACCCTTTGTCGCTTAAAAATTTGACCCACCCTAATATATATATATCTTTTAAAACTAATTCGTTATAAAAAAAAAATTTTTTTTCGTATTATAACTAAAAAAATGACAAAAATGACAAAAAAAAAAATATATACTCTCGACTTTCAAAATAAATTATCATCGGATATGTATACGAGTCAGAATTGTACTAAAATTGGGAAAAACTGTCTAAAAGTGAAAAAGACCATATTTTGGGCATTTCTGAGAAATGCCCAAAGCTGGGATCTCGATTCGGGACAATTTTTCTAAAAAAAGCATGAAATCACCTTTCGAATGAGACCGACCTCGTTTTTTTTGGGCATTGTTATCGACGGGAATTTGATTTTGTCCATTTTTTCTCAAAATATAACACTGTGCGCCGTCGCTTATGCCTTGTGAGTTTTGTTTTTGCTTTCATTTGAATTCAAGTCAACGCTGTGCCTCGATAGCGTTGAAATCCTCCGAATTTTTTTTGCTTGCTTGTGCGTCGAATAACGGTGCGGGCAATGAGGGTAGATTGAGACACTACGTGCCCACCACTTTTTAGACGTATGAATATGTATCATAGGGTGGTTCAAAAATGACAATGTTTTGAAATTGCAACGGCGTCCAAAAAGTTCTTAGCCCTTTTTTTTTAAAAAAAAGAAGAACATTCGTAAAGAAAACTAATCCAGTCGATGTCATCAGTCAGTTTCCGGGAAAACAAATTTTTTTTTTTGGTTTAATAGGTCTTTGATTTAGAAAAAAAAAGTTTTTCCTTGTAAAAAAAAAACTCTTTTGCCGGCATTCACAGCGTTGATCTAGGAAGCTGAAGTATTGGGAAATTTTTTTTAGGTCCAATGCTAAAACATAAGCCCAAAAACAGAAAAAAAATGGGGTTTCCATGGCATCAAACTATTTGCGTCGTTCAACCTTTGACCTCGTAGCCTGTGTAAGACTTCATCTGATTTTTTTCAAAAAGAAACAAGACTATCTAGTAAGCCATTGCATATCCAAAACTTTGTCATTTTTGCATTACCCAAATGCACCAGCTCAATCGGAACTACGTTGAAAGTCTTATAGGCAACCACTTTCTTGGTTGAACGCTTACAACAATTACTAATTTCCCTACTGCACAAAACCACCTCATATACCAAAGAAAAATAAGGCCAATTTAAGTTTAAATTTCAATACCTCTTGGAAAAACCCTACAATGTTAAGAAAAGTACTGACCCAAACTTGATTAGAATTGTCTGCAACCTCCCCAAAAAGCAAATATTACGATAGGAAATTGAGTATGTTGGAGATAAGAAAAGACCACGAAAAATATTTGGCTGTTTTGGAATGAAAAATTTCAGACAATAATCCAAAGTACTTACCAATAGAAAAGTCTGTCTAATGGATATTTCATCACTAGATGTTTGTTGTGAAGCATTAAGATCTGTTTTCTTTCATCACTAGTTCAAATTGGTGCCGTGACATAATCCCCACGGACATAATCCCCATTTTTGCTGTGGGAGTTATGTCCGCAAAATTTTCGGACATAATCCCCATGGGGATTATGTCCGAAAAAATATATTAAATTATGGGGGTTATGTTCGTTTTTTTTTCGGTCATAATCCCCACTTCGTGTTGGGCTTATAACAACTTCTAAGAATGGATATGGCCGGAGTTGCATATTTTGGAGGATGTAAGTCCTTAGAAGCCACCATTGGAATTATGTCCGCATGTTCAACACCGGCTTCGCTAGCTACAGTAATTCCACATAAAAGTCAAGGTAAGTGGGCGGCCTTCGGCCGCAGCTCAGAATTTAAAACTCCCAAAAATCCAACACCGGCTTCGCGGCGGCCTTCGGCCGCGGATCAGTCTATAAAAGATCCAACACCTTGTTTGCTAGTCACAGTAATTCCACATAAAAGTCAAGGCAAGTGGGCGGCCTTCGGCCGCAGCTCATGATTTAAAACTCCCAAAAATCCAACACCGGCTTCGCGGCGGCCTTCTGCCGCGTATCAGTCTATAAAAGATCCAACACCTAGTTTGCTAGCCACAGTAATTCCACATAAAAGTCAAGGTAAGTGGGCTGCCTTCGGCCGCAGCTCAGGATTTAAACTCCCAAAAATCCAACACCGGCTTCGCGGCGGCCTTCGGCCGCGGATCAGTCTATAAAATATCCAACACCTAGTTTGCTAGCCACAGTTATTCCACATAAAAGTTAAGGTAAGTGGGATCATAAAAGGCCGCCGAAGGCCGTTGGTGTTGGATATTTTATAGACTGATCCGGGGCCGAAGGCCGCCGCGAAGCTGGTGTTGAATTTGTGGGAGTTTTAAGTCCTGAGCTGCGGCCGAAGGCCGCCCACTTGCCTTGACTTTTATGTGGAATTACTGTAGCTAGCGAAGCCGGTGTTGAACATACGGACATAATTCCAATGGTGGCGGATGATTTGTCAAAATAGCTGATTCTTAAACTTAAAAATTTCCTATGACAAAATTATTGTTATGGGGATTGTTTAGTTTTACATTCTTTATTTAACATATGCAGCCCCTTAAACAAATCAAAATGATGAATGTTGACCAAATGCAAAACATTGCAATTTGTTTAAAGTCAATGCTCGCTTTTGTTTTGGTTGACAAAATGCAAGCATTGCAATTTGGTTAAAGTCAATGTTCATTTTTGTCTTATTGATAAAAATGTAAACATTGCAATTTAGCTAAAGTCAACGTTCGCTTTTGTTTTGTTTATGGTGGTTTTATTTAAGTAGGTCATAATTTTTACATGCGTTACATTTTTTAATTAGCTTGTAATTATTATTAAGTCAACAAATTTAATATATCAATTAAGTATATATAGTAGATATAATTTCAATAAACTTTGCCATTATATTGCAAGAATTAAGCAAAGCAGTATCTTTCCTTTCATAACTAAAATTCTTGGTTTTAGTGGCCGCAACACATAGCAAGACACCCCCGACCCCTGGTAAGGTGTCCTGCTATCATCAAAATACTTAGCTGTTATTGTGGGTTTATGTGCCTACAGTAACAACCAAACAACCTACATAGTCCTGGTTCAAGTGCCGGGATTACGTTAGAGTTATAGGCAGGTAAACGAACCTCAGCCGCAAAACAGGGATTATGTCCGCATCAGTGACGGACATAATCCCCATAATGGGGGTTATGTCCGAAACTGATGCGGACATAATTCCCATAGCTTTGGGGATTATGTCCGCTTTTTTATGGGGATTATGTCCGAAAATTTTGCGGACATAACCCCCACAGTAAAAATGGGGATTATGTCCGAAAATTTTCGGACATAATCCCCATTTCAAAAATGGGGATTATGTCCGTGGGGATTATGTCACGGCACCGTTCAAATTTTTCGTTAAGTGTATGCTATGTGAAGCAATAAACCAGTGGCATAGCGTGGATATTCGGCGCCCGGGAAAAAATTTAAACTTGCCACCCCTGCCTACCAAATTCACCTTAAAAAATTTTACCATTTCTACCAAAATTCTATAGTCCAAGAGCCGGCTGTAGAAAAGTCGAGTGTATAAGATTACAGGACGTGATGTGTGCCAAATGATAGAGTTCGATGAGCCTACAATGAATATCTAGGGATACCTTGCCAAAGCCTGTTCCGATGGCCGAAAATGCCCGAATTTTAACCAATTTTGTTGTTCTAATTAAAAGTGTAGTACATAACACCTCAAAATGTATGCCAAATGATAGAACTCGAAGAGGCCTAAATATAATATCTATGATTGCATTGTAGAATATAGTCCCAAACTTGGGTTTTCACCGGTTTTTTGTGTCAATAAGATCATTCAACTTATGGGGGAGAGCAAATGATACAAGTGTTTGCCTAAAGACTGGAGCGTTTGCTCTTTTTTTAAAAAAGGCGATTCTTCACCTGCAAGAACTATCGCGTGACTGAAGCCTCTCTTTACCAAACTGTTCGAAATATATATCAATGTAAGAAATAGCCAGAAGAATGCACAAACACTTCTCGCCCTACTGTTTCACTACTGGCAAAATTATGTTTTCTTTACTTTTCTTACTCGCTGTTTTTGTATTTTCTCTTGGAAAAAAAACCCACTCAATTTAAATCAATCAACCGCAATTCAGCAACAGCACTAACAGTAATGCCAAAAACATAAATCACTTAATTGATTTAATCCAATATTTGAAGTAGTTTAGACACGTGCTTCAAAAAAACTCCGATAACTTTCAAAGCACCAACACTGGTCAATGCCTTGGCTTAGCCCTCAAGAAATGATCATTAAAATTTTTGATCCAATCAATAAATTTTTCAATTAGGCCCAGAAACACATGCTACACTCGCTGATCTGAGATCAAGCGAACGTGGGCAGTTGCCGTTGGTTGTTTGGCTGCCTTTCATTGCGACTGGTCACCTTAAGTTATGGTGTTAAAAACTGTCACCTCAAGCGATCTCTTACAGTAGGTATGAATAACCCTAGAGTAAGCTGCGTTTTAAAATTGCGCGATGAAGACAAGTGGCGGGGAGAGGTTATGCTGCAGTTCAACTTGCTCCTGCTCCAGCGTTTATTCTTTCACATTGTTAGCGGTGAATCGTCAACAATGAAAAACGGACCAATTTGTAAAATTTTGCAACAGATGGTAAATTTGTTGCCTGTCTTTTGCTTCCATCGTGGCTGGGTTGCTTCATTTTGGTTCTTGTTGGATTGTTGCATTGATCGTGCAGCGATATTTTCTGGTTTTTTTCATTTATTAATTTCCAAGAATTATTCTTTTGTTTATTTTGTGCTTCTGAATTTCGCGCTGGGATATTGTGCGAAATGTAGACACGCGTGTTTCTTTTAGTTACTGTGCCATATTATCCTAATTGGTCAATGCGATAAATCTAACTGAAATTATGGACCAGCGTGAAAACGTTTGTCTGTATGCAGGTGATAAATTCAATTTGAAGGTCTTTTTTTTCGGGATAAGATGGATAGATAGAGTTTCAAAAATCGTTATATTTTTGTGTAATTTAAGGAAACATGTAAAATTGATCAGAAACAACATATTTTGTGTTTGATTTGCTTATTTTGTTTGTTTTGTTTTTATTAGATATGATATTGCAGTATATTTGCAGTAGTTTTTGACGAATGCTCGGACAAAAATGACTTCTGTGAGTAAACCAGTCTGATATACAAATTTATTTTTACAAAAATCAGTTTCACAATAAATAACTCATCCGATGCTATCATAAAAATTTCCAAAAAATATCAAGAAAATATTTAGTTTTCCATTTTTCCATGGTTAACAGACTTATTTAAACGAAAAACAAGCAATTTTTACAAAAAAAATATGAATGACATCTGAAAAATTTTCATACATACATATATAAAAGACATAAAAGACTTTTTCGTTCAAGTTTCATGCAAGAAATTTCGTATCAGAATTTCGTGTCTCGAACCGATTTTTACATACCTATTGACTGAACTATAACTATTTTGTTTTTAAATTCAATTAAGGCCGTAAATTGAAAATCAAAAGTCATTTCAATATGGGAAGAAAATCTGTTGTCCTCTTTATGACTCACTCAAATCCCTACACTAAATCTTCTGCACAATGTTATCCAAAGCAACATTTAAAATATTGAGCTTGCTGCCCACTCAACAGAAATTACCATGCAAATGGATGATATTCTCATCTCCCACGTATCCCCATACAAAATGATTAGGTTCACAAATCAATTTGGCCAAAAAAAAAAATCTAAATCCTAACGCGTTACCATTATGCACGTCTTAAAATGTCTATTAGAACCTTATAAAAATGAAATAAAATACCAATTTAAATTCGACTCAAGGTAGAGTCAAACCATTTTGGAAGCAGTAAAGCAGTATCCAAACATGAAAAACAACCACTGGCATTGAATCAAAAATGTTTGACCTTTTGTCTGTGGTATGATTTCACTGGGGAGAAATCTTTGCGATTTATTAGCCAGACACAAATACGGAGGGTTAATGTTGTTTGCTTTGTATTTAAAGATTCGTTAGGGTCGTCAATTGTGGAATATTAAAAACACCATTAACTTCATTTTAATGGCATATAAATAATAACAAGGATTTTTTTTAGATCAAAAAAAAAAAAAAAAAAAAAGAGAGCGTGGGCACATACAAAAAATCCTTATGTTCCTTTTGATTTATGCAACATTTGTTAAACAGCGCTATTCATACGTAGCTTCCAATGGAAATATTGTGCTGCAGAAAACTTAAACACTTTGAAAAAAATTTAATATTTTGAAATCTATAATTGAGTTGCTGCATTTTTTGCCTAAGCTCTAATCAGGATTGCCAGGTTCAAATGAAGCAATCCACTTTATTTTCTTAAAATATTTTCATATTATAATTTGATTTGATTTGAAAATTAAGTGGAAAGGTGACCAAAGAAGACTGACATGTATGAAGTTTGTTGTATGAAACAAGATATGAAATTTTCATTGATTGCAATGCTCAAACAGCTCAAACAACTTGAAAGATATTTTAATCTTCAATTGGTTTCTTTATATTCAATAAAAAAATGTTATTTTTGATGGACAAACAGAGACAAAAAGACTGCTTGGTTTCGTTATTTTTTCGAAAAACTTTTGCTGACTTCTGGTATCCTTTTGTATCGCTTAAGAGTTTTGTCAATAGTTTTGATACATTTTTTTATTTCTACATATCTTTATTTGCCTAGGATACGGATTGTTCTTGGTTGATTGATTTTTTGCTTTTGGGGTGTAGTTAAAAAACTGAAAAAGTTTATGTAGAATAAAGTGGTGCAAAACTAGCTTTCCATCGATTTTCAGTTTAACATCATCAATGCTCTATTAGGATAATTTAAAATAAATCATTTTGTGCACTTATGGATATTTTCGCGTCGACTGTCCTAAGGCACTTGAAAAAATTACTCACATCTGGCATTTTTTTAAATTTCAGATAAAACCCTTAAGCATAGTTTCATAATTTTTGCGTGTGTACTAATCAAGTATTTTACCAAATTAAAAATGAGTTTTTTTCTCCACTCTAAGTAAGTAGTTGAGAATACATTCTTACCTTAATATTTAGTATTTATTGTACCCTACACCGAGGGTATATTCACTTTGTCTCTCTGTAACACATCGAAGGGGGCGTGACAGGTATAGAAAAGTACATATATTCTTGATCAGCGTAACCACCTGAGTCGGTTTAGCGATGTCCGTCTGTCTGTCTGTCTGTCCGTCCGTCTGTTGAAATCAGGTTTAAAAGAAAACCAACAAATCTAATTGAATAAAAACTTTGACACACAGGTCACATCTTCTTGCAGGCATCTTGCTATTGAAAATGGGCGCAATCGGTTGACAGACACGCCTACCGCCCATGCTCTATGTAAATTTACCAAGGCCAATTTTGAAAAAAGTTGCAGCGATTTTGATGAAACTTGGTGTTTTGGTGCACATGTGAACCAAATTAGGATAAGGCAGGGTTTCAAGTTTCCAAAGGGTCGTACAGGGGCGTGGCACAGCCCTAAATTTTATCATTTATACCACCATATCTTGTAAGCCGTTCAAGATATTGCGATAAAATTTGGTCAACGGATACATATCAAATATATCTTGAATTGAGATAAAAGTGTGCGGAACCGAAAAAGTGGGCGTAGCACTTTTCAACTGTTAAAAATTTTGATTCTATATATCTCAAAATTGGCACAAACGATTTCAATAAAGATTTTGGAGATGATGCCGCTGAAAGCAGTCATCAATACAAGATCAGCCACTTTACTGAAAAAACTCGTTGAAAGGCGTGGCACCACCCACAATATTTAAAAACGTTATATTAAGAGAACTAAACAATGACTAAAAAGTTCAATACAAAAATTATTAATATAATAATTATTAGTCTCAAAACAAACCAAAAATTCTTAATATATGGAGAACCCGCCAATTTTTCAATAATAATAAAAAAAGTAGCTGGAAAATTTTCCAGAACTTTGAAATTATATGAAAATAAAATTATAAAAAATCATAGCACATGTATAAGCCAAATAAGCTTAAAAAGAGCTATGTCAACTGAACATAACTCAGAAAGATAACAAGAAAAATGGAACAATACGTGCGAAATCCAAACACGCACTTTGTACACATCAAGGTCACATACCCAATAGCTCAAGTGTTAGAGCGGCCGTCGCAATTCAAAAATGCATACGGTCGGGTGTTCGATTCTCAGTACAACTTAACCAAAACTGGTCTGATGAGGCTATGTATATGCATATAAATATGTTTATACGTGGTAATAGCCGAAACATATGTCACCAATTACCAGGTTAAATTGATCCACTTGTTATCTTTCTCATGTTGGTTGTATAAATGACTAAAAAGTTCAATACAAAAATTATTAATATAACAATGTAATCGTTATGAAATTAAATGAGGTAGATATAATTACTGTAAGGTCTTTTAATACAAAAATTTGGTACAATAGTACCTGGGGGCGTGGCACCTCCCATATAAGCAAAAACTGTTTATTGTTATAAATAGTGTACTAAGAGAGTAATCTTCATAAAATTTGGTGTTTAGATGTCAGTTACTATAGGCTTTAAAAATAATTAGTTTTGACAGAATTGAATCAGTGGGCGTGGCTCCTCCCATATTAACATAAATTTGTAAGCGCTGTTTTAAGTGAAAGTGGTTCAGTTGCTATAGAGTATATCTGAACCAAAAGTGGCTGAAATCGTACCAGTGGTCGTGGCACCTCCCATACAAATAAAATACGGTAAGTGGCATATTTATCGAAATATGTGAGAAATCATACTAAAATTTGGTGTTGGGTGTTTGTTTATGAAAACCTATTTCTGGATCAAAATTGGGCTGGATTGTACCAGTGGGTGTGTCACCGCCCTAAATTTTAAATTTTACTGCAGCATATATCGCAAACTATACAAGCAATTGTGCTAAAATTTAATATGAGGATGTCGATCACGAATATAATTTATTGAATTAAAATTGGGCGGAATTGTAGAAGTGGGCGTAGCATATTTCACTTTTTTCATTTCTATTCGATTTTTTCAACATTTTCCATATTCTTTAGACTTTTTCAACCCTTTGATTTCTTCCAATATATCCTATATGTATTTGTTCGACATTTTCAACCTCTTTTAACTTTCTTCATAAGTTTCTTTATTTTTTCGACTTTTTCATCATGTTTTCATTTTTTTTTAGAGTTTTTCAACCTCTCTCAACTTTTTTCAACATTTTGCATATATTTACGACTTTTTTAACATTTTTGAACCTCTGTCAACCTTTCTAACATTTCACACTTTTTTCGACTTATTCAACCTCTTCAACGTCTTTTTAACATTTGTTGAAAAGGTACTTTCAGTGCAGTGTAGGGTATGTGAGCTTCGGCCTGGCCGAAGATAACACCTTAATTTGTTTATTTTAATATCGTCATGAGTCTGCTTGCGAATAAAAGTTTTCCTTTCAGACACAATTTTTTTTAACTTTATTTAAAGCTAAGTTAACTAGCTAAAAAGGCTAATAGCTGTAGTAGCTAAACTCCCTTATTAACAAATTGTTACAGTCCTTCTCAACCTGAAGTCACTAAAGATTCTAGACATTTAATTTTAAAAATTAATCCCTCGAGCGTAAGACATTAGCAGCGTAGCACTACCATATCCTTAGTAGCTCGCTTGTTTTTCATGTCAAAAACTTAGCACATCATATTTTTTTTCTTTCTAGCGCTACCATGTTGGCTGCCATTTGCTTCCGGCACAACAACATGGTGGAAAACACTTTTCCACCCACAATTACACCATGTTATATTTTCTTTATTTTTTGCATAAACACCAACAAAAATAATTGCCGGACAGCGGCATGTTGTTGCTGTTGTTCTTGATGATTGATATGTGGCTTGTTTTCATGTTGCTAACAACAATAGGTATTACGTCTGTGCTCTAGTCCAACAACCATCGCATCGGTTGTAATTTTCTACATTCCATTCATATTCAAATTTGTGCTTTTGCTACCTGAAGTTGCTTCTTGACATGCAACACTTTTGTATGAATATGGCAGTTTTTGGTCTTGACGATCAAAGCACTGCCGCCAACTTAAGTACTTTAATTTTGAATGCAACGTGTTCAAAAATGACTGACATCCGCCCTGTTTTTCTGGAATTTGCATATTTCTTATGTTGTTCCGGTGATTTTCTTACATTTTCAACAGTGGCTAAGGTATTTTCAGTACAAATTTATTGCAATTGCAATCGGGCAATATGTAGTGGGTATACGTGTACGTAGTATATGTTTTTGTTTGTCAGAAATTATAAAATTGACTTAATATGTAGTTGGCCAATTATGAATAGCAATGGTAATAACAATAATTTGCATACCAAAGTCAGTTGAAAAGAACTTTGATAGATAGCTCTGTGTGTTATAGATTAAAATCGGATACATAAGAAGTAATTAATTGGATCTAGATTGAATTAAGAGATATACAAAAATAATAATATCTTAATGAGTTCAATCAAAACTAGGCAGATTAAGAGATACCAACATACCAAATAGTAGTGAAAAAAGTTTTGATTGGTCAAGGCACGAACTTAATTCTATTGAAAACTTGATAGCTCATGTAAAGATAACTTCGGAAAAGAAAACTATCAAATTGCTGACTAAAAGTTGCAGAATATATAAAATATATGTTAAAATACGTCTTTCAAAACGATGCAAGGACGTTATTGGTCTCCAAGGTATTCGGTGCCGATTTTCATCATAGGCTGTCCTCATGATTATAGTATGTCATTTATCATATTTTTTTTTGCGGTCCCAAAGTCATGCATTACAAGAATCGGGTTTGAAGAAAATTCTTCCAAAATTTCAGCTTCCTAGATCAAATCTGTGAACGGCCCAAACAGTTTGATTCCCACTGAGAATTTTTGCACATAGTTTTCTCGTCTTTTTTTATGAACTTCATAATCTAACATCAAATATCCGAGTACAAAGCCCCACTCATATGATTTCTGCGCATGGTCTTGGCTTCTATACTTGAAAAGGCTAAACTATTTTGTTTTTCGACTTTTTGTGCGAAATTACTTAGTGTATTCTTTAATGATCCTGAATATACTTCTTTATTATTGTAAATTTGAAGTGGTCAACCACACGCATTCATATTACCATTTTATGGTAACTACGCACTTACAAGTTAAGCATTATCATTTGCATGTTGTTCGTCTTGTTCTTCACGCATTGGAACTGCATTGTGCGTAAATGTTCGCAATTTCTGCGTATCAGTGGCCTTTGCAGTACGCGTATGTCAGAATTTATGCATGCAAAGTGTTAAAACATTTGTTTTCGCTTTTATTTCATTACTATGCTAAATGAAAATGTTCATGATAGGCTAAATTGATTGCGTCTATTAATGTAATTAATTATTTTGATGATGAGTGTATTAATGGTTTTAACCTCTGCAGTTACTGTATTGTACTTATTAAGACTTAATTAGTCAAATCAATTTTAGTTGGCACTTAGTTAAAAATATTCTTTGGGATTCTTTTTATTCAATGAAACATAAAATGAATATAGCTTAAAAATGTATAGCAGCTGCTAATATTCACTAATTAGTGAATTAATACATCAAAAGTATCAATAGTTTCGAGAAAGCTGTCCGCTTAACTTCATGCTCATGTGCGTCAGTGGCGTACCATACTTATTCGTCGCCTGGGGCGAAGAGGTAACTTGATCGTCATCTTTCGCATTCCAAAAACCCTAGCTGAATGATTGAATGATATATTCCACATATTGCAAAAAACCTTATTGGCTCCCTGCACATTGGAATTTGCACTAAATAAAAAAAGGTAACATCAAGGACCATGTTACCACCCCCCCCCAAGCTGTTGGGCTCGTTGCAACCGCCGCGTGTTTTAGAAATTTATGTCAATCATACATGCCATTGAAAACACTGAGCTCTATTCAATTTAAGGCAGCCGAATCGATACCATGAGCACGTAAGATATTAAAATTCCCAACAAGAATTGAATTTTTTTGTTATGAGAATATTTTGGACAAATGATCTACTTAAAAATGCTCCAACAACTATGTGTACATACATAGAGTCTGTCAAGTAATTGTTTGCAAAATAAATTATGAAACACAATTTTCACTTTCATATTGAATAAAAATAAGAAATGTGTTAATTTTTTGGAAATTTTTTTTTGTACTCAATTTTCTTACTAATCGCTCATTAGAACACAACAAAAAAATTATTTTATACATATAAACAACAACAATAGTTTGTGGAACAAAAATAAAAACATTAGCCATTTCATGGTGTCAAATAATTCTTTGCAAAATGCAAGGAATATATGAAGAAACTAATAAATTTATATGAAAAACTTCAATACTGGATGTGTCCACCACGAATATCAATCACGGCTTGTGTCCTTCTTGGAATAGAAGCAATAAGTTTTTGAAAATCATATTCTTCTGCATATTTTTGTCCATTCCTCCTTAATGACTCTTATTGGAGCATTTTGATTTGTTGGAGCCCGTTTTGCAACTTTTTTTTTTTCAGTGTGCCCATTAATTTTTGAAGGGGTTCATATCGGTCTCATGGCCCTATCACTTTACTGCAATAATATAACACCGAGATCCTGCATAAGTCCAATTTGGGATAAGGATTATTGATCTGATTTGTATCATAACTTTTCGGCCTTTTAAGTGTCAGTGAAGCCGAAAATCTGAGCATTCTTTTTCTATTCGTTTTGAAGAGTATTTAAAACTCCTCCGTCATGATATCAGCAGAAACTTTCAATTCACCAACGCCTTCCCATGATACTCGTATGTGATTGATATCAAATAGGTCAACTTTCCACACTTCACAGTGAGTATTATACTCCTGATAAAGTTTGATGGAAACCGAACACAGGTCTGCAGTAGAAGAGTATAATGCCCACTGTGAAGTGTGGAAAGTTGCGTGATGATATGAGGAAAAGAGCACAGAGAGAATGGCAGATTATTGACCACGAAATAATAGAACACTTGGTAGAGAGTATGCCAAAAAGAATTGCGAGCGTGTTAACAAATGAAGGGCTTTGGGCAAAGTACTAAAATATGGGAAATTATTACACTTAGACAACAATTACTTACTAGAAAAATCGGTTATGTGCAAAAGTGAAGAATTTATTTGTTTATTATTAATTTTTTTGTTAAAGAATTGAATTCTTTATTGTTGAAGAAAAATGTTAAGTTAAATCAATCAAATAAAAATATGTATATCTGAAATTGCTTTAGACTTATTAATTTCAATAGCATTATCATGAAAATGCAAAATATTCAGACAGTTTTGCTTCGCACTGTATACGTAGCAAATCGTACTATATGGTGCAAAGCTCTTGACAATACGTCAAACTTTTAAAACAACCGGAACTATAATAACCAAACGACCTCTTTGCCAGAGGTGTTGTAGAAAACACTTTTGCAGACATTATTGCTTATAGCATTATAAATGTTTACTGCAGCTTTGATGCGAAATTTACGCTTCAAATTCCGTCCAGAAACTATGGAACATTCAACAATTCCTAACATGAAGAATCTTTGTTAAGAAGGGGACCCATATTTGCTGCTTGCACCTGAACTACTCGTATTAAAAATATTAAAAGGGGCGAAGAAAAAGAGCCACTATCAACACATTTGCATACATCTTTATGACAAAAGAATCGTTTTGTTTATTTACTTTGCCATTTGATTACCCATTAAACAGTTCCTATTACTTTTACCAAGAATTGAGAAAAAATTCTTATCAAAATAATTTTCGGTTTTCTCTTTGGGAATAATTTGTTTTAATGAGTTTTCCACAAAACGCCATAAAATGTGAAATTTATGCAAAGTGCATGTAAAGCAAGAAATGTCATGTTGTCTGCATTCACATTTGCGTTCGTCTCGCACGCATGCGCAGCAAAGTGTTTTAATTTCTTATTGTTTTCTTATTGTTATTTTAATAATTACCTGTATTAAAAATGTGTTTTTCTATCCTTTGTTGTTAGCAGTTAAATTCAGCGCTGTTGATGTGTTAATTGTAGCGGTGGCAAAACATTTTGTACTGTCATTTATATGTTATACTCGCATGTATAATTCAATATAATATCCGTCCGGGGTTAACGCACAAAATTAATTTCTTTAAAAACCGCACAACATTTTCCACACGTTGTTAGCAACATACTGCTTGAATTTTACCAAGATGAACTGGTTATAAAGTTGTTACAGCAGAGTTGGCAGTTGGTCGCCGCCGCGAGCAGAATCATGTTGAAAAGGAGATCGGCGCTAATTAGAGGCGCACTGTCTATCTGACGTATGGGCAGGATGCTTTTTAGACCATACGTGAAATGAGTTTGCAATACAAGGTACACGTTGGTCTTAGTGTTGGCAATGTGACATGTACTAGTAGCGTAGAGTTGCCAAATCAATGAAGAAATAAAAATATAAGAAAATCACCTGCGAACATAATGGAAATTCTTTCTAAGGTTACTAGAAGAAGAATACATCGCCCGAAACATATCGTTTAAAATTTCGGATTAAATCCTTATAAACAATATTTTGGAGAGTTTCATCTTGGAAGAAATGCCCAAAATTGAAATCCAAAAATGTTTGCTCACAAATTTGGCCCATTTTCCTCGAGAAATATATGTGTGAAAGTGCAAAAATACCCAGTTTGCGGCATATTCGAAGTTATCGAAAACTTACCAGAAATTGCTCAGTTGATTTCTATTTCTGACAGATACAAGAAATCTTATTTAGCATTTAAATCTGTCGTTTTCAATAGGATGCTTACTTTCCGATATATAGCAGGTTAAGGCATGAATTCATAAAAGTGCAGTAACTATGTCTTTTGAATGGATTCAAAAAGTCTTTTTTTTCCATAGACAAAAGATTAACTTCTGCATCAATGTGCAACCTATGCTCCACATTAAATTTTCCCTCATTCAATCCTCCGCATACACCAACCATGAGCAAGCTGACTAATGTCAAGGTGCACAGCTGAAAATGTACGTTAACCCCGAAATGCAAAATTGTTGAAAGATCAACAGCAAATTAAGGGCATCAAAATGTTGCCACTCCAGCTCTAAAATTGGTCTAAATCAGCTTAGGAAGAGAATAAATGAAAACCAAAGGAACAACGGCGAATGATGATGCATTCCGCGACTGACTTGAGTTGTCAGTCAAAATGTCAAGCTTGGTTTGTTTTCAGAAGTGTTTTTTCACATGTTGTACTGTCATTTCAAGCAACAACAAAATACAGAGCAACAACAACAACAACAACTAGGTATTATTACTACAACAACAGCGACTAATTGCAATGTGTTAAACAAAGTGAAAGAATTGAAAAAAATAAAAAAACAACATGAAAAAGACAAACAAAAAGGAAGTAGGCACAACAGGGAATGATGATCGCGAAACAGTTTGATGTACAATGATGCAGTTGATAATGATCATCGTCATTATGATGTACAAAATCGTCGAAAGACGTTAAGAAATTAGCGCTATAACAACAACAGTAACAGAAGTATAAAAACAAAATACAGTCATTTACATGTCAAACGAGCTGTCAGCCCTACTTACGAGAATATACGAATGCAACAACACCAACAAGAACAACTACAACAACAAAAAATAATAATACTGATAAATGAAAATGATATAGGAATAAGGAGTATAACAACTTTATTAGCACTTTTTGCTCTCGTAAATTTGGCGGTTGCGTTAAGTCATGTCCTTTCGACGCACAGTGGGCACACTCTTGTTAAGAGTATAAAGTGAAACTGTAATAATTTTGTGATTTCTCTTACTTTTTCGTAAGCTTAAGGGCAGCTTAATCTTATCCATATACCATCCTTGCACAGAAGAACCAAATATTCAACATTATACGAGGGCGGACTGAAAAGTTATCAACGAGGACAAGATATTGCCTTATCAAATCAATGTTATTTTTCATGAATACTAATCTTCAAATGACAACTGTCAAATTCAAATTCTTAGCTAACTGCGTCATTCAGTTTATGTTTTCGAAAGGATCATACAGTGATTAGATACTTGTTTTTGAAGAAAAACACATAAACCGAACAATGAGATCAAACATGATTTTGATTGCCATTCTGCACCTTCAGTTTTACAATAAAATATTGGAGAGCTGAGCTTAAACGAGAGGAATTTTTGGTGTCCACGGTGTTCAGAGGTCACCGCACAAAAATATGGTCCATAAAAACCCTGAGATAAGCATTAGCGATCGATTAGTGAAGATGAGCGAGATTGCTGAGGCTTTATGAATCTCACGTTAATGAATGGACAAGGTATTCCAAGAATATATTCGATTCAGAAAGCTCGTTGCTGGATGGGTTTCCTATTTCGATGAATAAGTGATGTCCATCGCGAAAACGCGAGTGCGTAAAAAAGTGTGCACGGCTACAACAACATCAATTTAGATAAAAAAAATCAAAAACATTTTGGGAAAAAATTCCTAGTATTGAAGAAAATTTTGAAACAGCCGCGGCTAGCTAATTGCATGTAAACAAAAACAAAAATCTCAAGGTGAAGGCGCGAATGACTTGAAAACAAAATCACACAAACAATAAAGTACGTTGAAGAAAAATTACAGCAACAAAATACGTGCGGTGCTTGCGAACCAAAATGATTTTGCTGGAATAACGGAAAGAGCTCGAGATGAGCTCAATATTTTTTGTTATTGTTGTAAGAGCTAAAAGAGCTAATTGAGCTTTGGGTTGCGCATCCATGCTTTAAATCAGCGGTGGGCACAAAAATATAACAAAAGAGGAAAACAACAACATCAAGCAACAACAAACGAAATTTTAAAGTTTTTTTACCTTTATTTCCAAAATTGCCATTAACAAAAAAAAAAAACAAATTACACTACAAACAAAAACAATTGCTTCATTCGTCAAGACACAATGCGGCGCCGTCATTTATGCCTTTGTGTTTTGTTTTTGTTTTCATTTGAATTCAAGTCAACGCTGTGCCTCGATTGAAATTCTGCGAATTTTGTTCCTCGATAGCGTTGAAATTCTGCGAATTTTGTGCCTCGATAGCGTTGAAATTCTGGGAATTTTTTTTCGCTTGGTTGTGCGTCGAATAACGGTTAGAGCAATGTGAGGAAATTGATGCACTAAGTGCCCTTCCCTGCTCTAAATAGATCAACGCACTGGTGCACAATTTTTCGTCCGTTTCGATTTATCCGAACATGTTATTTGTCGCCGAAATCCATTTAAGAGATTGCTCTTTTTTCTAAAGTGGATACCTTGCGCCTTATCACGTTTCTCGTTTTCAAGAGACTATCCAAGCTTCTCTGCCAACAAAAAAAGTAAATAACAATTTTTTTTTTAAATATTTTTTCATACGAGACATGAACATTTTTGACAACAAAACAAACTAGCTACCCACTGTAGGTTCACTTTAAAATAACTATGAACTCTTAACTGCCGACAGGAGGCATGCGTATTATAAGTCGACATCTTGTTAAGACCACTTTAGAAAGTAACATCTTAATAGCGTGAAATTTGAATATTATAAATGGTTCAATCAAGGACAGAACACTAGATAAATTATTTGTAAATTGTTTGCATCTTAAAATGCTTGGTGTATCATAACATGAGGTTCACCAGACACGTACAAGAATGCATTCTTTGATTTTAAAAAATTTTATTATGAAAGATATTATTAATGGCAGTTTGGTTCTGTGGTCTTGAGTGCATTCAGGGCATTTCGACATCTTGATAACACTGATCATAAGTCTGTGGTCGCTGATCGCTTAAAAAGATACTATTGATCTTCCAAGAACATAAAATTATAGAAGCAGCAACCATAACAGTAGTAGCATCTGTAGCCATAACATTTTTTTAAAATTAAAGGCTGGTGACTGGAATAGACGCTTACGAGGTAATCTGGGTGCGTTAAAACCTCACACTGTTGGCTATGGTCACAGGTTTTCGATGCTTTAACCTCATGAAATTGAAAGCCATATACATATATGTATGTTAACTCGTAGGTGATTCTAATCTTTGGACACCACTAATGAAATTTCTGATAAATATTTTATTTTTGTGAACCCTTTTCTAAGGGTTCTTAAAAAAGAGTCAGGAATACCATTAATTGTAACATTTAATTTCATTTCATTTCATTTTTGACAAAAATATAGAAACTGCAAAGCACTATAAAAATTTGTTAGCTATATTCTTCCAAAACGCCGATATAATTATGTTATAATTTTCGGATCTCTACAAGAATCAAGTGTTAGAAAATATTTCGTGCAATGTAATCAGAGTTTCTGAGTGTGTTTTTGTATTATGAGTGCTCTCAACTTAGTAAGCTCAGAGTTATGTACATAGGATTTATTTTATGAGTATACAATTAAAGGGCGTGATAAATCGAATAATAAAAATCCTAAAAGTAATAAGCTTAAAAAGAAATGGTCAAACTCTTTAAAACCTTATAGAAGTATACGCTTTAAAATTAATTCGGATGAAAATCATTTCCCTTTCCAGGGAACTTTATAGGATCGTTAAATAACTTTACAGCTCTGGTATAATGTTTGACGTCGTAATTGCTGTTCATCCTGTTGTGTACTTCCTATTATACCTAGCGTGCGAACTCAGTACAATCTCGAAATTGCTAATTTTGACATTGAATGATATTTTTCGCTATACTAAAAATATTACTTCGATAAGATATGCACCATTTTCACAGATTGCATCACATGTTTTCGTTTTCAATATATTGAAGAATACAAATTTTGTCATCATATTGATTGTCAGTCTTTTTCTGTTCGGCGGGAAAATTAACGGTGTTAATTTTTTATTATTTATCTAAAAACCTTCATTTAGTTTCACCTTATAACTAATATTTCAAGTTTTTCAACTCTTTTTTTTTCAATTTTTATATTCCCCACCAAGTTCGAGGACTTGTTTCCGCAGTCGTAGTCATTGCAGCTAGTAGCTACAAGATACCAGACATAAATGTATGAATAATTTAGAGATAAGAACACGCGGCTATCATACAAAACTGCATTTGTTGATGTTTAAGTTGGCTGTGTAATCAAAATGAGTTATAACCACAGCGAGAATTTAACATAATTTTGCCATTAGTAGAAAAGCTATTTGTGTGCAGAGAGTTATGAAGATACTGATTTGAGTTTGTGCGTTAATTATTATCAATTTTTTGTTATATTCATGTACATAGGTACATAGGTATGTATGAGGTGGAATATAAATTAATATAGCAATAGTTTTCCTTTTTGTTTTTTGAAATAAGTTTTATAAAAAAATCTTTAACATACAAACGAAGTTGTTAAATAATAAAATTTAAGATTATAGTAGAATTATCGAGCAAAGTAGCTGACCTTAGAATAAATTTAGTTTTTGCTACATGAAAGTCTTTAAAACTGCCTAAAGAATTTCACACACTTAAGTTCCAATGTTATTTATTTACATTAAAACTGTCATAAAACTATTAGGCTGTTCACTGTTTCATAGTATTTTTCTATTATTTTAAGTAATTTTGCAATAATTCGCTATCTTGTGGGATGTTTTGGCATTGTTTTAATGTAGAATTGAAATTTGTAGGAATTTGTAAAAGTTCAACTAAATTTTTAGCATGATTTTGAATGTTGTACTGTGGTTAAATTATTTCTAATGCACTTTGTAGCATAGAAACTTATGCAAAAATTCAAATATTTAATAATAAAACCAAACAAATTTTTGACAATAACTAGTGGGATTTTCGTAGAAGGTCTCAGTCAGCGAAACAATATCAGAATATCAAAAATAATGCTGGGGTGCTCATAATTATATATTAATGGCAATTTTTTCATATGAGACTATGAAAAGGCCTAGTATATTTCTGAAATATCACGGTTCTTCATACAAAGAAAAAATACTTAAGAGGATTATTGACTGTATGCTAAATACATTTTTTAAATTTCTTGGCCAAATGACTTGTGTAACCTTCGTATTCGTTTTGAACCATATAATGATTTTAGAAAACTTTTCCAGTAATGCCAAAAATATAGTTTATGAGCAAGAAAGTGATGGCTCCCCAATGTTTGCATTTTAATTGCCATTTTCAATATTTGTTATCAAAACATGACATGTCAAGTTACCCATAGCATAAAAAACAACAACAACAAATAACACAAAATGTCCTTTGATTGAAAATTGACTACTCGTAACTACGCCGAGCATACAAATACAAAGCGTTACTGGTTTTTGATGTCATATCTCACAAGCGTTAACTGTTGTTTATTTTCATTCAAATTGCCTTTGAATAAATTTGCTGAACATGTCACGTGTTGTGGCTTAAACTACAGCTAAGCCGAAAACTGATACAGTAAGTTATGTGGAGAGCAAAGTGACGCCTGACAGTCCCCGTGGAATAAGTCACTTTTACTTTGCATTGACTCTCGAGCACTCTTACGTTTGTTGGCCACTCTTGAAGTCGTTCGTCGTCGCTCACTTTGAATATTGAAATAATCCTTGTACGATAGCTCAGAGGTGATGGGTGGGTGGGTGGTTGTTGTGTTTGCAATGCAACCCAAATTGAGGGCTGTTTTTGTTTTTTGATTTCTTGTTGTTTCCATTTTCATAATGTCTTGTTTACAATTCTCACGCGTGTGACTTTTAAATGACAGATTAGAGTGGGCAAATATTTGCTTACGGCCGTCGGTCTGGTTTCGATGTATTGTGCGTGTAAGTTGCCTCACAATGTGATAACGGCACTTTGCGCAACAGTAAATGAGAGACGGTGGTGCTGTCTGTCTAAGAGACACCCCGATGTCGTTTTTGGTCCAATATGAAGTTATTAGTTTTAATATTTTCATTGCACTCGCGCGTATGCACGTGCGGTGGTTTTTATCTTGGATTGTGATAAAAATGTCACATTTGTATTATAATTGAATAAAAATATCATTATCAAAATGTCAGTAGTCTTATGGCTGCGAAAACATTTCTGAATAAATTATTATTTTCTATATTATCTATAAAAATAAGCAAAACGCTTAGCTTGCAAACTAAGTAAAATGCTTATATTCCTTCATATAAATATTCAAAGAAAAAATTAAAATGAAAATTGTCACTTGTCACTCGCTCCAGAAACAAGTCATTCAAATTAGAAACAACTTGTCAGCATAAACTGCGGCATTTTTATATTTTTTCTGATGCAAGATGTTACCCTGTTATTAAAAACCTTTTGAAGGAAAGTTGTAAAAAAACTTCTAAGGGATGATATTTCAATTTGTTGTTATATTTTTTACATATCTGGAAGAATTTTTTTTATTAGATAAACATTCATGCTCGCTGTAGCTTCAAACATATTTCATAATTGAAATTTTGATAACTAATAAAGCGTTTTCGATTTAAGAAAAAAAAAACGGTAGTATTCACAATGAGGTGTGTGAACTTAACGATGTTTCCTACAGAAAACTATCTAGCAGTGTCGAAAAGTTGCAAAATGTTGA
Organism: Tricholauxania praeusta; assembly: GCA_949775025.1. Lineage (NCBI taxonomy): Eukaryota > Metazoa > Arthropoda > Insecta > Diptera > Lauxaniidae > Tricholauxania > Tricholauxania praeusta. The sequence goes on from OX459028.1 coordinate 20,254,467, forward strand.
ATACTAAACCATTATATATACATTGATATGCTGGAGTCGCTGCAGAAACAATTTCTATTGTTTTCACTTCGTGGGCTACCTTGGAATCCGGACACAAATTTACCTTCATATGAAAGCCGCCTCAAACTAATACGTTTACCAACACTGCGCAGTCGAAGAATTATGCTAAATGTAACTTTTTTAAATAAACTGTGTTCCGGCTCAATGAACTCTGAGTTGTTGCTGGGTATGATCAACTTTAATAATCCAGGAAGGGATTTGAGACACCTTCGTTTCCTAAGACTTGATATATGTAATTCTAACTACGCTCATTTTTGTCCATTTCCGAGTTATGTAATGATTATAATAACCTTTGTCATCTTATTACACCCATAGACTCTCACAATATTATAAAGCAAAAAATTATTATTTTCTTAAATTCTTGAAACTATACATTTTCCTTTATTTCTGCTCCACAGCCTATGGGCTTAATAGAAATTGTGCTCAATCTGTGATCGGAAATGTGATTGGAAATTATGAACATACGAAAAATGTTGAACAAGTCCAAAAACATTAAATTAAATTCGAAAATTGTTAAAAAAAATTAAAAATTGTAAAAGCTTTAAAAACTTAACATAATACTTCTCCGAGAACCGTACGTTTCCGGACATAGGTCTAGCCAGAATTTTGAAAAGGCTTTTTTTACCCGTTTGTAACGCATAGAAAGGCGCGTGGTTGATACGGGCTTGATTCTTGATCAGCGTCACCACCTAAATCAATTTAGCCACGTCCGTCTGTCTGTTCGTATGTTTTTCTGTCTGTGCAAATCCCGATTATGGAAAAATTAAGCGAGATAATTAAATAAAATTCGGCACATAAGTTACACCTGTGACCAATGTTCTTGGGATTGAAAATTAACGATATTGGTTCAAATTGGTTTCATTTTTCTATTATTCGAGAGATACAATTAGCAATATAATAATGAAATTTCTCTTTTCACAATATCAAATTCGCACAACTGACAAAGGGTTGCATCTGAGCAAGATTTTTCGTAATGGCCTGGAAGACAAATAAATTAATTTTTTAATAAATATTTATTATATTAATTTTATGCAATTAATCCTCACCACAAGAATGATTCTTTGGCTTCGCTACTATTTGAAACGTTTTGAAAAGGGTCAATAGTATCTTGTATTTACTAAAAATGTTAAGCTTTCCACATTAGTCCATTTTAAACCAACTTTCTTCAAGTCCCAATTGTGTTATCACTATATAGTTCAGTAAACTTAAGCACCGCTGCAGTGAAGAATTTCCAAGGTTGCTATATTTACGATTCTGCATGGAACTGTCAAGAGCCAAACGACTTTAAATTTTGATATATTCTCTTTCTAAATGGAATTCTATCAACAGAAACTGAAGGAATATGTGTAAATAACTATGTTAAGTCCTCTAAATCTTGCATTGCATCCTTAACTGCCCTTGACCAACATTTACGGTTTGTGTCGTTTTACAGACCAATTGATGAATTGCATCTTAATTCAATTGAAACTATTTGTGGCAAACAATTTCATTGATACGCAACAGTAGCGATATTGCAATACATGATGTTGGTGGCGCCTCCGTTGAGCTGCGATTTGCTCTGGAATCTCAGTCTTTGTCAACTAATTAGTTGGAATTTTCTTTTGACATACGATTTGACATGCTTGTGCAAATACCAATTTGTGGTTTCTCAGATCGAAGACGAATTTATTAACGACGTTGCTGCGTGTGGTGTCTCTATAACAAAATACTTTGCGCTGTTTTGGTTTTGTTTCGAACGAAAGCAAATATTTTATTAATCGTTTCGCGTGGACGGAAGTTGTCGAGAAAATGCGTTCCACATTTTATAGGACATAAATAATTAGTTTGTTTTTTTCTTTTAATTAACAGAAAACACTGCACAATTGCAATTGCATTGAATCAGTGAATCAAATAACTTTTTCCTGAGGCATTCTATTTGTATCTCCTTCAAATTGCTACCCGTTGAAGTATCAATCTCACGAAGATTTTACGCTGACGTTTTGGCATTTAAGCTACCGTCTTTGCTCTCGTCGTCTCGGCTTAACTTTGACAAACGAAAACATTGCAAATTCCCATTATGAATATTTGATTGGACATTTTTATTGCTTTACGTTTTGTTAGGCAATGGATTTCGAACGACTTCACCAAGTCACCAAGGCGTTCCCACACCGAATTGTTTATTTACGCAATTTAAGCTGCATGCGGCAAATAGAAATGTTTGCTTACTTCAGCAAAATTCTTTGGGTCGGCTTTTAGAGGCAGAGCAAAAGAAAGATAAAGTTGATCCTTAAGCCAACAGTTAAACTAAATAAAATGTGTAGTAACCGTGTCGTTTGCAACCCTGATTGAGTTGTTTTTGTTATTGCAGGTCATTCTATTGCTTCCACCTTGCGATTAACTCTCTATTATTCGTCATCCCTGTCAGTTGACGTCAGGAGACGCTCGCACGCGGGGACAATGATTACACTAAGCCTCATCACTTTCAACTTTTTCTTTCATGGATAAACAATGAACGTCGTTCAATATTTGCATTGTAGCCGCGTTTGACTTTGACACGTTTCTGACTTTATTGCTCTTTTTCTGTGTCCCTTTGATATGCGTGGTTTTTCATAGTGGTTCCATTGAATGAGTGGCGAGTGAACCTGCGAAGTTGTAAAAAAAAAAATTATGACCATTTTAGATTATAACTTTTTTGTTATACTTTAATGACTCGTTTAATTAAAGCACATACACAAAAATTGAGATGCAAAAAGTACTGGAAAAACTTTGAACATACATACATATATTGTTTTAAGTCATTTGTTTATATTCGGAGGGTTTCAAAATTATCGTGTTTCTTGCTGTTGACCTTAAACTTCTCTTTTTAATACCTTGACAGTCAATTACCGCACAAGGTCTCTGAGCACATTGACACCATCCCTTAGTCAACTTCTACGGGGAGCTATCACATAAAGTAACACCCGAAAAGATTCGATCATATGAGCACCTGTTCTCCAGTGCTTTTTGCCTTTGAATTCTAAAGTGACCTTCACTTCGCCCAACTCTTGTTTTCAAGATAGATGAGGTTAAACATAACAGCGGTTCCAAAAATTGTATTATTTAAAATACATACATATATTCTTCCACATAGCTCGAAATTAAGTTAGAGAGCAAAAAAAAATAATTAAATGGAATTCAGCGGACCGAAATACCCCAGAACAGATCATTAAATTCCTGAGTTAGACTTATTTCATCATTGTAGTTTCAAACTGCTAAGCATGCAGTAATTCTTTTCTTTTCGTCACTGAGAAGCACAATATCTTCAGTGAAAAGCTCGTCCAGATGCCAATATACAGATTCAGACCCTTGAGCATTTTTGCATGTGAAACTATCGTTACGTACTTTGTCACAATGCTGGTAAGTTCTGCTTTGGTATTCTCTAATAAGGGTTTGTCTCCTGTATTTAGTAATCCCTACCTAATACTGCTCTATCATTTAAGACATCTTTTTGAAGAAAATTCATGATAATAATGACCGCGACTACTTGGTCAGCTACAGCATATTTTTATTTGAGTTTCTGTTAAATTGCTAGTTATGAGTTAAGTCTTTACGGTTTCAATAAATTTTAAGAAACTTATTTTTAAGATAATCTGAATAACATTCTTAAGTTCCATTAGAATCGTAAGGTCTGATCGTTTTAGAGTAAGTTAAGAGCTTACATACTAACCCTGGAATTAATTGAACCAGTGCAAAAATAGTCTAGAACTTATTCCAAAAAGAGCTAGTACTAGTTTCTTCACAAACTCCTTATATATGATTAAAACAAAGAATTGAGCTTAGCTACTATGCCTATTTGCCTTCTTAGCTATTTCGTGAACTGGCGAGATTTCTATGTTAATGCCTTAGGAAGAGACAATTGTTGCTGTTCTTATTGCCTTCTCAGCAGTAAGGGGAAACTATCCCGGTAAGCTTTACACCAGTTCTAATGGTGATATAAAATATGTACAAATTATTCTTTCTCGGGTATCAACATAGATAGGTGGAACTAATACCAGCTCTTTTTGAAACTGGCTCAAAGCTATTGTTCCGCAGGTCCAACTCCTGCATTAAAAACTTCGTATGAAAGAAAACATAACATAAATATATGGGGGACTCTAAACAAAATGGACTAGCTCTAAACAAAATGCTTACTGAGTATGTTTCCATTGCAGACAATATTTCAACAGTAATTCACAAAGTGAGAAATATAAAATTATTCAAACATTCAATTCCCGGCGGCCTTACGAAATGTGGCGACTTTCAATATATTTTTTCCCTGCGACTGCGATCATGCGACCATGTATTATATTTGAACCAGAATTACACTTTTCCCTTCCGTACTGTTTTACTCGTAGAACTAGTTACTTTTTGAGACTGTTTCCAAATTAAAGTACAGAGAAATAATGAGAAATACTTCTGTGTTGATAAATGCGTCGTCGTCAGTAGCGCTGAATTAAGGTAGAGCTAGACGAGGCTACAGTCCCGCGCCTAGAGCTAAGGAGAGACCCCAACCAGCGCTGGAATAAGGTATTTCCTAGGCAGGGCTTCGGCCTGGACCTCGAGCTCAAGGGGCCCCTTAAATGATAAGAGAAGGACCACACCATCAATAGACATAAAAACCTACTGGGAGGTTCATTATAAATTTCTGAGTTGAAGTGGAAAAAAAAAATTGTTATTTAATGAATAAGGAGCCCTTTCCAGTCTCTAGCTCGAGGTCCCACAAAGTCTTAATCCGGCGCTGGTCGTCGGTTGTTTTGAAGTGCTGTGGAAAAAAAATGTTCTTTGTTACTGTGTGCATGCATGTATGCGTATGTATCTGCACAATTATTAGCTAATTCAAATTGACATTTTGCGCGTTAAGTCTAATGCACTCCTGTCATATCAGCCAATATCAGGCATTTTGAGTATTTTTGCCAATTTTTGAATTGAACTTCCATCTAATGCACTGGTGCGTCATGGTGTGGTATGGCGCAACGAAATCAACAGAGGCTATAAGCGGGCATTAGCTAAAACGAAGCAACAACAACCATTATGTATATATTGTTGTTGTTAACGAATTTGATTTTATTCAATTTGTCAGCAAAACACACCGTTTCCTGCTGTCGCACAAAAACATTACGACTTTTAATGCGCGCTGTACGTACCTACTGTGTTCACAATAATGACACGACACATTTGTCGCGAATCGGCTGCATTTCACTGCTACACACTACGCGCTGTCAGAGGATTTGCTCTTTGTTTCGCCAGTGTCGCTGGCTGTGTTTCTGTTCCAGAACGCCGATATGTTTTCTTGCGATAAACTCGTGAAAAGCCAAATCATGTTACTGCAAATTTGCCAAAATATTAACGCTGTCACATGTCGAAATGTAATTAGATTTTCGATAAAACAAAACACCAATCAAAAATCATGAGCGGAATGGATGGAGGGCGCAATCGAGTTAATAGAAATCAAAAATTTAGCTGTTGAATTATGTGAGCTAATAATGAAACAGCAGGCGATTAAGAGCCTTAATGAACCATAGCTGCTCAGTATACCGTAGCATTTGTTAATAATACTGAAAAATACGTAAACGACATCATAGCTTGAATGTTACATCGCTGTTGTTCATTTAATTTTGCAAAATTTATATTAAAAAGATAAAAAAGAAATTGCAAATTGAAAAGTTCTTCAAATGTTGTACACAACAGAAGAGAAGAGTTCTTTAATTAAACACATTTTTATTGCGAATAAGCGACGTTAACGGTCTCACTGCCATCATGAAATCTCTCGTATGCCACAAATGTTTACAAACAACTCGAGATGTCAACTTGAAAAACGTAATTTTCATCATCATCAACATCATAGAGCGTTTCATTTCATAAACGCATAATGTGACGACAACACGGCCGTTGTCGGTCCGTCATCGATATGTGAACTACTGATGTATTTTGTGTCCATTGCCATCACCCATTGCCCAGTTACTGACAATTGAGTCATCACCAACCAACATCATCATCAATGCTGTAACTAAGGGAATACTGTAGCTGTAGGCGGGGGTAGGACGCGCATTTGTAATTAAACAAATGAAACGCAAATAAAACCTCAAGTGCAGTTGTGAAGACCAATGTAGAGGGCGCTGTGGTACTATTTGTTGATTGCAAGTTATACTACACAGGTCAGACAGATAAACAAGAAACTGTTCAAGTTACTGACAGACAAACGTTATACTGTTGCGTCGAATCGAAAATATATATTGTGCATATGTATGTGTATATGTACCTACGTATGGTTTTGATGAATTGCCTTTTCGTTTTTTAATGAAATGAATGTTTATGAAATAATATTTTCATTTAATTTCAAAGATGCAATTTGCTAATTTATGATATCTATAACAGTGGTGGGCATGGAAATGTAACAAGAAAGCGAAATAACAACATCACGCAACAACAAACAAAACTTTAAAGTTTTTTTGCTGTCATTTCCAAATTTACCAACAGCACACAAAAAAACCAAATTGAACTACAAACAAAAACAAATGCTACATTCGTCCAGACACAATGCGGCGCCGTCGCTTATGCCTTTGTGTTTTGTTTTTGTTTTCATTTGAATTCAAGTCAACGCTGTGCCTCGATAGCATTGAAATTTGTTTCGCTTGCTTATCCGTCGAATAACGGTGCGGGCAATGAGGGCGGATAGGGACACTACGTGCCCACCACTGCTCTAGAAAATGGAATCCACATAGACTAAGCAAATTAATATTTTTCGACGGTGACTTCTTGTTTGAGCAAAGTCATTGGCACGTGTGATATTTCGGAAGAACCTCATTTACGACTCCGAGCTAATTTCTGACTTCTGAAAGCGATAATGCATTCGACGGTATTTGATTTGAACAGTGGCTTGCAAAGTGTTATTAGGTTTATAAATTGTCTGCGGGTACTGATCTCTATGTAGACTTTGAAGCTTACTGACATGTTCAACAATGTTGCTTTCATCATTATATTCCCAGGCCTATTTATTTGATCATGTGTATATTAATTTTTCTGTATTTTCCAAGAACTAAGTTTGATCGATTTTCAATTGGCTGACCAATCTCTGGGGCAAAGTGAGAAAATCTATACATAAATTAAGTTTTGTGATTGCTTCTGACATATACAGTTGAACTTCGATTATCCGTAATTCTTTTATCCGGGAACATCTATTATCCGAGAAGTTTTAAACTGCTAACGTTGCTCATTTTGCTTATATTAACCGTGATTGACTATATTATCCGTGATGAGAAAAGTCCAACTGCTTCATTATCTGTGCTTTTGTTCGTTTTTCACACGACATGCACGCTAAAATAGAGGAAGAGAATGATAATTATAATTCGGGGAATCCCATTTTGTGCATGCCTACTAACTCTCGCTGCACATATTTTCTATACATTGCCGTCAAGAAAAAAGAAAAGTTCTAACAATTAAAGAAAAAATAGACTTTATTAACGATCATCTTCTAAAAGAAAGAACAAAAACTATACGTAGTAGTTAAACAACATTAAATGAATTTGCGCATACATATTATGTATTTACGACTTTCAAATTTGATAAGGCATAATGTAAAATATCCATCACGACCATCACGGCTAATCGAAGTTCAACTGTACATATAAATCTTGTACTATATAATATTTGCTCAACATTATAGTTTCGTCGAAAAATATAGTAAAACATCTAAAGTATTTCCTTTTAAATCAGTTCTTCTCCAACAGAGCGCTGCATAACATTGGGAAGGGTCATATAAATAAGGACATGTAATTTTGGAAGAAAGTACTATGGACTGATGAAACTTAAATTATTGGCATTGAACTTGATAGCAAAACATTTTTGCATTGCCCAAAATGCTAAGAATTGAACTCAGAATACACCACCGAATCCGTTACGCACGGTCATGGTATGAGTTGCATTTTCATTGTGTGGAGTACGACATTTGCTCAGAATTGTTGGAAACTTAGACAAATACGGATATTTAAATATTTTCCCGAATACAATGGAGCCATTCTCATTTGATTCCATGTTATCTTTATGCAATATAATGATCCAAAGCATATAGGTATCAAAAACTGGTTACCGGCTGAAATCCTACCTCCCTGCAGAAATCTAACAAAAATGAAGCAATCGATCTTGAAACGAGCTACAATCCTTAGTTAAATTAGCTTTATGGTAGAATAGATAAAGATCTGTGGACATTGAGCGATTAATAAAAAAATGAGCTAAGATGTTGGTTTTTATAACTACGTACACCAGCAATTTTTCATCCAAATCACACAAAAATATGTAACAATAATCGAAAACTGCCGCCACTTTACCGGATGTTGAAAAATATTTTATAATATGGCAGTAACTTTTTGGAGGATTCCAAATTCAATGCCAAGCGATGCTAACGAATAATATTTTTCAGGAAATGGTGATTTAATGCGCGATTGAACGCACAGTGCAAGGATGTGGGGGCGGGGGCCATACATAATATATTGGGCGTATAGCAAACAATTTCAGTATGTTTGTATGTAAAGGACAACAATTCGCTTACTCGTTGGATGCAACAAAGTATCGACGGCGGCAACTATGGCGATTTTATTTCGAACGGTATTCGATGAGTTCATTTATCCGCATGTTTTCCTATTTTGCAACAGAGCAGGCGACGTGTTTTTTTTTTTTGGCACACTTGACTGGATAAAAATCGCATAACGGCAAAACAATTGCAACATTTATGAAACAATCATAAAAATTGTTTTTGTTTTTGGTTTTTTTTTGCTGGCATTGGCATTTTGCTGTTGTGGACATTTTTATTGAATTTTTATTGCTACTTCCGCAACGAAGGGCGGGTATGATAGTAATTGAATTTGGTTTTGTCATTTATGGGATTTTAAATGGAATGTTTGTGGCAATAAATTGTACCATATTTTTAAACATCAAACTTTTAGCGTTACTCTGAAATGTGTATGTTTGGATGAAATAACAAATACTACAACATTTACTAATTTCGAAACACGACTAAATCAATTTGTTTTCCATTGTATTAAATTCAATTAAAAATATGAAATCCAATAATTCAACAAATTCCTTGAACATCCTTTTTCATTTAGTTTCTGACAGCACAGGTGTCGATGTCATATCATCGGCATAATTAAAAGTGCAGAAACAAGACAAAAAACTAAATCCTTGTATAAAACTCGACGCACGTCAATCATTTCGTCTCTTCCTCCAACAAAAATGGCATTAAATATGTTTTCAATTTCAATTTCGGGCGCATCTGGGTACATCTGACTGGCTGATTGCATTGCAGCTCATTCATTTATTCTTAGTTCTATAAATCCACTTAAACAATTTAGCTCGACACCCAAAACAAGCAGCTTGTTCGCTTACTTATCTTCCTACTACCACTGAATATCCTTTTTACATTTGACACCCTCTCATCGTCGTCGCGTCGTTTCAATGAACATGATTCAATATTTAAGTGTAAATGACTGACTTCTTAATGTTCTGAACATGTTCCGAATTTGTTTCGTTTTGTTTTTGTTCTACTACACTCGAAAAACGACAGGACGTGACACCGACTGTGACCCACAAAAAACATGATAGCACGCGAGCATCGTAGAGAATGAGCGTACGAGACAAAAACAAGTTCTCGTCGACTTCGACTCAAATTGAATTTTGTTGACAGCTCAGGGATGTTGGCTCTGTTGTGTTCGCTAATCCTTTAAGACTGCATTAGAATTAAATGTTTTGTTTTTTTCCAATTCAGGTTCTTTCGACCCACTTGAAAATTGACACCAATAGTAGACTCATACCATATATGTACGCATATGTAATCGGGGGAAAAAAGCAGAGCACATGCGTTTCCAATTTTTTTTCTGTCAGAAAATATCTGGCGATATTGTTTCTAGCCACTTTCATAGAGTTTTGCGTTGCTGTCACGTGATATGAGTTGACAGTCAGTTTGTCCTTTACTGTGTAGTCTTTGACTACGGAAATACTTAATAACTTTGACAATTGTTTTTCTTGTCAGATATTTGCGTTTGGTACTCGAGGGACTTATGATGCTGACATTTAATTAGACTCCATTGAGAAGTGTCATTTTTATTATTGACAGCACTATGAGGACGAGCGACCAATTTATACTAATATAATATAGTTATGAAAACCAAAATCTTTTATAGCTTTATAGTAATTCGAAAGCTTACAGAGACCATGAAAACGTCTCATTTATAGCTAATAACAAATTTCTGGTAATCTCAAATTTTATCTGATATTTTCATTTATCTGTTATTTTGGTTTTATTTTTTGTCTGTAACTAATTTTCATCTATTAACCTCTTTTCGTGCATGTTTACTTTTATTAAATTGGCAAGCTCCAGTTTTCAGAAATCATTTTCTATAATTCTCGATAGAAAACTTATATCGGCATATTTATATAGCCTTTAATACTTATGTGGATAAGCCACTGTTGATATAACCACAGTCTCATAGAGATCTTTCTGCATTGACATTGATGATGAAACGGAGCGAGGTATACTGGCAAAGTACATGTTGCTTAACGAAAAACAATATCACGGCACTGTCTGGAACGAAACGTTATTAGTGAAAGTTATACAGTAGAACCTCTGTAAGCCAAACTTGAAAGGAGACGCCAAAAAATATGAATTATAGAGTTTTCGACTTATGGAGGACTTCGACTTGTAGATGTTAAAACTTATTCCAACTAATTTTGAGTTAGAGAGGTGAAATAAATAAAAACCTTAGCTATAGAGATTAAATATTAAGAATATTAAATATTGGTGTGCATTGTAGTAGGACCCAACTATTTCAGATAATTTTTCAACCGGCAACAATAAAGTAACTTCGCTAAAGTTCAAATGAAATCACGTGTTAATGTCAGTCATAAATTCCTTTATCATTTCATAGAGTTGGCTTATTGTATAAGTACACGGTTAGAAATTTTAGCATAAATTTTAATACTTTTAGGATTACATATATGACTACACCAGAATCGTATTAAAATTCAATACTGTCTAGATATTAAAATTCACTTTCAATATAAACTTGTATTAAAATTTAATACTCGTTTTTATTAAAATTTAAAAAAAAATATGTCGTATCCACTGGGATTTGAACCAGGTTCCCTTTCAATACAAGGGTTGTATGAACATTTTAACGACATCAGCCAACGTAGTATTATATTTACGTTGGCTAAATGTAATACTTGCGATAGCATCAAATGTTATAAAATATCATTTTAATGTTTGATCTGTATTAGAATTTAATACAAAATGTATTACAAATTTTGTCAGTATTAAATTTAATCAAAATCGTATTAAAAATCTTTGTAATACTTCGCGTGTATTAAAATTTATTCCAAGATTTCTAACCGTGTAGGCTTTTACATTGATTTCTAAGGAACAATGTTGTACATTTTCGGCATATTCTTAAAGTCGGTATCTTATTTTTCTTCGAGCTACAGAAGTAATTCGTTTCAAATAATCGAGTTGTAAAATCAAACATTGCTATATTCGAGAAGGTGAGGTCTAATGTATTTTTTAGAGTTATAGAGGGAAAATATGTACTGAATTTACTTGTAGGGACTCAATAATTATTTCGACTTATAGAGGGGTCAGATTTCGAGCAATGTAGGTTTTAGGGCTTGAAAGGAAGGGAACACAACATTTTTTCGAGTTTGGGACGTTTTCAACTTATCGAGGTTCGACTTAAAGAGGTTCCACTGTAACTTCAAAAAACGTTACAGGAACTTACCTACTGTATCTTCACAAGCAACTTTCAAGATAAACGCTAAACATATTCATAAGCTTTTCGATAAGAAAGTTTTTAAAAGATCAGTGTACTGTATTGGCTTAGTTTAATTGATCTTCAATCCAAAAATCCAAACAGGTTAAATTTAAGGAAAAAATGAGAATAAATCTTTGCTTCTGAAGTCAAATGCTCATCGATCGATCTTTTCTAAAAAACTGCAAAATTTGATAATTTAAAAATCATCGAATCGTAATTGCTCGAGAAATTTGGGATGTGTATCGTTCTTGTTTCTTTATCTCCGACTTTTCACGGTTATTCTCATTTAAGTTTATAAATTTATTACTAGCTGGACCCGCGACTTTGCCCGTGCACTATCCTTGTGCAACCCTGCCTACATTTTACGCAGTCCTTACTGCAGACAATTGGGTTCATGTACCACACCTTGGCATTAGTGCCAAGAATAGCAATTTAAGTGTTCTTATTACATGAGAGGTGCCATGCCCCATGGGTCAATATTGTTCATATCTTGCGAGTAACTTGGCACCAACAATGTACACCATAGATGCCTAGATATAGCGTTTTAAGTATTTTGTTGTGTAGAAGGTGCTACGCCCCCCGTTGTCAAATCCCGTCCACATTTCGTGAGATGAAGGAAATTTATCATTGATCTGGGCATGCTCAAAGCTTATCGCTAGACTTCACGTTAAGTTACAATAGTTAATATAAATCTATACAGGTACTTACTTTCACATAATTTTTCTCTCGAACCTGTAACTTAATATGAATTTATTGTTGCCCTTTTTTTCGCAAAAAGAGCTTCATTGATAATTGCTTATACATTTTTTGTCTTAACTAATGTCCTTTCTTAATTCATTTCTAAAAACAAAAAAAAAAATTATATAAATCTTCAGGGACTCAAAAATACCACCACCTGTATACAAGTGCAATTTGCTATTACTCCATCGAAAAATGTCTATGTTCAAAAAGGATTTTTTTCTTTTTAATTTCAGTTCCATTAACTGCTCATGCTGCTCCACTACTTTGTCGTGGCTTGGCTCTTGTTCGAATTACAAACAAGATTTGCATCGTTTTCGAATCCGAACACTGCATGTTGATGTTGATGTATCTTTAATATCTCAATCGGGAACAATCCCATCTGCTAGATGCATGATACTTTTCAATATTTTCTGTTCTTTTTTTTTTATCCTGCTAACATTGGTGTCGCTTCCACCCATTTGCTGTTGAAATTTTCATCACGTCAGCAGTTTTTTTCTCTCGATTTTGTCTGCTTTCATCTTCGTTTAGTTAAAATGCATCCCTGTATCCAATTGTGGTAAAAGTTAGTGGATGCTTTTGGGGAGTAGGGGTTGAATGTATGTATGTAACTTCATCAAATAACCATCGATTGCCGTTGTACCCACTCAGTTCGCGCTCATCCTTACACTCGTTTTATCTACCTTTCGTGTTCGATTCGATTCCCATTTTTTGTATCCTTGTTGTTCACTAAAACCCGCCATGTTTATCGTTTGTTTTGCTTTTTTTTGTTGCTGTTGTTCTCCCCAGTTATTTATTTGCTTTCTTTTTTGTTGTTGACGTACTTTGATTTGTTTTTTTTTTTATGATCGTGCCCTACACTTTTGGGAGCTGTATGTTTTGGTCCTGTAGTTTTATTTGTCACAATTGTAACCGTTTGGTAACTAAAGCTTAGGAAACAATGATGACATCTCGATTGATAGCTATTTTTGAAGAAAAGAAAACTGACTTAAGTTCTGAATTTTGTCAAACAACTGCAGTGAGAGAATGGAACACAGCTTCAGTCAGTACCTATCAGATCTGGGAAGAACAAACAAGTCGAACCTTCGTTTCAAAGGCCCCAAATCAACTTTCTGAAAGACTTTAAAGATTTTACCGAGGATCTGGAGGGGTGACAAGTTATATTAGTTCAGCCCATGACTCATACTTATCTATGAGTTTAAGAAATAATTTTGCGGGTGAGTTATTCATTCATGGGGTTTGATTCATTTTAACCTTCTCAATTTGTGATCTATAAAACTTAAAAATCCAGAATTTGAGAAAAATATTTATATTTGCGCGAAAAAGTACAACTTTGACGTTTCAAACCAGGGATACCAATCAATTTGTGATATATATACGTTAAATAGTTTGATAGCTGTCGCATTAGTTTGACTCTGTAGTTATTTCTTAACTAATTGCCAGTTTTTTTTTTCGAATTTCGACGTTTGTCACATACTCGAGAAAGTGCATGTGTACCGAGTTCGCATAACATCCCGTTATAGGACGTCCTTAGACTTTGCGGGGGCCAAGAACTGGAAAAAGGGCCTTTCTAAAAAATTTTATGATCAAATAATCTTAGTAAATGTAAATGTAGTTCCCTACCTATTACTTAAGATTGACGTTGAATGTTAGTCCTGCATTTAGTTTTATACCCTCAATTCTATCTCTGAAAATAATTCAATTGGTGAGATTTTGTCACTTCATTTTCCGATACATACTCTATTTCCTTAATTTCGATATAATTTGATCAGATTAATTTTAATGTAAAAAGGTTTTGTACTTCCGGAACTTTATCGCATCCGTAGGGGCAGGTCTGCGAGTTATATAATGTTCACTTTTAAATATATTGGCTCTTGACAGATTGTATACCATTTTCGATCTTTTCGCAGTATGATTGCAAATGCCTCCAATATTAATTTTTTTTACTAACAATAAGATAATTAAATGGGTTGCCGATTTATGATTTTGCAAAGTATGTTGTGGAAATGAAAAATTCGTCGCGATAATTTTAAATTTAAGTCCTTAATGCTGGGTACTTGCCATAGTCACTTAAATAAAGTCATCTCAGGCAGTTTTTCTTGGAGTTGTTGTATATGTGACTAGCATTGTAGTTTCCCTCCTGGCTCATTTGCTAAGTTGAGTTGAAGGCAACTTTTTTGATAGATGTAGGGTATTTAAGAGCCAACATGACCGACTAAATTATTTGTTTTATTTTTTTTTGTTGCAACAGTTTTTGTTGTTGTTGTTATTGAAGTTTAGAGATTGTTTACCACACAGCACAAGTATTGATAGCTTTGCAAATACTGTAGAAAATCGTTGTTGTTTTGCAATAGAAGAGTTCCATTTGAACAACATGAAACGCTCGTCTGTCTGTCTGGCAACGGAAATGATGCAACATTTTCTGTACGAAAAACAAAATTAACGACAACTCCATCAGCAGTGATAAACATTCCAATACAAAATGGTTGCTGATATCCTTTTATGTTGAATGCTCCTCCGATTGAGGTGCCTTACCACAGACTGTGCCTGATATTATCCATACGTTTGAAAAATGGTTATCTTAAATGGTTTGCGTTTTTACACTCCACACGGTTTCATTTGTTTTTCATTTTATCTGACTGGGATTTGTTTCCCCATCCTGCTGTGGGACATTTTTAAATGTAACTCAATTTTTGTGTTTTTTTTTTTTACTTTTCATTCGAATTGTTTCTTCTTTATCCCTTAGTTGTTAAACTGATTTGTGTTCTATACCCGCTGGGAATCTGTTGGGCGCAAAGTTTGCTGTTACTTGGTACGCAACCCACAGAGTGCAAACCATCTTTTTGGTTTGTTCAATCAATATTCATCCGGTATTCATAAATGAAATAAAAGGATTTGTTATTAACGTACCTTATGCGAACAAATAATGTTTGTTTTCAATTATTTCTAACAGAGTGTTCGAGAAATTTTTATTTTTGATAATGTTCAACGCCATTTTTAAATGTAATCCCAAAATTTTTTGATAGTGTCAGTCAGAATTAAAATTTGATTGTTCGTTAAATGCCTTGTGTCACTACGTAGAAGCTCCATGGAATGAAATGGTAATCGAAATGGTCAATAATGTTATATGACATACGTCAAAGGTTCCTAGCTTTAGCTGCCCTATGAATATGTTAACAATTTATTTTGACAAATATTAAGAGAATATGGAAATTTAATAGTTTTTTTTTTGGGAAAAGTACACTATTGATAGTCATGACCTGAACTAATATTGCAGTCTTTCAACTTTCTAATCCTGGTCACGATGTTTTGAGTTTCGCATACCAAAAGTTCTAATCTTGGCGATAACTTTTCGTCTGAGCTGAAGGTTACTTCTACATTTTCTTATCGAACCCTGCAGTTGGGAATTGTAAATCATTTCAGCAGACAACGCGTTTGCCGGAATTTCACACCAAGCTCTAAATCTTGAAGAATCTGATTCAAAAAACTGAGGACTGACAGCCCAAGAACAGTCCAATTGGACGAACATTTCGAAACTGTGAGTTGGAAGAGTTTTCAGAAGCATCAATAAAAGGTCTCGAAGTGTATTCTTTTCAGTTGCCGTACAAAACTTATTTCGCTGCCCGCACATCCTCAAAAGTACTTACATAAAGTTTTTTGGTGAAATTTCCAGAATTTCTGTGAATTTGCAGCATTTTCTGAAAATCGCTCCTTTTCACGTCAAAGCAAATTTAAATTGATGACAAATTAGCTTGGTACATTGCATGTACTCAAAATCTTTTCAACTTCTCAAATTCCATCTACTTAAGAATACAATAGAACCTGGCATATTGTTAAAGAACATGGCACATTCTATCCATACAACACATGCGTTCAAATACAATTTTACATACATACATACATACCTCATACATACTTGTATACAACAAAACCTATGTATCTTGAGTTGAAAACTCAAAAGGAATTCTCGCTGAATGAATTGAACTCCTTTAGGATCTCAAGGATTCAATATGATAAAATAGTAAAAGGGTATTAAATTGAAAATGATTTTTAAAGGCATACGGCGTAGAAAGTGAAAGTGTCAACATGTTGAACAAAAGACAATTTGTCGCAAGTGTTGCAAGCAACAATGTCTACGTTTAATATGTATGTTGTTGTTGTTGCTGTCGGCATTGTAACGTGTGACGCGACTTTTACTTTTAAAATGTTGTTAAAATTACAAGGTAAAGGCGTGTTGTTGTTGTTAACATGAAAGGATTAAATGTGTTCCATTTTATAAATTTGACATTTTACACAAAACATTTTAAAATTTTATTTCGACACAAGCACTAAAATGTACAAAAAACAGTGGGGTTGGTTGTTGGCGTATCATTTCACTATATTTTGGTAAAAGTTACAAGTTACATGAACCCTATAACTGGAATACACTGAAAAAATATTGTACGTAGAAAGCTTCTTTTGAAGAAACACGTTGTGGCAGCATTTTCACTTGAATTTGTAGTAACTCAGAACTTTTCCTATTAAAAATAAATATTTATTTTTAAAAATTTCATAGAAAAATACAAAGTTGTTTATATTGTCGGCATATTTCCAGTGATTTTGTTCTATCACTATGCAGCCTATAATTACTTTGGCATTTTATGAATTTTTTACTAGTGTACGTATGTAGTTGTAGAACTTGTGAAATAAATTGTTTATGAAATTATTTTGTAATAATTTTGTTCACGGTTGAATTTTGTAAATGGGAAAGGAAGCGAAACTAATTTAATGCAATAAATATGTTTCTATTAAAAGCAGCAATGAACAGCAGGGTTGCGAGAATGTAAAATTGTTTTCTGCTTTTAATATCACAATTTTATTGTAAGTTTGTTAAAATTAAAATGTTGCAAAGTTTGAAATTAAGCCATTTTTTGGGCGCTTTGATGTCAGCATCGTGGAACTTCAGTCTTTACTTCTGTAGCGAAAGTTTATATTTTTGAGTACCCACCTCTGTGGAGTACAGTATAATTTAATAGGAACGAAGTCACATTCTTTTCAGTTAAGATCCTTAAGTTTCATATATATAGATTTTTCAATTTAAATCGTTGCACCCATTATTCTGCCCTCAGGAGCGAAAAGGGCGTATCTTGTGGAGGAAGTTTGGAGCCGATTTACATTGGCAATTGACCCAAGTTCAGACTTGAGTAAACTGTGAGGTAAAGGCATAAGTTTATTAAATCTTGTGCGAAAATTTCTAAGTAAAAGACCACCACTCGATCCGAAAAATGTGTGTACACAAATTTTATGTACATCCATTTGATGATAGTTTACTTTGTCTAGATCCTATATTTTTTTATAAAACGTCCACCAACGACCAATTCCAGCGCATGGCCCTGCTTGCGGCCCCGAGTCAGGAAATCGACGGTATGGAGAAAATAAAATTTATCTAACAATTTTTTGAATTTTTTTCTTAAAAGGTTTTTTAAATAGGTGAAAGGAAAAGGTTGTCAATTATTATATCACAAAAATCTTCTTGCGGACTCCTTTTTACATCACAAGAACCCAAGCATAGCTCTAAATAATTAAGCTCTTTAAATCGCGCCATGTTCATCGTGATAGGCAATAAAAGCTAATCGAGCCATAGCTCTGAGCGGTGCCACACTTAAGTAAATTAATTTTTCTTAAAAAAAATCTTGTGACTTTTAATAAAAACGTTTTGGACTGGAAACCGAAATGTGGCCCTTCATTTAATATGGTTTTATAATATGAAAACTTGGTACTTTTTTTTGCTCACTTGGTTCACTTGACTTGAAGACGTCGGGAAAATAAACATGCTCTGATAAAGATTTTTAGGAATAGTACCACTAGCATAATTCCACCACTGCATTTTAAAGTGTATTGAAAAAACCAACATTTGAGAACTTAAATCCGGTGAGTTGCGTCATAGTATAGTAACTTCGGGTATTGTGATATGGGTATTTTTGTATTTTGAATTACACGTAACTTTTATAGCATAGCTTCTACTACTTTATGTATTATGGTTTGTTGATGCATTGTGCAGTGTATTATGACTTCGGAGCTCTATAGCATATGCCAATCTGAAGCTATTTCAACAAAATGGAAAAAAGCCAAGTGACATCTCTAAATGAAATTGGCGGGTAATGTGATATCTAGTGTTCGGATAATGTGATATACCATCATGAAAAGTATGACAAGTAAAAAACAGTAGGAATTAGATATACAATAATATTCCAGGAACTAAATATACAATAACATTCCATTTTTCAATAGAATTTCCATAAAAAAGGAAACTAGATTTAAACGGAATCAATAAGCGAAAAGGTGAACATATTAAAGTCCGATAGATGACTCACGTACAAAAATTGGAAGACAATTATTGTGAGCCCAAATTAAATCGCATTGAACTCAGGTCTGATTCTATGTATCTCTCTGGAAGAACTTACTGGGTGGAAAAAATTGGACTATATCACATTACCCGAATTTCAGTTATAATGCACTCAGGTTATTTTTATTAAAACACACTTCAGAAAATAAAGAACTCACATTATTTATGACAAAGTATATTCACCCACTAACAAATTTTAGTACTTAAGCTATATTATTTATTATTTTATTTATGCTTACTTCAAACATGAAATGCTGCACACAAATAAAATCTCGACTTGGGGCTAAATCACACCACAAGACCACGGTGAATGCGAACGAACAAAACCTTGCAGCACGTATCTTTCTCCTTTACTGACAAAACATTTTTGTTGAGAGTTGTTTATTTAAGGAAATATGTTGGCATATCACATAACCCAACCATATCACAATACCCGAAGTTGCTCTTCATCGGTGTGCTTGAAAATTCGAGAAAAAGTTTGGGAACTACAAAGAACGTCAACTGTTTTTTTTTTGGTTTTTCCTCGAGCGTTTCAAAACCGAATCAGATTTCGCCAATTTGTTTTTAGATTCTAGAAAATCGCGTTTTTAGTGCAAAACTAAAGAATATTAACCTTCATAGTAAGATTTTCTTGAATACGAAACAAACTTGATGTCGTATAAAAGTAAAAATCTGCTCTGAATTCATACTTAGTGACCAAAAAATCCATTAATAACAGGTGGCCATTCCGAAACTAATGGCCTTATTTTGTAAATCACGGTGGAGCAACGCAACGCTAACGCAACGCAACGCAGCGCTTTAATATCGGTATTTTATAAATCACCACGTAATTGCGTTGGCTATGTGACGTTGTTACGATGAATTGTCAGTCAGCTACAGTTGAGCGTTGTCAGATGTAAAATAAAATGAGGATAATTTTTGTAAATTTGTGAAAATTTCAAACATTTACAAATTTTTGTTATCTGGTAACGACATCAGATTTGTTTATTTTATTTTTTTTGTTTATGTTTGTTTTGTTTACACTTAATTGAATTATGTCAATATTGAATTCTTTTTACTGTCTTGAAATGTTTGCAACAATTGGTGGAATTTATTTTCCTTCATCGTTCGAATCTATCGATGACCTGTGATGATGCTTTCTTTAACCTGTATTTAAGAATTATATTGTATTATTTAAGAATATATGCAAACATAAGTACATTACTGTTTTGAATTTTCCATTCTAACGGCAGCTCAATAACAAGTGAAGAAATTGACTGTTCATTTGAACGAAATCGTAGCGTTGCGTTTTACAAAATGCCACATTCAGTACTTTCCACTACGTTATTGCGTTACTCAACGCAAGTGAAGGGTTGAGTTTTATAAAATGCAAATTTCAACAACGCAGCGCGAAGTGGTGTGAAGTGATTTACAAAATGAGGCCATTAATTTCTGTGCTTAGCTTACATTTTAATTTCGGAAGAATTTCAACTTTGTGTGTTCGTTTCGTTCAAAGTTTCAATAAAAAGTAATACCCAACTTTTGGGTAGCTTATGTTTGGGTGAGACATTGGGAAAAATTTATATAAATTTTCCTTGTGCAATCTATATCGACTTAATTTTCATCACTCATTCTTACAGAATTAAAGAACTCATTTGAAGAAGAAAACCAAAACAAATTTGAAATGAAAGAGAACACAAATTTTTTCCCACTTCTATTGTGTAATGAAATTTTAGTCCTTTATGGTATTTGGCAAATTGCAAAATAAAAACCATAAACAAAATTTCATTCTATGCGATGGATTCCCGCAAAATGATACTTTTCCACATATTCCGACATTTTCATGCAGTATAGCGTAGTAACGTCGAATTTTCCAACAATGCGATATGGAGAAAACTTGTAAAATTCTTGTAGTTGTAATTTAAAAGCTTTGTATGCTGTTGTTGTTGCTGTTCTTGTTGTGTTTGTCATGGTCGTCGCTTGTAACGACGCTTAAAACGGAAGTTGACATCAGGACACAAACGGAACTGAACAGCAACTGCGGTGCTAGGCGGAAAATGCTCAAAGTAAAAGAAGCCGAAGGAAGAAGTCGCAACAGTGGAAGCAAAAAGGGTTCAAGAGCACATTTTTCCATCATACAGTTCTTGTTGTTGCTTTTGTTGTTTGTGGAAAATTTCGCACTATACTTTTCAATTGAAAATTTATTTGTTGTTGTTATTGTGGCGGCATTTGGCGCAGTTAAACAGCGTGAATGCGGCTGTGATTCGACACTTTGAATGCATTGTTCATTCTCTTGTTGTTGCTGTTGTGGTTGTTGTTGTTGTTGTTGTTGCTGTTGTAGCAATATGCATGCTTTTAATAATGTTGCCAATGTAGCTGTCAACAAGACTGTCGTCGTAGTTGCTGTCGCTAACGCAGTTGCCTCGCATTCTGCTTTCATTAGTCAGCGTGTGTCTGAAAAGTTTTAACTACGAAATTGTTTCGCATTATGCAAAAGAATGTGAGCGTGTGTGTGTGTGCTTGTGCTCCGAACAATTCGTGAGTTGATAGTCCTGGATCATGGAGGATGGGCTGTAGTTGATTTCTTACGTATGAGCGTGTTATAAGTGTTTTCAGTCTAAAGATGAAACGTTAATGGAATATGAAAAATATCGATATATTATGGACATGTCAAAATTGCTTAAGCGAAGATTATTATCCTAGTAACTTCTATAGTATCAAATCTGCACTGACGTTATCGACATTTATCAAATCTTCATTGACATTATCGATACTTATTTTTCAAACCACTACTGTCAAAATTTGAGCAGAATCCAGAAATACATGTTATTGCTTGGGGGCCTTCCATTAATTACGTGAGTCAAAATATGTGGTCCGGCAAAATCTCACCAAGAGGGAGGGGAGTCAACGAAAATCTCACGTCGACTTATTATGGCTGATTACATCTAAAAATTATAAGGAAAGTCTCACGGAAGGGAGGGGGGGGGGAGTCCCGCCAGAACTCACCAAATCTCACCATGGAGAAAATTTTCAAAAAAAAACCTCACTTAATTTATGGACGTCTCCTAACAGTCGTGTAAAGCGAACCACTTTTGCCATGAAGTATTCAATTATGATCCATACTGATCAGTATCGATCAGTGATGAGATTTATGTTTTTGGATGGAAAAACGCGTGAGCAAGTGAAAGAAAAGTTGGATGCTGTCTACGGAGACCCTGCACCTTCGATAACAATAATCAAATATTATTTTAATTAACTTGACGTGGTCGCAAAAGTGCTTATGCGGAAGATTGTCCAGGTCGCCGAAACTAAAAAAATGATGAATAAAATTCATGTTACGGTTTTGAATGACTGCCGCGTGAAGGTGTGCGAGATTGTTGAAAAGGTAAACATCTCAGATGAATGCGTGCTCAATATATTACAGGAACATTTGGATATGAAAAATCTTTTGACGCGATGGGTGATTTGCTCACTGTAAAAAAAAAGGGAATCAGGTGGCCGCAATCCGAAAGAGTTTCTTCGCCATTTCATAACTGTTAACTACAGAGACTAAAAAACAGACAAGACAATGGAATTCTACCACCTAATGTGCCCCCAATAAGGCAAAGACGGTTCCATCAGCCGGAAAGTTCATGGCCATCGTTGTTTGGGATTCAAAAGGAATAATCATAGTCAACTACTTGGAGATGAATAAAAAAACTACCGAATCATATTATACAGAATTATTGGAGAAATTTAATAGGGAATTAAAGAAGAAACGTTCTACTTTGGCCCAAACAAAAAGTGCTGATCCACCACTATAACACATCTGCTCATTCGTTCCGCATTGCCAAAGCAAAATTACTTGAATTTGCCCACTGCGGCTTCTTTCTCTTTCCAAACATGAAAATATAACGGGGGGGGTAAGATTTTAAAGGCTTGCAACTGTCAATCGACTAGAAAAATTCGATTGCTCGATCTTGTTTTGCTTCGTCAAATCGCACATAGTTTTTGAGTGAAGTTTTCAGAGGCGTCAATTGGGCAGGGCTAGGGGGGGCAGTGGCCCCCCAAAGAATCTGATATTATTAATTATTTCATCGATTTAATTCAAAATATTATCGATTCGATATGTTATTTAAACTCCCCCCCTTTTGGTGAAATGACTGATGAAATGGTGAATTTCCATGAGACACTGAGAAGTTTGTTAGTTCGGAATTTATTCAATAATTTTGTTTTATATCAATATAAATTTTTTTTTAATACTTTTTTCTCATTCCTCATTCTCTCGACACTTAACAGAAGAGTGGACTAGGTTTGGCATCGGCACTTTCGAGTAGTCCTTCCTCCTTACACTGCGTTTGTCGTTTGGCATTGTCAAACATGCATTTGTCATTAATTAAGTCGCGGTGTCGTAACATGATTTCGAATTGTTGTTTTATTGCGAACATAACCCCATCCTTACCATTAGCATAAGAGAAAGGGTTGCCACTTAAGAGAAATTGCTTTAAATTTCGAATTTTAAATTTTGTTGTGAAACTTTTACTTAAAACTAAAGTGTTTTTTTTTTCTGTTACTACGTCCACCAAACTTTTCAAATTTCATTTCCGGTTTTTAAAATGTACGAGAACGCATATAAATGAACTGTACCATATGCTGCCGCCACGCAACTACTTATGCTACTGAATTAATCCTTTCCGTCTGGTTCAGCGTGAATTTTAATACAAATTATATGAGCGATAACGGCAGAGATTTAATAACAGGCCAATAATTTATGGCGAAATTCTGTAGAAAAGTTGGCAAAACCACAATTGTTGCTGCAGCAGTTGAATTAATTTGTTTTCTTGATAGATGAAGTTGAAATACTTGAGTTTTTTCTTGCACTAAACATTGAAATTATGAAATTTTCGGAGTAGTTCTTTACAATGTCAATAGTTTTCTCGGGTTGTAGTTCTCAGTACTGACCGGCCACTAAGAAGGAGTAAAAAAACAGAATTGGAATCGGTCTACTTAAAGATCAATTTGTAGGTACGAGGCTGACAATAATGTGTCCCCAAAAAATCGCCTTCACTGATTGTAGGATTCCTGATTAGGAAAAATTTCTAAAATTCTAAGCTTCCTGATAAAGTAAAATTTGGCAATTCATCTTGATTCATCATCTGGCCATTTCAAGAAATGCAGGTTGCCTTCTCGTCGGTTGGGAGGCTGATTGAAATTTTTCATTGAGCGAATCGACATTCCATTTCTTTGATTCATAGATTTCTTTAATTAGCTCACTTCTTTTTTTTATTAAATTTGATTAGCTCCCCTCCACGAGCTGTGTCGATATGAAGACCTCTTTTGAACAATATCCCTTAGTGTAAAAAAACCTTCAATCGAAAAGTCATAGGCTCAGGAAATAGACTTCAGTGTAATGTCTCAGGAGAATCTTTGCACAGGAAAGAAAAATCTAACAGCACAAAGTCGTTTGAGACGAGGTTAATATGGAGGAGAAAGAGTGCAAGTAGTCCTGGTTTGAAAGGTGAAAGACAGAAGTATTACTCGTAATAATGAAAGTGAGCGGATGTCGCCCTGACTGACACACTCTTAACTTAAAGTTTCAATACAACACTTAAATAAAAAGAACATACATATATTCTACAGTAGCTTTAGGAAGAATCGCCCAAAAACTCTGATCAAAATTGAATTGAATTCTGCTATATCTACCTACACAATTGACATATATGAATGAGTGATTTTTTTTTTCTTAATTCACACTTATGCAATATACTCTCTGAAAACTACCGACTCCATTATTCCTTTAATGTCTATGAGCATTAAGACACTTCTTTTAAATTCAAATTATCACACTCAAGCAACTGGTCGCATTTAGTACTCAGTCTAAGCGCTTGAAGCTGAAGCTGAAGCTAAATCTCATTTGTTGGCTGATTGCCATACTGGGATAAACAAACAGCTACAGCTCAAGGACATAAATCTCTCTAATTGACTTTTGTCTACGTTGTTTTTAATGTACCCACAGTGTCATTTCGGCCATGGGCAAGAAGAGTTCCGTCCCCCCCCCCCCCTCCCCTATATTCGGTGTAGATGAAACCGAAAATAAGCAGATTTTAACGCCAAGCCAACCAAAAATGAATGAATGAGAACGTGAAGAATGAAAACCGATGTGAAGCAAAGGAAAGAAACAAAGAAAGAATAATAAATAAAAACAGCGACAACGAGGCAAGGCAACGCAGTAAACAAGCGCCAAATCGAATTAGGAGGATACAACGCATCACAGGATATGAGTCAAACAGCAGACGTTGTTGCGCGATTAACGTTATCTGGTCCAAAAAGATGAAGCAGACACAACGCATGTCATGGACGCGGCGGAACGTTTGCAAATTAATTAACAGCATAAAAATACAAACATGCAATCGTGAACAGACAAACGAACAAACATACGTTATGAGCACAGTGGGATAAATTTAAATATAGAAGAGAAAAATAGGTAAAATCGCCAAGAACAAAAATGAAACTTTAAAAATAAATACAAAAACATATGAGTCAAAACTCAAAGAAAAATCACCAAAAGAAGTCTGCTAGTTGGATATCAAAATTAAGGCAATTACGCCCATCTTTTTGGCGTATTTTGTTTTTTAAATTTTTGGATCATTTCAAAGTTCTACAGCTAAAATAATTAGAGCACAAATTTTTAGCGTTTTGATCAGTCAATAACACTAAATCAAGCATTTTATGTTGATAACCAATTTGCTCCACTGTTCATCATATCTCTTCACATGCATGCTGCTGTATACGCGCTGTAGTATCTATGTATGCGACACAATTTGCGCGTCCAGCATGCATTGTACGCTTGACCGAATTTCCGAACCGGAAATTGGCGTCATTACAGCAATTAGCCAGAAAATTCACTTAGGCGAATATTTTTGTGTATTTTAACAGGATATCCGCACAAAGGACAATAAAATGCCGAAGAAGGTTAAGGGTTGGGTGTGAATGAAAATGAAAATTAAAAAAAAATATTTTTTTTTTACTCAAATTCAGCACCAAAAAAAATATATTCAAGAGATGTCCTTTATCATATTTAATTCATGAAATGTCAATCTACTGTAACACACCAAAGGATGTCACTAATTAAACTACAACAAAAACATCTGTCAAATGCTGAACTTTTGCATAGCTGACATTTATTAAATTTCCCATTTTAACTCGGAGTCAATGCTATGCTCGAGGCGACAATCGCAGAGAAAAGAAGCAAGGATTCAGGATGTATTGTACGCAAAAGTCAGTTCATCGGATTACTGTTGTTATTATTATTTTGATTATTTGCCGGATGTCAGTACTTTGCTGGCCAGCAGAAGCAGTAACAGTAGCAAAACAGAAATAAATTAATATGTACATGAAATAAAGAAAATCAATTTCTGTCAAGGATCAAAAAGGATATAAAGAAATCGTTGGTTTTGCTGTTGAACGAACGTACGATGTTATTAATTACGCGTGCGATATTTTTGGACGTTATTTCCTTAATGTCATATGTTCGATAAATGAAAAGATAATATTTTTTTTTATTTCAATTAAGGGTTATGGTTCATTCGTTTTATTTTTCTAGTTAAAATTGAATGATGAAAGGGTTTTTTTTTATTTCAGTTACATATCAAATTGAAACAAGCTTTTTGTCTTTGAAATAGAGTTTCTTAAGCTAAATGTGCGTCATTTTTATTAGACCACTTCATGCCGTTTTTGAGTATAGTTCATCATAAAATCTGTATAAATTCTATGGCTTCAGAAAAACTGCCACAAATCAATTTCACAGCTTTGTAGCAACTAGAAAAAACAGCTTAGGTCGACTTTAGTAAAATGAAGTTCAATTTGAGTTAATCATTTTTTTTTGACTCAGCAAAGCCTGTGAAATCCTTGTTGATATATTATTTAGATTTTTGTGTTTCTCGGAAAGTCACGCCCTATTATTCTGTTACATGCACTTTTCTTTTGGACGATGCTTTTGTAATTGAATGTCACTTTATCACAATATTACTCAATTTGAAAGACTTTATTAATATATAACTACATATGTATGTGAACCGATATGCGTAAAAGTGGCCTTGTCTTGCCAGAACAAAGCTTCCAGGAGATCGAAAATGTCGTCCGGTGTCAAAATTTTGGGATTTTGATATTTTTGTAATGATTTAAAACGGCAAGGTATATTTTCTTGAAAACTTAATGCTTATTTTTTATAACAACGATTGTTTAGAACTCCAATTTTTGAAACCTCGTAACTGTCTAAGTTTTAAGTTGTTTTGACTTGAATAAGGACTTATTATATATACTGTCCTCCACCATAATATAACTAAATTTTACTTTTAAACTCTGGCAACATAAGGTAGCTTTGAGTAGATCATAGATGATAAATTTAGTGTCATAATTCAATGTAAACCTCTACGCTTCCTTCTCCAGCCCATCCACATTTGGGCAGCACATGTTTATTTTATTTAAAGATCAACAAAACCCACGGTTCCTCAGAGGTAGCTAAATCAGAGTTTGTTCAATGGCACTCGGGGTAGCTATCGTCACCTCTGCTTCTACGTGAAATATGAAATTAAAAAGATTATAACTGTTTTAAAACTGTGTGGATACTCCATGTCAAACTGATGAAGACATAAGGAAATTTCAAAGCTTTCCAAAATCCAGCCTGAGAGGCCCTTTTAAATAGAGTTCGAGAAAATATGGGAAGGGGGAATATGACGCTCTCAAAACTGAGAAAACTACCTGAGAGCTGTGTCTGCATCCACACCGTGTGAGGATTTGATGTCCCATGTTTTTTAGGATAAAGAGTTTCGCTCGGTCGGTCATTTCTATTTAGCATTTCTGAACTTTCGATGATACGACCTCTTTGAATTTGAATAAAGCGTTGATTCGTATTTAGTCTGGGCAAAGAATATCGAGGCCATATAAAAATTTAAAGAACTTGGAACCTGTCTTAGACTTTTTTTTGAATTTTATTTTGAATAGTGATTTCAAAAGATTACAATTAGATTAGGTGGAGGTTTGGCTCAATGCTACTTAGAATGAGTAAAGCGAACGTTACTGTTGAATGAGCGTGTAATAAAAACTACATGCCAAAGCTGAGAAAAAACATTGACCAATCTCAATTGTCACATATTAAAAGTACAGAAAAAAAAATTAAATGAATTCAAGTAGATGCCTCTCTCCCACTCGTCAGTCATAGTGTGCCACAATTCTTATGCTCTTGGTCACATTACTTTATATGTGAATGACCTCGTATCTATAGAAGATTTTTTACACTCAAAATATTTGTTTGGAATAAACAATTGCATGGATATGTGGGGACATAACTCCCTTGAGCAACGGATTAGTAAAACAAAATTAATATATTTAGTATAAAGTTATCTGGCTCTCTAAAAATCAATTCCTTTTTCTAGTACCATAAACAGCTCTGATCTATAAAAATTTTCTTTTTTCACAAATAGCGTAAGCGTATGCCGAATACAAACAAATTTGCATTCAAGTTTCACAAAAAATATTTTGAAATAAATAATTAAAGCAAAAATAAATTTAATGAAGAAAAAGGGAAACTTATGGCCTTCAAAAAAAAAAAAAAAAAAACAGCAAGGGTCCGGGATTAAATGTCGCTTGTTCTACTTTTAAATGCATAATAATTTGTAAAGGACATTCCTTTCCGTTGTTGATCAAAACCAAAATAAAACTTTTCCTTTTTCCACCCTCTAAGCCTGTATGTCCGTGACACTGATTCCCGAATGAATATTTCAAGGTACGTTTTATCCTAGTTTGGTCAATGCTCTTCGATAATGTCAGTTTTTCCAAATAAATTCTGGTTTTCAACATAGCAGTACAAAGCCTGGGAGAAGGAAAATACGCCGGGCACTCAAACGTCTTCTTCCAGCCATGCTAGTACTGATTTTCAAGTCAAAGTTCGTAAAGAAATAAATTCATTTTAGAGCTTCAATGAAAACATCAGACAATTTTGTGAACCCTTTTGAAGTCTGACCCTGAAATTTGAACTTAAATTCCAAAGAAGATACTTTAAAATCAACATCAGATGAACACAATCCGAGTGCAGTAAAAGAAAATCCAAATGATTTTCAACGAATTGAAAGACTTCATATTTTCCATTTAAATGCGTGGGGAAAAATGTAAAATCGATGAACATTTTGAGCAGCACTGAAGTAGCAATAAAAAACAACAACAAAATATAAATACAAAAGCACACAGTAGAAGAAGAAAAAAAAACGAACCGTTTCACTGTGCTGGAGGAGAAATGAACCGTTTCGTGTTGATTTTTTGTGCTATGCATAGGCCACGCCTGCTGACAGCGCAGTTGAAGAATGCAGGTTGACTACGGGAGTACAAATGAAAAAACAAACGAGAAAACGAAAAAAAATCAAATAAACCGCGTGAGCACAACGTAAAAAAGAGGCTAGTAAAGAGAGTGGTAAAAGTTGATGTTTTTCGAGAAAAAAAAACCACAAAGAAACTTTTACTGAGGAAAATTTTGCTGAAAAGTCAAAAACTTCTTGCAGCAAAGACTTGCGCAGTGCACAGGAAACTGTAAACACAAGAGAAAATTGCAAAAAAAGATGCTTCATGCTCTAAGCACCGCCCCAATTGCTTTTGTTTGACATTTGTCATCGTCGTTGTTGCTTTTGATGTTTGTTTTTTTTTTTTTTATTTGCATTTTCGTCTTCCTTTTTTTTTCATGCAATAAAATTCAAAAGGTGTTTATTATTTATTACATGTTTGTGATTTTTCTCCGACCGACCACCCATCAGCAACCGGCACTCTCTCTCTCTCTCTATTTTTGTTTGGCATTGTTCTCTTGACGTTTCGCAAGTATTCTTGCTCCCCTTTGCTCCAATTGCTCGTCTTGTAAGGATTTTATTTGTTCATCAGTTTTTTTCTTTTTATTTTTCTTGTGCATTTGCTTTTGTGTTGGCCAAATGGGAAAATGCAGGAAATTGAAAGTCATTTCGTTATATTTACATTCTCAGCTTTTTTTTCCACTTCGTTGTCGGGGTCTTCAGTCTCTTCTTCGCTCCCTTTTCCTTTTCCGTTGAATTTCCTTTTAACTTGCTACAATTTTCTTTTATTCAGCATTTTTTTTCTTCTGTCGTTCATATCCCCTCGCCGTTTCGTTTTTGCTCCATCGTTCTGTAGCTCTCTCACTTAGTTTAACTGTAAAAACAAAAGTTGCAAAGTTTTTCATGTTTGTTGTAATTTATTTTTTATTCTTTAATTTTATTTTCTTTGTTTTTCCAACATTTCTTGTTACATTATGTATAAACAAAACTCTTCGTTCCTCTGGTGTCCCCTGTTTACCAACTGTTCCTTCGTTCGTTCGTTTGCTTTTCCGTTTGTTACAGTCACTTGTATTGCAATTTTTTTTCCTGTGTTGATTTTGTTGAGTTGGCAGCACTGTTGTGTGCGGTTGGGGATTTTGCTGCTGTTGTTGTTGTACTCGTATGTAGTTGTTGTTGTTAATACTTACATAAAGTGTTTCTCTTTTATTTTTTCTAACGAAACGAAATTAATTATATTTTAGTTTTGTTTCATTTATTTAGGAACAACAAATGTTTCAAATTGTTGTGGAGCAATAAAATAAAATTCAAATTTCAATGGAATTGCACAGTGCAATAATGTTGGGGAGGTGGGCGTTGGGAAGTTGAGGGAATCAAAAAAGAAATCTAAACATGCAAAATTCATTTGAAATTCGTGCACATTTTGTGGATTGAACTTTGTTTAGAAAGCATTTATTTTTAGAAATGTATTTTATTAAAAAGAAATGCTATGTTAAAACATTATTATTAGATTTTGTACTCAATTATTCAGAAAAAGGATTTGATTGTAGAAAACAAATGAACAACTTTTTAGACAGTATTTAAAGTTTCTTAACATTCAGTGTTGTAACGCAAACAATACTGATTAATGTCTAAATCAGTGATGGGCACGTAGTGGCTCTATCTGCTCTCATTGCCCTCACCGTTATTCGACGCACAAGCAAGCGAAAAAAAATTCGCATATTTTCAACGCTATCGAGGCACAGCGTTGACTTGAATTCAAATGAAAACAAAAACAAGACACAAAGGCATAAGCGACGGCGCCGCATTGTGTCTTGACGAATGTAGCAATTGTTTTTGCTTGTAGTGCAATTTGGGTTTTTTCGTGCTGTTGGGGAATTTGGAAATGACAGCAAAAAAACTTTAAAATTTCGTTTGTTGTTGCTTGATGTTGTCGTTTAGCTCTTTTGTTAGATTTCGATGCCCACCACTGGTCTAAATGATGAAACCCTGGTTGGAGGGAGGGTGAAAGGGATAGAAGCAGGTCGAATAACAATGAATATGGAATCAAAGTTGGGGGACGAATCTCGTTGCGGTGATTTAGCCATCGGAATCTTCCCAGGTACGTCGCCGAACTTTTGATTTCATATTCGCTGTCGTCCGTCCTACCTGTACTTCCACCACTTTCCGCCCTCCGACCAGTGATCTCATCATTTCGACACTTACCACAATTTTTATTCAATTTGGATGAAATTCACCAAGTTTGAAACTATGACTTTTACTCTAAAAGACAAAAACTTCATAAGAATTGAATAAAAATGGTATAGCTGCTGGTGGATAAGAACAATGTACATACAAAGTGGCGTACCGTGCATATTTGGAGCCCGGTCCTTACTTTAAGTTCAACATAAACCCTAACAAAATAAGATACTTGCAGAGGACCATTTTGCCGCCCCCCCCCCCCAAGTGTTTGCGGGACTTATTTGAAAACTAAGTTCAATTCACTTATGTTCAATGAATTTAATATATTAATTGATTGATTTTGCGTATAAAATAGTCAAAAACACAATTCGATTATTGTTGTTCACTTTTTACGACAATGAACACTTGTAGAATGTACTATGTATGTATTTGTTTTTGTTTACTTTTTTGGGACGATAAAAAATTTAAGAAGGTAAATGAGCCTGTAATTGATACCTTTTTTCAATAACAGGTTTTGGGGGTAACACATATTCTCAACCTCAAACAAAATCATAGTAATTGAAATATAAGTTTCTACCAAATACACACATAAAGAGCAGTTTTTCTGATTTTTGTGAAGCAGAAGAGTTAAAGAAATAAATGGATAATTAAAAATTTTCGAAAAAGAGCTCATGAGTCTTAACTTACATGCACTCACATAATATGAAGGGCTTATCTCTTAAATTTTTTAGATAAAATTGAGTGAATTCACTGCATTCATTAACAAATTAACCTTTTACGCCTTTGATCTTGAACATAATGAAAACGGTTAGACTTCTTTATATGTTCCAATGATTTTAATGGACAATTTTTTGATGTATAGCTTTTGTTCGGACTAAACTTACTTATAAAACTTTTCACGACGAAAGCGACCCGAGACATGTGGCATTTTTAATATGTTTATTTATCTAGTTGATGACTGTCTGATCACAATATCGATTGTCCGCCGCTTTGTTGGTGGAACTGGTCGTACCATGGTCCGATTGTCGACATGGTCGACATTGCTCAAATTGAAATGAAACTTGGAACTCTAAAAGTTTTTTGATCGCTGAAAATGAGACCACGTAAGTTTTATTTGATTAAAAGCATAATCGATCAAATATCCTTCAACGCATCATGAATTAACTAAGCACATTGGGCAAGTGCACAGATCAGTGAACTTTTTGTGACGTTTCCTCCCAAACTATAGTAAAGTGCTTTATCAATCAATTGGCATCATTCTAGCCCTTAATTTTATGTAGTAGAGCACGCTGCTAGACAATATATGAATGTGATGTTCAAAATGATCTTCAGATAATATAATAAAAAACAACAATTAAAAAAGTCATCAAATAATTTTGAATAATAAATTCTAGGTACTAAAAAAACTTTTCAAGTAGAAAGTCTCCGAAGCTGTAGCAGGTCATTTTAATAAATTCAGCAAAAGAGTAACAGTTTTCCTTTACAGCTGTGAGGCTATTTCCTAATCTTTATTGTTAATAATTTTATTATTATTATAACTATTACTAATTTAGATCTGATAGTACACTATTCTTTATTAATTCAACAGAGTACAAACAATTTTTTAAAAAAGCGCGTATCTTATAGTTATAGAATTTTTCTCTGTTATCAAAAAATTCATCATTCATCAACTCAGTAATCTTCGACAGCCACGAGGACCACTTTTAAGGCACTAAATTCCAAGTGTAAATAGTCGTAATTATTATTTTGTCATTAGCAATGATGATGACGGTAATGTTGATGATGATGATGATGACAATGACGTTAACGATGCTGACACCATTCAGTCCAAATTTAACGTCAAATCATCTTCAACATTATCGAAATCAATAACGACAGCAGATCATCAACATCAGCATCATCCCCCCTTTCTGAGAGCAGCAGCGACAGAGTTTATTTGCCTCTGTGCGCAGTTTGTTAACAAAACATCATCAACGCATTTTTTCAATAGACTCAAGTGTTTTCTTATGTTAACAACAATTTCTTTCTTGTGATTTCGATTCTTTTGCCTCATTTTGTTTTGCTGCTTTGCTGATCGATCGAATTCAATAATGCAAACGCGTTCGAATTGTTTATCATCAGCAAATGAAAGCAGCAACAAATGAAACTACTTAAGCCGAGACCATTGTACAAATAAATAAATAAAAAATTTAAATTTTCAATTAAACAATAACATTCTTTTCTTCGTCCAAGATGCTTTATATTCATGCTTACATGTACGATATATCATCGGGCATCAGACACGTCGGACATCAGGCATCAAGTTTTATGTCGGAGGCTCCCGTTGTTGGTAACAACGATGCGAGGCTTTAACGTAACTTGACTTGACTTAACTCCAGAATGTGTGAGTGAATGACAATGCAAATGTAATGAATGTACGAACTTAGGTAGGTTATATGTGGCACGCAAATGAGGCTCCACATCGCAAGAGGGATTAGCATTAATGAGCGCAATACCGGAGTCTAGTGTAATCATGTAATTTAATTGTTGTGAATTCATTTACATGCGTTTATTTTGGTTTTTGAGATTTTATTATTATATCTTCATTCTTCAATATGCTTTTGTTGCTTTAGCTGAACTCCCTGGGGCCTATTTGAAAAAAAGGGGGTAATGGTATTTTCGAAATTTGCCATCCATTCGTAGGATTGCTTATTTTCTTGAAAAAGCTACCTTGTTGTGAAGAGAGTTAAGAATAAGCATCACTCTTGATGAACTTATAATATATTACTGTTAAATGGCAATCAGCATTTGATCCACGTCGACGATGCTGCCTAATTGCTTTCGAAAAACGGTCGTGAAAAAAGACCATACAAACTGAAACAAAAATAAAGACTCAGGGCAGGATGTCATATCAGTTCATGTGCTGAAAATTTATGCATTAAAACACAGATCCACAAAAAAGCAAGATAAGACATACCTTAACAATTATCAGCCCATTGCGTTAAGTCTAATTTCCATGCTATCTTTCTTGATCCCATATCAGGGATATCAAATTTTTGTAAGATTGAAAAAACCTGCGAACAGAACCTAATTCGCTTGGAGAACGCGAGAGTGAATAGCATACATACATTTGCTAACTTTATAGTATGTGATGTCCTCCCTGATATTTGATAAGATGAGTTCAAGAAAGATAACATGGAAATTAGGCTTTATGCACTGAACATTCCTAATTTATGGAAAGCATAGTAAACTTTCATCTTCACTATTTGCCCTCCAACTTAATCCATTCATTTACAGATCACATCAACATATGTATGCCATTTACATTGCTTTGGAGAAAGCGGACCTAATCAATTTCCAATCGCTATTGATTTGTTGTCCAGCTAACTTCTCTTAATTCATTGCATAAGTTCCTTGGAGATAGGCAGAATAGTACAGTAGAAGACGAGGTGGTAGATTGTTCTTCGCCTCTGGCAAAAAAGTTTAAGTAACGCCACTGCTCATTTCATCTCACCATACCGGTATTAATACTAATAATTTTATATAGTGTTTGTCGATAGGGACAAGTGTTCTGCGGAACGCAACGATTTAACCCTCAATTCTTTTCGACAGCTTAGAATTGATCACTTTGTGTCATCACAATCATTGTATGTTGAGGCTGGCACATATATTATGAACCATTTATGGGCATTTTGTTTATTCTCTGGCAAAGCTTTTGCATCTTTGCACTGAAAATCACTATAATTTCAAAGGCTTTTTTACTGCACATGTCACATTAATCTGTAGACGATATTTTGACTCGGAAGTATGGCCAGTTCTAGCTTGACTGAAACTAACAACACTTATCAGCTACAGTCCTTTCCAGAAACCTACGTAGCAATGTCTTAAAGCACTTCCCCACACCCTAATATAGCGAGTTCTCGATGGGCTTTAGCAAAAAATGTTCGAAATGCCTTCGGCAGCTTAAAGACAATTGAATTTCTCACCTGACCGGCAAGATTAACTAGAATCAGACTTAACCATAGCAACAGCTGCAATTACTATTTGGACTTTTATCAAAATCTTTCAAGAAATGGTCGACTACTACGGGCTTAGTCTTCTTCTATCTCCTTTTATCGCATTGATTTTTACTAGTGAGTGACTTACTGCAGATGATATCATTCGGCCTGCTTCGTACGTTAATTTTCGTTATGGAGGTGAAAAAGTGCTAAGGTAGCGTTGGGGTACAGCATGTACCCTGGTCCATTCCTTATTGTCATTTCAAAACGTTCAGAAAATTCTTCTTATGGTGGAGGTAGGTTAATGGTTTGGGGAGCATTTACGGTCGATAAGAAGCTGAAAGTTCAATTCACTTCATACAAAATGAAAAGCGACGACTACATAAATGTTCTCCTAGCTCGTATTAGCCCTTGCTACTTAGACCACCAATCAATGTTAACATAATCGAACTAAAGTGGTTGATAAAGGTCACATCATAAAATCACCTTGACATTTTTGTTTGTTTTAATCATAAAAATTGTATCACATGTGTACGAAGTTGATGATTTAAAAAAAAAATTTTTGTTTTTGTTGCTATCGCTTTCGTTATAAAACTTATAGTCATTTCAAGTGTCAAAATGACAGTAAATTTTCACTTGTGATCGGAGCAGAAGTTTTTTTGTTTAATTTACATAAGTAAAACATGGCAACACATTTGTTCGCAATGATAATTGAAAATCACTGGCTTAATTTTTGTCATATCACTGTGAATCAAATTGAAAATACGAATAAATAATTTTGATCTGTTTATCTCTTTTTCTTTTTTTGTGTATAAATACCATTGTTGATTGTAATCAAATCCAATTGAAACGTTGTTGCTCTTGATTAAAAATTGTCATCTTATGTTGAAAAACAAAAGTAAAGAAACATCACTACTGGAGCTACCGAGTAAGTAGCAAATGCCTAAGTGAAATTTTTGAACTGTTGTTGGAATTGATATTAATTTGAAGTATATCGAACTTAATTGTTGTATCTAAAATTTACAAAAATTGAATGAATGGAGACATAATGAACGTAGTGATAATCGCTACAAATTTTGCATGTTACAGTTTGTGAAGTTCTGTCTCAGTATCATTTCTGAAATATGTGATATATGACTGAGTTAACTGAGTTGCGTCACTTTTATGTATAAATTAATTTGAATCAAATTAAACTAAAAAGTAACTTGCCAAAGACACCTCATTAAGTCAACAGAGTAAATAAATTATCTAAAATTATTAATAACTTTCCAAATACTTTTGCAATCAAGTTGAAACGTGCAACAATCGTAAATGGAGCAATAAATCAATGTTGCAAGTATCATTTCGCACCCATACATCAAGTTAAAGAACGTTGTAATTTCAGCAATTAAATATAGAAACAAAGAACTCCAAATGTAACCTGAATGACAAACAAAAACACGTGATACTCCTGCAGCAGCAGCAGCAACAGGACAATAATGCAAGGAATTCAATATAAACTCCTTTGTGATAGTACGCAAAGACTGCAATATACTCACGTATGTACGTATGTGGAACAACAGTTGCCTCTCGGCAACGCCTCATCGATTAACTTCATATATCTTAAAGAATGAAGAAGATTACGTCAAAGTTATTTATATTAATATAAGCACATGCCAAAGCAGCTGGACAAGGCGGGTGCAGGGGGATATCTAGTCAGTTGGGGCGTTACAACTCTCCCTAACACTTTACGTTTAACACCTTCACACTTGAGCGAATGTGGATATCATGAGAATGGTCATTACTCATCTGGAATGATTAGAATTCTCGTGAGGAATTCGCGCACATACGTTGTGAGTTCGTTATGTTGCCTGAAATGTTTTGAACGGAATATTGCAGTAGCTGTATCGATTGCATGATTTCAGTGTTGAAGCATAGTCTTGGTGGACAATATCGAAAAGCATATGTACGCTACGCAGCATAAGAAATTCCGAAAACTTCTGGTTTCAATATATAGTGGTTTCACAAACATATGGGATCGGTCAGTGTTTGCTAGAGAAATAGGTATTCTAATATTCTAAATAGAAACATTCTGCGAAACAACGGAAGGAAAACTTTGACGGTCTTCGATATTCTTCTCTTATTCTCAACACACATCTCTGTAATATGCAATAAGATGCATAGTAGAAACCAGGTTCTTTGCTTTGGTTAAAAATGAAACTGATTTTTTTGGTGCCTGCGCTGCACCTGAACATTCCGATGTTTGAAAATATTACCGTCAGGATCGCATTAGACTGCCTACTAACTACTAACATCAAGAACCAAAGTCAATCTCAATCAGTGAAGACAAAGTGTTGGTCCCAGAACAATTCCTCTTCGTACGCTACTCGAGAAATGATCCCTACTATAGTTGAATAGAAATTGAAGAATTTTCGAGACATTGAGCAATAGGTCTAAAGATATAAAGAATACAAATCGGCATAAGCTGCTATCTATCCTACAGCTACAGATGCATTACAAAAGTTTGCAACGTAAGAAGTTGGAATAACAACACTCTCACACAGCTTGTCTACTACATATAAAGAAAATATGAACGAATTTGACCACAACTGGCTTCGATAATGACTGACCACTTTTGAAACTGACTTCGCTTGTACCTTACTTCGTCTCTAAGTGACTTAACTATAACTCTCTGGCTGGTTCCAACAATGACTGACTGCATTTAGCTGTAGGTAAGTTTCGCTGTAAATGATTTCAACTGTGACTTTGACTCTTACTAGTGCCGAGTATAAATGACTTTTACTCTGACTAGTTTTGAAAATTTTTAACTATATCCATCAGCAAATTCTTCTGTGATTGACTGTCAAGTGATTTTGACTGATGACTGATTTTAACCTTAAGTTGCTCTGATAGTAACTGATTTGGCAATGATGACTTTGACTGTGAATGGCTATCAACTGACTTTGGTGATGACTTCAACTGTGTAAGAATAATTTCGACTGTGATTGACTTTGGCTCTGATTAATTTCGGCTGTGGTCGGCTTTGACTTTGATAGACGTCGACTCTGGCTGGTGCCGACAATGAATGAATTTAGTTACAGGTAAATTTCACTATGAATGGTTCTGTATGTGACTTACTTGAACTGTGACTTTGACTCTGACTAGTTCCGAGTATGAATGACTTTTGCTCTGACTGGTTTTGAAAATGTTTGACTTAAGCCAGCAGTAAATTTGATTGTGGTTGACTTCGATTCTGACTAACTCTAGGTATGAATGATTTAAATTCACGCAGAGTTTCTCTGACAATAACTTATTTAACCTGTGAATCATATTAACTTTGACTAAATTCGATTCTGACCAAATAACGATTTACTTTGGCTATAACTTCTATTGACTTTTGTTGACTTCAGGTGGAAATAACTTTAACTGCGACTGTCTTGAACAATAACTTACTTAGCTTCAACTAACTTCAATTCAAATTGACTTTAGCGAGAATCAATTTAAACTCTAAGCGACGGACTTCAATTTTGACTGATTTCGAATATTACTGACTTCGTCTCCACAGTAATATGATTTTCAACTCTGGGCTGCGGCTGATCAAAATTTTTTAACTTAACAATTCCTTACACAAATGCAAATGTTTAAATGCCATCACTGTTCAATACCGCATAATGTAGCGTATATAAAAATGAAAAATTATCAATGGCTACATGCTTAGGGTGTTAGGGAATTCCATACACGATGGAAGCTAAAGGTCAGCTATAATACATGAAATGTATTCAGTGTTAAATAAACTAAAATACTTGAGCTTCCTCAGTAAGAAACAAGACGATGAGATACACGTATGACTACAGCAAGGATAATTATAGCTTAAGGTGAACAAAATACTTGTCATTTTTTATAAGATGTGGGATGGTGGTGTTGATGTTACATCAAAAGCCTGTACAACAGCAATAACTTGACTTGAGACTCTGCCGGCTCAACAGCTCAACACATCATTTCTCGGTGAACTCAGAAAGTCATTTGTCAAAAAATGCACGTCCATATGCTGTCAGACACAAACGCACAGCCACATACATTGATGCAGCTATTGTCGGCCACAAACACCAACACAAACATCGTTTGGTCAACCGCTCAGCTCAGTGTGTTTTAATGTTAAATAATGGACTTTCTTTGCGTTTGTGAAAAGTCCTCTTTCAGTATGATGCTTATGATGGGGTGTTTAAAGACACATTTGGCACCCACTACCGTAATGATGACTTTAAATGCCGTAGTGTCTTAACTCCAAAGTTAACTTTGTACTTAAGATATTATGTTGTAAGGGATGTTGTTGTTGTTGGCCGTACTTTTTCTGGTTCTGTTCTGGTTGACCATTTACATTGCTACTTGTGGCCAAATGTTATGGCACTCGGTATTAGCAGTTATGTGCGTAGTACTACACTGTAGGGTTAAATTATAATGAGTTATTTTTGGAAGTTTATGGGTTCTTACAACAAACTGACTGGTGGAGTTGTAAATGAATTTTGGAAAAAGCGGCATAAGTATTGGATTTCTTCAGTTTGTTCTATTGCTACTTCAAAAAGCTGTAAAAAATTAACCTTTTAACACTTTTATTTAATTCAAAAGACAATATATTTACATTTGTTTCTTGAAATATATGATCACTGTTTGATATAACTGGCTTTAACCTTGCTCATTTTTTCGGGAGGTGAAGAACAAGAATTGCATACTGCTAAATGAGAGTTTGGGGAAATCTCTCTCTGTTACTGGAAATGGCTTTGAAATGTTAAAATTTTGCTATTTATTTCTATGGTTGGTCAATAAAAAACCTTAGAAGAGGAGGCCATAAAATTCGTTTCTTGAGCGAAAGTGTAGCGTGGAAAGTTGGTTTCGGCTTGTGCGATGGTGCGGATTGTATTATTGGATTGTCTAGGATAGCTAGAGTAGTTCGATAACCGGCTCTAAAAACATGAGTGACTGGTTGTTATGGCGGCCCAAACTTAACTATTTACCAAAACCGTTCAGGTTTTCGTACGACTTCTTAGTTAATAAACAAAATAACTCTGCCTGTTTGAGTACTGATCAATGATGAAAACCAGGGACGTGAACCGAACCGGTTCTGAACCGGTATATAGCGTTTGTCACAAATTATGTCTACATATATATTTCTATATTCTTTTGGATTGTTATACTGAATAAAAATAATACAAATGTGCATTCGCGAACCGTTGAACCGAACCGAAACTCCGGTTCAAAGAAGAAAAAAAAAAACGTTTTGACGAACCAATCCAAAAGTGCAAAAACGGTTCGAACCGCTGAGCCGAACTGACTAAATTTTTTACCCGGTTCACGTTCCCTGATGATAACTATTTCATTATAGAATATGATGCTTGGAATTTTGTCATAAGAACTGGAATTTGGCTCTAAGTCAAAATAAATTGCCCATCACAGGTATCAATATTACGAGTCAGATACTGCGTTCTCCCAAAATGGAATTCATTGTATCAAGACTTTACTGCATACTTATAAAAGGCATTGGATCCACATACATGCGCAAAGTTTGGTTTGTCAAACAAATAAAGCAACTTTTTACCGTTTGCGTTCACTATTATTCGCAGATGCGTTCGTTAAAACGTTACACAAACACATATTCCTTTAACTCACTAATGAAATTATTTGATAAAGAAATAAGTTACTTGCTATGGTGGAAACATTTAATTAAATAACGTTAGTAAAAAATGTAAAAATTTTTGACTGTTGAAGAAGCAACTGCTGAAATGCTCCCTAGCTTATGAAAATCTACATAATTTTGAACAATTAAATATCGTTATAGAAATCATGTTCGTGCATCATTAATCACGTTATTTTGGCTTTAATTGATACAAAAATTTGACAAGTAACAACAATTACTGACATGGACTTGACATTTCAGATCAGCCTCGTGATCAGCGTAATGTGAATGCCATTGTTCGAGATTTGTTTATTAACAGCAGCTTCAGCAGCAGCAAATGAGGCAAAAAACAGTTGAAAGATCATTTCAAAATATCATAAGACGAAGAGCAGAAGAAAGAGCTCATCAGTTGCTGCTGCTAATGTACAGTCTTGCCAAAGTCCAAGGGTTATCGTACGATCTATACCTGATGCCAACGATCAGTTTTCAATCAATTTGAATGCAATGACTCTTAAAATTTCTATAAAACTTTTGTATAAATTACATTAAATTAATTTTGAAGCTGTGAAGATACAGACCTTTGAAATGATTGCTGACAAAGTTTAGAAAAATCTAGGATTTTTCTTTCCTTTAACAAAACAAAAAAAAATGCTGATCATGCAGTGATCATGAATGAAAAATGTAGTCTTTTGAGAAATTAAAGGAATTAAATATTCAGGCTTCTGCTACAGATCTAAAACCTTAAAAAAATTGCTACTGACAATTTTCTATAAGTAGATGCTAACATTAAAATTTCTCAAAATGCTACGTCAGTCATATATGCTTGACGACTACAGATCTTACATATCCTTAAGGGTAACAAAAAAAAAAGCCGATAAAAAGTTTCTAAAGATGGTATCACACCATGACAAACTCTCTTTAGTAACAAAAGAGCCGACTTGTCTCCAACACTTAACGTTTTCGGTTGATGTTTTAAATTCATTACCTCCTTTTGTGGCTGACAATATAAAATCTAATTAACAGATTTTGTTGGTGTAAACATAAAATCGAGTCTTAAAATGCTGCCGTTGTGCTGTGCGTTCGGCGTTCGTGTGACCCAACGCCATTGTGTCTGATCTCGAATTGCCATGGTGCGCGTACCAGTCAAATGAATCCCACTTTGACTTAAGTGCAATCATTTGTTTACGCCGAGCAACGTCAAAACTCATTTGGTTGCATTTTTAAGTTGGGGTTTCTTTTATTTTTGTTTTTTTTTTGATTCGAAAATATCTTGGATGCTGTTGTTTTATCTTGTTGGCTTTTATTAATTTTCTGTCGATGTTGAAAAGATATGCCTCTGTTTCAATTTGTTTGAATTAAAACCTAAGTAGAGAATTCGATAGTTGATGACAACATTAAAAGT
Source organism: Tricholauxania praeusta (assembly GCA_949775025.1). Taxonomy (NCBI): domain Eukaryota; kingdom Metazoa; phylum Arthropoda; class Insecta; order Diptera; family Lauxaniidae; genus Tricholauxania; species Tricholauxania praeusta. The sequence continues at coordinate 20,296,941 of OX459028.1, forward strand.
TAAAAAATAACGAATGTAGATTCGAGTTAGAGACGGAAAATCTGCGGTTTGGGGAAAACTTTTTGTAACCTCGAAACTATTGCATTCGTTAAGCCTATCATTAATGCCGCGGATACCATAGGGGCCCCGAAATATTTTGAGAGACATTATCACCCCTATCATGAATAAACATTCCTTCGGATTTTTTCTCCAATCCCCTGCTTTGCGATCGTGGAAGATTTTCATGGAATGGAAAAAAATTCCCTGGAAAATGAGGTTATCGGCAATACTTTTTTGGGGAACATTTTTTGACGTTTCACGCAAAATTTTGTGAAAGTAAAAGGTAAAAGTAAAAGGCTTCATGAAAACGACTAGATGGCAAACTATCAAGCTATGATATTCTCTATTTTAGGTAATTTATTTTTGTAAAATAGATAAATGCACTTCATTTTTAGTTATAAAATTGTTCAGCTGACAGATAAGCTAATGTCAAATATGCAAAATTACAAGTAAGCTAATGTCAGAAATGAAAAGTGCAACTGTGATTTTTGGCTGATTGGAAGAAATTGGAAATATTTTGGCAGCACTGACTGGATATGAAGTTTTCCATTCCTCAATTATTTATGATCGCAAAATACTCCTCTCGAGAAAAAAAATCCGAGAGAATCGTTTTCCTCCGAATATTCATGATAGGCGTGTATATAAAAACGGTTTAAGCACTGAAATATGGATAAAATACCTTTAGAGGTCGCTCGAACACTATTCTAAGGCATATATCGTCATCTCACACTAAGAGGAAATTATTTAGCTTATTTTTGATCCTGACATCAAATTTCGCATTTTCATCTTCAAAGCTCGAAACTGCCAATTGAATGACCCTATCATTAGTCGTATGTCACTCTCAAGCAGTTTCCTACTTGGTGCGTTTCTGATTATTGTTGCTGTTGTTGTTGTTGTTGTTTCTTATAAATATTCATTTTTTAATGTAACCAAAAGAAGGGAGCATAAAATTACCAAATGTTATTAATGATTTTTCAAAAGCGACACATGCAATGCTCTCTCCACAAAACAGTGGAGGATGCTGTTGCAACCACTGGCGGTGTCGGCAGCGTCGGGGCTTCTTTTTGATATGCAGACAAACGGACGACAAAAAGCGGTAAAGAACGAACGCACTGGCAACAACAGCAAGTGATGATGAAGCCAAGTTGTTGCAAGGTAGGTAGGTAGATTGGTAGTAGGAAAAAATCATGTTATCGAAATGGATTGGTGAACATAAAGAAAGATGCCGCCCTAAGAAAGAAAATCATGTAGTTTTTTCATCTTGTTTTTGGACACAATCAAAGTTACACTAATTCGTATTGGATTTTCTGGTGCTTGTCACATTTTTCTGTAGTTTGATATTAACTTGGAATAAATCAATTCATGCGGATGCAACCCAAAAATGATATTAAAATCAACATCAGTAAGATTAGGAGCCAAAAACAAATAAGGAAATTATAAATGTTTAAATTTAAATTAAAATTGCTCCCATAATGTCTAATTTTTGTTATGAAAAATAGTAAGGTAGCACTCAGAAAAAGCAGCAACAACACTTTGTAGTTTGTATGATTTTTTAATAAATATTTTAAATTGGGTGTCATCTTAATCTTTAGGTTTTTTCTGCGAACCAAATGTAATCCATTTTCCTCTGATAATCGCAGCTTTGGCTGACTATTCCAATTTTTTCAATTGTTTTCCTTTCACTCATGTCAAAGGTCACGTTAATCGGGTAAAACACGTCTGTGAGAAAATTTGTTTTGATATATAATTTTTCTTAGCAAATCAATATACCAAAATGTGTATTCTTGCGTCCTCTACACTTCAAAGGAAAGCACTTACGAGAAAATGTGCCAAATCGTACATTTTTTAAAATTAATTTTCAGCCAAGCCATGCAGCCTCAACGATGGCGTTTTTTTTTATTTCTCCACGCGTAGTTAAATCTGCTTCAAGCAAAAAAAAAAAAAGTAAAAAATAAAAAGAAGAAAAATTAAAAGCTCCTTAAGTTTAGTCTTGCGTTAAATAAACGTAAATAAAGTCGAATAATGAAAATTTTTCAGTGTTTTCAGGGTCGCTGCGCTGTGTTAAACTTCGTTGTCACACCACAAATAGAACAACAAAATTAGCACTCATCATATGCCTCGATGGTTTCTGTGCCGCGCAAGGTGCGAGTAATCGCAAATCATTAAGTTTTTTTTTTTAAAACTTTTTGTAAATAAAAATGTTTCAGTGAATTTTTGTTTCACATGAATAGGGGAAAGTGTAGATCAATTACATACAAAATTAGGCGGTTTTTAATTTTCTTAAATTTTTAGGATAATGCAAAGGTAATAAAACAAGAACTATCAGATTTGGGATGCTAAGGGCCTATGCTGGAGTGTTTTTGCTCACTGAGTCCGAAAAGTAATTTATTTTTGCTGCTTGAGGTTAAATATATCAAATATCACAGCATTTATAGGACATTTCTCTGAATATTTTTAGCTTGTTAATATTTCTCTTGAAAACCTATTTAATTTATTGAGCCTGATCAATGATTTTATCTTTTATTGAAACGATTTCAACTTAGAGTACTATATCCATATTATATATTTTATCTTAAATAAATGTTTAAAATCATATTTAAAATCATATTTAAAACACTTAAGAAATAACGCGTTGATTCGACGCAAAATTAGAGCGCGATTTGTCACTCAGTGTGTCTAGCTGCTGTTTTTGTTACTCATACTGTTAAGTGCTCTACGATTTCTGCAATGGAAAAATCTATTGAACAAAGAGTTTTGCGCTACAAGCAAAATCACTCAAAATATTCAGGCCGGTTCTGATTCCGATTTAGTTCGGAAGTGGAATTGAAGTTGAATGTCAATAGCTCTTCTAAATCTAATGGCTGGAACTTGTCTTAAACTTCGAACTTGAACTGCTATAACTTAGTTTCGATAATTTGATGGCTTTTCTTTTTATACATGATCCAGAAAAAAACTTCGAACTTGAATTCCGTTTCCGAAGCAAATCCGTAATGGAATCAGAACTCGTCTGATTGCATTGTTTTTGTCAAAAACACAGGCATATAAATAGTATCAGTCATTCAAAAAACTGATATGTGGCAGTTGATATGCCTTGCCCCGGACGACCTTAAGCGATTATGAGCGATGAACACATCAACAAAATCAAAAAGTTGCTGTTCCAAAATCGTCGTATGAGTGTTAGAGAGTTGGGGCAAAAGGTTAAAATTTCATTTAAATCCTCTTCAAATATACTGACTGTTTTTTTAGGCTTGAAATGCGTCACCGCTCGACTTGTGCCAAAACAGCTCAATTTTGTCTAAAAACAGCATCGGAAACAGGTTGTCGAGGATATGATTTATGGAGCTTCTACGGATACCACCTCCACAAAATGTATTTTAGTTGACCACTAGACACGAGCTTACAACATCCAACTAATAGTCCTCGCAATGGCGCCTTGAAACGAGTCGAAATTCAAAAAACCGATTACAGTTCTCGAGATTACGGCGGTGTGGCGCACTCTGGATTCCCTTCAGAAGTACAAACGGCTAATAAGGAATAATATTTAGCTCTTGCCTGAGAATGTCCACCGAAAACGGCCGGATTTGTGGAAGAAAATCTAAGGAATTTTTAACTATAACCATCGCATAAAGCTATCGTTTCGAAAAACTTTTAGCCAAAAGTTCCTGTTCCCGCAGCTAAAACTATCACTTCGAAGGCGCTTTGGGTCAGTCAAAGCAAATTTGCTGAAGAGGTTGATGGCTGTTCCTCAATCAGCCTAAGAAAAATGTATGGTGTACTAAATCAAGAGCTCGCATAGTTGTATTGCAAACAGCGCGGTGTATTTTGAAATACATTTTGATGAATAAATAATCCATTTCGGATACTTTCTACCGCTTGGAAAATTAAAACTATATAAAGTTTTCCTAAGAAATATGAATCAAAGATAACAATCCTTGGTGAACTTTAAAACAACTTGTTAATTAAAATCCTCTAAAGCTGAGAGCAACATCCATCGACAGTTGCGCCAATAAACATTGCTCCTCTGCAGTGGGACAGAACAAACTGCCACCGAAAATATATTGCATTGTTCGATTGCAATCAGTAGAACATTAAATAAAATGTAAATTTAATGCACAATGCACAGCAATGAATGCGCCATTAGTTAGAAGCCGCTGATTCTTTGAGCAGCACAGAAGCTGCAAACAACCGAAGTTCAGATCCAAAAAACCACTAAAAAAATCAATTTAAAAAACCAAAAATACAATAAAAACAACGATCAATTCGATCGAGATAAGGACAATGCAAGCGAAGAATATAAAATCGAGCAAGTTCCTCCCCTTCGCAAGATGAAATAAAAAGCAATGAAGCTACAGCATCGGTAGCAGCATTCACGTGTGTGGCTATGTGGCTATGGTGGCAACATGCAATCGATCCAACCAAAGTCAGAGCCAGTTAACAACCGATACGTTCGTCACTTCCTGTGGGCCAGTCACTAAGAAAAATGAAGGGATAAAAACAACAAGTACAACTAAAGCGCCATGTTGGTAATGCGGTCAGGTATATTGCAAAAACAATATAATAATGGCAAGAACAGCAGCAACAACAACAACAGAAACGGGACGAAAAAAAGTTGGAATCCTTTTGTGCTCCTTTGTTATGTGGAGGATTGTCATTTAGCGATTGTTATCGTTGTTTAAATTGCGCACGTCAACTACAACTGTCATCGTCATTATGTTAGGGGCTTGGCGGTGGCGCACAAACTCTGCGCTACAGTGCGCCATACAGTGGGATAAAATGATTAGATTAAAGTAATTAAATAAATTCGAAATCGATGGAGTTCATGAACTTGATGAATTATTTTTTAGTTGTGAGAAAAAGTTTAATGTGGTCATAGCTTCACCATTTTCTCGGTTGACCTCTCGGAGAAACATCGATTTAGTCTCACGACTCAGAGATCTGCACATGAACCTGTTGGGAGTCTCAAAAGTATTAAGTTATACTTCCAACAGCTTTATACCTAATAGTCGGAGAAACGTTAATCTATCGATATCATTAAAACTTTCTCAGCAAGCAGAGGACAGCTTCTCTCTAGCTTAGTCAATGAGAGTTCAATATGTAGGGCTTGAAAGCAAATCCCATATCCCCTTTGAGGTGTGAAAACAGCACGAAATTTTAAGAAATGCAAAGCGACTTATTCCTTTCCCCCGTTTCTGATGGCAGAGACCCAGAATATGCATAATTTATTTAGCATCCCACTCCGAAAGCTTTTGAAATGCAAAAAGAACTTCCTTACGGTTTTTGCCTGTTTGCTGAGTGTGGGCCTACCGAAACCAAGTTTTGTTTTGGTTAAGATCCCACACTTAGCCAACGGGGAGTCAAAACCACTACCTGACGGTTTTTTCTCTTATAATTTTATCTTGATACACAGTTTTATTCTATTTAATTTTGTTTTAAACCGAAACTATTGTGAAAGTCCGCTTTCGAGAAACCCCACACGGCTTACAGGCAAAAACCTTAAAAGAGATGATTTCTGCATTTTATGAATTGTTCAGGGGGCTTTGAAAATAAATCTATACATATTCGGGGTTTTCCCACACCTTGAAAACATGATGAACATTTTTGAATGGGTTAAAATTTGGAAACGGTTTCTTAAAGATTGATGAGGGAAGTAATTAGCGTGTGGGATAGTGCGATGAGTTGGGTCTTTTTCAACTCAATATACTCAAGCTAATTAAAATCGATAACGATTTGGATCAAGTGAGTTAATGCAATATCCGAAAATTCAAGAACTAACTTTTTGGTAGAGCTTCATGTCCTAGAACCTTCCTTATGCTCATTTACTTTTTGTTCGTGTCTAGAATTCTATGAGTGTACTTGTATGGGGTATGGAATATTTATCGGTATAAAAAATGTAAGTTATTCCCTTGAGAAGTATGATTCAACGTTGCCTCTAGCCCAATGTTCAAGGTAGAATTTAAAAAAAAAATTTTATTGCAATTTAATTTGAACTTTGCCCCACTGTATATAACATTGCAAAATTAGACGACAACAATGGCTGCCGTGCTACGCCAGAGCTGAAATGTTGAAAAAAAAAAAAACAAAAATTCATTTAAACGCGTTTTGGTTTTATTCGGCAACGTTTTTATAAAAACCATATAAAAAATGCACATTAAACAATGGCAGCAACAGCAACACAATAAATAAATTCTGCTGTTGCGATAGAGGGCGCCAGCAACTAAAATTGCAGTTGTTGTTTGTGTCGCTGCACACAAACTTGTCAATCAATTGCTGCGCCATTGTTTGGTCCGATGACATGATGGCGCGACACTTTTTTTTTTCTTCATTTGTGGCTGCACAATTGTGGCGGCCATTATTAAAAAAGAATTTTTTCACAAAATTTTTTATTGTTGTTCAGTTGGGCTCATTTTTCGTGGAAGATGTATGTTTTCAATTGCATTGGTTAACTTGATTAGTTAACATTATGTGATCCTTATATAAAAATTGAGAGACAGCATTCATTTAATGAACTGAAAGATGAAAGCAGACGAGGTTTAATACAAAGTCATAAATCGAAATCAATTCTGAGCTGGTTCAATAATCAAGTAATAATTTAAATAAATTTAATGTATAACTCTCTGATTAAAACAATTATCCTCAAATTAAATAATTGCATTGATGAGTAAGAGCTATGCAAAGAAATGAACAAACAGTACAGTAAAAAATAGAATGAAAATTAAAAATTAAATGTCAAATCATCGCCTAAAATTTCCTGTAATGGCTAACATATGAACAAGGCATTGACCGATAAAAATGTTCCAATAAAAATTCCAGCGATAAAACTGATTTAATACGTAGAAAGCTACAACAAACTTTATCCTAAAACAAATAACCTTAAATTTAGTAAAACTTTGACTTCAAATTATTATACAATCGCACTTATAAAATAAATACAACCGACGATGTCGATTACGTGTCTTTGACAACTTATTTTATACAGCTCTCACTGCCATCAAAAAAGTCTATTTCGCATTTATTACGTTTTTGTGCCTCGTTTTTGAAAATAGCTTTCACACAAGCACTACCGCATTATTGCTGACATTAGCTGTTTTTTAAAAAAATTAAAAATAAACAGAACAAAGTCTAAGTTATTGCTGCACATAAGGGATCTTACTTAAAATAAAATTTGTTGTTCTTATATGTTTTCAGGCATTGCACAAACTTTTGATAAAGCTTATCGCGAAGGCTTGTTTGCTGCACTTCAAAGATCTCCTTAAAATAAAACTTTCACTAATAGCAGTCTCATATATAATACGCACTACCGATTTAAATAGTAAAGCTTGTTGAATTGAAAACTGAAAGTATTCTTGGCAAGAAAGTCTATTTATAGAAACATAAAACTAGATCTCAAACTTGGAAGAATTGGTCGTAAACTATTAACAAAATAACATTTGTAGTGTTCTAGCAAGTAATGAAACCCCAACAATATTCACATTATCGAAAGTTTAGAAAACTAAGGCCTCAGGCGCATCGGGAATAAACTCACTCACTCACTCGATCTTACCGCGATTCAAAATACCAATAGTCGTTGACGAAATAAAAAATCAAGTACTTGTAATTCAGCAAGTAGCTAATTTGCTCAGCACAATAAGCCAACGAAAACTTTAACGTATCAGACCCTATAAACTTGTCAGGAGATTCAGATAAAAAAACAAGCTTATCGTAATTACTGCAACTAACTCCCTGCTCACCAACCCCCCGCCTCAGCGCACTTTACTTCACTCGCTGGCTCTGGGTCGTGCTTCTCAGAATTTTTGGTTTTTTTTCTTATATTTGACAACTGATATCTGCGATTCTTTAACAACTAAAAGTATGCAATGGAATTTATTTTCTATAACAACTAAAAGTGGAAAATGGAATTCTTGTTCTTACAATGGTTTTGTTTCGTTTTCTAATATTTCTTATTTCATTATACGAAAATTATTTTATATATTAAATAAGAAGACATATTTCTATGATGAGTATAAGGGTTAAACAATCGTGAAAATTTGATATTTCGCTTCCGAGTTATTCTCACATAAGGAAACTTTCACAGATTCGTTGTAAAGTTATGATATTGTGTTTTCTACGATTTTTTGAATATTTTTCGCAAATGCATTGTAAAACAAACCAATAATCTCAAAACTTCATTAAATTGTTTGAACTAGTCGATAATGCCCTGTAGATAATTGCTCTTGATTTTAAACTTTACTGAGATATTTCGACCGGAGAGATAAGGCCTTGTTTCCACGGGCGGTGACGCATAAGTTTGAAAAATATGCCATGGGTCTGCACATGTCAATTACAAATTTTGATCATTCTTTGCGATACTCCGAAGATTTTATTTAAAATGAAAAAGTTGAAACATTTTCTTTTTAAAGAAATCTATTTATATTTATTTGCCTTTCTGTTCAATACAAGATTATCAGTATCAGAAAATCGACTATCGTTTGGTGTTTCGTTATAAGGTTGAAAAAGACGGAAAATGTTGAAAAAAGTTGAAAGAGGTTAAAAAATTATGCAAAAAATGCTGATAGAATATGGAAAGTGTTGGAAAAGTTGAACGTGATTGAAAAACTCGAAAATTTCAAAAATAAAAAAAAAATGAAGAGAAATTGAAAAAAAAATCGAAAATATTAAAAAAAATTTGAAAGAGGTTGAAAATTCGAAAACAGTTATAAGAGGTTAAAATAGCTGTGTTGAAATGTTGGGAAATTTTGGTAAATTTGACTATATTGAAATAGGTTCAAGTAAAAAGGAAAAAGATAATTGTAGAAAAAGGTTGACACAATCAAAATTGGTGAAATATGTTGAAAAAGTTTAAAAAGACGGATAAATATGGAAAATGTGGAAAAAAGTTAAAAAAATCGAAAGAAAAAGTCGAAAAAGTTTGAAAGTCGAAAAAATATGAAAAATGTTTAAGAAAATGAAGAGAGAGAGCAAAAAATTGAAGTATTCTAAAAACGCAACACCCACTTTTCCAATTCCACCTACTTTTTTATCAATAAATTGTACTCATCATCGGCATCATCATACCAAATTTTATGACAATAACTTGTATAACTTGCGAGATATGCCGTAATAAGTCCTAAAACTTAAGACTTAAGTTACTTTTCAACTTTTGACTAATTTTTCCAACCAATGATTAAAGTAACGCTCTTTTTTACTGCACTATTTTAAATTATAGTATTTATACTTTTTAAAAGGATTTTTTGGGCGATTTTCCATTGGTATTGGGCGAAATGATGATATTTTAAAATCCAAATCTCGAATGATATTTGACCACTAATTAATGATATAATTTCCCTTTGAATCCTATATTATTGATACATAATGTTCTTCATCAAACTCTTATATCTTTTTCTTTAACATTTCAGACAAAAAGCGGCACATGCATGTAAGTACCACAGAAGCTTGTAACAAAATAACCCCTCACAACCACTTGATTTTACGAGCAAATATTAAAATACAAACGAACAACACGCTCACATCCTCATCATAAAATAAAAAAAAAAACTTCACATTTTATGCCCAACGTCCTAATGAATTTTGGTCATTTAATAACTTCATAAACATTGAGTTACTTTAGGCGGCAAATTAATGGTACGATGTGGTACGCTGTACATCCTTGCGGCCAGCAACACAACATAAAATCTACGGCGCACCTCCACCTCCGCTCCCTGAGTGCAAGCAGCCAACTGATTTTGTATGCGAATAAGGTCCCATGTATACGACAAACGGACGTGTTCAATCAAATAGTCATGTTTGAGTGGATATGCGGCGGCCAAATTTTCGGGAACGAACCAAAGCAAAGATTTTAACTTGCAGGATTTTGGATAAAAAAATTTATGAAGGGTAAACAATTGAACATAAAGCATATTTTTATGACTTTGATTAGTTTTTATTACAAAAGTGAGTCAAACAAAAAAGAAAAGGAACAAAATCCTTCGATCGAAGGGAAGGAAGCGGCGGCAAACACTTGTTGTTTGGGGCTTTTTATGTTTCTACAAAATGCGATTGTTGAAATATGAAGTGCTAAATAGGCACACTGCTGCAACAGCTATAGAATATTAATGAGATGACTCTTCAGCTGTCCTAAAATATTGAGGGAGGATGTATGAAAGAAAACTATAAAAGATTTTTGTTTTTTTTGAAATTCACTATTGCAGTTCAATAGATAGGCAATTTACCTTTTCAGCCGACATTCATCATTCGTATAGGCAATATTATAGTTGAACGCCAGCAATATGTCAATGTGACAAATATGGTTGCCACTTGACAGTTTGGTGACAACAAGGCGATGACAAAATAGAATCAGACACACTCGTACTATAGTCAGTGACACCATTTTATTCGTATGTTAATTTTAAAAGACACTCGTATTTTTATGACAATTTCATCGAATTGCCGCTTGCTGAAAGTGACATTAATCAAACTCAGCCACGTCACACGCATGCCAGTTTGACATTTGAGAACGCGCTGTCAAAACATGCTTGACATTTGTTACTTGGCTTAGCGACCGCAAGGTGCGTGAGTTCCTCTACATTTGCGGTTGTTTTTCATTTTTCTAAATTAATTATTTATGTCAGCGGAGAAAAACAATGAATAATTGGTGTCTTTCTATATATCATACTAAAATGTTTTAAATAGTACATATGAATAGGGCGTTTTATTTTTAGGAAAACACTTATTTTTTTGAATTTACTCGACAATTTTTTAGTATATACATATAGTATAAACAGACAGCAATTAGGCTCAATGTAATTTCCAAATTCGAATATCTAGAGGTCAAAACGACAAAAAAATGCCCGCCAAAATAATACCAAAGGCGCTATGGTTCAAAATGAATAAAAACTATTTTTAGTAGGTATCCGTAATCGTAACCAACTCTAAACTATGAACTCAACCTCATTAAGATACAGGGTGACCTTCAAACATTAATGAAATTTTAAATATAAAAAGGTATTTATTTTTTGATTGACAAACTTTAACAAAACCCAAGGAATAGTAAAGCTTAATCTTTGCTTATCTAACCTTTTGAAGAAATTTTCCATAACTACTTTTAAAAGTTTGTGGTGTCAAGGCCAATTTATTGGATTTGATGTTTGTTTATTTCGTTAGTCTTTTTTTTTCAGCTATCCCCATAGGCAGATGTCTGGCTGATATTTTTGAAGAACGAGCAGTGGCGCCATCTAGTTACAATCCTATACTTTGTTGTAAATACAAACATTTTTTTTTTGCTCTATACTCGTCTCCATTTAACATTACTGGATTCCTAATTGCTTATTGAAATTATTGAAGTCATTGATCAATTCAGCCATGATACCACACCAAACTATTATCGAAAGGGATTCATCTGCCGCTTTCAACAAGACAGTGCTAGTGCTCAAACAGCCAGACACTATTCTTCGAAAAATTTTCCAATGCCAAATAATTTCAACAAAGGATTGGCCAGCTCGTTCTCCAGACTTAACGGTTTCAAACTTCTTCCAATGAACTTCAGAAAAGAAAGGCTTGCAAGAATAATCCTCATTATTTTGCAGACTTTAAAAGACTCATTAAGTTCCATTCATTGGCATTGATACCACAATGTTTTCAATAAAATTCTATATAATTTCATATCATATCATTCCATGATATTTCTCTCCAGGAGCATTACAAAGAATCGCTTTACATATAAAAAGAACACTTGATGTTTCTTGACAATATTGAAATATTGTCGGCGGCTAACCTAAAATTCCACATATTATGTAGTTTTTTAGAACGTCATTGTTTTGCGTTGAAATTAAACAAAAAAATATTGGTGAAGTGATCTGAACTTTGATTTTATTCGGACTACTTTTTTGGGCATTTCAGGTCTTACTTTCAAAATAACACAAGTTGAGTTTATTCTTTTTTGATTTTGTTTTGTTGATTTGTCAGAAAAAGCCAGAATATTCACAAATTTCTTCCGCCAAGATATAATTATAATAAAATTTTTGGTGAATAAAACACCCGATACAGGAATAGATATAACATACCAAAGAATGAACAACAATTGATTTACTAGAAAAAAAAGCGATTGTGACGGCTATATCTCAACATTTCATTTAAGATTTTCTGTTCGATGTGGATTGACAGACCACGAAATTGCCTTTGATCTGACCGATAAAAATAAAACAAAATATTCAAATTCTTGGCATGAACTCGCATTCTATTTATTTGGTTTAACAGGCGTAGACAACAAAATATACAACACTCTAACAATTTGCATCTAGTAATACAACGAAATGGTAACAAAAATAAATCAAATTGCTATTGGGTTTGGTGAATTGTGTTCATTTTGTCAAGTCAAAACAGTGTTTCTCAAGTTTTTGCTAAACCAAATGTTTTTATCATTATTTGTTGGTATAGAAAGATAATTTTTTGTTGTATTTCCTTGAAAAATTATTAAAAATATTTTAAATTAAATAATGGCATCATTCCTTTTGAAAAGCTTAATGTATTTTCGGTTGAAAATTATCAAATTAATCAAACTATACAAAGAAAAATTAAGTCCACGTTGAAAAGTCTCCTAACAAGGTCAAACTAGAATTTGCATGACATTACTCATACTACGGTACTAAGAAATAAATTAAAAACTTTTGTCAAAGACACATTGAAAAAATGTTGCATTTAATTGACAGAATTTAATTCAAATCAATTCAACCGAAGACATTACTGCGACATTTTTAATCGACAACTATTTTAATCACAGAAACAGCATGTTGATTATGTACGAGTAATTCATTGCATTCCCTGGCACACATCACATCCACCGATGGCAAATTGTTTGCTCAACACATTTTCAGACTTAAGTGACAATGAGTGCAAGAAAAAAAAAAACATAAATAGAAAATCCGCATAGTAATAAAGCCATTCCCTAGTGCTATCAGACTTCAAGATGAAAGGGTACCGGGAAACCAAAATAAATTGTGCCTGTTTTTCATTAGGCGCAATTAGGCAAATAAACAGAAAAAGAAATTGAGGCTGCTTGGAACTTTTTCCTGCATTTGCATAAGCTTGCGAACTGCGAACTGTTGCTTTTTGTGCTCATACAACAACTCTTACAATTAAGAAAAGACCGTATTAACTCCTTTTGCTGGTATGAATAAATTGCTAAAGTTTTTCCTTTGTTCCCCAAATGAGTTGAACTTCTTGTTGTACAACTTATAAATGTTGTAAGTTGGCTAAATAAATAATGCTTTCTGCATGTTTTTACAGCTCGTAAATTGCTATGAAATTTCGTTTATAAAAAAATTACACTGCGTTCTTAAATGATATGAAATTCGGCTTAAACCTGAAAACAGTTTAAAGTTAAAATGAGAGGATGAAATCGAATGAAACAATTTCTATAGCGCTCGAGGCAAAGTCGAGTCGGTAAGGTACCATACTAACAGAAGCGAAGCTAGGGGGAGGGGGGCGGAAGAGGACCATTTACTTCTTGAAATTGATGATGCGTGGAGCTCACAACTATTTCATTTTGCTAGGATTTTTGTTATGTTAAAAATGATTACTTTTTTTCGGTGGAAAAAAATTTTTTTATTTTTTTTTTGTCAAGGCAGGGTGGCATACTAGTCCTTTGCCCTGGTAATGTTAAAACAAGTATTTGGAATTGCTATATTTATATAATTCAAATTCGGTTTAGTTCACCACTAGAAGCCAAGTGACTATCTCCGATATAACTGCTCAAAAAACAAAATCACTCATGTATAAGTACACCCAATTCTGTTCTTACACGGTCTTTTTTTACACGGTTTTGATTTAACACGGTCTAGACAAAAAAATTAATTCCGTTATAAACGATTTCTTTCAATTTCGCACGATTAAAAAAAGCTATTTGGTTGAAAATTTAAAGAAAAATATTTTTAATAACCATAATCTTTTAGAAATTTAGTTACAGGTTTGAAGGATATGGAACTAATCTCCTTTGTTTCTATGTATATAAATACATGTCTTTTTTTGCACGGTTTTTTTTTACACGGTTTTTTCTGGAACGTATCTACCGTGTAAAAACAGAATTAGGTGTAGTAGTGATAGTGATTATGCTTTGCTTTGTATCACGGAACCTTCGTTGAGGCTCTACACTCCCTTCGAAGTTTTAGGATTTTAGTAGTACCACCCATAAATCATTCAGCTACGTTGGCAGCATTATTACTACTAAAGCATGTACCACGTGAGATCTTGAAGCAAGAATCAATAAACCGAGAATACTAACTTTTGAGAATTCTGACTTGAGATGGATATTAAGGATTTGGTGCCCTCTCATCACATCGAATTACAAATTTCATTTGACTACCAATCATACTCCTATTTCAACAGACAGTATAAAAAGACGCTGGGATGACGATAGATAGGGGTAGTCCATAAATTAAGTGAGTCCAAAATAGAAGGGAGGGGGTCCGGTTAAATCTCACCAAGGGGGAGGACGGTCAACGGAAATCTCACGTCGTCTTTTTAATGCAGAGAGTATACATTATTATGGCAGATTACATCTAAAAACTATAAGAAAAGTCTCACGGAAGGGAGGAGGGGAGTCCCGCCAGAACTCACCAAATCTCACCAGGTGATCCTAATTTTCAAAAAAACACCTCACATAATTTATGGACGTCCGTATAGGTCACACGATGAAGAAACACGCTAGGTAAACTTGTCGATCAGCATTTTGGTGGGGCTCTCAAAGGGTTAGATGCAGAGAAAGACACAAAACATCATAGAATGTCAGAACAAAAAAATTCTGAATGAGTGAAGTAACCTGGGGAATAGTAGTAAAACTTTGAGCTGCAAAACGTGAAAAGGAGGAGGATCAAACAAAAGACCATAGAGAAGACATCGCATAGACATGTAACATGCTTAATAAAGAACTAAAAGTTCGCAGTCAAATCGCAAATTATTGGTTTTTGCAACTGCGATTCTTCGAAAAAAAAAGTAAGTGTTCAGGATGTCGTCTCAGTCACTTTCCTTGATAGTTCAGTTTAATTTGGGTTGGCTTAAACCAGTGGCGTCACTTCACCAAAATCTTTTGAGAGCTTAAATAACATATAAAATCGATGATATTTTGAATTAGATCGATGTAATTAATAATAATATCAGATTCTTTGGGGGGCCAATGCTCCCTAGCCCTATCCAATTGACATCTCTGGCTGAAACCATTTTTTTTTTGTGAATAGTGATGCAGTTCAAAGAGTACCAATTTTATAAGTTTACTGATTTGTTGAAGTTATGACAATTGAGTGAACACTGAATATAAGATCAAGCTCCCACATATCTTAGCCATGGACTTATTAAAATGCAAAATTAAAAAACATTTAATTTTTGCTTCAATTAGTCCCTCTCTTTTAAGACACAACAACTTTAAGGAAAATCAACCGCCATTTTGAATTTTACATAACATTTACCTTCTATATGCCATTTTTAAAGCGTTCATGTTTTCTGTAACAACTTTCATACGTCATTGTTTCGCCACATTTTAGCAATGTCTGTTATTTGCCAATGTTGCAATTATAATACAATAGCCATTCTGACTCGCATTCGATCCATCTTTGGCCAATGTCTACACCCTTAGTTAGTGCATACTCTGTACCTTGGGAGTTATGTCAACTATGCTGGCTACTTGTAGCACGTCAGCCATCAATCCATCATCATTGTAATCGTCTTCCTTGAGATGACGACAGGCCAAATTCATCTTCCTCTGTCTGTCCGTCTATCTGTCTGTCTGTAGTGTTGTATTGTCAGACTTAATTGTTTTCTTAGTTGTGCACGCTGACAAAGTGAATCAAGTGAACCAAGCCCAACATGACTCGCTGTTGTCTATTGGTACACAGAGTGCACGTTTTTGTGCATGTTGCGCCTGCGCGTCTACAAAAGTAGCTGGTGCTGGTGTTGCTGCTGTTGAATGGTAAAGTTGTTGTCTTTTGTAATACAATAACAACTTGGTGTTTTGCGAATCTATCCACTTATGTGCATACTGTTGGCCTTCTTGACCACTCCTTGTTCAATGCAGTTACTGTTGCTGCTGCTGTTGCCGTTGCCGTTGCCGTTGTCGTGTTGGTGTTGCAGTGACCATGTAACTCATTTTACACCTTTGGCTAATAAACTGTGCGACGAGTAACAACGCACGTATGTTTAACTAATGTACGAGGTGTTGGTTTCATGTTTGTGGTCAACAGTTAGAATTAACAACAACACGTTTGCTATGAGCAACAGCAGCAGCGGGAGCAACAACATTTGCTGCTGTCGCTGCTGTTCTGATATAATAGTTGGTATTGCTGGGCATAAGTTTCTAACATTGCGAATTGTTTGTAAGCTGGAAGAATACGTTTGGAGTGATGAAATTTATATAGATCTCATAACCATTAAATTCTAAGCTTTTGTTGAGGTGAAAAAACTATTTGGTTAAGTACAAAGTTTTTCTAAAGTAGTAAGCTTGTTGTATAAACAGGAGAAAAAAGAGCCAGAAAGTAGGCGGGATGCATACAGGAAAGTGTTAAATTTGAAAACGTTGTTCCGAGGGAGCTATCTCAACAACAATAGTTGATATGAAAAATGATAAATTTCCCAAGCAATATCTGGTTAGGGATCCAACAAAATGGGTGGCCCTACCTGAGTTTGTAGTTTCGGGCTATACAAACAAATGGTTTCGAAACTCACCTCAGCTTTACAGTTTTGTCTTGAAGATTGAACAAAAACCATTGTTATGGAACAGATTCTAAGATTCATTTAAAAACACAACGTTGCAAAAGAGAGAACTTGGTGCAAAAAGCGAGAACAGAATCTAACTCTGTTGAGAAATTTATAAGTTGCATTATGGCGAGGATGTAGTGCAAAAGTTAAAATTCATCCATTACAATGTTAAAAAAGACTCCGTCAGATTAGAGTAAGAAAAAATTATGTGAAAACTTTATTTGGCGGAAAATGAAGGGCAGTAGGCGACTCCATCGTGGAGTGCAGAGATATTTGAATAATTGATGGACCGGCATTTGGTATTGAGTACATTGAAATCTTAAAGTAAAAGGATGACGTAAAATTTTATTTGCTCCAATTTTAAAGAGCCTCTATTAAGGAGCAGCGTTGCATAAATATCGTCGGGGGACGCTCTTTGGCATTTGAATGTTGGTTGGTAGCTCAATAAAGGCTTAGTAGCTTAGGCAAACTGACTGCGGTAAATGATACATCTGAGGAGACCAGTTGACAGGGAGAGAGGTAGCGCAAGAAGTAACTGGAGGATTCCTCCTGGGTCCATAGTTATACCTATTTAAAAGTAGCTTATTCTCGTAGAAAACAACTACTTAGAATGAAAATAATCGATAACCAAAGATGAAAGAAGAGAATACGATGAACACTGCTGCCATTTTTGGGAAGAAATGTGCGGATTTTCAAACGTAAATATTTTGAACAAAGTGTGCTGTAAAACTGTTTTTCCCATGAGACAATTAAAATATAAATTTTTGCAGTAGAACCTAAGGTAATGCTGAACCAAAACCTCGATTCAAGATTTGCGAGCACTTCCCGCATGTTGATACATTTTGGGAAAAGAATTCATGATCTCTGCAACTTTTACTCTCAAGTAGTCTACGTTTTGGCTTGTAGCTTAATATGTGGTCCAGCCTAGCTCCGAGGTATTTAGCTGTCTATTTAGAGTTGCTTGCTCTTGGCTGCCTGGGCAACTATGTTTACAAATCGCGGATAGTAATTACAGCCACCTCGAAAGAACTAAGAACATCAACCTACTGTATGATCTCAGTAATATGCAACTAATTTAAAAAAAATAAAACATAAATGTAAAATGCAAATCCTTTGTCAAAAACCACGCAGACGCAGTTAAATATTACGTGCTGCTCTTTTCTTTTTTTTTTCATACCACTTAACTTCACTTTACGACTGCCACACTATCACAAATAGAAAACTAAGCGATTGCGCAGAGGCTAAACATGGAACATTGTTGTAATTGTAGTCGACTTATCATTGTCAAGCGATACGCCAAACTGCCTTATACGCTTCTATGTACGCGAATTACTTTAGCTTGTGGTGAAGTTGATTCTTTCGCAAACGAAAAAACCAGCTCTACCCAAAGCCTACTTGATGTAGTATTAGAACATAATTTGGCATATCCACTGTACCTTGATCAGAATTCATAGAATTCCGGTTTTCTCTTCGGTAGTTTAGTTTGGTTACGTTGAATTGGAAGCAGCAGCTATCGTATTGCTAGAATGTTTGAATGCGCTTTCGGCAAAGCTGTAAATAGTATTTTGCTATGGTTGCAATGTAACCAAAGCGGCGGACTATACAACGACTAAATTGCGTTCTAATCGCGCGCGTTATCGCTTGCTTGACTGTTGCTTACAGCGGCTGTCGTAGCCGTCGCGATGTTTTGCGCGCACAGCATACAGCAAAACAAGCATTCACATAAAGATATGGCAACATTATTTCTCTTGTTGGTTACTAGATATTTACAATACGCCTTTTACCTGATAGTTGGGTATGTATTGCTGTGTTTAGTGTGCGTAAACATGGATAAGAACTATCATTTGTGCATGGGGTAAACTATTGGTATTTTGGTATTATAACTCTAGCTTATATAAAACGATATAAAGAAGTTTAGATGAACCAACGACGGGGATAAAAATATTCCCCGAAAAAGGTTAAACTACTAGGAATAGCCCACGACATGTCTTTAACTGAAATTATGATAAAACGTTGCCAGTCGATGAATCAAATGATCACGAAAGATGTTGGAGTATATTATCATTTAGAGCTTTCCTTTTACCTTCATCGTGAAGGCGTTAGACTCAGAACATTACTTCAAGGCATACAAAAGTACAATATCAACAGCATATCATGAATTTCCTGGTATAACGAGGAAATCGCCGAACTAAGAAGAAGTTACAACAAAGCCTGGAAAAAGATATAGTGCCATTTGCTGAATAAAAACTCCTTCTTCAAGGACTTACAAGAAACTGCAGACTTCCGCAAATATTACAATCATTCAGATTTGGATTTCACTCTGCACTTTTTCCCTCATTAGTGAGTACTACGGTCAACACACAGATGTGAAAGACACCCTTGCAGAAAGACATCTTCTAAAGAAGATATGCTGCTTACTCTGAGAGTAGTTGACAAAAATGAGGCGATGATGGCGTGTAGCATGGGGTCCTATAAGGTCTATCATATTGCCACAGTTAAGCAAATGACTTGGTATCTATATTTATGTATAGTGTAAACCTGTAGTAATAGTATTCCATTAGGAATTAATAAAAAACTTACCAAAGAGAACGCAGCTCTGTTGGACACCATCTCGGTTATCTGTGAACTACGTGGAAATAAACAAATGCTGTCGGAGCGGTTGAACTGATGGAGCATTTAAAGAATCATGCGAGACACCGGTTCATGACCAGTCTCCTATAATTGCGGTTAAGAGCTCAGACATAATATAGCTGAGAGATGGCAGAGCATTCGGGAATGGCAGCAAAGATGAGACACATTAGAGAAGGCGAGATAGAGATAAAACAAAAGTTTTCTAAATCTGGCAAACGGCCAAACATAAGTGGAATACCAACCAAGAGTGACCAGCGTTAAAGTCGGAAATCAAAATTTAACTTTGTCACATTTGAGACATCGGCTTTCGCCTAATTGGTTTTTGTACTTATTATGCGTGAGCAACTATTTCTCTCTCGTAACTTACTCAGAAATGTTTCATGTCGTTGTCTCAATGTCTCGAGAGAAGTTCACAACTGAAATATTAAGATTTATTTATTACGTTCTACAAAAGATCCTAGAGCATGTAGGTAAAGGTAACTCTGCTGTTCAAAACTTCTTGCGTGATTTATGTGCAATTTAATTGCAATTTCAGTCACATACAACGTGTCTCTTGCTTGTACAGCCAGCCTTCCCAATTGAACACTCGTTCTAGCAAATAATTGCAAGAGACCTATGCTGAATGGTTTTACTACTTCGCCCAAATGCAGCTCAAAGACTGCATGTTTACTTCCAGCTGAACCATGTCGTCGTCGGCATCATCTAGTCAGCGTCATCTACAACGTGATTCATTTAAAATGAAATGTCGTCGTCTTCGTTTTCGTCGTTGTTGTTGTTGTTGTCGTCGCCTGCCAAACTTATTTCAGACTTATGTTGATTTAAATGGCGCTTAAGATAAAGCGCACTGATGCCACTACACATGAACTGTGATGAAGATTCCATTGAATTTGACTCAGTCGCAATCTAAAGTGATCACTTATTCACGCTTTCGTTGGCGCTTTCATGATCGCATCGGTCGTTCGTTTCCGTTCCGTTCTGTTCCACCAGGCGCAATTACCAATCATTCGATGATTATAAATCGTTCAACAGTCGGTCGGATCGTGTAGCATTTGGCGGCGGCGTCAGCAGAGAATAAATGTCACGTTGCTAAAATTCGTCGCTTGCTGTTTTTAAATGAATTCATCGATATTCATAAATCATTATTAATTAAAATTTATTTGTTGCTGCAAATGTTGCACGTCGTTGTTGTTGTTTTCAACAGGTTCGTCGTTCTCGTTCATTTTCATTTATGCCGCATTGCAATCGTTAAAATCGACAATTAAAACAACATTTGTAAGATCATTAAAGTGACGATCATTTCGAGAGCGATGCATTTTTCGCTTTGTAGTTTGCCAAAGGTTTCCGAATTGTCGCATCATTAATGAAAAGTATTAAAAGGTTGCCGCTGCTGCACACAACAGCAACAACAATAAAACAACCACTACAACAACAATATCAGCAGGAGCAGCAACATTGCAATCAACATAAAACAACATGTTTTATAGTTGCTCCATTTAGCATCGAAAGACTAACACAACCATCAAATAGCTAGATGCACTTAAATACGGCCTTGTCAAAGCCGACCTCCTGTCTCCTTCGTACGTTAACACGCAAGCAAAGCACGCATGCACGCACAGACGCACGCACCTGTAGTCACCAGGGTCTATGTAGTTTAATCTAAAGACCTGCAACATCATCTGCATAGAATTACGAGAGAAAGCCCAACCAAGAATCTTGGCGAATCGAGCGATCAAGATCGAGATCACGTATTCGTTGATTCTGTTAATGTGCTATTTCTATCAATATATCGAGACAGAGATGGTATCATTAGGTTTGATTTAATTAGTGAGCGATTTTTGCTAGTGATACATGGTCCTCATGGCGGCCTCAAAATGAAAACTTTTTCTGATTTTCTTTAATTTAAAAAAACTGCCACTGATTGAACATGAAATGCGAGTGATTTGGAAACGAATTTTACTGATTCTATGAAAATTTTTAGTGCTTCACTGACAACATAGTAATTCTATGCATGCTTTCCTTGATTCGAAGCAGACTATCTTTGATTTAATGAATACCTTTTATCTAGCTGCTTAACTCAAAACTTCTAGGTTATTAAATTATTCAGTATTTGTCTCGGTTTTTGCTTAACTTTCACTTTGGACTTTCTCAAAACGGCTGAAAACAGCCTAGCTGAAGGTATATTGAAAAGAACGTGCTAGATAACTAAGATTATGTAAAATTTAATAGGAGGGTAATTTATAATCTTCGGATGTCGTTTCAAAGCTGTATCGAACGCCATTGAAAGCTTATCGACAAAGGAACTGAAGGCTATTCTACAGCCAATCCAATTTATAAAGAGCTGCTCAAATGCATTCGATTTTTCATGCAAGTCTTAACTTACGGTATCGATATATTTCATCTCAAAAAAGTATCGTTACTTTCCGAACTATATTACTCTTATCTAATCCTATATCTACTATCCAGCTTAAGATGCACAACACATTGATCGTTTAAGTGATCGCACCAACTATTTCTCGTTGAACATGAAATTCCTTTCATCTTGAGGACAATTTAGCCCAATTTTATGTTCATTTTTATAGATGATACCGCTGCCGCTCATTTGCATTTATAATCATCGCATGCAAGCATCTTAAACTTCATTTCTACTCCTGAAACAAGTTGCACCTTACCAATTGCCAGCAAGCCAAATGTATTCGAATCGAACAAAACTGAACCACTTCTGAAAGAGCCGACACCATAAGATTTTTTTTATTCTTTCGTACCTTTTTTGATTTTTGTTCTAAAGCAGAATATACGATGATTTCGGTGAGTGTACAAATCATTGAGGAAATAACAACAAAATCATTTTATCTACTACTAAGTATATATGAATGCTGTTGTAAAAATACATCCATAAATCCTTATCTTGGTAACATCACTCAACCAGTGATAAACCGTTAAAACAAATTCATCATGCTACTCGTACTCTTTCTAACATTTGACGTTTGGATATCCATTTTGATTTAATTGGCAGCAATAAACAACATTTGGTCAGTTGGCTTGGATTGAAATTTTAAATGTCCGATTGATATTATTCCAAGGCAGTGGAAAGTCTTAAGAAGCTGTGTGAAAAATCAAAAACATTTAAGTGTGCGATAGTTAAAATTCTTTTCATTTTTAAGATGCTTAAGTTACGAATTATTCATTATTTCTAAAGAAGGAATCTTTGATTTGAGAAACTTTAGTTACTTCATTAACATTCGTGTTTCTTTTAGTAGTTACATCTGCCAGATTTATAAATAATACAATATTCTTTTCTAAGCACTTAAAAACATAAGTCAAAAGAAAGTAGTACAGACAAGTGATCCTTCGTCGGGTAATGATGCGATAATATGATGGAAACCCAGCTCTGAGCATATCTAATGTCTACGTTGTTGCTTTGGATGTCAAACTAAATACAATTGCTCTCAAACCGAGATATGACCTTAATGGCCACATGCCCAATAAAGATTTCATGGAGTACTGAATCGTTCAATACATTTAAGACTGAGCCAAAAACTTAAGAAACTCTCCATACCTCGAGTACCTTTTGGCACGAATAAGCTTTTCTCCGAGAGCAATATTTTTCATACAGGTGAATTTCCTCTACTTGCAAAAGATTTTGTAAAGATGACACTAGTAGATTTTTTCAACATGAGTGAGCTTCTCTAGTGGAAAATTTTTTCCACAGGAAGTTTTTTTTACCACTTTCTATAAAAAAAAGTGAATTATTCTCCAGTGCAATATTTTTCAGAAGGTGAATTTGGCATTGGTAGATTTCTAGTCTGTCTAATATTTCATTCCACGTGTTTCAAGGTGAATTTCCCACACTGAATTGTCAATAAATTGATGCAGGAGAAGGTGGAATAATCATTCATAGTCCCGTGACCCGTGTGTAGAGGGTGGTTTTGGGGGTTCAAACTCCTCACATTAAAAACTTTCACCCATAGATTTTTTACGAGCTTCATAACCTAACTCGTTTAAGAGTTAAAATCCCCTTCCCCCTTGAATGATTTCAACGCACGAGTCTGATGACACCTCAAACGATAAGATTGTAAACTATATATTAAACTTTAATTTATATCGGAACGAGCTTTTGGATTCATTGAATAGTAAGAGTTTTTGTTGTTGTTTCTTTAAGAATAAAATAGAGAACTCTTTCTTTCTCAATGTATATGTGCTTTTGCGAATATTTTCACATAAGTGCTGTATACCTTTATTCTATTATAGAACTAAGTTCTCATTACAAAAAAGACGGTCTCATTTGAAACTGCTGAATACATTCGTTTTTAGCGGAACTTCATTGTTTGTATCCGGCCTAAGACTAGTCACTATTCACTGCCACTCACGAAATAAGAAATTGTTGTAACCAATTTACGGGAAACAACGATATAACCTGAACTCGATTGTGTTAAGGCAGTAATTAAATTATCTCCAATTCAACTCTTTGCTGAGATCCACTTACTGAAATCAAGCTGGTTTACATATGTTTCGACTAAAAATGAGGTTGATTGCAAAAACAACAACGAGTTGTCGGCTCATTTCAACTTTCGTTTGTTGTCAATGTCAATTGATGATTGTGGCATGTTTCTGATATGCAGAATCCATTGGTTTTTTCTCTTCTTCTTTTATATGGACAATTTAAAAATTTAATTTTATTAATTTAAGTCCATGTTGTCACGTCTTTCATTTTACTGTGACATGCAGACGCAACGCACTGTAATGCGTTCAAAAGTTGAATTTGCTGATCGGTTCTTTACGTTCGATCGCTTCTTGTTGTTGGCTATCTATACTGCGAGTGATTGTTGGTGCAACAACACAAAGACCGCCTTAAGCCTTGCAGCATACAACAACATGGCTACCCAGACGTTGTTATCGGCCATTTATATCGTTATATGGACTTGTTTTGCATCGTTATATCATTTTAACGGCAGATAAGGACCGAGATGTTTAAGTCTGGTTTATTTTTTGCTTGATCGAATATAACATATTTGTACCTTCGAACATACGTTTATACGTACATACATAGACACAAATATATACAAGCATTGTAAAAAAATATATTTTCTACGCGAAATTCGAAATATTCTTAAGACTGTCTAAGTTTCAAGCTTAATTGTAGATAAGCTATAATACCTTGACTAACTTTGAAGTAATTACTTATTGTCTAAGAAAAAGGACTATAGAAAAGGATGTATGTGTTAAATTTTTTTGGAAAGATTGTATTATATACATGAAAATTAACTATAAATGGTTGTCTTTCGCAGACATGTCCTTATGGAAGATATTTCAGGTCAAAGGTCACAAAAACTCTTCTCTGCCTTTTTCTCGCTTTTTAGTGTTCCGGAAATATATGAACATATATTTAATATGAACATATAGGATAATTTTTCACAAGATAGGCTTATTAACATAAATTTCCTTAGTCAAATGAAGAAATTTTTTTTTTTTTTCAATATCTCTCTTCCAGTTGGTCGGTCAGTTATGTAAAGGGTGTTTTTTTAGAGGTTTGTTTTCCGAATAGAGATAAAACTGGCATTTTATGGTCAAATCTGGCAACTCTAATGTCATTTATGTTCAGTTTGGTTTGCCATTTCATCATGAACAGGTTGACAAAAGAACAACGCTTGCAAATCGTGCAAATTTATTTCGAAAATAATGGTTCAGTTCGCTAAGTTTATCGCAAGCTCCGTCCATTTTATGGTCGACATAATCGTCCATCAGAGCAATTAATTCGGTTAACCATGGGTCGTTTTCGCACTACGTTTACTCTATGTGATAATACGCATCCGCAGAGACGTCGAACAGTGCGCACCGAAGAAACAATTGCCGCTGTAGAGCAAAATGTTGAAGAGGACCCGAATGAATCGATTCGCCACCGTGCACAGCAATTGGAGATTTGTCCATCAACTTTATGGAAGATTTTGCGCAAAGATCTTGGCTTGCGACCTTACAAGATCCAGCTTGTGCAAGAATTAAAGCCGCGAGACCATGCAATGCGTCGTGATTTTGGTGTATGGGCCGAAAATGAGATTGATCTCGATGCTGATTTTCATCGCAAAATTTTGTTCAGTGATGAGGCTCATTTTTGGTTGAATGGCTACGTCAACAAGCGAAATTGCCGCATTTGGAGTGAAGAGAATCCACATGAGACCCTTGAGACGCCATTACATCCACAAAAACTGACTGTTTGGTGTGCTCTATGGGCTGGTGGAGTCATTGGGCCATACTTCTTCCGAAATAATGCTGGAGAGTCAGTTACCGTTAATGGAGACCGGTATAGAGCCATGATAACCGACTATTTTGTTCCCGAATTGGATGGCATGAATGTGGATGAGTTGTGGTTCCAACAAGACGGCGCTACATGCCACACAGCGCACGTCACAATCAATTTATTGAAGGAAACATTCGATGAGCGCATAATTTCGCGGAATGGACCTGTCAATTGGCCACCAAGATCGTGTGATTTGACACCATTGGATTATTTTCTTTGGGGATATGTGAAGTCGCTCGTCTACGCCAACAAACCAGAAACGTTAGGGGACTTGGAAGCCAACATTCTTGGCGTTATTGCCGACATACGGCCCCATATGCTCGAAAAAGTGGTTCAAAATTGGACCTGTAGAATTGGCTTTATTCGAGCCAGCCGCGGCGGCCACATGCCCGAAATCATATTTAAACATTAATGGCATAAAATTATCCTTCCAATAAAGCCAAATTGATGGACATTAAAACGATTTTCTTGTGTTTTATTTCAATTCGAAGCTCTATACCTCTAAAAAAAACACCCTGTAATAATTGAATTTCATAAAGTAGAGTCATCTCAACACTTGTTCACAGTTATGAAGCCTGGAATTGAAAAATCGCTTTTTTATAATTTTTTTTTCAACGTGGGGTCGGAAAAGATCCCAATGTGCCCGATTGTTATAAAGTTGAAGTGGTGCCACTAAGGGTTAAAGCAGAATGGCTATTTAATGCTGACACTCCAAAAAATACACTTAAAAGTCATCGTCACTGTTTATGAATTGCATTCTCTACAAAAATTAAAATAAATTAATTCGTATGGGCTCAACGAGATCTAAATATGAGAATGAAAATGCACCTTATCCAAAGAGATGATTTATTTTTTTTTATCAAAAATCAATGTCATTTCGAGTTGATTTAAAGTTAAATTAGCTCTGTGGTAATTTTGCTTCGATTCCTAAGTGATTTGAACTTTGTAAGTGAATAAGCCTGGATCGTAACGCAAAGCTTTCGGCCAGATCTTTAGCGAATTGAGCTACTTGGATTTTGGTGCACAGCACTTCCAGATCTTAGATTCGAAGGACATACTTTAAGAATTACGCTGTTTGATTATTTTTTCAAAGCACTTCTCTTAAGATCAAGTACTAAGTTAGAAATAACAAATGGTAAACATAGAGTAATCGGAAATAAAAATGCAAAACTAAATGCAGTACCATAAGTCATGCTAACTAATGCATTGTGTGCCAGAATAAATTCCCATGGCTACAAACATTCAAAATAGAACATTTATTCGTATCCTACTCAAAGAATTTTAATTAAGCAGACAAAATACCGAGTGATTCGAACAATCAGTTTTGCTTGCTTTTTTTTTAAGAAAAAACCCAATAAATTTACCTCTTTGGACAGAAAATTAATTCAAACAAGTAAAATCCGTTTAACAAGCCCCACATCATGGCATTACATGTGTAAAAGGCTTAGCCCAAGTAAATTCTTTTACATTGCAAACGCTGACTGACAGCGCACGATCGATGAGATCTGATGGTGTACTTTCTGTAAAAGAACACAATTCGCATACAGATCTGTGCAAAAAAAAAAAAAAAAAAAAATATTTGACTTGTTGTTTTTACTGTATTTGTTGTTGTTGTTGTTGTTGTTGTTGTTGTTTTCTGTCATTCAGCATGTGGTGTATTGAACCTGATAAACTTTCGACAGAGTTGATCTCATAGATCTTCGTTTAACTGAAATAAAAAAGTTGATAATGAGAAGAGAAAGATCGCGCAGTGAATTGAATTTAATTTAGTTTTCTTCCATGTGCAAGAGCCTAGAGATTTGCGCATATTGCAAAAACTATGCCACAATATCTTGTGGTATCTTTTCTTTTTTTTTGAATACTTATTTTTTTGATGTCATGGACCACATAAGTTGGTGAAATTTTCGATATAAATCTTTGCGAATATCTCTTATATCAAATTTTTATTATTGTGCAACCCAAACTCATTGACTGACATTTTCGTTTTCACACAAAACTCTCAAAATAATATCTCAAAAAACCCACTTTATTGTGATTTATTTAAATATTTACACACAACTAATGACAAACGTAGCACTCAAACAAAGAGACATTCATTTAATCGACACATCTATGGATAAACATGGGCATTTTTCTTTTGGGCGCTTATGTGAATATTCAATGCAATGATGCTACTCTAAACCCTTTTTGTTTGAAAGAGAGAAGAGGTTTCTGTTATGATACCAAATGTATGTGTTTAGCTTTTGGTACACAAAATCTCACAGATTGTTTGCCAAAATAGCAAAACTTCAGTAGTGGCACACAGAGTATTCACCCAGGGCCGGATCTAATTTTAAATTAAAAAATTTCCCGATATATGTGGCGCAATATATAAGTTTTCTATATAACTAGCAACTCAGTTTAGGGAAAATCATCTTTTGTTCAGGAACCGGCTAGACTTTTTCTCACAAATCAGTATTGTGGCTTACAGTAACATATGAGAATTGCAATGGTCAACTTTTCTTAAGACCTTCTTTTAAGTTTGAAGCCCTTATTAAAATGAAAGTTTCCAACCTTGTGTAACGTCAATATTTTTGGCAATCTCGCTTCAAAGCTGCCAAAATCTGTTTCTTATACCAATCCAGAACTAATGTTCCTACATAAAGATATTAACTATTTTTGATTTCAATAAATATTGCTCATTTTTTTCCTTTCATCAATTTTCAAATGAAATATTTTGAACTATGACCATTTATACCCATACCCAATATTTGGTGAGTTAAGTCTCAAGCTACGCCAAAAATGGGGGCGGTAAGCGATTGCTTTTCCCTGGCGCCTTCATGCCTCCGTCCGGCCCTAAACGTACCAGTGAAGTTACTAGCAACCATCATCAACAGCACTAATGAAATTTGTTTAATAAATGTTTTTCAAACTAAATTAGGAAATGTTTATTTTGAAACACTCAAGAGGTGATACAAAAATCCATTAACCGCAGCGTAAATTTCCAAGAATTTGGTGACACCAACGAAGAGTGTGAACAGTTTAAATACCAAAAACAATAGATGCTCGTACGTATAAACAACACTTTCGAGTGTAAATATTTGAAAACATATACATTCAAATGTGTATGTGTATTTGCTTAAGTGTGTGAACATTATAATAGTTATATTTTTTGGTGAAACAGCTAAATAAGTGAAATGAGATTTTGGAAACATCTTACTACTTTATCTAATAAAAACTTTATAGACGTTTAAAATTAAGGTATCACACATCTGGACTTGAAGATAAAAGTGAAAGTGGAATGATGATGAAAATCGAAATGAAAGAATAATGCATTGAGGCATCTTCCAGATAGACCACAAAATTGTTCTCGTATAAGTGAAATTTAAAGAAACATTGTTATAATGACTAAGTAAAATTATTTAAGTTGAGCCGGGACTTCATTTTATACATTTTGAATGTATCAATATTTCCACATATCGAATTTTCA
The DNA here is from genome assembly GCA_949775025.1 of Tricholauxania praeusta. Taxonomy (NCBI): domain Eukaryota; kingdom Metazoa; phylum Arthropoda; class Insecta; order Diptera; family Lauxaniidae; genus Tricholauxania; species Tricholauxania praeusta. The sequence continues at coordinate 20,326,088 of OX459028.1, forward strand.
TAAAAATTTATGATAATATAATTTTTTTCCTTGAAAAATTATCAAAGCAGTCCATCTTTTGTCTTTTCCACGGAAGCCCTGGTATCGTCCCTCTCTCGGAATAACTTATATTCTCTCTTTGGCTTAAGGCCTACTTTTTCAGCCATTTGATATTAAAAGCATGTGAGTTAAAAAGAGTTGTAAAGGCACTCTCCTTCCTAAAGAAGCTTGTTTCTGAATTTGTCTACTGGGATACTAATTGCTTAGCACTGCAGTTTTTCTTAAATCTTAAATCTGAATGAGTAGTGAGGAAGAGTGAGAATGAGAGAAATCTGTTGTAATTGAGAAAAAGCTGAATACGTTCAATTAAAGACACGAACCTACTCTCAAGAATTCTTCCCTGCTTATGATGATAGGTTCATAGCATGTGAAGTCTTATAAAAAGCTTTCTCTGGAGAAGACACCAGCTGGAAAATACTGTTGTGGTGGCTTAGATGAAAATATATAATTTTCTGGATTTCTCTAATTTATCAGTCAAAAACGGTGCATCTGCCCTTAGATTTATGTAGTTTATAAAAATTTAGTTTTTAAAGCCTGTGTATACCAAAAAACATCAACCTTTAATATCACATTAGAAATAACGCTATATCATGGTAAGAACGTTAGCCACACCACAAACTGCTATACAAGAGCCATTTATGTCCTTTTTTTTTGCATTCTTCCAAGAGGCCAAAGCAAAAAAATCTCCCTGAAAACCCATAAGAAATATCAGTAAATTAAAAATTAAATGCAAACTGCTGCCACTTGCGGCTGCAAATTCAAGTGTATTTCATTTATAATGAGCAATTTTTTTTACTTGAGGCCATTTTAATTTTAGAGGGTACATTAACGCTTACGTTAACGCTCCGTTTAGCAACAACACCCTTCTGAGGTGCTAAATATTTGCTGCGTTTTTTCTTTGAGAAAGGGTTGAGAAAGAAAAAGAAAATCTTACCAAAGTAAAAGACTTTTAATGTCTTTTTTATGTTTCAGCGATTTCGAGATTTTTTTTTTAACATCGCGAATGTTTTTTAAGAAATTTGGAAGGCGAGAAAATCAATGGGTTGGATGATGGTGCGATGTGGTGGATACTCTCCAGTAACAACACATTAAAATTTGGCCAAGTGGAAAAAAGGCGATTTCATTAATTAACCCTTATATTTTCTTTAATTAATGGCGCTATTTAATGGGAATAATTGCATTTGGACCATGGGGCTGGCCAGTAGACCGCCGAAGAAAAGGATTGCCCTTTCTTGTTGCTTTTCGAATAATTTTTTTTTTGTAGTAAGTATTAAGGCAATGACCGTTGACAAGGGTTTTATTAAATGATTTGCTATTCAAATTTGTGCTGATTGAAAGTTTATGCCCTAAGAGTAAATTAATGAATTATTTTTCTATTTATTAATTAATTTTGGTTTTTTTTCATCTCTTATTTGAGGAAGATTTTAGAAGATGAAAAAAATTCTGGTGTGAAGCGATAATTTTTCTGCTGCTTATATTTTGGAACCTAAAGAGCTAAATATGCTTTCTTATTTGTCCGTAAGCAGCAAAAGTTTTTTTTTTGTATTGAAAAGGGACACTTATTTATATCAAATAAATTGAATACATATTATGGGTTTCAGCAACCACGAAACCCTTGAAAAACAAAACTTTGTTCAACGTGAAAGTTTTTTGGAAGTTCAAACTCACCAATTTTCGCAGATAACGATAGAATTATGACAATTATGATCAATTTGATCAACTTTCAAGTTTAAGTAATAAAAACGTAAAAATCATTAATAATTATAACAAAAAAGAATAAATAAAAATTGAATGCAGAACATAATGGATTTCAATAAAGAATTACTTAAAGCAACTTCAAAAAAAATTCCACAAAAGTGTCTGAAAAAACCTCTGAAAACGGGTTAGGAAACACCGATGAAAATAAATGCGAAAACATCTTCGAATACTTCGAATCGTTAGAATTTCTAATGCGATATTTTTCTTCGTAAATGATTTGAGAAAACATCCAATGTCGAACTTTATGCCCGGTGGTATCATTTTGATACAGGCGTTGCTTTTTTTGGGTGACTTAAGCCTCAGACTTATATCGGATTACTAGAGAAGCTGGAACCTGTTGAGTGAGATCATGAAAAGTGATTCGATGCAGAAATCGACCGAAAATTGTATGTCAGGGAAATGGATCATGCGAGGTATTTGCCATCAATTTTTCTAAGAAGCTTAATAAGTTGCGTGTAAACAAAATCACCAATATAAATCGAGAATTAGCGTTACAAAAAGAAGTGGTTAGTAATCCGATAGTTGGACGATTAATTTTTACATAGACGTCTGATAGTCCGACGCTTGTTTGTTTGACTATTCGATGAATAAAAACAAATTAAATCGTCCGACTGCCGGAGTACCATACACACTCTAAAAAAAAATTGGAAGCCACCTTAAAACATTAGTGAAATTTAACACAAAAAATACGGAAAAATGGACTATAACTGAGTGAAAAGGGGACGTTCATAAACTACGTTAGTCAAAATAGGGGGGATCAATAAAAATCTCACAAGAACTTTTTAATGTAGAGACTATACATTATTATACGAGTAACAGATCACATTTAAATTTTTATAAGGCAAGTCTCACGGAAGGTAGCGGGTATTCCCTCAGAACTCACCAAGTCTCACCAAAGAGAGGGAAGGGGTCCGATTTTTAAAAAAAACACCTCACGTAATTAATGGACTACCAAAAACTTCAAAATAATTCTCTGTTAAAGAAATGTCAGTTTATTGTTTTGTGTCTGTGTTAGAGGACAATTTTTTGGGAGACTCTCTCTTTTGAATTATTTTTTGGGCAAAATTTTCATTCAAAATCTTATTTAGAAGACATATTTTATTCAAGGCGTTATTTCTTGAGCAGAAATTTAAAATTCAAAATTCGGTATCTTTTAACAAAATATTTTTTTTCGGTAATTTTTTTCGTAACTTTTCGACGAAATCGTCCATTAATTTTTAGGTGCATGCTTTTTTCACATTAGTTGGTTTCTCTTGCAGTTTCAATTTCAAATATCTGCACCTTCTGCCAGAAGTATATATGAGCACAAGGTCAAAAGTCAGTGAAAACTTAATAAATTAGCAGCTCATCCAATTTTCAATCTTTTGTATCGATCAAACTGTGTATATCTTAGGTTTACGCTCAGATTTACTATTCATTAGGACGATAAGTAAATCAAAAATTACCTGTTATTCCAAAGTTTTAATCTTTTGTTGGACATTAAGTTCCGGGCCTTATTTGGCTTGGCGTTTTGCGGGACAGAACCGAGATTTTGATTTCCCGTTCCGCGCGGCGCTCTGTGTTTTCATTTCATGAAATATATCTGATTTGGGTAGAGTTTTCGGAATGTGAAAGTGAGAACTTTTTTTTTTAGTAAATATTTTTATATGCTGAAATAAACACTTAAGCACTTTTGAAATAAGTCTCATTAAATTGTTGAAATATATCTGAATGTGAAAGTCAGAACCCAAAAAATGTCATAAACTTTTTCCGAACAATTTTTCGATATCTGGTCACGTTTGTTAACCCCTAGAGTTGCAAAGCAGACTTCCAATGAGAAGAATCCTGATTCGAATTTTCGGAGAGGATGAGAAATCTATGAGATCTTGCAAATGGAGCTCAATTAAATGATGACCATTGAGCCACCTACCAAAATTTGAAAGTTTTTTGGTTACTCTCCAGTATAAGTTTTTTTTATGAACTTGAATGTATCAAATGTCAATGAAGGAATAATCCTTAAGTCGATGATTTATTAAAATATTTACTGAGAATTATCTCATCTTACGCTTTTAAATGCATATTTGCTTTTCCGTCTCCCTGATGAGGGGTGTCCCAAAAAAGTCTGTTCGAACAAAATAATAACGCTAATAATACAAACGTCGTACACGCTTCCCAATTGGTGCCGCTCGAATGGATTACAACCGCAACGAATGCGATAGCAACAAAACCATGGCTCAGGCGTTGAAAAACGATTTTTATGTTTCCGTTACTCTTAAAAATCGGCAACAACTGAAGACGAACTATTGTTGTTATTGTGCATAAGGACGAACTTAAAAGTCCTTCATGACTTTTCTGGCTTTACTTGGCGCACGTTTTATTTGTTTAACGCGTAACAACATTTTTGCCAATGTTCTTACTTAGCTGACGCGTTGCTGATGCTGTGTTGTTGCTACTGATGATGAGGAACGGATGCACGTGCCCCACAAAGGACATATTGTTCGCACGCATCCTTATGCAGAGCAATAGCACAATGTATTGTATTTGTTTTTATTTGTATTGAATATTCTCTTCCTCCGATGAACACCACCCACTCACTCCACCTCTGTAAATTCGAGTCGAGCATTGGGTGCTGCAAATGATGAGCTGCATTTAATTTATAACCGCATCAGAAGATTTTTTTCGCTGCGGGGTGCTGCATGCAGTAAAATCATCATCATCAACGAAAGGCTACGTATGATGATGCACACGCGTGCAATTCGTTCAGGGTGTTTTGTTGTAGTTACTGCCGCTGCTGCTGCTGCCGTTTGGTGTGAAGGTGAAATTAATTACAGTAGCGCGAGTGAAAGTGTCACTTGTCCTTTTTGGGCATAGCAACAAGGGTATGAGCATTTGTACGGAAATGCTGCAAGTCTTGTTTTAAGTGCTGCAAGTTGAGCAACGATTTGCGAAGAATAAATAAAGCTAAAACAAATTTATAGGATTCCTTAGAGGAAAGATTTTTGATTTTCAACAATTTTTGACAATTTTGCTTCAGGGCAAATATATTGCGCTGTCATTAAAATAAAATTTGAATTGAAAAGTTTTCTTCATCTTTTTATTTGCTAAAAATGTTGTGCCTTTGGCTGATACAATCGTCAGTTCGTAATCGATGTTTTTTTCCTTAGTGTCATTGAATTTACACTTGGCGACAAAATATTTTTTGCTCTGTTGCCGCCTTTTTAACATTTTTCTATGTTTTTTAAGTTTCCATCCTTAAGAGAATGCCAAGTTGTGAAAGTAAGTTTCGATTATGTTACCTACTGTTAATCTCTCAAAGAATATATACTCGAAAAATAAAATATAAAAACTTTCGACAATTTACAAAAAATTTCGCTTATAATCTATAACTACGAAGATATGCCCTTTATACTTCAGGCCAAAAATAAAAGAAAAATCAAAAAACATTAGAATTAAAATCTGTTTTTTGCTTAAATGATTTCCTTACGTGAAGTCGATAAAACGCTGATGATGATAATAATGACGACGGTGATGTTGATTACAAAAAAACAAAAAAACAATGACTGTCTTTTATCACTCGTAACTTATGTTGTTTTACGTCGTCTAAGGGCTGATGATGAAGAAAATTCAATTGCAAAGATATTGTCGTCATAAAATACAAATGATGCCATTTTTTCACATTGCAGACTTCAATAGCAACAACAAAAAAGTGTCAGTTTGAGCTCAAACCCAAAGGCTCAGACTAATTAATTGACCAACGGCGCTGTTAACGCTATGACGCTGTTAACATTTGATGACCATCTGCTTGACTGCCGTTCGTCCGGTCTGTCCAACGGTCAGTCGGTTGACATACGTTTGACTTTCTTAACGATTTGGCAGATATTGGTACTCAAAAGTCAGAATCGTCGTCATCATTGTCGCCGTACAATGTTGTCGTTTGTCCCATCAACATACGATATTTGCTGTCTTATCAACGATTAAGTCAAACGCATTTTATTGCCTTTTTTACGGGTATTCGAGCACTTTTGAGCGGTCTGGTCTGGTGTGGAATCTAAACGGAATTTAATACAATGGTCGCCTCGAAGTGTTGCAGAGAAGTTGTGCATAAGTCATACAACTATCTATTATTTGCTTTATTCTGCACTCCAGAGCCAATCATCAGACAGTACTATTCTTCATGTCATTGAAAGCATATCAAACTTTTTAATAATGAATTTTTCTATTCTGAAGGTTCCTATATCTGAAAGTCAGAATTTCTTAAGCTTAAATTGTCTTATTATTGCAAATGCAAATCGTTTTCAACTTTTAATTATCTTAACATTTGGTAATTACATATCGTAGCGGTCGTCGAAGTATTTCATGTACGTAGTAAATCTTAAATGCATTAAATTAATGTATGACAACACAACATGCCATCAATGGAAATTAAGCTAAGATAATCTATAGATAAGAAATTCTTGGCGAACATTAGTAAAACCTTTTAAAACCACTTGTCAACAGATGCTGCAAATTGCCGACCTTTATTTACACTGGAAGAAAGTTCGAGATGCAAGCAAAAATTATTTAAAATATTAAGAAAAACCAAATGGAATGCTGGAAATTTTAATGGAAAACAATTTGAGTGGGGGTAATAAACTGAAATTGGAAAAATTATCTATTAACTTGTAAGCAAAGTTCAAATACTACACTGAGAACGTTTTATTTGAACATAACAAATGTATATTTGATATTTTAATAAATATTTATTTGTGTCAAAAGCATGATGTTTGATACAAGATTTGCCATTATTTGTTTCAAATAAAATATGTTTGACTCAAATAAATATTTGGTTGCTCTATATCAAATATGCATTTGTTTCTTATTATATTGACTTATTTCATAAATTGATTTTTGATAATGCAATCCCAAATTATGCAGGAATAGCACAATTGCCCTCTTGAAGTCATGTATTCGTTTCGTACTGAAATAATATTGATATTGCATGGGATTTACATAAATCCTTAGCACATTATGGTTAGTTTTTGGGAAAAATTTGTTACAAATCGATTTATGAAGTTTTTGATGGTAGAAACCATTCCTCGGCACATAACTAAAGTTTTTATAGTCAATGGATCCGACTTTTGGTGTTTCGGAAATAAGACGCAAAAAACCAAGTAGAACATTTTTAATTGGAACATAGCCATCTTAAGTATCAGCAGTTTGAACTTTTCTTTTAATTATGACTGTCTTAAAAATGTACTGTACTATTCCTAGAATCTGTGAAAATGTTGTTATACTACATAAATTAACTCTCTCAAAATAGCGGCTTATGGGCGTATCCGTAAGCCGATTTCTCCCAATTTTTAATCCCAAGAAGCTGGTTTGAAGAAGGTACTCGTATAGCCTGTTTACTAGTGTTTCACCGAGGCTACGAGGCAGCCTCGTTTTTGACTACGAGAACGAGGCGAGACCGAGGCGAGAACGAGGCGAGATGGAAAAATAAATTTTCCTCGCTTGACCGAGGCGAGGCGAGATCACACGGCACCTCGCCTCGTACTCGCCTCGGCCTCGCCTAGTCCTAGCCTCGTTTTCGAAACCAAGAGCGAGGCGCGTTTTGACGAAATCTGAACTCGTAAGAATCATATGCAGATTCAAAATATGAATGTAATTTTTATAATAAAATCTATATTTAACTAATATTTTAGTATTTTATTTTGAGTAAACTACTTTGTTTTATTTTTAATCCGCATGTGCTTCTTACGAGTTCAGATTTGGTCCAAGCGCTAATGCACAGAAGTGCTTGGATCGCATCAGCTTCTATGCGACTTCGCCTCGATTGATCAGTTAGGGAAGCATGTAAGGCTATGTAAGGCTATAAGCAAAACTGCAGGATTGACAACACTGCATTTAAATTGATTTATTCTAATAGTCTTTCTAAGAACCGGTAAGGTGATGCGAAACGCACAGGGTAATGCTAGTATATAAATAAAGATCAATATATGTATGTTCGTTGCTAATGGACTCCTAAACCGTTCAACCGACCGACGAAAGATTTGACATACATATATGTTTCTTATGATTTGGAATGCTCCGTAATATAGTTTACGATAAATTTGTGATGCCACCCCCACATAAGAGAAAAACAGAATTCATCATATATTATCAACAACTTGATGCAGATTAATAAAACTTGGTATATTTATAAAAGGTAGAGGCATAAGTAAGATTCAATTAATAAAATGGGCGGTACCATGCCATCAATATAAGAAAAAAATTAACTTTATCATATCTCAATATCTATTTGACGTAGATAAATAAGATTTGGTACATATTTTGCTTATAGTTTGTAAAAGGTTCATAGCTTAATTTGGTTTGGAAAAATAGGCATTGCGTCTCCTTCCCATATAAGAAAAGAATTAAATTCATCATATCTCATCCAATTCACCAAAAATAAAAACAGATATTTTATTTTATTTCTTGAGGCTTGATGCCTATCAGCCCTGATACATATATAATTTTTTATTTATTGTAATAAAAACCTCGCTTTTTTACCGAGGTGCCTCGGCCGAGAACGAGGCGAAGCGAGGCGAGGCGAGGCATGTGATGGCAAGATCTCGTCCGAGGCCGAGGCGAGGCGAGACTTAAATTTATAAAACGAGGCGAGACCGAGATCAACTAGAACCTCGCCTCGCCTCGGCCTCGGTGAAACACTACTGTTTACTAATATTCATTCGCTAATTTTGCCTGGTTTTTCCATGATCGTGATTTCCATAGACAGATAGAAATAGAAACGTCACCAAGTGACTCAAGTGGTGACGCTGTTCAAAAATATACACACTTTTCTACCTGCCACGCCCCGTTCCATTCGTGAACATATTTTGAGTTCATTTTTCAACCTTATCCTTCCTACCTTATCTAACTAAATCGAAACTTAGAACCAAATTTTCTCGTGAACGACCCCACGAAAATGTTGAAATCATTTTTCGAACTAATAAATACTCAAGTTTAGCCTCATGTAGCACAAACATTTTTTGTAAAAATATCCCTAATAATCATTGAATTTCATAAAGTAGAGTCATCTCAACAGTCGTTCACAGCTCTGAAGCCTGGAATTGAAAATTCGCTTTTTTATGTTTTTTTTTTTTTTTCAACTTGGGGTCGTGAAAGACCCCAATGTGCCGGATTGTTACAAAATTAAAGTGGTGGCACTAAGGGTTAATGTATATTTTTTTTACTGTGTTTTGCGTAGACTCCAATAAAAATAAAAAATTGTAATATTGAAATACGAGTTTTGAAGAATTTTTCGAGTTAAACTCAAAATATTATTTTCCTCATTAAAGACTTTAAGTCCTGAAAATTTTTATGCAATGATATTGTCTAAAAACCTTAACGAAGTAACCGTTTCTCGCAGTGAATTTGTGGTTAATCTTTGCAAAAATCGTATCGTTAAGATAATCGTTTGTACAAAGTTGAAAAACATGTTTATGTTAATTTTATTTCGAAATTCGAATATTTATGTATGGGCCCCTTGCAAGCAGCAGTCGCAGCAGCTACCAGCATCCAAACGAGCTGCCGCGCTTGCAACGTTTGCGGCGCGGCGCGTTGGTGCAAACTCCGTGTTTTGGATGGCAACCATGTTTGCCTTGCTGCTGCATATGCCGGCCGTGCTATGCCGCACTCTAAAGTGCTTGTTAATTATTGATGTTTAGCGTTCCGACCACTAAAAAGCTTTCGACAAGCGGCGACGAATTGGAATCACGCAATTTTTAATCGAATCGTTGGGGTACGATATTTGATGATTGCGAATATACGCGGCGATAAACGGTGGCTACAACATACCTGTTAATATACAATATATATGTAATACTATATAGCAGTTGTTGTAATGTGCAGATCTTGATTTTATCGATGCAATCGTGTCAGAGTCTATTGGGATCAAGTTAATGGCGCACATTAAATATCCAACGTTTCGTATTTGCGGTACGAATGCGATGCGGTATTTTGCACAAAATACGCTTATAGTGTTGGCAGCAACAAAGCAACATTAAAATCTCATAAAAATGTTAAAAAGATTTCTTTAAAATAAAATTTATTTATTTAGAATAAAAGAAGAAAATAGTCCTTTTTTTTGCGATTACGCACATTAGTTGCGAATATTTGCTCAAAGTGCGGCCGATATGCGTCGCCATTAAGCGCGGAAGCACAAAAGAGCGAGTGGACGACGAACGCAGAAGGCAGCAACAAATGAAGCCGCGTAAATTAGCATAATTATCGCATTATAAACAGAAACGCATTTTTCTTCTCCTACAGACTGCAACCGACAAAATTATAAAAATTCAGAATTACAATTTTGTTTTTTATTGAAACAGACGACTCAGCAGGATACTTAGGAAATCTACTGAGAACGTGGTGTTTGGCAAAGAAATTAATGGTTTGCACATAAGGCGTCCTTGCTCGCGAACATTGCTTGAATGCAATTAATCATTAGCCATAAAAATTATTTAGATTAATTTTTTTTCCTATGAAAATATATTGGACTTGATTCAGTGGATTGAAAAGATTTTGCGTACAATTTTCACGGTGAAACGGTGCAAAATCTTTTCATTTCACAATTTCAAAGAATCAGCTCAAACGAATCTTTGACCTAATTACAAAAAGCATTTTGACAGGTTTTATGTTAATTTATAAGTCAATTACTAAACCAATATAAATTTGTAGTATCCAACAAAAGGGCTCTCCAAGTATTTGATGTAGTAAGTTAATATAGCAATCTCAGATCAAAATCTTTACTGACTGTGCAAGACAAGACATAAAGTCACAAATATCTAAACTTGTGCAGAACAAGCTCTGCACTTAAATAATGGGATATTACATAGCCCGCTTAAATGAAATGACACTATAACATGATCACACTTACCCGTTTCCTCAAATAATCACTTCAAATAATCGCCTTTACACAAGATAGTGTTCCTAATGCCCGACTAAGGCGAGTAACTAGAGTAATGACCTGCTTTACCCTTTGTGAACCAAGTGTACAAGTGAAGTGGACTTTCCTCGACTATTTCTAAAGAGTATTCTTAGCATGTTTTAGCCGGTACAAATTACTGAATAGAAACCTCACTTATTCCGGCCAGCATCCAAGCAGCAAAATTCTACTTTGTGCTACGTGGGGAGTTCAAAAGAACCCTAAATTTTTTCACGTAGCTTATCACCCCCATATGATTATATATACTGTGCAAAAAGCAGCAGTTGAAAATCATTTAAAATTTCAATAATAAAAGATTTTCTGGTCTATTTTCATATGATTCTCTCAGCAAAATTATTGTATTTACTCAAAATTTTTGATTACTCTCTTTTCTCATCTGATTCTCTCAGTAAATTTTTAAAGGCGTGTTTGTTTTTGAGTGCGGTTGTTTTTGTGAATATTTTTAATAGTTTTGAATGATTGCTGTGTTAATTAAATTTCGTGAATGTAAAGCTTGGGAACATCGTGGAATGTTTGTGACGATTAGAATTAATAAAAATGTATCAACCTAGGTTGCGGTGAATTTTGTGTCTGAGATAAAATAAAGCTGCTACTGAAACATAGAACAGTATCTATTTTTTTTTCTGCAGGCTATCAAAGCAATGAGCAATTAGCCCCCAACTCGTTCAATGGAAAATAATTACCCAAAATATGTCTTAAGAGTTAAAAATTTGCACAAATTACCAATTTTTTGTAATACGGTTAGAGACAGAAGACCAGAGACAAGCACGTATACCGGAGGTGGACTGGAGATCCTAAGAATTAAAGCTTTCCATAAACTTTTTATATGTTGTATAAAGAAGAAGTTGAAGAGGATAGGAATGACCTCCAAAATGAAATAAAATATTAATAGAAATACGCCTCTTGACCAGGAACACTCTTTGATGACTCGCACATATCGTTTGCTTAAAAATTGAGAGTCCAAATCGTACACTAAGAAAACGATTTATTCGAATACATATATGAATTTTATTACAGAAAAATTAAATATTTGATTCAGTTCAACAAAAATCATAATTTCTAAGGCTAAAAATCCTAAAGCTCTCGATTTGCTTACATTTTTGTCAAGTACAGAGTAAAATAAACGGTAGTTATCACCCCTTTAAATTACAAGGAGAACCGAAAAGCCCGAAGGAATGATACTCTCATTCAATACATGTTTATTTTAGGGTAGAAAAGTGACAAAATTAAATTCACTTACGCAAAATAATATTTATCGCGCGTTTATATAGTTTCCGTCTTCTTTTAGAGTCTGCGGAGAACTATAGTATTGTGAACAACTTTAAAGGAATAACACCTTACATTTTGTGACACGCCAAGTAACAGTTGAAAGTGGAAGAAAACTATCCTGCGTGTTTCCCTCCACAATATTTGCCATCAAGATTAAAAGTGTGCGAAACCCTTTCTCTCTTGGTGAAATTATTGTATTTTTCGGTGATAGCTTATATTCTTGGATAATAGGGCTATCGTACAGCAACATTTTAGTTAATCATGTGCAAAAATTCCGCAATTTAAGTGGCCGTGTGTTGCAACAATAAGTTTCTTAGATTTTCTGAAAAGCGTTTTCTTAGTCCTCAGATATCCAACATTCTTCGAAATTTTCAAAAATAAGAAATGTGTTGAGTAGTGGTGTATTCAAAATATCTTGCACTTCCTACATATATCCCAAACTTTGAATGATACTAAGACTTTCCATTGATTCTTGGATTAGAATCTTTCTAACCAAAATCGAGAATTTTTTAGAAAAGTTTCTTAGATAAACATCACATCCTCGTCTCTGTTTTCACTATAACGAACTTTATTTCCTATTTCATGATAAGTCGCAGCTCAAGCTATTAAGCAATACTACACCCCATTCAAGAGATTTTATATTTTTAGCTCTTTTTTTTTACTATTTTTAATTATAATAAAAATTTGCATTTCCACACATCCGCCAAAGAGCTTACTGTCACCACAAGCAATCAACATAAGGAAATTAGAAAATTTCCAGTAAAAACAACCAATTCGAATTAATATCCTGGTGATTTCAATAACCGAATGAATCGGAATTTTATGAATCCACTAGCGCGCACTTAGACAACAAGACAATCTTATCTAATCGTAATAATATGAGTTTTTTTACTCAAATCTACACATAGTAATGAAAACACAGCAAATGTTCTATGTTCATATGTAGTTACACTTCCTTACTCTCCCCTCTATTCAGCTTCGTAATATTCATAGACCAAACATAAAAGTTCATATTTAATTTTACGAGCCAACAGTCCATCATAAAATATTTTATTAACCTTCTTTTCCATAGTATTTGTGTGCTCTGCGCATTGTGGATCGGTCGTAAAAAATTTATTATCATAATTAATAATCCTTTTTATTTTTTACAACCAATTTTGTCGACTTGTAGACTAAATGTTTACGCAATAAAATTCTTGGTCGTTATTATTACAATTTTTGTTGGCGATTACTTTTTTCTGAAAGTTTGCAAGTTTTACCTGTTGTGTATTGAAATACTTGAGGGAAAATGCAGAGTTCTTATTACAATATAGATAATAATTCACAGATAATAATAATATTAAAAAAGTTTAAAAAAGCTACTTTAGCTTAGCTACCACAGGTATTAGGCTTTTTAGCTACTAAGCTCAAAAGCTTTAAGTCTTTTCAAAAGTTGAATATGAAATTATGTATTGGTCCAAAATTTAGCTTACATCCCGGTGATGGCTCCAATACCATAAAACTGATTTCAATTACTTACAACAGTAATCTCCTGGACAAAAAATACTTAGCATACACTGTCCATATCGAGAAACAAGCTAAATATTGATCCTATAAGATATATCCAGCACCAACAAAAATGTTTGCTACGCATTCGTCAATGTGGTTTTTAAGATTTGAAATTGCGCCAACAATTCAATCTCCGTCTTAAACATTTTTGAAATTTGCTTGACTAATAATTTGTAATCTCATTCTTTTGACTCTCCTGCAAGAAATCAGTTCCAAAAATCATCCCTTTTTATTTCTCATAAAAAAAAACATTAATTTAACATATCAGAAAGAAAACATTAGAAATTCATTGACTTTATCAAAAACCACGCAATACACACCTCAAGACAAAGTGTAACGTCGTACGTCCTTTTTTTTGTTTTTTTTGCTGTTGTAAGCAATAGATTTACATATTCGCACACGTATCCGTACACGGTATTCCCCTGACTGCATTTTTCGTCTCACACACACACAAAACCTTTGTACTTCTGGCAACAGCCTAAAAAGGATTATACTTTCGAAAAATGGCTCTTGTGAGGACTTTTGACACAAAGAACGCTAACAAATCGTGTTTATTTCTTATGTGTTGTGATACCTCACGTGAGCACGTGTTTAGACGCTACAATTGACTTTGGTTGCGGGTGGCAACGTCAATGTCAACTTAAAAGTTGTGCGTCTTTTGCGCCTACCGTGTGGCAATATTGTCTGAGCGCTTTAGACTAGCTGGTGCTCCAAGTGGGAACATACCGATGCGCGAGGCTCGATTCTCCGTCGTTTATATCCTGTCTTGACAATAACTAATGACTTCCTTTTGTTGCCGACAATGAAATGACATCTGATAAACACAATTCACTCGGTGTCGTGTCGTGTTGTGTGTTGCTTAACGCTTTTTCGACGACGACGATGACGACGGCAATGACTGACTTTTTGTTTATTTTGTTTGCGCCAACAACTACTGCAAAAGACAACGAGCGGGCGAGAAGGTGGAGTGACAATGACTCTTCACACCTTGACATAAACGAATAGAGTATAGCACATGAATTTAAAATACAGGTGGATGACAAAAGTTGTATACGGCAGTACTGCAAATGCGATATTTCATGCGCATAAAGAATTTTAGGGAAACTTGTATTAGATGGAATCTTAGTTTCATTTTGGTAATTTCACTTCTAAAGTTTTTTTTTTTCATTATTATGGTTCATTTATTCATATATGGTTATGGAGAGAAACTTTTGTTCAAAATTCTAAGACATTGGTCACTTTAAAAGAAAAAATCTCAAAAATAAAAAAAAAAAAAACGTCTCCTAAAAAGGGTATACCATATGCATAAGTTTTTGGTTGTTATTTTTATGTTAATATTTTTTGAAAGATTATTATTTTTAATTGGTTAAATGATTTATTCGCATAGTTTTTTTTTAATTATGTAAAATATTATGTAAATTGAAGATTAGTCGTTATTACTTATATTATAGTATCTTCAGGATGATATATTTCTCTTCAAAAATTTATTATTTCAATTAAAATATCTCCTCATTGAATTGAGGAAACTACTCCGTGCTCTAAAGAAGAAACTGTTACATATATAGCATAACTCATTTAGAGGTACTTTTTTCAAAAATATAAAAAGTTGGCAAATTTAATTTTATCATGTAATCAATCATATAAGAGAATGATTCTTTACATTACTTTTAAGGCGACATGAAACCTTCAAATTTTAAAGAATTAAAATTTTTTTTTTTTACTGTTTTTTATTAAAAAAATATTGAAAAATACGTTATTAATAAAATAAACCTCAAACTAGGCTTATCTATTATATAAAATTCATTTTTTGTCAGTCTGTCTGTCTGTATGTCCTTTATGGACTCGAAAACTATCTAGCCGATCTTGATGAAATTCTTACAGTATGTTAAAATCGATCAGGCGGTTGTCATAGGCTATAAAACTTTTATTTAGGGTGTATATTTAGGGTGGCCCTCATACACAAATATTTTAAAAATAGCGATTTCTCAAAGACAGGCAAATCTATTCCCATGAAATTTACACAGCATGACTTTTATGTTAAGGGGTACAGATTGGATGTTAAAAATTTTGTTAAGGCTGCATACTTAGGGTGGCCCTCATACAAATTTATTTTTAAATATCATTTTCACGAAGACAAATAAATCGATTCACACTGAATTTACACTACGTATCTCTTATGTTAAGAAACATAGCTTAGGCTACAAAACTTTTATTTAGGGCGGACCTCACACAAAAATATTTTTTAAATACTATCATTTTCTCGAAGTCTGCTAAATCGATTCTCATGTAATTTACACCACATGGCTTTTATGTGAAGAGACACAAATTAGATTGTAAAAATGTTATTTAGGGTTCATGCTTAGGGTGGCCCTCATACAAAAATATTTTTAAATATAATTTTCACAAAGGCAGGTTAGTCGATGCACACCGAATTTACACCACGTTGCTCTTATGTTAAGAGGAATAGTTAAGGACACAAAACTTTTATTTAGGGTGGCCCTCAGACAAAAATATATTTTAAATATCATTTTCTCAAAGACTGCTTAATCGATTCTCTTGGAATTTACACCACATGGCTTTTATGTTAAGAGGCACAGGTAAGCTTAAACAAATTTTATTTAGAGTGCATACTTAGGGTGACCATCAAACAAACATATTTTTTAATATCATTTTCATGAAGACAGGTTAGTCGATTCACTCCGATTTTACACCACGTAGCTCTTATATTAAGAGGCATAGCTTAGCCTACAAAACTTTTATTTAGAGTGCATATGTAGGGTGGCCCTCATACAAAAATATTTTTAAACATCATTTTCTCGAAGACCCCTAAATCGATTCTCATGGAATTTGCGCGACATGGCTTTTATATTAAGGGGCACATATGAGGTCGTAAACATTTTATTTTGGGTGCATACTTAGGGTGACCCTCATACAAAAATATTTTCAAACATCATTTTCACGAAGACAGGTTAGTCGATTCACACCGAACTTACACCACGTAGCTCTTGCATTAATAGGCATAGCTTGGGCTACAAAAATTTTATTTAGGGTGGCCTTCACGCAAAAATAATTTTAAATATCATTTTCTCGATTCTCATGGAATTTACACCACGTGGTTTTTATATTAAGAGGCACTGCTTAGGTTGTTAAAATTTTATTTTGGGTGTATACTTAGAATGGTCCTCATACAAAAGTATTTTTTAAATAAAATTTTCACGCAGGCTGCACATCGAATATACACCTCGGTTGAGGTGAAGCCATGTGCACAGGGTAATGCTAGTATAATATATAGCTAGCATTTTAGTAACATCGTGTCAAAGTTATAGTACTTGAAAAGCTATAGTTAAAAACTTTAAACGCGTTTTTCTCGAAACCATGTTTTTCGAGTTGGCGGGCATGATAAAAAAAACTACTGGACCGATCTTTCTGAAATTTCAATATGCTGCTGTGCACATATACATATATGCAGGGAATGAACTACGGACAGAAAGATCGGTATTATAGTTTAAGATTTTTGGCACGATTTTGGCCCGAGAAATTGGAAATTTTCGAAGAAATTACGCTATTTTGTTATTTTTGGACCAACATTTTTGGCTGTAGTTCATTCCCTGACGGCTTTGATGTTAATTAAAACCTCTTATTTTTTTTTTTTCAGATGTTTCAATCATGCCCGCCTTTGTTTTTTTGGTGTTCTTTTCAAAAAATTCTAGTGGTCATAAATTTCATACAAAAATTAAAAAAAAAAATTTTTAAAAATAATGTTTTATGTCAAAATATATGTGTTAAGTTTCAAAATATCTTGTTTTTTATAAAAACTATACGCATTTTGAAACACTTAAGAAAAAATTTTTTGAAGGTGTCAAGTCCCCTTAAGAGATAATTTCTTACAAATAGTAAGTAATGTTGGCTTTGAATTCCTTAAACATTTTTTTGGCTTGTGTGATTTTTTTTTTTTTATTTCTTGGTGAAAATACAATTTGATATTTGGCTTCTGAGGGAGCTTTTTTCTTTAAGTATAATAGAAAAAAAACTCCCAAGAAATCTGTTTTTAAAGATCTAGTTTTCCCTATGTTTTTGCGTGACTTTACCATATATTTCTAACGAAACTTCAATATCAATTTCGTTTTTTGGAGAATATAAATTTAAGTCTGTTTTGTATGATTTTTAATTTTTTCTGGCAACCTTTACTTTGGAATGGTCTTGACTTCACAATATTTTGCTGCACTTGGAAGTTTCATGAAATATTTTTGCAAAACGCAATTTTTCTGCCTTATTTTTCTTAGACTAGACTAGGTAGTCAATTGCTTCTTTAATCGTATTCACTCCATTTAAAATCTCAATTTGCCCATAATCGTGTATCCTTTTTATTTTTACTTTTTCTTTCTAAAAGTTCGTAGAGTCATCTCCCACAGAGTTGTTACACAGTTCAACATAAAGAGATCTGTTCGCAAAATCACAACAGCAATCTGTGCTGGCCCCAGCGCAACGCAGCATATGGAACACTGCCGCACTGCCGCACAGTTGGCAGTTGCAACTGTTGCTGTTGCTGTTGATGTTGATGCCGCATGTTGTAAAGTTGTTTGCAGTTGTTTCGCTTGTTCTTCAGTATGTTGTATGTTGACGGTAAAACAACGAAAACCCGCAAAACTTTTGCAACTAGCATCCGCTGCAAAAGTCAAAGACTCAACTCGGTTGGATGTCGATCTGAATATTTGTTTTCAACACATTTAATCTTTTGTTAAATCAATTTAACATACAACATTTTTTACGAATGTACACACTCGTACGTGTTGCAATTGCAATGAAAATTTGATTTTCAACGTTGCGCATGCGTATTGAAGAATTTTTTTTGTTTATTTTAATGTTGCATCGTCAGTGCGTCGCTTCGTCGTTGATACAAACATTCGACATTTATTGACCCACTGTCTGTCTGTTAGTGGAGAAATAAATATGTTGTTATATAGTAAGAACTTTACAGAATTGTAAACCACCAGCAGCTACATTAGCAACAATAGCTAAGACGGTAACTATGATTCTTTAATGTTTGACTCGGACAGTGCTCGACAGTACTTAAGTGCTTTCATTCTGGGATGCATTGAATTTAGCAATAAGACTTTCAAATGTTAATTGTTAATTAAGTGCTAAAAACTATTTGAATGATTTATTTAATATTATTTGGCTAATTACATTTCTGTGTGAAAACTAATATTAATGAAATGTTCGCTTCAGATCATGGCCGTGCCATTGCATTATTTCATTGGTTTTTTAGCATTCTGTGAAACCAGGTATTAACTATATCCGCAGCTTTGAATTTAGACAATAACTAGTTTATTATGGGAACGTTCACCGAAACAGAATTCCTAAAACATTTATTAAAAAAGGATTCATTGATTTCGCCAGCTGAAAATCCACACTAAATATTGATTCTTTGTTGATGCATTCTCTTCTGGAAGTCTCACTTGAATTTTCATTTCGTTTTTTTTCGTAAAATGCTTCAAAGCTGCGGAGCCTGGCACTGTCATTATTAAATTGACTAGTGGATTAATTTGATCTTGAAGGTGCTTTGTTGTGTGAGATGATTTTCGAAGTTGGTCAGCGATTTCAGGACAGCACTTTGGTTTGTTGTCAGGCATGTTTTTCAATATTTGGAATTGAGGACGGAGGTCGGTCAGTTCAAAATCATCTGAGAAAATGCCACGTCTTGACGCCAAAATTTCTTTAGTGGGTACATTTCCTTTGTATGCATTAAGTAGATATTTTCTAACGACTCTAAAGCATCATTATCAGTGCAACAGTAATTAAAAAAAAATAAGATTATATAGAGATCTTTCGCTAATCTTTTGCGTTATCGTGAATATTTTTGACTTTTTCATATTTGAGTTTGGAATTCGCTAATGAGAGTTTTCACTTAACTTCAAAAAGCCCAAAGTCCTTCTTTTATTTCAAAGATTTATTGAGTCTGCAAAATTCCCGTAAAAATTCTATGTTGGGTGTGTTTAGTAAATGATCAATAAATACTTTCAGGTTTCAATGTGAATATTTTCTGTTGCATCTTATGATTCAAAATTATTGATATTCATTTCATCATCATTAATTTTGATTATTATTTATCATGTTCATCATTATCATTTATTATACGAATCATTATTATTGTCGTGCAAATTTTTTTTCAAATCAAAAAATGTACCAAGTCGAGTAGATCGTAATATGAAAAGTACAACTTTTTTGATCGAATCTTCTTTCCAATTCGTTTGAGAGAAAGTCCAACACTTCCAAGTAGTCTTTCCGAAATCGATCTCTTGATGATAATCTTACTTCAGAAGTGGGACAATCGGTTTGTTCTAAGCGTCGAGGGATTTTTCTGGTTCCGGGCTCAGAAGAATATTCAAGTTCAAACTTATCAGCTTCATTCTTCGCCTCTTTAAAAATTCGTTCGGTCGGTCAAATTGTTTGACAAACAATTTAATGAAGTGTTTGATCATGTGTACGCTCCTATTGAGTATGCATCTCTTTTCTCGACTAATATCGCCGATACTATTGATATGACTATAACTAACACTCACAAACTAATGAAAAGTTTGCTTGAAGCTCAGTTAATATACATACTCTTTCTTAAATATTCAGTTTGTCACATTTTGATAAACTCAAGATGTGAAATAATCACATTAATAAAAAATTTTCTGATTTCTAAAAATGTTGATCGCATTATGATATAACTTAGTTCCGAGTAGGGGGGCAAAATGAATACACTGCCCCCCCGCCAAAATTGCTAGAGGGCAGCCGCCCCCCTTACCTCCCGGTTGCGACGCCCCTGTGTGTGTGCTAATATTGAAACAAAGCAATTAAAAGCAAATAAAAAAAGCCATGACTCACAAAACTTTAATTCTTATTAAGTTTTTTCGTTCTCCTGTAAAGTAACAAAAATGGTAGATAGGGCCGTTCTATATTAAAGTAACGATATGCTGACGCAAAACTCAATGTGTTAAAATATGTAATTGTTCAGCAAGCGGTTTTTACTGTTCAATACCGGTCGTACTGTAAGCTTATAGGACTCTTAAATTTTGATCAGCACTATTTTAGAAAAACAGTCTGCCATATTGTGAAGGTATTCTTCACTTAATTCTGGACATGTTTTTATTTTTTAAATATCAGGTTGTGCCTTAATACGAAAAATTTGTTGATGTGTCAAAATCAGATGAATTTACCTTTATCTCGAAACACTGACGCAAAGGCCGAAAACTGATGGCAGATTCAAATTCAGCGACCTCTAATTGTTTCCTGCAATTTCAATGCAAATTGTGGCTATACACCCTTTACAGAGCTGTATTGCCAATACCTCTTTCACATTTATTTTTTATATAAAATTCTTTTTTCAAATTTGATATTTACAGAGTTTTCAAAATTCAAATACATAGTACACCAAACAATCAGTAATCTGTTTCAGAATTAACCCCAATTTAATTTTGGTATTTAGTTGGAAACTATATTCTGAAATAGGTTTCGTATTTTCAAAACATTTTTGAGCATTCACATTTCTGTTGATGAAAGGAATTGGACCTGAGGTTTTTTTTGTGCCCTCTTTGAATATATAAAATTTTGATAGTAGAAATTTTTACGCAGCAAGCTTATTTTTCGAGATATTTTGCAGTCCCAAGCTGAAAAACTCACCATGAATTTTATTCTCAGGGTCTCACCTGTATAACTAATTGCGTTAATTGCTGAGTAAAAATAAATGCACACTTAGACCTATCAAAACAGCCACGTGGTAGATGGTTACAACACTTTTCTGATCTACTGCTAATCACAGGGTTGTATTGGAACTCTTTTTGATATATTTTCGTCTATAAGGCTTCACAGGCTTAACATGTGATCGCGACTTTTAAGTAGAAGTTGTAGTACAAAAAATTACCATCAAAATAAAGTAGTTTTGATATCCATTCCAATTTCGAAGTCTTGATCTTTATTTCAAAAAGTGACCTATCGATATTTTCAAAAATTGCTGACTTAAGTTCAGCTATCGATTTCTTACAAAAAGAGAACAATTCGAACTATTTATTGAAACGTAAATTGAATGATGATTTTTCTAGTTGTTGCGATAATTTGGATGAGCAGTGTATGTGGCGGTTTAATTTAAATACAAATTTAAAACTCTCTTTTGTCCGAAAAACCACTTTAAAAAACAACTAGCTATTCGCTACAACTCACTATCGAACGCTTGTGCAATATAATTCTTGAGTCATATTAGATTTTTAGTTTGTTCCACAAACAAATGTTGATAAACTGTCTGGATGTTTTTCAATTTTTCTACCTCGTTGCATTGTGGTTTTATTTCCACCTCACTGAAATGTCAATCTTTGTATAGTTTTCTTAGGAAAATTCTTATAAGAATATTTTAATAAATAAGCAGATGTCATTGATGTTTTCATTTGAGCACATGAAATATTCGTAATTACTAAGAATATTTCCAATTTCCAATAGTTGGGGTTAAGGGATGAACATTTACTCCGATCAACAGCATAGTTCTTTTAACATCTTTTCTTTTTCTGAAAAACTTTTGAAGTTGTTTTCTTAAGTAACTAAAAAACTTTGAATGGATAATTCTTGTTATTGTCAAGCTTGCATATTATAGTGGTAACAAGCATCCAAGTAATGACTGTAAGCAACTAAACCCATGTCCATGGCACAATGCTGGACATAAATCAAATAAATATTTTATTATACATTTCAGATAAGAAAACCACTTTCTCACCACAATCCAACTGGATAAGTTCTTATTTGATAAAAGAAACCAATCGATAAATAGTTTGAGCTTTAAGGGGGAATACGCATTTACAAGTACAATTTGTTGCGTCTTCGAAAATTCTATCACACTTTATTTGCTTCTTATTCAAATAATTAATTAATAAACTCTATAAAATTAATTTGGTTTCCCCCCAATAGCAAAAAAATTTCAAAATGAAATTGATGCTACCGTCAGTCAGTGCATTCATATTTCGCAGTTTTCTTAGTTCTCGGAGGGTGAATTACTTATGAAATTCGAACATGAAAACAACCCAATTTGATTTTCCGCACTGTTTGCCAGCTTCTTCCTTCCTCCGTCCATAGGACAAATGTGACACTCAGGGATGGTGTTGGTACAGATGATGACTAAATTGAGTCTAATCAGATTTTTGTTACCCTCCATGCAGCAAGTGTTGCTGATGCCACTGCTGCAATGTTGATGATGAGCTCGTTGATGTAGTTGACTCTGACTGTTGCTGTTAATGCTGATGAAGTTGCTCATTTCAATTTTCCAGCTTGTTATCTCATCACAATTTAACACAACATACGAGCAACATTTCTTGTTTTTTTTTTTGCTGGCTGTTTGGTGGCAAAAATTTGGTGTTAAATCTATGAGGGTGATGCTGAGTTTTACACAACAAAGTGGGGCAAAATAAGGGTGCATTTCATTAGACTGCCAAGGAAAAGAAGATCTTATTAATTTATTATAATAAGGGTTTTATGCATTATTGAATGATATTCAAATGTGATAAAAATTGAAAAATTTAATTTGAAAATTTGTTACCATTGTCTTATTGAAGATAAATTAGAGGCTTATACTTGCCAACCCACTCATACTACAAAAATTAAAATTTAACGAGTAAACGAAAACGATATTCTACAGAATTTTTAACAAAATTGCCGAGAATGCGTTGAGAATGTTAGTGAAGTCAGTTATTATAAATTTTATAAACTGAAAGAATAAATTCAATTGAGAAAAAAGTACACTATTAAAACATACAAAAAAATGTCCTTACGCAATACATAAACAAACTTAAAATTTCTAAAGCACAACGGGTGGTAATGACCAAGTAGTATTAAAATGCGAGAAAGTAAAATTGAGACAGGCGAACTGTCAAACAGACAACCTATGTAAGTTAAAAAAAAACAACATAAAATGTCTCTAAACATAAGCAAAAAAAAAAAAAAAAATGCGACACAACAGAAGATGAATAAAATGGATCAATAACTGGCGAGCAGGGTTTTATCAGTTTAAAACATCACAGGATAAACAGGACTCACTCACAAAAGGAGGGTCACTTAATGGTTATTGATGTGATCGTCATTTATAACCACTGTCTGTTCATTATGCGTAGAAAATGTGAACAAAAAAAAAAAAAAAAAGCAACAGCCACCAAGGATATAAAAAATACAAAAACTTTAGATAAAATTTCAATTCACAAAGGATACAAAGCATAAGAAGTCAAAATATGTTTGGTTTTTATCTTTTGTTATGTTAAATGGACATTCAATTTCGTATTTTGTGAACATAAAAAAGGATAACATGAGTATCCTTTTTCTTTTCGATTGAACAAGATGTTGCGAAACTTTGCAATAACTTACCCCTTCGCTTTAAAAAGGTGTGTCTATGATTCAATGTAAATCATTTTTCTTAAAGTGATTATAACTTACTTGTGCATATCGTCGATGATATTATGTTGATAAAATTTGAAAAAATTAAGTCAAAAAATATATCTCTAAGACTGTGATTCTTAAGGGCAGAAAATATTTAACCAATTTTTTAAAAGAAATTGGTAAAAAAATCTTTAAAAGCGTTGAGTATTTTGAACTTATTATATCACTATACAGAACTGTTTAATACGTCAGGCTATATTTTTCACCACACTAACCCTCCAACACGGCATGTAACGTTTCGTAAGCCTTTCAGAAATCTTTCAAATGAAATCCTACAAAAATTTCAATTACGTTTCATAAAACTTTCAATTTCATTTCAGAAAAATTTCTGAAATTTGTCAACATTTGATTTAATTTGAAACATTTCTGAAACGTTACAGAAACCTTGTAATTTTTTTTTTGTTCTTCTTAGGCAGGTACATATTTGAATAACTATCAGTGAACTAAAAATAACAACATTTTACTGAGCTTCAGTTCATATCTGTAAGGTATCATATTTTTCACTAACAAAGTGCTCAAAAAAACATGAAAACATTTAAGGATCAAACGTTAGAGAGCAAACAGGCGTTAAATTATGACCACCAAAGAAGTTGAAACCAAAACAATGCAGTAATTGATTATAACAAGAATTATGGCAAACATGCACACTTTCGTTTACATCTGAAGTGACCAAAGCAAAATTGTTTTTGTATTGAAGTGAAAAGTGCAAACACTTGACATGTTTTTGTAGGCGATGTCCTTGCACTTCCCAAAAACATAAACATTTTAAACAAAAATATAAAATTGAAAAGGAATCAAATGTCACTTTCTTTTATTGATAGGGATTTTTTTTCTTTTTTGCCTTGGTCACACTTTGCTAACATGTCCTTTGAAAAAAAAAAAGAAAATATTAAAAAGTTGCCATTCATGCACATAATCTCGGCCGCATTACGAAGTAAAGAAATACACACATGCGCACAGGAAAAATCATCAAAAGAAAACAATTGAAAAAACATGTCTTTGGAATTTCTTCGCCTAAGTGCTTGTTACATTTCTCAGATCCTCTAGAGATCTGTTGTCAAACACGAAAAAAAATTAATTTTTCAAATGAGTTATGAATGCATATTTTGATCTTTCCTGATGATTTTCCTTTTTTGCTGCCTTTGTTTATTATGAAAAGTCGAACTTTTTGTTTAGACTGAAAATTAAATCAATGGTTTTGTTGCAACTTTTACAAGAGAATTGTAACAAAAAAAAAACGCTCTAATGGGAATACAGTCAACTATACCTAGACTTTCAGTTTTCCTCAAAAGGAGTCAACTGTTGGTATTTTGATTTTTTAGCTCCGTAAGACGTGTGTGTTTTATTTATCTTTCACAGATTGGCATTTCTTTAAGCCCATTGTGCAGTTGCTAGCCGAACATTAGCTGGTGGTCCTACCGTTTTTTATTAAATCTTTCCTAACAATAAATTGAAAATGACATGAAAAATCTGTGTTTTCTTGTGTTAACACAAATGTTCACATGGGTAGTAATTGTTAAGAAGTCAGCCTGTATAATAATTAGTAAGGAATACACTCTATGATTTTCATAGAGGCGAGAAATTTCAAATTGCAAAATTCGCTTAAATGTTACAGCAATTTAAAAATAAGCTAAATAAATAAACAAAATAACTTACGGATTTTTTTGGATGCCAAACGTCATCTTCAGATCGTTTCCATCACTTTATTAACTTGAGATGTCCTTGCTTGGAAGTGAAGAAGTATATATGGAGTGTTCTCACACTTGAAGGTTATTGACTAGTTGAGTTTTGTTTATCACATAAAATAGCATTTAATTTATTTTTCAAATTGGACCTACTGATATTTTCCAAAGAATACTCATTAAGAATATTCCCGACAGAGGAAGTCAGAGGTTACAAGAATAAGATTTTTGTTATCTGACGTCAAAAACATCCTATCGGCGTGTGACAACTTCAAATATGCCTTAAATATGTGTTTCTGGAGCTTTTGGGCAAGCTCTACGTCAGAATCTTGGCTTAATGGGTAAAAACTGAAAACGTAGTAAGAGCTCAGAAGTCTTTCGATTCTACTAATCTGGTTCTAAAGGAAAGATGTTTGGGATAGCATTCGACAAAACAACCTTTTAAATTCTATTTAGTCTCTTCGAGCTCTATCATTTGGCAGACATTTCAAGCAGTAATCTTTATCAACAAAAATTGAGTTAAAAACCATGTTTGAGACATGATCCAACAATGTAACCTACATATTCTATTTAAAGCTCTCCGAGTACTATCATTTGGTATATATTTCAAGTTATAATCTCACGAACTTTTAATTAAAAAAACAAAATTGTCTGAAATTCGACAATTTTCGGGCATCGGAACGGGCTTTGGTACGCCAACTCTGGTTGATTAATTTCCACAAAATGCATCTCCATCTTTCCCGTACATCCCATCCTGTAAACTTATTCGAATTGACTCGACTTTTCTACTACTAAAGAAGAACATACTCTTTTAACTGGCGAAAAACAGGATATTAAAAAACTTCAAGCGAACTTCCTTTCGAAACGAAATTCATAAATTTTGAGCTTTCGCAACATAAATTAAGGCAGATGTTTAAATTAAAATAAAAAATCAAAGAAATTTTTTCAACATTTGGAAGTTGTAGAGAAAACTGCGGGGGCTTCCACATTTCACAACAACAGCCTACACACAGAAAACAATGCACGACCTAATCGAAACAAACAATCTCTCAAAATTAATTTATCGATCAATGTAGATCGCCAATGCGCCAGTATTGTGAGTACGGGCAATCGGACTGAACTTAAAAAACCAACAAACACAATTCGATAACAACAACACTGCTTGCAACAACAACTAGCTAGGAAAAATATGAATCGTGTAAACATACATGATAATTTTTTGATTGTGGCGAATTCGCAGAATATGTTCGCGAACATCATAAACATCATGAACAACATGAGTTCGAACAAGCGAAAAAAGCAAACAAAACAACAAAGTGCGCATGCGCCGCGATCCCTACAAAGAAAGACGACACGATGATTCGATCGATCGGAAATTGTTGGAACTACAACTGCAACTACGAGTACAGAGAAACAGTTGCGTCTGCAAATTTCAGTTGTTTTTGTTATTGTAGTTATTGTTGTTGAAAGATTAACAAGAACACAACTACAACTGGCAATAGACCACAAAATGCTGGTTAGCCCAAAAAATATGAAAAAAAAAAACACATATTGCAGTTGTTTATTTTTTTTTGGCGAAAAAGACAGCCGTAACTTTTAGCGGAACTTCAACAAAGCTTTCGAGAAAAAGAAACAAGAACTCGGGGACCCCCTGGGTAGTGGGTATCGTTGTTGTCTTTTGTTTTCTTTTTGATATGAATAAATAAAAAATTCGCGCAATTCACAAATGATACCAACATAAAAATTTGTGTTTGTTGAACAGAATTTATGACAAGTCGCTACACAGAATGTTCAATGGATATGGATCTATGCTGAATGGGGTAGCATAGTTAGTTTGCGAAAAAAGATTGTGAGTATGCGAGTTCAAAAATAAAAAAGAAAAATGCATTTCTCCAAAGCAGTTATAGCTCTTTTTCAAATCCGCAAAACTATTCATTGCTTGCAAATACAAAACACACAAAATAACTCACCTATCAGAGGAATCGATCAGCATATAACAAAGTGTTGAGTTCTATAAAATCTCCAAACTATAATAACCCGAATTGCGAAGTCCAAGCACAGACCCACAAAACAGAATGAATTAAAACTTACCAACGAAGGCGTGCCTAGTATAGCAGTTGGTCTAGTTGTATACTCCACCTAAAAGTCCATCAACTGAAAAATAGGATGGTTGTGGATTCACCACATCAAAGTCATTCCATCTTTTATCCGTTTAATGTGTTTGCTTTATCTGTAAAATAAAATTTCTACACCTTTCTCATTCCTATTGATTATTGTATTCCTGAAATATTATTGTTTAATATATATCCGAAATCCATGTTTTCAAAAAATTAGGATGGGTACGGTAGGCTGTATTTGTTCCGTTAGCCCTGAATAGAATTGATAGCTAGCAATCGCTCTGAAGTTTTAAACAAAAAAGAACGACTTTCGAGTGGTTTATTTCCTAGGACCATCATAAAATTTTTTCCGGTCATAACTTCAATTCTCTTCAACACTTCGTGCTACACGGATTTTTTGTTAAGGAAATAATTTTCAAGTTTATTTAGGCTTGTCAAGTTTTCTATTACCCTGAGGGCTGCACGGCAACGCTTTTTGGCGGTCAATACTTTGTGATTTGAAAAAATTTCCATTATAGCTATGTATGCCATTTTCAAAATTCGGCAAAGAACACTAGTAAAACGTCATTTTATAGCCGCTCAGAAGAAGTGTCTTTATGTCTTATATTCGAAAAGAAGGATTTTAGTTGAGTTAAGTTCATTTCGCTTTATTTATTCTTTTTTACTCTCAATCGGATATTAAAACACTACCCAAATCATTAGGTTAGTAAACTTTCCTTTGCTGTACTTACCGTGCAGATTGATGTCATATGCAAAAATGAAATCTCTCAGATGCTTATTGAAAGTCCAATACTACCACGTTTAGTATGGTCTCGAGTTCTACTAAGGATATAGTCAAATACGAGCATTATCAAAAACAAGATTAATGACAGCAGAAAGTTCAGACGAACATCTGACAAGGTTTTGTAAGGGGTCTGTTTATTTCGACTCTTAAGCTTAAGCTTTCATATAGAGCAAAAATGAGCTCTTTGATATTGTACCTCGATGCAATTGCGGTCGATGAAAGTTAAACATTAACTTAATACAAAAAATAATAAAATAAATCTTCCCATTTTGCCCGAGATAAGGATTTACACGGACACATTGATAATATACCATATTTTGGAAACTTCACTAAGGTTCCTTGAAGTTGTCACCAGGTATGCAATTTTCTTCCTAAATTTGATCAAAGACAGTATACTTAATTTAAGCGGTGATTTCCAGGGAGCCTTTTTCATTATTTTTTAAATGATAGTCATTGTGATCTCCATTAATGAGACTGATAGTCGCTGAATTTGTCCTAAGCGGTAAATTGCGATTGTTAATGAGTGGGAATAAACGATTGACAGTCTTTGAAGAATGTTTTTCGGAGAAGTTGCTAATTTTTAGTAGTAAATATTTTTCCGGATTTGCTCTTAGTTAATCGAGTTTGTTTTATCTTTTTGCATTTCATTTTGTGAGATTTCAGAAGTCGTGAACAAATTTTGTCTAAGTAATACGATGGATTTTAATGTTTTTCTTTATCTAGCTGAATAAAGTCTTTTCCAAATTGTTGTGAACAAATAAAAGAGAACAGTAGTTCTCTTCTCCAATTGAAATCAAGTAAAACTCGATTTTTATGAAGACCTGTATTTCTGTCGACAGGATTAAGTATATGTACTCGATTCTTCTCGCTTACAGAAAATCTTTGATGATTTCGTTTCTCTGAATAAGAAAACCAACAATCAATTGCAGCGTGAACTAACATGTGTAGAACACCGACAATACATAATTGCATAAACAGCGTCGTCAGTTCACGTCATATTTTGTCAATATTTTAATATTGCTCTCATGCAATGTCACTTTTCACTAGATGACATTATTCCCTGATGCTCTTGATGGTCGCCAATATCCTCTCAAAGGGTTCAGTTCCATTTAATTGCAATGGCTTGCAATTGAAACTCAAACGAATTAAACAGTTTTGGCGACATAATACTATAGTTTCCAAAGCAGAAAGACAGACAGACAGACAGACCAAACTTAAAGTCTGCTGCACAGAGCTTTGCACCGTTTGTCTTGTTCTTTGGCGCTGTGTGTCATTGTGTGGGGTCATCTTTGGTAAAAATTGTTGACTCTCATATTTTTCACATATTTGCTGTTGTTGAATGAAGTTTGACTTGGACGCCGTATGACTCGCCCGTTGATTCAGAGGTCCATTTGTTTGTTTATTTGTTGCTTTGTATCTCAATATCTTACTCGTATGTCGTGGCGTTTAGGTTTGTCCATTAATTTCATTCGAGTTTGTCGTATTATGGTTTTTGAGTTATTAGTCGCGGCATCACATCATGATATAAAGAAATGTGTTCACAAGTCATGTTTTCGGAAATTTATGCATTGCATAGCTGGATTTGATTTTTATTTTTATTTGTTTTTTCGATTTTTATTGCAATTCGTTGTTATGACAGATTTTTTTTATTGCATAAATTTATTGTAAAAAAACAGACTGAAAAGAAATATGGACCATCGACAAAGATTGGAAATGAATTGGATTGAATTTTGCCATGCCATTCGGAAAACTTAAAACTTTTTGTATTAAGAGTAATTGAGAAAAATAATTTTCGTTATTTTTGAATTTGTACCCATTTGTATCATTTTCTGCATTTCGCTAAATCCTCCCTCGTTCAGTCACTTGTTACTGCGACTCGCCGTTTCTTCGTTCATGTGCCTCACATTAATTATGCGTTTTTATGAGTCCACTACTTTCAACCTTTTGAAACATTTGTTTGATTTTTTTATGTCTCTCGTGTTCTGACAAAATTAAAATAAGAACATGTTTAGTCCATTAAGCATTGTCCTGGCATCCTGCTGCATATCGCATCTAAGGGATCTCAACCAACTGTGTTCAGTAACGCTCTGTAAGGACAGTATATGAAACAAAGGTACAACATATTCTATAGCGGTCATGGCAAACTCTCCGGCGCACTTAACATAATTTAGTGCAGATTAGCCGAAACCGCCGCTGCATCGTATTGGACATTGCACACGAATACCTGCTTATTCTTTGATATTCTGATCAAGATCACTTTGCGATCAAGAAACGATAGCGTGATCAGTGATAACCAAAAAAAAACGTCCCCAAATTCGTTCAGAAACACTCACTTAAAATAAATGCATGGCATAATTATACCAAAATTAAATATCTTGACATATTGGCTCAGAGCATCATCATCATCGTTATCATCATCACTGTGACTACCTGCTGTTGGGCAAAGTGGAATAGGGTGTATCAAAAAAAAAAAAAAAAAAAATTAGAGTTTCTGTAAACTTAGGTATGTATTTCTGTTTTTTGCTAGAAAAACCCTTCAATGCTGGCGTAATGAGTCGCTGAAATGTTAAATGTTGGGAAGGCTTCTTAATGAATTTGATCGAATTTAGAAACTGAAATGTTGTTGTTCAAATTCACCCCGCAAAGCAACACGGCACACAGTTTATGGGTTTGTATGGAACGGTGGCATTAAATAGTAATAATTGCTAGGCTTTTGAAATTGGTTTTTTTAAGGTGAAAACAAAAAAAAAAGTTGTGAGTATGTAAAAAATCGGTTCACGGATACCCCTACGTCTCATACAAAGATGGTACTAGGTTGAGATCATTTTTTCAAAATGGGAATCAATTCCCATTAATTTGGCAATACTGATTTCAAAAATGATACAGATTTGGCGATATCTTTTATAGTTCTCAAGTTATAAGAGAAAAACCAAAAACGATTGCCATAAACAGTAATATTTACTTAGAACTTTGCACTGACGGCTTTTAGGTTAAAACAAAGGTGGGATATCTTTCATAGTTTATAGGCCATTGGAGTAAAACAATTTTAAAAGTATAACTATATTGTTATTGAAAAGCATCCGAACTTATAACTTTTATCCTAAGAGGAATGAAATGGCGAATAAATATCAGTTACTTGCTCCCCTTCCGTGAAGGAAAGCTTTTACAACTAATACAATTATTGTAAAGGATTGCAAAATGAGAAGAAATAAAAATAATTTTTCCTGCAATAGATAAAAATTTATAAAAAAATAGTTCCGAAAAACTGCAGTTAAAACTTTGGATTTTGATTAACCATACGTAGTATACAAAAAAAATTTCGAAATTCGGGGACATGGTATATAAAAACGTTGGAAAAATTTTCTATTTTTACCAATTATCATTCT
This sequence comes from Tricholauxania praeusta, assembly GCA_949775025.1. NCBI lineage: Eukaryota > Metazoa > Arthropoda > Insecta > Diptera > Lauxaniidae > Tricholauxania > Tricholauxania praeusta. The sequence goes on from OX459028.1 coordinate 20,358,067, forward strand.
AATTTTTGAAACATCCGTACAATTTTTCTCCAGTCCCCTGTTTTGCGATCGTGGACGATTTTTGGGGAATGGGAACAAATTCCCTGCAAAATGAGGTTGTCGGCAATACTTTTTTGAGGAACATTTTTTGACGTTTCACGCAAATTTTGTTCTCCAACTTTTTGGCGAGGAATTTAATGATGAAAGGTTCAATTTTAGCAATATTTTGTAATTTTATTTAATAAAAAGAATTTTTTAAAATTTTTAAAAGATTTAGCAACACAAACAAAGAGCAATTACTGATATTGGTCCAGTACATGGAATCCAATTCGGATACAGTAAAAATCTTCATGAAAAGGAGTAGATTTCAAACTATCAAGCTATGCTATACTATATTTTAGGTGATTTTTTTTGTAATGTAGATAAATGCACTTCATTTTTATAAATATGCAAAATTACAGATAAGCTAATGTCAGATATGAAAAATGCAACTGTGATTTTTGGCTGATTGGAAGAAATTGGAAATATTTTGGCAGCTCTGACTGGATATGAAGTTTTCCATTCCACAATTATTTATGATCGCAAAATACTCCTTTCGAGAAACAAAAAAGTCCGAGTGAATAGTTTTCCTCCGGATATTCGTGATAGGGGTGATAAAGTCGAAAAAAAAAATAAATTGATTTTTATAAAGTGCAATATGCTACATTATCGCATTTTGCTTAAATAAAAAGTTTCATGGACTTAACTGAGTGCTGCAGCACTATGCAAATATACTGATGCACTTTAAGCCTCAAGTTAGAAGTAATATTTTTTTTCTAATTTTTTGAGTCACCTTAGAGTACAGTCAGTCAAAAAAAAAAAAAAAAAGAAGGTGATGATCATCGAATGGCGCGACAACTAGAATCACTTTATATGTAGGAACATACAAAGCCAACCAACAACAAAAACGAATATCAGTAATTGATATTCGAGAACGACAACGACAAAGTTGACTTGACTCAACTTTACAAGTAAGAAAGTGATGAAAATGGGCAGGTAAATCTTTCTCCAAAGATAATCATTCATTAGCTACTGTGTACGGGCTGGTCGAATGATCTGTAAGCCTTAGAGGCATTTGCAATGTATGAGCATTTTTTTTTTTTTGTATATCCATAAGATACCGAATACGAGTTGCCACAGCAGATACACTGTCGTTTATCAGTAGATTTTTATCTTGAAATGGATTTGGTTTTTAACTCGGATTCAGAATGGATTTATAAATTTTTCGCTGTTGTTGTTGTTGTTGATGTTTCATTAATGTTGGGCTTTCCATTGTTGTGAAAAATGAGCCGCAACGTAATTTCTCGTGTGACAAAGAGTAAGACGATTCTGTATCTAAAAGATATTGGTGTAGAGTGTTTTTTTCTTCCTTTGTTTCGAGCGTGGGTCTAATGCGTTCGCAACACAAAAGTTGGCTTTAATGGTAGCGAGTGATTTTACAAAAGTCGGTAAGGAATTCGTTGGCTGCTGAATTTATCGTTTTTTTGGCTTTTTTCTGTCTCTTTACCAAGATCCATTTGGTTTTTTTTTTTTATCTATGAGTACCAAATTTAGGCTTTTATGCATTGTTGCTTGTAAACATTTTTTTTCGAACTCTTTGGGGATTTTACACGCCTCAATTGACAAATTTCTAATCTTTATAATGAAGTGTTGCCGCAGCAGTAGCAGTAGCAACATGAGACTTTTGTTCATTTATGTTATTGTTGATATGAATAATTTTTTCTTTTCTTTTTAATTTTATAAAAATAATAAGTGATTTCTTGTGCGGCATATTCTGCTTGAATTTACTTTTTTTATGAACTGAACTTTTGGAAAGAGGATAAGCCATAATTTTTAATGTGCTTGTAGCTCTTTTATTTAATGAGCGTTTTTCTCATTGGATTTATGTGGGAATCTATTAAGTTAAGTGCCCGTATTATTATATGACATTTTGACCGCTATGTTGGGAAAATTTTTTTTACATATATACTTTTATTGTTTGTGTTTATGTTATAAATTTGATTGAAAATTCACTAAGAAAGCTTGTGATTTGTTTTACTGAACTTTAGCTTAAGTGTCAAGCCTGGGCATAACTAAAACTTCACTTAAGATTATACCGAAATACATATTGGTTTTAGTGAATGATTTCGAAAATTTTGTCTGATAACAAAAATAAACTATTGATATATCTTTTTCGAAAGTGTTTTTTAATAAATTGAAACTATTTTTCAATATTAAAATAGTATTTTACCTAAAATATTTAAGTGTCTAAGAGAGGTGATACATGATGATAGTCTTTCTGAAAAATATCTCTTCCAACGTCAATAAGCTAAAAACAATGCAAAAACTTCAAAACAATCTCTATTAATCAATCTCTATTATCTTAAGTCACAAATAACATGGAAAAACATCATATGTTCTCATTTGGAAATTGATAACAGCAGAAAGTGTGTCAAAATTTTTGCACGAACAGAGTTTCATGTACATAATTAAAAAAAAAAAATAAATCAAGTGCAAAATTAAATTTAAAATTTTTGGAGCTGTTTGAAGTTGGTCATGTTCGCAAACATAAGTGTAATAAATAGGCAGTTGAAAACGTTTAAGCCGTTGCCATAACAAAACATAATCGCATAATTTTTTTTTTTTGTTGAAAAGGTTTGTGAAGAGAAGAAGGGACATTTCAATAGTAGGCGGTGCCACGCCCCTAACAAGAAAAAACGTTTCCACGTTTGTGAGCAGGACATGCACTGGACTTCGACCGAAATACTTTAAAATGACCTCAGTGACTTTGTGTACATATTCTAGAAAATCGATTTTTTGGACCTCATAAAGCAGGATCACCCCTTAATTTGAAGTAGGGTAGATACGTGCAAAGTTGCATCAGTAAGGTTATATTGGGGTTTTATAAGGAGAACTATTTTTTGTCAGCGATGAATTTGAAAATATTGCCACTGAAACTATCCCAACAATTATCCACAAAAACATAAAATATCTAAAAAAGTCAAAGGAGAAAAACTTTTCAATTTAATTGAGTTTCATAACAGACGGCACATCCTTAATCCTTAATAGGCAAAAACCATTAACAATGCCACGTAACGACAACCGAACGACGAACAAGTGCAACAACAACAGCAACACCCCAATAAAAACCCACACATACAATGCAAAACTGGCTACCCACACATTGAACATTGAACACTATTAAAATCTTGTCGCATTACATCACCAACTAACAACGAATAACAACAACGGCAACAATAACAGGACAACAACAACAGCAACACGACGAATAACAATGTATGTCAATGAATGTCCTTTTTTTTTTGCCGCCAACATGAAAACCAACAATAGCAACAACATCAACAACAACATGAAAATATAACCAGTATAGTGTATATGTAACACAACCACATGTCGGGCAATAAAACGCTTTGGTTCCATGGTTGAATTTCAAGAAAAAAGGTTCACTTGTGAGTCTCGTCCATGTAAAACATTCAAATAAATAATGAAAATGTAATGAGAAACATCCATAAAGAAAACCAAATTTCAAATTTTTAAATCCCTTTCTAAGCCTTGAATGACAAATGAAATTGTCGTCATCATTGTCGTTGTCGTTGTCGCCGTCTTCATTGTCCTTACTCTCTATTAAATGTTATCCTGACAAAACACCAAAATGGGCATCTGTCTTGTACTTGGTTAAGGTTCTATCGTACTCACTCACATCTTTCGCACTCGTTCCTTTGCTTCTAATCCTTACAAAGTAACTAAAAAGCATCAAAATCCTAGCACTTTAGTTTGAAGTGTAACGCCCACTTGTGCTCCCACTCTCATCTCATTGCGTCTAACTTTCACTTGTGAATTCCCTTCTTTTCATAGTCAACTGCGAAATTGACTCGTACGCACGCACAACGTATGCGGTTCTGTTATTCTTTTGTCAGCCACCGCACCATCCCACTTTCTGGAATACATCTCCGATCATAAGCAAAGTCCTAAATGGAGATCCAATTACTTAAAATGTCGCCCATTGTTAGGTAAACACAAATTTGCATATTTACACTATTGGATGCGTAAATGTTTTGCCACCCTACCAGCTGTCGTATGGAATATATTGCAAGGATAAGACAAAAGACACAAGGAAAACTACTTGCATTGCGTTGTATTCCGATAAGTAAGTTTTGATGGTTTTGGATTGTTCAATTCGAGCTCAAAAATTCGAAAAACATTACAAAAAAAGAACCCAAATTAAAAAAAAAACATTAAATCAAAATTTCAAGTCCAAACTCTTTCTGGAGAAATTTGCTTGAAACAATGATTTCAAACCGGGCCAAAGAGTATCATATAAAATGTATGTGGAAGTGGAAAAATGAGCTCCAACATTTGAATTCGTGGAGAAAGAATACAAATTCAGAGTTCACTTCGATGACTAAAAAATATATATTTTTGGCAAATGGGAGACCCCTGATTACACTGCAAATGTACCTTGGAATTTTTAAGCCTTATATGTTTTCCTTTTTTTATTTTTTTGCATATAGTTTTCTATAAAACTTGACGTTATAAAACAAAAAACAGACACATTTTTCAATGTCAAATTCTAGAATGCATAAGATTTGTTCAAGTTCTGAAGAATTTTGTGTAGGATTATAGTTATAATTAAAAAAGAAAATCCAAATCAATGCAAAAACATTATATTTGGTTGAAAAATCAAAGATTTAATATTTCTCAGCTACATTGAAAATTTACCAGCAAAACCATAAAATATTGAAAATCGTTTTCGGAATTTCAATGCATACTTTGCATCTGGCACCTAATATAAAATTTTCAATTCAGAGAAAAGTTGCCATATAACATATTTGGTACAAGTCTGCAATAAAATAATAGGGAATTCCTGAAGTAAATTATTCACGACACAGGTATATACACGATATAATCTTTATTATCAGGCAAGCCAACCTACTAATTCAAAACGCGTATACCTACGCTCAGTAGAATATAAGCACGTCCATTTCACTTTGATTGTCAGTTTGAAACAAAATTTTTGCAAAAGAACTACGTTAACGGTGCGATTATAATGTCAACTTCAAAAATAAATCTAACTGAAGCTATCGATATTACTTTTCAGTTTCTACATGAAAATACAGTTGATATTTACAGAAAAACGAGAATATTCAGATATACGCTAGAAGAATTCAATGGTATGCTCTATGCCTATAAGGCAGGAGTAGTTAAAGAAGAAATTTTAAAATCTTACATGAATATGGCTGAGGATGATTTCAACAATGCAATTTCCGAGTACCATCATGGAGATAACAGAATCATTTCCATTCAAAGGATTTATTACATATTCAAGAGAGAATACTGCACAACATTGAGAGAAAAGAATAAAAGAAATCAAAAAAATTATTATCATATAGCTAATACAACTGAAGAAAGTGTAACTTTTCAAAGCTATATATTTGAACAGCAAAAGAATGTGTCAAAAGATAGAAATGAGCTATCAGAAGAATTAAAAAATATAACGGTGGAAAGAAACGAACTGTCAGAACAACTGATGTACATGACACAAGATAGAGACAATTTATTAGAGCAACTTAAGAACATGCTGAAAGAACAACTGGATAATATATCAAGAGAAAGGAATAATATATCAGAAAAACTGAAGCAAGAAAGAAAAGAGAGAAATGATATATCAGAACAGCTTGAGAAAGTTTCTGAACTAATTACTTATTACCGGAAAAACATCAAACAGCCGAAAAAATTATTGATCCGAAAAGAAAAACATACGACAAATAGTATTTCTGCATTTGAAAAGAACAGTGATCTATTAAATGTTAGTCTAAAAGAACGCTGCAAAGCAACTGAACTACAGATCACATCAAATGAAATAACGACATCAAATAAGGATCATACTGAATTACAATAGAAATGTGTTGACTCAACGGATCAAAAGCCTAGCGAGATCGTTGCAGCTATGCTTAGTGCTCATGCTAAAATATGTGCACCGAATGAATAACTGCGTATCCAGCAAAAAAACTGTAGAATTAATGCATTTACACAACTTGAATTCGAAGAGTTGTCTGAAAACAAAAATCCAGCTAATTTTAGTGTTATATATAATAATTAAGACAATGGTTCATGTAATCATGGTTTTTGTAATTTTTTGGTATTGTAAAATATAAAAAAATAAATATTTAATATGAAAATATCTTTGTTTTTATCCTATCCTCTTTTAGATCTCCATTTTCGGGTTCCAAGGAATGTGCGCAAATTCAAAAATTATTTTAACATGTAATCATTAGTCATTAAATACCTGATGTATCCATTAACATTTTTGTATATTGCTGGGGAAATGTTATTGGAATACCGAAAATACTCGACTTTTTCGTGATTACTCAATATTCGTTTTATGTGAAAATGTTGAGAAACTTTTGGTCAACAACTTTTTTTTGCTAATTAGGGCACAAAAATTGGCCTAAAAACTTAGTCATCAACAATTCAAATTACTAGTACTGCCACTAAAAAATTCTCGAAATCTCTTTATGGTGGAATTTATAAATTTAGATTAGCATCTTCGAAACACTCTTTGAAATGAATACTTTAAGGGCCAAATACAAAATACAAACCGTCTGCGTGAATCGGTCGTTGTATCGACATCAAAGAATAAATCTCTAAAATAATTCTTAGTTGTACCAAAAACTTTGTTAGATCAAGAATGTTGGAAATGAATTGGTCTTTTGGAAAAACATTTTTAAAATCAATAATTTCTTATAGGGTTAATGATATTTTCAGTTGAGTTTGAAAATTGGACATAATTCAAATTCCGATATTTTGATTCTCTACTTATCCTTAGGCTTGCATTAAAAAATGTATTAAATTCAAAGAAGGAATCTTCTATTTACTTAAAAATTTTTGAGTTTCCCCTTGAAAACTTTGCCAAAATTCAAAGAGGTGGAAGGTATCCAAGCCCATATCATTTTGGTTTTGATTTATTTTCGATTCACCCCATTTTGATAATGTCTAAAAAATGTTCAATAACTACAAAAATAATGGAAATCTAATGTATGATATTGATATAACATCAAACGAATAATTAAACTTTAATAGAATAAGAACTAACTACTATAATATATATATAATTTTTTATTAAGTGAAAACAGGGCTTATGATAAAGTGTTCAGGAGACCATTTTTCGAATACCATTAATTGGATTTACCACTTCCATAACAAATGTCAATGACATAAAATTCGGCTAGTGTGAACGTGTTTTATCAACAATATTATTTCTTTCATATTCACACTCAAAAAAAAAAGTGTTTGCCACAAATGATATAGATGGAACTACTTCAAGTGTTTGCGTGAAATAATAAAATGTTTGTCACAAAAACTTTTGATTTTACTTACAAAATAATAAAATTTTTTTTTGTCACAATAACTTTTGATTTTATTTACAAATTGATAGTTGAAAATTATTATACAAAACTACTCTTTAAAACTTAACATAACATAGAACACAGCCTGGCAACATCGTCATCGTTCTTTGCTCCCAAACACTTATAAACATTTTATATCGTATATGTACAATGCAAGTAACAAAAAAGTTATTTCGAATCAAAGCACTACAAAATATGAACATGAAAACTTTATAAATGATAAATCGTTTGTTGAAATGAATAAGTGTTTGGGACAAAAGATAAGTGTTTGTCGAAACACTTCCATAAATTGAATTGTTTGACTGAAATATTTGTCGTAAATAATTATATCATTTAGAAGCAACATTTTATGAAATGTTTTGTTAGAAGTAATTGAATCACTTGCCACAACTTAACATTTACTTGTGTCAAATACATTGGTTTTTCTTATATTGTCTACAAATACTTATAGTTTAAGACAAAAGTTAAGTGTTTGCTTGAAATAATAAGTGCTTATATTAAGCATTCGGTAATTTGCTACAAACGCTTTCTAAACAATCCTTTTTTTGAGTGCATACAAATATTACAAATTCGGAAGACAATTCACATATACTTAAGTGGTAGCAGAAAAAATATAAAGTCGCATTTCGGTTTGATTGCAACTTCTTCAAGGCAACCGAACTACACTGACAACTTTTTCGTTCGGCGAATGACTTAGGAGAAATCGGCGGAAAACTAATTACAGTTCAAGTTTCTTCGAGCAATTTGGGGTGAGTCGACCCCCGACAAAAGGGATCATTTAAAGCCATTATAGTAAATAAACCATTTTTTCAAAATTTTGAACAAATTATCGACTGGCCTAAGGGCTAAATAGCAAATTTTCAATTTATAATTCGAATGTCACAAAGTTCCAGAGTTCGTTGGCATTCGTTTGATTCAAGATCAATTTCAAAATATAAAATATTTTTTTTCTTAAACTGTATACTTCCTTCTAGCTTTGTGTATACTTTTAATTTAATTAATTTACTAATGAGTGAAACAACAAAACGAATTGTTGTTGATTCCTTGGTTCGTTGGTCAGAGTCAAAACTACACCAACGGCGTAATTTTGTGATTAGCAACAGACCGTGTAACTTTAATGTTGTTGTTGTACTGGTAACTTCAAAAAGCGCATCACCATTGCGAGTAGCTTCATTTGCAATTACAAGCATCGCAGACATCAACAACAACAACAGCAACAACAACAGCAGCAGCATATAGCAACAGCAATAACATGTTGACTTCCATTTTTGATTCTCCCGCATCATCACCATCATCATCAGCGTCGTCGTCGTCATATCATTGGAGGGTAAAAATGTTGCAGCAACAAGCTGCAAACATGAAAACTTCATGTTGAGCCCAGAGGCACCTTTCTGCCAAAACTCAAATGAGGCAAAACAAGCGAAGAGGTGGTAGCGTTGGCGGTGAATGTAGATGTGTCGGATACGGAGACAAAGCCAAATGTAATGCAAATAAAATGAACCTTCCAGCATAGTAGTGAAGATGAACTCTTGTTTGTTGGTTGTTATTCTTCTCGTCGTTGCTGCTGATAAAGTTTTATATAAAAACATGGAAAAAATCGAAACAAAATACGAGCAACATTCGAGAGGAGCAACAGGAAAACATGCAAAACATGGCAAACATTGAAAACATAACCTAAAAACTGCAAAAGTGTATAAAAGTCGTTCGTTCATTTGTTGGTTTGGTTTGGTTGCTTAGTTGAATGGGTTGCTTGTTGCCTGGTTGCTGCTGTTGCTGCATGTTTGGTTAACGGAACTTGTTTCATGGTATGTAGCAAAAGTGTTTAACAAAACCTCTGCCTATATCATATTGCCTCCGGGGAATTTGTTGCAGTCAGCCAGCCAGCCAGCCAACATTTGCATACGTACGTTGTATGTATTTGTTTTTGTGGTGATGTTTTCAAGTGGGAACAACAACATCATAATGGTAACATCATCGATAGTTATCAACAAAAATCAATAGCTTAAAATTTCGAATGCCTACAATCGATTATAGAAAGTTTAAATGTGTGATATAGAAATAAAATGAACAAACTCTACATTTTGATCATTTGTTTATTCCAACAGAAGTAAGATTTTTCAAAAGTTCGAAAAAAAAACATAAAGTACTGCGATCACATTTCAATTTTGAAATATATTTTGCTATTAACATTATAAAATTTAGCTCAAAATAGCATTTACCTCATAATAAATACAAATTTCATAATTTTTTTCTGTCGAAAAACCAACCATAAGGGGCTGCCCTTAAAAGACGTCCACAAAAATTTAGGAATTTTAGTCTCCTCTACTCTGCATGTACTTTTTTGGTCGATTGTATTATATACCCTCTCTCCCCATAAGAGACGTCCAAAAAGGATTATCCTGCCCTCTCCTTTTTTTTTTTGAATTTCGCTTTGTTTATAAATAAGAAAGAAAATTCAAATTTGATTTCTAAAAAAATGGATGTCCGAAAAAGCCTCAACCCCTGCACCCCCTGCTTGATTACTTTTCTCCGTTCTTACGGCTCCCCTCTCCACTGCGGCGGACGTCTCTTATGGACGACCCCTGAATAAATTTTTATACTTTTTATTAATAAAATATTGTGGTGTGCCTAGAGATAGTTGACCCATAATTTTGTAGTATTGCGGGAATTATTTCATTCGGTTTTACGAATTTAAGGGAATTGAAATACTTTGACGTCGGTGTTAAACTCTTCAATATCTCCATTTTTCTTAATATGAGTTGAGTGTAATTTCTCTCTTTATCAGCAAAGTGGTACACTGCAAACCTCAAGAGTTTCCTGCCTATTTTCAGGGTACGAGTCATCATCACAAATGAGTGTTGCGACAATTGGGTACTTGAATATGGCCATCCACAATTTTACTGACTGATTTCTCATCCTCATAAAAACTACAACTCAAACATCTTGTAGCGTTTTCGAAATCGTCTAGTAGTAGTCGCTAGAATCCAGATAAGTTTAAGTTGTCTTTTCTCTTAACTCTAAGTCGTCTGAGGTGTGGTGTTCACCGAATAGTTTATTCTCTTTCGAAATTGACTTTAGGGATAGAATACTTTTCTTAGTTTTTTTGGGATAAATTTAAGAAAGTATTATATTATAATTTTAAAGCTAATTCAACTGTCTTTTGTGACTTCTTACTGTGTGTAAACTATTTGATAAAGACTTGTGAATTTTTTTGAAAAGTGAATAAACATTACATTTAATAAATTGAAAAGTGTGCTTTTAATCGCATAGCAATATAGAAATTGAACTCGTGATAAGTGAATGTAATTTATTTAAAAACTTAATCACATAACAATGTTATTGGTTATATTGATGCTTGTCATTTTCTCTCCGTTTTTCGACGTTCCTTCATGTTGATCATATTTAGTCAGAAATGTAGCATCACAAAATAGACTAATAATAATAAGTCGAAAATGTTTCGATCAACCTGAGGTTTCAATTCCACTACGAACTTTTATTAAAGTGTTATTTAGTATATTTTGAATAACTTTATTTTCTAAATAGTTTGACAGTTGATGAAGAATATGTTAGAACAATGAGATAGCTTTCAGCCCATACTTCTATTGTGCTTCTATTAAACTCTACTTTACTATTTTTTTATATAATATGTTCATATAAATCCATAGTGAATATGTTAATTTAAATACTTTATTATATTGCATTTTTACCCTCAATTCAATGCCCAAAAACCTACAACATTCCCTGAGGGTTTTACATTGTTTCGGGTATCCTCAAAGTGATGTGGTAGACTCCTGCTAATCATCGCACACCATTTTAAGTAACAACACTATCTGAGTCATGTATCTCGGCTACATACAAATTTCTAATGATTCGCATACATTTACACGCACTTATTGTACAGACTCCACTACTCAAGGATTTTAAACTAAATGCAAACTTCAAGGAGAGCAAGGGGATCATCTCACTGGAAAGAAGTGATTTTCTAACTTTACGACGAGGGTGGCTAAGTATTAGAGACTTTTGCATTGCATGCCAGGACGACATGTTACGACATTTTAGTGGAGTAAACTTTTAACCTGAAGTCAAACCACTTTTGTTGCTGTGATACAAGAATGAAATATCAACACATACACATGTACGAAACTAACAGATAACAAAAAAAAAAACTCACACTCAAACTCAAACACAGACACATGCTCTGTTGGATGCATACAAGGACCTCGAACAATTCGAGGAGGACATGGTGAGAAAACATTTTGTGTTATCTTACACTCTCTTATAAGGTGTTAACTGTACATTGTGTGTCGAAATCACAAGAACAAGCAAAACTTTTCACCAACTTTCTACGTGCGTTTGTATGTGTATGTGTGTGGGAGGCTAAATGAATTTAGGGTTGCCAGTTGCACTTGAGAAATGGATCGATTTAACTATTTCTCTTCTCGAGGCAGAATTAAAATGTTTGCCAGTTGCTTTATTTTTATTTTATTAGTACTATCATCATAGCCGTCAACAGGAGGAGGGGGGAAGAGGAAGATTCCTCCCAATCCCGTAGATTTTCGTAGGGGCCCGTATATGTTCAGAAGTAATTTGATTTCCAAACGTTTGTAATGCTATGCGCATATTGCCAACCTCAGTTGCCAATACTGAATGGTGTTTTAGCTTTCTCGAATGGATAAAAAACCTTCGCAGTTCCTGTTTGGCCAAAGATGAGTGTGAGGATTAGCAACTCTTTGTTGGATTTGGATTTGGTGAGAAAATTGGATATGATCGAGGTCATCAATGTTTTTGCCTCTGCCAAAGCAAGGAAAACATGTATTGCGCAAATATAAAATGTTGATAAAAAAAAAGAATTTCTTATGAAGAGTTGGGCGCATGGTTAATACCTGGTCCAAATTTTCTTTCGACGGGCCTTGGTGTTTTTTGTGTTCTTTATACTCTGCAAAAATATAGAGCCCACACAAAAATCTTCCATCGTACACGTTCACTAGAAAATGATTTCGATTCTCTCCAACATTTCCCCGATTTATTAATTTCTTGCTGCAGTGTTCGCTTGCAAGATAATTTGGGATGATTACGTTTCACCTCACTCTGAGACTTTCGGTGAAATGCTTTTCGGCATTTGCTTTTTACATAAATTAGTCCTGGAGATGGATGGAGGATTTGCCAAAGACAATTGTTGGTAATAATGCAACATAACTCTGTAATTTTTTTCTCGATATTTTGCTCAAATTTCTTTCTGCTGAAATCCTCAGACACGGATAACACATCGTGTTTGTAATATACTTATAATATAGTTTTTTTTTGGTCTAAAGACTTTCCTGCTTGATTCGGTTCACTTTAAATCAGTTTGGCAACCCTAGGTGGGAGGATATCTTGCTTTCTTTTTATTTTCATAAAACTACAGCATATAAGTAGCAGTCAAAAAACAATGTTAGCATAGCATCGCACATACACGGAGGGCAATACAATGGTGCCTTAATGCATGTGCCCAGTGTTCGACGTAGACTTTGTTGTTCTAAAAGCTTAACAGGACGAAGACACTTTGGGCAGCAGCAGCAATAGCATAAAGACAAACTGTTGAGACTACCACTAACAAGGACGGCTATTGGCAGAAGCATTAAAAAACAAGAGTTTTCAGTTCATTGTCCGTGCAACATTGTTGCACCGAGGAAGCAACAAGCGTTTGAAAGGAAGAACGAGGACTTTGTTAGTAGGGTCCTTGTGAAACTTTTAAGCACAAAGTCGAATTTGAAGGGACCTTTTGTTTGTTTTTATGCAATGTAAAATCTAAAGTATAACCAATGGAAAATTTAGCATGGGTGATGTGTTCGGTTTTCATTTATAACATTTTTTATGTTCAACTCAAAAGCAACGTTTGATGTAAGAAAAAGAGGGGGTGCAATGCGAGGTTAAATTCAAAAAATTTAGAAAATAATTTGAAAAAAAAACATAATTTATTTTTAATCGACTGATTATATTTAATTAATTGAATATTTTTTAATCAAATTTAACAGCCAAAAAAATTTTTTTTCATGCAACTCATTTCGCAAGAACTGTTAAGCATTAAGTTAAATGTCAATTACTACCGCGTAATGGCCCTCGTCCACACTTTCAATAAAAGTGTCGATATTTTCAATAGAGCATGCGGTCCGCTCAGGCTCAGGTGTAAACAAATCCATAGATGATACAGTTTCTTCAAATTTTCGAACAATTTTAGAAATTGTTTGCTCTGACAATTCTTGCGACCTTAATCTGCTATTGAAGCTCGATACGCGGCTATAGCAGATCCACCATTTTTGTAAAGAATTGTTCAGCACCTAAACGATATATATTGGGAAATTGCTATCCTGAAACTAAGGAAATGCTACCTTGGATGGATTATATGTTTGACATTTGCCAAATAACAGAGCTTTAATTTTATGTTATAAAATAACTACAGTTGTTTTTATACCAATAATGCTCTATCCTTAATTTTTCTAAAACGAAGAATGCTCCCTATTCTTTCAGCTATTGAAATTGAAATTGAAAAACTTTCTGAGACGACTTAAGATATTTTGAATAGATTTTTTAAAGAAAACTAGACCGAACAAAAGGTGTGCAATTTCATTCAATAACACAGAAATTGACTTCACACATTCAGCTTAAAAAGTACAACAAAAACTGTCCAAACAGTAGCTACAGTAAAGTAGCTTGAAAAAAAAAAAATACAAAAATAAAGAAAAGGTCAAAAGGCCTAATCCAATTTAAGAGGTCGTTCCATACGATTTTGATTTTTTTTTTTTTTTAGTTTCCGCAACACAATGGCGATTATGATTTGAGTGCAAGTGTGTGCGAGTAGCGAAATTTTTTTGTGTATGTAACAATTGAGAAAAGAAAAAAGGTGTGATGTCCTTAATCTGTGAAAGTATAACGTCGAGAAATTCACACAATAAACTAATAAAAATGTCAAAACGCATCAACGCACCCATGGCATTCTATGGCGCAAAGCTTAAGATTTTCAATTTTTGCAGCATAGTGAAGAAATGTAGACGTAGGATATTTTGTTGCTATTGTTGTTATAATTTGATATTGGAGCGGCTTTTTCCTTTAGATTCTTGTCGCAGGAATCAACTACCGTAATGCGTTATGCTTGACTTTAGAATTCATTAATGTTTCATATGCCCATATGTAATCGGTTTGAGAAAAATAATAGTTCTCCTGCATTATGCCAATCCTATTAGTAACAGTGTGTATCCTGTGAAATAAACGTAAAAAGGACTTTGTCAACACATTGGCTGTAAACTTGAAGTGATTTGTTATGGACGTTACTTTTGTTATAAAAAAAGAGGCGCACTAAAGAGCAAGTCTTTTGTATTGTTCACTGGAACATATGCACACACGTGTCTGATTGGCTTAAAATTGTATTCAAGGATACAAACCGTGTGTATATATTTAGCAGTGGATTTTACAATCCCCTACACATGAATTAGCCGATAGGAAAAGTATGAGCTCTAAATTTATTTTACCACGTTTTGGTTATTACATATACAGCTATGGACAAAGAAATAGCACACTTCTACAATAATTTGTTTTACATAACTTTATCGCATTATTTAAAAAGTACTTACTTACTTACTTGGGTGGCCATAACAACCCGTTACCGGGTTACGGCCGACCTCAAAAGCTCTCTCCAGGCGCCTCTGCTTTGCGCACGCCTTCTCCAATCATTCACACCAAGCGTGGATAGGGTTTCCTCGGCTTGGTCTTTCCATCGGAGGCATGGTCTTCCTCTTCGTCGTCGCCCAGCGGCTTCCGCATCAAACACCTTTTTCGCCGGAGCTTCTTCGTCCATACGCACAACATGTCCCAGCCAGCGCAGACGTTGAATAGTGATGCGCTTGACTATGTCAATGTCAGCGTAGAGCTCGTACAGTTCGTGGTTCATTCGAATACGGTAGTCGTCGCCGACGTGAACAGGACCGAAGATTTTGCGAAGAATTTTTCTCTCAAACACCCCAAGCGTGGCTGCATCAGTCTGCGACACAACCCATGCTTCTGCGCCGTAAAGTAGCACGGGTAAGATGAGCGTCTTGTAGAGTGTCAGTTTTGTCGGGCGAGAGAGGTCTCTACTACTCAATTGCTTACTGAGACCATAGTAACACCTATTAGCAAGAGTTAGTCTTCGCTTTATCTCCAGGCTGACATCGTTTTGAGTGTTCACGGCGGTGCCAAGATAGGTGAATTCCTTGACAACTTCGAAAGTATAGTTGTTCGCAGTAACAAAGGATCCAATACGCCGCGTCTCCCTGTTTGTGGACAGCATATACTTTGTTTTGCCCTCGTTCACCGTCAAACCCACTTTCGCTGACTCTTTTTCGATAGCAGAGAACGCAGCAGTAACATCTCGCTTACAACGTCCAATGATATCAATATCATCAGCATACGCAAGGAGCTGGACACTTTTGTAGAAAATAGTGCCATTACGATGTACACTGGCTCTTCGCAACACCCCTTCCATCACAAAGTTGAAGAGGTTGCAGGATAATGGATCGCCCTGTCTGAAACCTCGTTCGGTATCAAATGGTTCGGAGAGGTCCCTTCCTACTCTGACGGAGCTGGCTGTGTTGCTCAACGTCATTCTGCAAAGCCGCACCAGCTTCGCAGGTATACCGAACTCAGACATGATGGCATACAGGCAATCCCGTATCGGGCTATCGAAAGCTGCTTTAAAATCGATAAAGAGATGATGGGTATCGATCTGTTTTTCGTGAGTTTTTTCCAGGATTTGACGTAGTGTGAAGATCTGGTCTATGGTGGACTTACCAGGTCTAAAGCCGCACTGATAAGGCCCAATCAGTGTGTTGGCAAACGGCTTAAGTCTTTCACACAGTACAGTCGACAGGACCTTGTAAGAGATGGCAAGAAGACTGATTCCCCGGTAGTTAGCGCAGATTGTCGGGTCACCTTTCTTCAGTACAGGACAAAGGACACTGAGATTCCAATCGTCGGGCATGCTTTCTACTAGCCATATTTTGCAGATGAGTTGATGCATACACCCTATCAGCTCATCGCCGCCGGTCTTGAACAATTCAGCAGGCAGGCCATCGGCACCAGCCGCTTTGTTGTTCTTAAGTCGTTGGATCACAACTCGTACCGAGTCATGGCTAGGTGGTGGTACGTCCACACCATCGTCGTTGATTGGTGGCATCGGGTTAATTTCTCCAAAGGCGGGATTGGTGGAGTCATCGCCAGCAAGCAGCTTGGAAAAGTGTTCCCTCCATAATCTCAGTGCACCCTGCGTATCCGTAACCAGATTTCCATGTTCATCTTTACAGGTTGATGCTCCGGGCTTGAAACCTTGGGTCAGACGCTTGACTTGTTGGTAAAATTTTCGAGCATCATTCCTGCCCCGTAACACTTCGAGTTTCTCACGCTCGTGCCTTTCCTGCTCTCGTTTCTTGCGTCTGAAAAGGCGCCTCTCATCCTTTCTCTTTTCCCGGTAGTTTTCGTGCACGGCTCGCGTTGCTGCTGACTGCAGGGTTCTTTTGTAGGCGGCGTTTTTCACTGCAGTAGCTTCGCGACACTCCTGGTCATACCATTGATTTCGCGGAAGTGGGCGTCGGAAACCAATGACTTCCTCAGCGGCAGAGCGCATGGAGCGGGATATATGCGCCCAAAGTCCACCGGCATCATCGGGTAGAGAGTCAGGTTGAAGGAGCAGTTCTGAGAGGCGAGCGGAATAGGCTTCGGCCGTCCGATGTGATTGCAGCTTAGCGACGTCCAGCTTTCGTTGCGTACCAGAGCGTACATCCTTTGCATTGCACAGCCGCATGCGTATCTTGGCTGCAACAAGATAATGATCGGAGTCAATATTGACTCCCCGGAACGTACGAACATCTAGCACGCTCGAAGCATGCCTTCCGTCGATCACAACATGATCGATTTGGTTGCGTGTTTTCTGATCAGGGGACAGCCAGGTGGCCTTGTGGATATCGAGGTGTTGAAATCTGGTGCTACTTACTACCATGTTTCGCGCCGCGGCGAAGTCGATCAGCCGTAGACCGTTGTTTGAGGTGGTCTCGTGAAGGCTGAACTGACCGACAGTGGGGCCAAATATACCTTCTCTTCCGACCTTTCCGTTGAAATCCCCGAGTACAATTTTAACGTCATGGGCCGGGCAGCGGTCGTATACTTCCTCGAGTCTCGCATAGAAGGCATCTTTGACAGCATCGTCCTTTTCCTCCGTCGGGGCGTGCGCGCAAATCAAGCTGATGTTGAAAAATCGAGCCTTGACGCGGATCGTAGCCAACCTTTCGCTCACAGGTGTGAACCTGGAGATATGGTGGCGAAGTCTCTTGCTTACTACGAATCCGCATCCCAATTCGCGCCTCTCCGCATGGCAGCTGTAGTAGATATCGCAACTTGCTTGTTTAGAGCAACCTTGTCCTATCCATCTTATTTCCTGGATGGCGGTGATGTCAGCCTTAATTTTTCCGAGGGCATCCGCCAATTCGATAGAGGCACCTTCCCTATTGAGGGTCCGGATATTCCAGGTGCATATCCTTAAATCATAGTCCTTTTTTCGTTTGCAGTGGTCGTCAACGTTGAGGGGTTCATTTTCCGAGGCTTTTTTAGTCTTCATTGGAGTGTTTTTTTTACGTGGCGGGTACCAAACCCTGCGCACAACCCAGTTTACTTCCAGGGAGGACACGCTGCACACATTCGCTCACTATCTCAGCGGATGCGGAGATAGCTACCCAGATGGAGCCGCGGGGAGGCTGTGTGTCAACTTGCTAATGGTTGGCTCAGAGATCGCTCTGGCAATCCCCAGGTGGAAAGCAATCAGAAACTTTACTCTGATCAACCAAAAGCCAATCCATCCATTATTTAAAAAGTACGCAAAAAAAATTTTAGCGCTATACTTTGCACTGCAATCGATGAAGAAATTTTCATTTCAAATTAATCGAAAGAGTAGCAGAATTTTCTCACTGAGTTCATACATACTTAGATATGGCGAACGATACCAACTCTTAGTCGATAAAAATCTGTACAAGACTTAGAAATGCATAGAATTTTGATTTGTACTCCGAAAAAATCTGTACATTTCTTATTCTAAGGAGTGTAATAGCTAAGACCAACGGTGGCTTGCAACAGAGTAATCACGGTACAATCCTGATAGGGGATGTGTTTTTGGTTTTTTTTTTCGGAATATCATACAAAGTGTTATGGACGTAGATGAAATTGTGTGGGTGGTGGGCGTGACCGGATATCCATTTCCGCTAAAACAAATTCTGAAATATATATAAGCAAATGTTTCTGTAGAAGTTCATCTGAAAACAACTCAGTGTTTCTTTTGGTGCCTGGATTATATTCCCATGAAGAAAAAATCAATGATTTATAAAGATTACTACATTTATTTTATTTGCTTTTTTTTAAATAGTTTTGATTTAAAAGATTTCTATCGAAGGTACCTACCTGTATTAAAACAAAAATAATAAACTTAAAAAAACATTAAATACCAGCGCATTTCCCATGCATTCATTCAATTTAACTAAACCATTTTAATACAAACAACTAATTTAGATAATTTTTACGACAATTACTTTCACCCCATAATCTCGTGATGTCTGTCAACATTCCTCTATAATAAATATAAAAAAACGAAGAGGAGCTCCCCCTCTTGGCAGCCGACTGAAGTTGAAACAAAATTTTTGTAATAAAAAAATAAAATGAGTAAATTAATTTCGGTTTCCAAAATGAAAAAAGAAGCGACACATAAGCTACAGCTACAGTTAAGTAGCATGAGGTTTTCTTTATTTTTTTAATGTAAACAAAACTGAAGTTAAAATGTCACATTTAAACGTCAATTTGACATTTGCATATTATCTATTGAATGAGCCCAGGCAGCGGTGCATGATGATGCTGTTGCTACCAAAAGTCATAAAATAAAAATAAAGATTTTAAAAATACCAAAAAATAAAAAAAGAAAACGAAATGAAATGAAAGTCATTTGAAATTTTACGCCGCCAATTGACAGCAATGAAAAGACGTGAGCGCGCGTTTGACAGTTGCTTTGACATTTGAATAATTGTAATAAATGTGTGTGTGTGTTTGGGTAAGAAGTATTAAAAAACCATTTCATTTTACAGGAGCTACGAGTGCGCTGCTTATTAGAAAATGTCTTATTTTTGCTATCGAATGGATTTCGATTTGCTTTATTTGAATTTGTCGTCATCGTCGTCAGTGAGCAGGAAGTAAGTGGTGGAAGTGTAGCTTTGTGACAAATCAAAGTGGCGGCAATATCGCCTCACAATGGCAATAGTGTTCTTTATGGTCTTTACAACCGTAGACGATAATTATTGCATTGCTTTGTAGGTACATTTGTATCTTGTAGCTTTAATATGTGTTCTCACAATATGACACCAAAAACAGAGCTTAATCTACACTTTTTTGGTCTAATTCTGGGAATCAGAAATGATTTCTATATCCGTCTTTTATGGACCAAAACGTATGATCACAAAATTAATGGTATTGTGAAAATAAGTCTCAAGTAAACCATAGTCAAGTCGAGTCAAATCGAAAAATTGTCTTAGAGCTATGAATAGAAATGGACCCTTCACTTTCCACAGAACTTCTGTTTTCTTTTTCCATTCCCTATCCACTTTCGAAACTTGACAGCAAAACTTCGCAGCAATTACAGCCGTGGACAACTAATTAGAAACAGTTTATCCTCTTGGCTTTTACCACCTTTAAAAAAAATTTTTTTCCATACAACGGTTGTTGCAGTTGTTGTTGTTGTTATTATACATGTGCCCTTTTGCGGTTTATGTGTTTGTTTTATTGAAGAAGTGACCTTTGGCTAATGTGAAAATTAAGAGAAGTTCAGAATTTGACTGGCCATCTAATTAGAAACAATGAGTTGTGTTCCAGTCAGTAGCAAATTTTTGTACCTTGAACTTATTTTTCTGGTAAGTTAAACAGTAAGTCAGTTAGGAACATTTATGGTGCTAATCAATACTTCAACACTTTTAAAAGAATAAAAAACGTGCGAAAAAAAAAACGGACCCGTAAAACAACGGATGAAAAGTTTCTCAATTGGCTAAATTGGACCCCAAAATAACTCCTGGGAAGATTCAACGCCAAATTTTGGATCAAACTGATGCTATGATATCTACTTGTACTGTACGGAGACGTTTGGTGGAATCTGGGCTTCACGAAAGTGCTTCACGCAAGAAGTCTCTAGTGACGAAAAAATAGAAAAAAATAAGGATTCACTGGAAAACTAGATAGTTTTGCTAAGAATATGATATCTAAAGTCAAAGCTCCAAAGATCAAACAACCTACTTTCAATCCATGTTGCCAACATCTTCAGAACCTCAAATAAGAAATGTTTGCCAGTCTTTCAATAGCATCGATCCTTATCAAAAATCTCGTTTGTGCCCAAATCCTTGCAATACCATTTTATTCAAATTAAATACTTAAATAACTTTTATAGGGTTTCACAGAACTTGCAATTGTCAATAGTCAAACAAAGAATGGCAGGATGCAACATAAAAGTGTTGGCTTTTATCCGCATACTTCACCACCACCACCAAGTACCGAAATGGACAGACGAATTTCCTTCCGCTAAATGCGTTAAGCCAGTTGAAACTTTTCTTAAGTCACTTCAGTAAAGCGAAGATAAAGAACGGGACAATACATCCGCGAATTCTACTTATTCCATTTGGTGCGCGAAATTTTAATTTAACTCAATTCTTATTTTCATTAGCATATAAAAATGTAAATCGTTTACTGTGCAGCAGCAGCGTACAGTAGAGCAAATTGTTGTGGAACTTTGCAAAATTCAAACGTTCATTCCTCAGAACATTCCACTCTACTGTGCAACGCCCGAAAGGAAGCGCAGAACATTTTCGCGGGTACAAAAAAAAAAAAAGCGCCACAGGGTGTTGCTAGTGAATTTAAATTAAGTGTTGAGTTATTAGAAGTTTGGGGGGAGGGGAGGGGGATGAATAAAAAGTCAGAAAACTCTTCGCTGGTTTTTTTTTTGTTGGTCACAGCGCTTATTCGCGAAACGGGCGGTTCGCTGTGTTTTTAAGCTGTCGTGGATTTTTGGACAAAAGGGATTTTCAGACAAAGCACCACCCCCCCAACTTGCTTACACCGCGACCTCTCCTAAATACCCATTCTTAAAAGACTGCTCACACTTTACAACAGTCGTTTGTTTGTAGTTGACAATGGCTGATGATGCCCATCTTTTGCGCCATGTTTGTTTTTGTGTTTGTCTCACTACGTGTTGTTGTTGTTGTTGTTGTGGGTTGTCTAACGCCACTCATTTGATGCTCTGGCGGTTTCAACTTTATTGCAATCGAAGCCACAGCAGCTTAAAAAATGTAAATCATTGTAAATGTGATCCGGGTGCGCGCGGTTGGTTGGATTGGCGCTTAAGCGCTGGGATTTGCATTCCACATTGCGCTGAGTTACTTTGATTATTAAAATTCGCATCAAGTTGCTGCTATAAATGCAAAAAAATAACCGTTGCGTGGTGTGAGAAGCTACACTGCAAAACGTTTTTATAAATTTTTCTTTAATAGAGCTATATATGACGCTAACGTAAAATCAATGCCATAGTAAACCCAACGGTGGGCATAAAGTAGTAATTGGATTCAAACTTATGTGTGATACCTATGTTGATATTTTTCTATCTCTATAAGTGTGTGTGGAATGGGTGTATCGAGGTCTAAGGAAAAAAAAAAGTTTTCTTATTTTGAGAAATTACCTGGAGTATTCAACAAGAAAAATCCCCAAAAATCAAACTTTTATCATAGCTTTATTTTCTGATGTCCTTCCGTCATATTCAAAATATTTTTAAAAAGATCATTGAAACCAGGGAACAAAATATTGTGCTCGTCGAAACCTTTCCAAAAATGTTTTGCATTTGACAATCCTACAACAGACAATAAAGTTATAGCGAAACCTGTTTCGATGCTTTTCAGAGGGAGAAAAAAATGTGCGGTGATACTGAAACAACCCCAATGTTAAGTTCTAAAAATAAGGGGTGACCCCTTAGGATTATTGTTTAGAGCTGAATCGGAACGTGTCCATTATGCTCGTATATAAAAAAAACAAGGTGACCGAAGAATCTGGAAATATAGTTTCGGAAATGGGGGCCAAAAACAGTGAGGGTTCACAAAATAGAAAAATAAAACGCACAAAATATTAATGTCACTAAAAATTTAATTTCGGTATCATATCCTATCATTTTCACGAAGAACTTCCTCAAAAAACTTTCAACGTCTTCCCATGGGAAAACGAATTTTTCTAAAAGATCTTTGCGAACCTGTAGCAGAGAATTATAGGTATGGTAAAAAAGAGATGGGCGTCAATAACAATAAGAAAAGTTTTACAGTTGAAGGTATAGAAGCGACCCTTAAGGCCCTTCTGCAAATCGACAGTTTTATTAGAGACGGTACCTTTTCAGATAGTTCAATTCTAGAAGAGATTTTTCCGTGAAACATAGTACGAAATTTTGCTAATTTTTATTAATAAAAAAAAAAGAAACAAAGTCATAAATCTCAAACCCAATAAAGATGGTAAATTTCTCCAAGTGTAGCAATTCGTTGCCGCATATCTTCAACTGAGATAGTTGCCATCTTCTTGTCGTTCGGGCGTTATAATCGACAGGGATTTTGTTAAAAATTGGTCAAATTAATTTTCGGGTTGAGTTTATTTTTTTTTCTTTTTTGTGTCTTTGTAGCTATCCCATACTTCATAGAATCCAGCACATCCTTTAGATTTGAGCTGAATAAAACGTCTTTGGGCGATTGCTGTTTTTCTTTCTTGCAGTCAGTCGCGACACAAGAAATTTGCATTTTATTCTTTTTTCCCCCATCTGCAGATGCTGCGGTCAACAAACACTAAAGTTTGTGGATCCTAATGTAATTTAACTGTGTTTGGTTGGCGGCCAAAAAAGGATTTCGTGGTGGTGTGGGTGTATTAAGTCATTAAATGGCATTTGTTTCACAAAATTGAAATAATGCAAATTTGCAAGCTTAACAACAAATCCACCAAATATTTTACAATTCTAATTAAATTATCAACATGAATGCCTGGAAAAATTGAAACTTCATAAATGGTGATGATACTGACGATAGAGCTGGATAATGGTAGCATTTAAAGAAATCTTTTGAAAATTTGTAATTATCATTTAAACTGGGCATTTGTTCTATTTACAACTATGAATAGCTAAAATAAATATAAACTTTTAAATGCGGCTTCACCTGGCTGTCACGTGGTATTGGCCTCTTTATTCTTATTTTCTAAGGATAATAAATTTTGTTGTGAATGCACTACATTTCAGTCAATTAAAGGGATGTCTAAATTTTGAACTATTACCATTAGGATTTCTCAAATAATTGTATGGCATTGTTATTTGCTTCATGCAAAATTGTTGCAAATGTCAAAGAATGAATTGTTTTTTTGTTTCGGACGGGTGATGCTCTACATGCTGTGAGATTCCTGTGGATCATGTTGAACTCATGCATATTTATTTCTATTTAGTATTGTGGTCATGGTTATCAGAAGGACATAAACAGCACTAAAGTTGAGGGCATTTGATGACCTGCTGTGTTAAGGTTGTATGCTAAATTACATGGAAATATAATGGATTGATAAATTTATATGATATTGGATATAGGATATTGGCCTTTTTTACTTAAGTGTTAAAAATGTATGCTTATTGTGAATTATATGTACAAATCTAGCAAGCACATACACTTAACTATGTTGACGATATTGAAGATAGTCAGTTTTTCTTATGTTATTGATCCTAAAGGATTTTTTTCCGCAATATTAACAATATTAATGGGTATGGGAAACGTTGATCGCAAGTTAATTATTTTATGAAACCATTAATGAGGTCCAAAATAAGCACTATATCGATCCTATTTTTCTTTGAGATATCATAAGTTCAAATTTACTTTGGAGGTCTCCATACAAATTTACAGAAGTTTCAGTAAGGCAGAATAACTGCAAAATGTGTAATGAATTTCAATAAACGATATTTCGGAGAAAACAAAGAATAAAGATAACGATATAACTGAAAGTCAGTTTTGGAGAGGAAGAGTATTTCTTTCAGACCAGATCAATGATATATAACCTCAAAGATCTGAAAAATCGAAAATCACAACCATCAAATGAATTCTGACCTTGGATTCGAATTCAGCGTAGCAAAAACTTTCGACAAAATATATTCTATATATATATCTTCATAACCAGAGGTTTGACCAAATGTTGTCGACCTTTGTTATATAGCACATTGAAGCAGTAACGCAACTAGAGAGGGATAGCTTGCCTCGAGCGGAAAATTGAGTCATTATTATTTGTAAATATTATTCAGAATTAAGATTTATCAGAACTGAAGAAAGAGGATATAAAAGACACAAGAAGAAGAAAACGAAAAGGAAGAAGACGAAGAAATAGAAGAAGAAGGCGAAGAAGAACAAGAAGCAGAAAATGTATAATTATTAATATATTCTTACAAATACAGATCCAAGCAACCGAAATTCAATCAATAAATCAGATTTAAATTTTCATTCAGTAGAGTCACCCTCGAGTCGTTAGCCAGTTCATACATTCTATGCAAAACTCTCAACAACAGCAGAATTAATCGGGAACATGAAAATGTCTGACGGGATCAAGTCAATACGGTGTTTCGTCGATGACATTCGTTGAATTTTTGGCTAAAAACTTTAGCATAATACAATGTTGCATTGTTAACCCATTAACGCCGGCTCCTTTATTCGTGGACATGGAGGGTTGAAACTTCGAGGAGGATGTCTTAGGGACACTCGTAAACTCGCGCACAAAAAATTAGCCCCCTATCCCTACTCACAACCCATGTGAGGGTGGTGCGTTTTCGCACCCGTCGGCGTTAGTGAGTACATTTTTACTAGTGGAAAGAGTGGTTATGAAATATGTGGATTATAAAAGAAATTAATGAATCAAGCCAAAGTTTAGATTAGATTTATTTAAAAAGTAGATAATAAATGCGTGTCGGAACATATTAATTCAGAGTTTTCGACAAAATATAGAAAAAAGTCATGAATATTCACTAGAAAGCACGTTATATCTAGTTCCCGTCATGATATGCCACTTTGCTCTTGGCACAATAGTAGATGGTGTGGAAAGCACAGTAGCAACAGCGGAAGCTATTTGTCGTCTTTTCACTGTTGTGGCCAATGTTATTCACTCCCAATTGTGTTTGAGAGGGTGCATCTTAAGTTTTGGGACTATGATGATGTGCCACTACCTCACTTTGCGCCAAGGAGTCAGTCTATGTTGCGGAATTCGAAGTGGCCCATCTGCCTGAATTCCAGACCATTTTTATCAATGGCCAATAGTATTTTTAACCACGAAGAAAAATCGGGTAATTGTTCATTGCATTGTCGAAAAGATCAATGCCTCGCTTTCGTTTGCTTTATTGATGAATGATGTCTGGCTCCTCAACCATTACTATCTAACGTTGATTTCTTTTATGACGCCACACGCGATGTTTCGGTTCGACTTGCAGATAATTGGACAACACAGTTACGGGCTGCAATTAAGTAAATAAACCAATCAATGTCGTTCCAACGAATTGGTGACCATCAATTTTTTGGACGGTGTCTGAGCAAGGGCAAGTGCGACCACCCGTTGCTCCAAAGCAAATTGATAGGGTATATTGTCGTCATTGTTGACGTCCGGGTACTCAACATACATTTCTGTGGTACCAAAAATCTCGGGCATACTTTCCAAGGCACCATCAGTATCGGTAGGCCCATCATCATCACAGGATATGTGGTCGTCTGAGACATCTACAATATCCGTCAAATCTTCCACAGCATCTGGCGGCGAAACAACTATAACAATAGCCAACACGTTCGACAATTGTCTTTGGTCTTTGCGGCTCGGTTTCCTCATCAAATTCATGAATTAAAAAGGCTTCCATTCTTGAAATCACACGAAATACGTCGCTATAACTCTCCCCGAAAACACAAACATTCACAATCACAATCGTTTGTACAATTACAACCGACTGATGCGCAAAAAACGCATAAAGTGCAGCTGCAAAATTTTCCCTAGTAAAAATGAATTCTCTAGCGCCGATGGATGCGAAAACGCACAACATGTACCTGTGCATAAACAGTAACATGTAGAAACTTGAAATTATTATGAGATATACATAGGCCCAATGGCTACCGATCCTCATCATTATAAATTCTCTAAATATTTTTTTTCTGTGTGTTTTCTATGTTAAAATGGTTATTTTTTCACATGACGGAAAACCTGCATCTGACGATGACGTCATATGACTTACCTGTCCAAGACGCATATGTTGTCCCGTCCATGTATTATCCACATCAAAAGACGGCTAAGCGATATCTACCACCTAACATTTCCTATGAGTTTTCAATTACACCTCTGTTTTATGTTGCGTTTTCGCACCCATCGGCATTAATGGGTTAAGATGCAAAATCTATGAGTTCTTCTACAAATCTGTTCGTTTATGTTGAAAAAAAAAGAAAAAAAACCATGCAAAAATTTTCGCGGAAGAAAGCACTTCACTAAAGTTTTGCCAATATCTTCTTCCAAGCCCTACAACAATCAATTAATATTTCATTTAGAAAATAAGTTTAACAAATTAAGATTTTTAGCATTTCATAAAAAAAAGTCATATCGCTCAAATCTTTTTCTGCAAAATATCTATGTGGATAATAAAATGAAACTAAAAAAAACGAAAAACTTAAGTCCAAGCCGATCAGACAGAATACAACATCAATATTTGCATTTTATAATCGAAAACATAATACCAACCAGATGTTGGGAAACAGAAAATAATACAAAAACCGTAAAAAGTGCGCGAAAAATCAACTACAAAAATATCCGCACTATCACAATGCAAATCCTTTGAAAATTTCCCAAGTCCATGATTGAATGCGAGAAGATTCCCACCCAAAATGCACGCAGTATCCCAGCGGTGACAACTTGTTATAATGCAATGATGTTATTTTTATGCCTTTATTGTTGTTGCGGCTGCAGCTTTGTTTGCTGCCAGTGATGGTGCTGCTGATGATATTATTTGCATGCTGCTGCACAATGTTGCATGTTGGTTATTGGAATATCCTTTTTGTGTGGCTTGAATGCGGCGGCATGGCAGCAAATAATGTGGTCAGCCGCAGAAAACCCACACAGAGAAATAATCGCTGAACTGTAAACACGTGGAAAAACATTTTCCATTATGAAAATTTTAGTTTAACAAACTAATTGAGTGAACGGCATGTTGGACAGACAGACAGACAGACCCTTTGACTGCGTGGACAATAGACGTTGAATGAACCAAGCCAACATATGTATGTACATATGACACATGTGTGTAGGACTCACAAAAGGACACTTTGCAATGTAATTATGTTTTCACTTTTAAGGATTAAATTGTAGGAAAATATGCAACGCTAGGTTGGACCGTATTTTCAGTTTTCCAAATGTAACATTAAAGATTAATTTCTGGAGAAATGGAAGAATAGTAGACTCAAATTTTAAGGATTCGCGAAATTTGTTCCGAATATTTTTAATTTTGTGTAGAACTGTTACTTTTTTGAATGTTCTCAACTGTTTTAGCCAATTCAAGGTCCACTCTAATATATTATTGCCATTGCATATATGTAAATGCAAATGTATGTGTGCGTCCTGTCAACATTGACAATAACGTTGGTGTTGCTGCTGATGCTCATGTCCGGCATTCTGTTTGTCATGTAATTACAAGAGCGTACGCGTGGGCACATTGGAATACCTGCCATGTAATGTACAAAAACAAAAAGTCCGCACTATTCATGGCAACCATATGGTAACGCTTACAATTTCCTTCCTTGATTTTTATTTTGTACGCTTGCGCATGCGCTGTTTAATTTACCATAATAATTGCTTGGCTTAAAATACGCAGCGCGTTTTGTTTGTAGAGATTTGAGAAAATCCCATTTAGAAGCCTAAAGGATGTTGATACAACGTAATGTGTTGTCGTGTGTCCTTGTGGCTTAGCAGTATAAACAAAACTTCATAATCACTTAAAATAACTTACAGTACATAGTTCTGCGTAGGTGTTGTTTGCACAGTTAATGAATAAAAATTACTAATATTTATTTAAGTAAACAGATATTAAATGAGATATGGCTGAGCTGTGGATTTTAAATTTAACACATGTATGCAAATGGGTGTGGGAAATTACAACCGCAAGATTTATCCCCGATTAACTTAGGTAAAAGTAGTTGATTGGGAAAAATTTTCACTGGGAGTTTTATCGTCAAACTACTGGGTATTCTGCAACTTTACTGACATTTCACATACTTAAATTTGGTGGACAAGTAAAAATTTGATTCGTGTTAACTGGCGAAATCGCATGCTAGGACATGGCAACTTATGTAGAAATAAGAATTTGCATAGGGTACTTTGGAGGTACCACGTTAAGTGATGTGATCACATTTATTTTAGATACAGTAATGCCTGTTAACTTATCTATTTTCTTAATACCACTTTAATCGGAGATTTTATAAACTGCGATTATATCTCGAGTTAAATTTGGTAACTTATCTCTGAATTTATTGAGCATTGGGAAATCTCAGTTTAACGAGAAATGCAGAGAGAATCGTGTGGGAAAAGAGTGACAAAAACAAAATTTGTAAATAATATATTTTCTGAGAAAATCGTATGGGAAAAGAGAGTGACAAATTGAGTTAAACAAACATCAAACGTAGACGAGTTAACTTCGTTAATCTGAGAAATTTCTCGTATTAACTTTAATCGACGATTTGCTCGTTAATAGCCGATTACACGACATAAGTTATCGATGGCGATTAAGACAAAATCACAGTTTAAACTACGATTTAATTGAGATAAGTTAACAGGCCTAAGTGTTTTATGTTACTGGTCCTTAATTGTCACATTTTAGTTTATTTAGCTCCCACTAATGGAGGTTATGTTTAGTAAAGAGTGGTGACTTAGCAAACACGCTTGAAGCCCTAAGTAGCACTAACTGTGCTATGTGTTTTTTTAATAATAATCATAGAGTTTAGCTATTATATCTTTTAACATTCTTAGCTATTGTAAAAGACTATTAAGAAAAAAATATTTTTTGTAAATATCAGTTAACATTTGAATACCCTACCGTGAGCCTACAAAACCGCCAAAAAAGTTGTCAAAAGAATTTAAAAAGATAAACCTTAGTATCAATAGAAATTTAATCCAATCAGATCTGTTGAGGTAGTTAAGCAGAGATCGAATTTAATTTTCGGCCAATTCGCTGTGATTGTCGAAGATAACAAAATACCTAAGTTTTGGCTACGGCCGGAAAGTTGCAGAGATCAGCAGATTCTTTCGCGTTTACGTTCAGATAACTACGCAGAAATGGCTGATTGGAATGCCTAATTTTTCAGCATACTTGCCGATAATCCAGTGAGAAGGACTAGTTGCAGTGATTCTCGCGATGTCACTGCGGCTCTTGGATATTAAGTTATGTAGAAGAATTAAAATTAATATAGGATGGCCCTAGTGCCATTAATGCCTTACAGCGTCTTAGGGACCATCAGCTCTTTTCTGCCTTGGAAACAAAAAGAGAGAGGACCTAGTTCTTAACTATACCAAGCGGAGTGTGTTATGTGAGGAACCCGAACCTTGCTAATTCATCAATTTTTCACTATCCTCAAAATGTCTGTATCATGGGACCCATACGAGAGTTATTTCGAGCTGACGCCGCAGTCTAGCTAAGGACTGTCCCAGAAAAAACTTTCGGTTTGTTTTTCAGTTATAAAAAAATACCCGATAAACTTTTTGATCTTTTTTCTTTTCTTAGTAATATAAGCTAGAGTTCAGAATATAAATAACTAAAAACTAATTATAATTTTTTTTATAAAAATTTCTTACTTTTTTCTTAAGGCCCTTTATTAAATTTTGTACAGTTGTTTCATCGACAGTACGGAACGATCTTTTCTACTTAAGTCTAAAGTCTTGTAGGTTTTTTGTAGTCTTACCACTCTTTCGAAGATCTCTTTTCATTAGAGCCCAATATCTCTTAATTAGGCGAAGCCCTGTGCAGTAGGGCGTATTTTCTATTTTTGGTACAAAATTGATCTTTTTATTTTGATACCTTTCCATCGTAGCTTTAGAGTAATGGGAGGTTGCTAAATCGGGCCAAAACGTCACTATACCTTCATGTGCACGAATAAATGATAGAACACGTTTTTCGAGGAACTCGTTTGTATAAAATTTTGAATTGATTGTGCCTTGCGTAACAAAAAAGCTTCTTCTGAGGCCACAAGTACATACGACCTGCCACACCACATGTTGCTTCGAAAATTTTGAAATTTTTTTCTCTTTCAATTTATTAGGCATATGGCCCTTCTTCGTTAAAAGTGCAATCACCAAGTGTTATACATCATATTAAACGTTTCTTTATATAGAACAAATATTTTGTCTTTTAAGACCCACAAGATTATCAGGTAGAGTATAATGAAACAAAATAAAAACCGAAAGTTTTTTCTGGGACTATCTGCATTGTTCTACTAACGAATTTAGTTCTTATCGTCTTCTAGTTTAGAACCTTGTTGACGGACTGGCTATCGAATACGATTGAAGGCTTTCCCATATAATAATTGCCCACTTATCCGCAGTCGTCTGCTTGGAAAAGCTTAGCGGAGTGAGGTAAGTGAAAGTGCAATCTCGTCTAGTCTTAACGCAGTGAGAAAAAGTACATATCCTTCAAAGTTTAGCATAACAGAATGTGTGGTACATTTTATTTTTAAGGGGTCGATATAAGCCGTCTTGAAACATCTTGTAATAAAGCAGTCCATAGTAGTCTTATTTATTACGAAATACTTCGCAAACTTTGCCTCTTATTTGGCAACCAGTGCAAATAGTCGAACAATATCTCTAAATATATGAACATTCATCTTTGAGACTTGGGGCATTGTCACGCCTTCTAAAAAAAATTCAAATATTTTTCATTTCATTCTTATAATTAATCTTTAATAAAACATTTCCTTTAATTAATCAAAACTGATGTAGCCTAGTCAATTTAATATTAAAAAATATAAGCATTGACGTACAAGAAACTTCTTAATAAGGTGGTGTATGTTTTAGTTACATATAAAAATATATTTTCCTTTGAGACTTAAGTCATTTACTGACGTTTTAGACTACGCGAACAAGTACTCTGCTATTTTCGTTGGACTTTTGTTCCATTTAAATTTGCTTCTAGCAGGTCCTGTAAACTCGAATTCCAAAAAGTATTCTACAAATTGAATACTTTAAATTACAGTACATATTACCCCTTAATTGATTTCAAATTATAATGCTCGATATTCACTCATCTGTTTTTTTTTTCATATCCCTTTTTGCCAAAGCGAATCCCTACAAAATGAATCCTTTCAAAAATTTTGACTGTGACCCATAGTCATGTTTTTGTTGTAGTGATGTTTTGCACAATTGTTGTTGTTGTTGCTGTTGTAAACATAGTACATTATGCCTTCTGGCAGTTGTTTTATTTTTTTGCCATGCCTGGTTGTTATTATTGCTGTAGTTGTTGTTGTTGCTGTTGTTGCTGTTCTTGTTCGCAACATCATTTCTATGTCAAGTCACTACTTTTGCTATCAGGACAATAACGACGTCAGTGTGGTTGTTCTTCTGATGCTGCTTTTACTGCCAATGATGATAATGATGACGATGTATGTACGTTACTTTGAAAACGACTTCGTGACGGTACGACTTCCTGTCGGATAATCTGTATTTTAATTTGACTGATTACCCAGCCACAAGCATACGAGAAGTACTCACATTTAGACATGAGTTTTGAATGGGGTTTCCCGACTCTACTAATGCACTGAAATGTACATTCATACGCACACATACGCCATAAGTCTACGCATCCATCATAAATTCATTATCCCTGTTTCACATCGAACATGAATTATGAAACATCATGCGGATTTAGAGGATTTTAAATATGCGGTAGCTTGTGGTCGATATGATTACAATGATGATTGGCAAAACTTTTTGAAAAAAGAGGAGAAGTTCGTTATTCTGGAAATAAGAAAAGGCTTTTTTTTTGTAATGTATTCTTGAAGTGTTTAATTGTTTTGCGGTTATTATTTCTATAAGGACTTTTTAGGCTCTGCAATGGTTTCGCCTCATTCTCAAATCTGACTCTTATGAATGCGTTTGTTATATAGAACATATGTATATTGCAAAATGCATATTCCCTATTCAGCCTTAAAATTCATAGCCTTTGGGTTTCTATTCATTTAAAAATATGCAATAAATATATATTTTAGAACTGTTCATTTTTTTCAATTCTGATTGCCAGCATGAGTATCTGTACCTTTTGATATTGGGAAAAAAAATTCTAATCGACCCTTGGGTTCAGCTATAAATATGAAATAAATTTTGAGTCAATCGACAACGACGTTTATTGTGAAATAAAGAATGCAAAAAAAAATATGTCAAATATTTATTACCACCCACAAAGAAGAGCCAAAGCAGCAGCAAAAAAGAAAAACCATATGAAAAACGAAAAGTCCTTGTCAGCACCATATGTTGTCCTGTCGTTAGAAACCTTGCGTCATCGAACTTACAACAGGGATGTAGAATTTATTGATATCCCCAA
Source organism: Tricholauxania praeusta (assembly GCA_949775025.1). Lineage (NCBI taxonomy): Eukaryota > Metazoa > Arthropoda > Insecta > Diptera > Lauxaniidae > Tricholauxania > Tricholauxania praeusta. Next base: position 20,391,157 of record OX459028.1, read on the forward strand.
CAGAATGCAAGTAAAACAGAGAGAAAAAAAATCCGAAATAGTAAAAAAATATGTAGGTACTCAAGTATTTGCGCATTCTAGAGCAACGTCATAATTCATTTTGTGTTCAAAAAATAACTTGAAAAAAAAAATTGAAAAAAAATCCCAAACATCACTTCAGGGAACACTCATCCATAGTTAACCGATGATTCAGAAACAGTTCTTTGAATTTTTCTTACATCACAATAGTCTGTCTTGCTCTCATGCTTCTCAGTACGTCCTTATCAGTTAACTGCTTACGGTGTTAATGCATTTGTTTCTCTATCTACAATTGACCCATTTGTGACCCGCGTTTATTATCTCATCGTTTCCTTAATAATCTTAATTTATTTTCTTTTGGGGAGACACACCCAGCAGTAGACGTTCGTTCGTTCATTTTGCAGCTTCTCTTTTCCCCTATGCGTTCTCACGTTCTCACTCACTACACTAATCGGCTTAATAAAGCCATCATACGTAAACATTTCATTAGTCCTTAATTGCGAAACCACACAGACGCTGGGACAGACAGGACAGTCAGAACACGCAGCAGTACGGGCAGTCGTCGACTGACACCTTTTGGAATTTCTAGCAGAAAACAATCACATTGACCATCACACATTGGCATCCATCATCATACGGTGAACAATGGCCGTTGTGGTGGTGTGAATGGAATAAATAGCAAACATTGTGCTGTGAATACCCCTAATCATTGTGCGTATGTGTTTTTATTAGGAACTTAAATATTTTGACGGCTGCTGCTCTTCTGTACATCTGACCAACGACCATTAAATGACCAACTGAGGGCAAACAATTAAATCATTTTCCCTACTGCAAGCAGGATGAGAGACAACAATGATATTCGAATTGCTGTTGGTTACTCCGCGGGTGGCACATAATCTATACGGCTACGTACTAAATACAGTTGTCAGTGTTGCCAGCTGGAAAATTTTGGCATTGTAAGAGTTTCTATGCAATAGGTAAACTTAATATACAATGAGCGGAAAATAGTTCTAATTGAGATCAATTCATTTATTTTAAATTGAAGATCGAAAATGGACCAAATATGATCAAATAACGATTATTTATATTCGGAGGTTATTGGTCCTAAGTTTTTGCACGAATTGATATTTTGGGCACTTCTAGTGGCTTCAAAATCTTTGCTTGAAATTTGTCATTCGCTTGAATAAAAGATTCCATTAGGAGACTGAGGCATCTCTGTTCATAAAAATTATTCTTAAAACTTTTCGTAGAAAAAAAAATGCAGGCAAATGAAAGAATTTTTTTGAATAGAGGATCTCCTGAATCTTTAACTTATTCTTCATTAATTGATGCTATAAAATGCTTATTCAAAACTTCTACAACTTCTATGTTATACCATATTACCCCTGATTTTTACATAATTTTTTACAACCTTGGCTTGTACCTTCTATATCTAGAAATAAGCAAAGCCATCTTATTGTCCTAAAATGCACACAAGATTTGAATTTCGCTTCATTTGTGCGGTAAGTTGGGATTCTGGATTCTGAATACTAGCCGTCCTCCACCAAGAAGTCCAATACAAGACATTGAAGCAGTTCGTGAGAATGCTGCCGAGAACCCAGGAACATCAATTCAGCACCGTGGTCAAGAATTGAACATTTCATGAAGCTTTGTACAGAGCATTCTTACGAAAGACATGCATCAAGTGAATGATTTCGAATAAAATCATCTTCAACGATGAGGCTCATTTTCATGTTGATGGCATTTCTTGGTTGTGTAATTTCCCGATTCGTGATTGAACTCTCTTCTTTGGGGCTAAGTATTTGAAATTTAGGTTTTATGACAACAAGCCCTCAACCACCTATGTCTTGTTGGAGAAGAATGAGCGCTGTATCAACGAATTCAGCCACTTTTAATTGAAGTCCTGTGTTTTCTGTTAAAGTTACTACTTGCGTAAAGGAACACCCCTAATCTTAAAAACTAAAAAAGAAAACGTAATATTACAATTTTCTGGAAATGAAATATGCAAACACTTTTTTATGATGTTTTTCGGAATCAGTGCAGCATTGTAAATAAAAAGTTATTATTTTAACTACCGGACTAAAACTCTTTCGCTTACATTTTCCAATAAAACTCTCTAGAATATTTCCTTAGCCACTATTTCTCAAATATACATATGACAATATATCCGCTGTTATAAAATTAAAACAATTTAATAAAAACAAAACAATTTTCTGCGTATAAAATTGATGAATTTCCCAAATCAATTGTTGTCCCCCAATATCATTTGCTCACATTCATTCTACTATCTGTCTGTTTGCTTTGATTTTGACCTTTTTTTTGTCGATTTTTAAAATCACTACACTACTCGAACATTATGTTAAGGTTAGGGTATTCCGTTTCACTAACGAGACAGTGCTCGAAATTAAATGGCTTTAACAACAACAACAAAATAAAGCACATAGATTTCATCCTCATCACAATGTCCTTATGGAGATATTAGAAATCCACTCGACCGTAGAAATTGATGCAAAAAATACAAAAAAAATTAAGCAAAAACGAGAGCTCAATGAATGCGATGCCAATCTGAGGAATCGAACAATATGCCAAGTGATAAATGACGATGATCCTTATTTTTTCTACTTCTTCCAAATACTAAAAACAAAAAAAAGAAAAAAAAAAACAAGAAACACAAGGAAAACGGACACGCACATAAACAATAACAACAACAATAAGAGACGCCAAAGACTCTAAACCAAAAATAGAAGAGGAAAAAAGAAGGGGAAATGTTCTTCTATAAGAGATAAAGATAATAGAAAGTTGAGAAAAAAGGATATTGTGGCCATTTGAGGAAAAGAATTGTTGTTACTATTACTGCTGCTGCTGTTGCAAGAAAAAAAAGGTCAATCAAGGACCACCACATCATTCGCAGGAACGCACGCACGCATCATCAGTGACAGAACAGGAATCAGGATGTGCCATTTTAAAGTCGGCCAGCCCAACGAACGTAACAACGGGAGGTCCTTGTTGTGACAAATGACAAATGTATTTCTTGGGAACAGCTTGTAAAGAACTTTTTTTTTCTTTTAAATATAAATGGCAAAGAATGAAATATAAAATGCGATATCTGATATCTTATGAGCGCCAATATAACATTTTTAGTGTTTAAAATATACAAATATTATATTGAAATAGATATCCTATATTTTTCGAGAGTGTAGCGAAATTTACTCTAAAAGCATAAATTCGCTTTATAAAGTCGCAAAATGTAAATTCATTAGAGAAAGGGTCCAAATTTTGGAAGATTTTTTCGTTATTGTCTCTTTTTTCTTTTTGATCATTGTGAAATAAATTTTATTTTTCAAAATATTCTGCGCTCGAGCTGTTTGCCATAATATCCTCAATGGCAACTTATTTTCGGATCTTTTTAGGTCATTTCTAGTACTTTCTGGAAACGGTACAAACAAATTTCTAAGGTAATTGCTTATGAAGGGATTTTCTATGATTTGCCTTGCAAATGTCAATTTCATATCACATTTTTGCACACGGAATACCTTTTTTTGAGCTCACCAAACTTAATTTGCACGATATATGTCACATGTAATGAAAACACTTCAGAAAATAAATTTTCTTTCAGCGATCTTAAAACACATCCTTTCGTGACCCCCTAAAGCATATCATTGCTACCACTCACAAATCTTCAAATTTATACTAAAAAGATAGTAGTAACAGCCATTTGGTTTGGAGCACAGATCATCCATAGAAGAGGAGCTACATCGATTATATTTCTTCATCATCTACAATAGTCTTTTTGAGATAAACAGAATAACCATATCTCGTAAGAGCCAGAATGTGGATCATCTTAATGTTGAGCCATAAAAGATATTTAGTTCTTTATTGATCGGTCGTAAAGACTTAAGGGCTCTTCATCCAGTCATAATGAACCATCTTCAGTTGTTGGGTATCTTGCTTTGTTGTCCTGCTCTGTATATAAATCCTGTACTGATGTATTGACGTTCACCACCATGAGCTTTAGTGACATCTCTGGCTATCATAAGTTTGTCTCTAATGTTATAATCACCAGATATCCAGCATAGCCTGAATGCGGTACACAGATTTCATATAGCAAATACTCAAATGAAGCTTAGGCTTTGGAAACGTGGAAGATGACAAGTATCATCATAACTTAGGCTGTAGTTTGGCCCATTTCCTATCCGACTTAAGACTTCATAGTCAAATTTCTTTACGAAATATTTCGATAAATTTCCTTGTTTAGAGGCGTGCTTTCCTAGTAAAGTTCTCACAGCTCGTTTCTTGAATGAGACAGTATTCTATTATAATATACATGGGAAATATTGATATTTTTGAATGAATTAAAGTCAGAGCGGGTGTTACAATGAAACAAAATATGTTATAACTATACAAAATGACTTAATATTTTGACACCTTCAACATATCAATTGTACCAACAAATAGTATGTTTCTTACAAAAATAACAATTTAATTTTAAATCTTTTCGATGTGCAACAAAAACAAACTGAAGTTTCAACAATTTCCGGAAGGAAGGAAATAACTATAAAATTAAATACAAGATTTCAATTATAATTCTGTCATGATTGTAATCTGACAGTGGTATTACACACTTGTTCATATGTATGACAACTTGATTGACGACCTTGCAACGTGGGCGACAAAAATTTCACTTCGACGTTATGAGTTTCTGGTTTCGTTTTCTGTCTACTCGTTTTTTTTCTTGCAGGTTCCTATTTGACAGGTTTTAGGATTTCTGGGTTATTGCAGAGAATATCAATTGAGCAAACATATTGCATGAATTGAATAATACCTTAATAGCTTGTGTAAACAAGTGTTGAAAACATATTGTCATAGGTTGCATTCTTAAGAAATGATCATGATTTGTACTGATTCAGGTAAAAATTTCATAAGTAATGAATTTTTGTTCACATGATCATTTAATGTTGTAACTCATTTCATGTCTAAGAAGTTAATGACAATGAATTGTTCGTATTATTTTTTTTACGTAAGCAGCTATAAGTAGTTCTGAGAAAAAACTTGTTGTATAGTGGATGAGTTTTTCAGATAAAAGCACTGCAAGTTACTATTTAAAGGATGCACTAAGTTTCATAATGTCAGTGTTCCACATTTAGTGAAAAATGACTACATAAACTTTGTCAAGACTTCAATCATCCTTCAAAATCTAAATAGAATTAATTGCAATATTTTATTCTCTTTATAAATACTCATTGAATTGTTTTCTATTCAGAATGCTTTAGATTTTAGAAAAATAAAAGGTTTTGAAAATATCATTCCAACGATATGTAACATAATCATAGCTTACATTTACCAATAACTATTAACTTATTATTCGAAATATTAAGCTTTAAAAAGTGTAAACTTACTTCCTATTGATATATTTTTGATAGTTGCATAGTAGAAATTAGTTTGTTCGAATAATGATTCAAAGCATTTCAGTTATAGCTATGCACAAATTGACACTTTACTGCATTTTCTGCTAAATAAAAACTTTCGTTATATTGTAAGTTTTCTTTTTTTTTTGCTTTTTTTTTGCCTCACAGCCATGTTTGCAAATGTGTCAATGTTCAGTAATTTTCAACACGTGCTGGCAACGCTATAAATTTTATTTTAAAATTGTTATTTTGTGTTAGAAAATGTGAAAAGTAACTCCTGTAATATCAACAAAATATAACAACTAAAATTATGTTCGGTCTGGTTGCTATTGAGAGCGCTACAGTATTAATTTTGTAACTTCGCAGATATTCCATAGTTGTACATTTTAAGCACAAGGCAAATGCTAGAATATTTCCATATTCATCTAATTGGAATTTGTAGACCAAAATTGTATACCGGTGTCACGCGAAACTCAGCGCCGGATTAAGACTTAGTTGGTTCCGAAGTTAAAAACTGACATCATCTAAAAAATTACATTGGTAACCAAAAGAATAGTTCTTCTAAGGGATTTTTTATTTCAAGTATTTGAAAAAGTGGTAAACTAGTAGATTGGCTTATCTGACGTCACCTGCGCTTACCTAGAAATAACTAAACTCGAAATGATTCGATTTTGTCTGCTTCAGCAACGATTTTCATATAAAAATAATTTACATATGGGACGTTCCATGTCAACCGGGACAGTGGTCTGCCCAGAATTGAGTGCAGCGGAGAAACGTTTTTAAGATGTCAAAATATTTGTATGCTCAAGAGCTTTCATATGAGAACGGGTGTTTTCGAATTTATTTTTTTTGAGTAAATGGCGACCATAAAACGGCGCCTACATATAGATATCTATGTGTAAATAGGCAGTTAGAAAATAGCCATAATCATAATCGCTTAATTTTTTTATTTTTTTTAGGAAGGCTGTGAAGAGAGGGAGTGCTGTGTATACTTTTTTGTTAAATAGTAGGTGGTGCCACGTCCCTAACGGAAAATACGTTGCAACGGCTAAACTAAAACACCAGTTTTAAAAAAATTTTGTTTGAAGATAGACTGAGCCATGAGAAAAGTAATTATAAGCTCTGAATCCTTAAATGGGGCTGTTTCGGCTGAACCGCTTCGTCGATTTTGATAAAATTTGGTATGGTGCTAGATTGAATCTTGAGTAAAGATATTTCTTTTGAGTGGGCGGTGCCACGTCTCTAATAAGAAAAAACGTTTCCACTGTCCCGGTTGACATGAAACGTCCCATATACATTCCTCATAAAACTATCAAATTGGCATCAAAAACATGCCGTTTTTCATTTGTCCCGTTATGGAGTCAAAAAATTATGTTTTTAAGTACAAATGAAATGTCAACCATAAACAATTAAGATCTAGTTATCCACAAAAACGTCTCACGTTTTACACAAAACAGGTTAGGGTTGAATTTCTTCGCACTATTATGCACTTGTCAAAAAAAATTGTCATTAAACCTCTGTTAAAACAAAAAAACATAAAGTAATCAGATGAACATTATCAAAAACGCGATAAAAAACTAGATAAATGAAAACGGGTCGTTTTTTATGCCAATGAGAAAGCTTTTGATCTGAGTCAACTTTCTTTGAATGAATGTGAATTTATTTTAATTTTTTTTTTGCAAAGTAAAATGCGTGGGTATATCAGACTGAAAGAGTAAAGGGCATCTCCCCTTGAGTGTAGCGTACATCAGCACTAACAACTACAACGACAACTTGTGTACCAATATTGAAACTAAAAGAATAAAATTAAAACAACAACATGCAACATTGTTGAGTTGCCTTTCACTCATCCGTTTGCATCCGTGCGATACCAATTTGAACGGTCTCCCATATAACTGCAACTCCTCTATGGGTCTGGTCTATTATCGCCTTAAGCATTAATATTAGGTATAGTAAATTTTCCAATAAAAAAAACAACAAGAAATGGGTTAAAAATTTTAAAATTCGTACAACTTGTAAGATGGGGTTAAATCGACTGTGCCTGCCGGTTACATGGTGTCAGCATGCGAGGGCAAGGGTAAGCAAGAAAGTCGGTAGCGCTGGGTGTGGATGCATGTAATTTTGCGCTGTGTTGTTGTGCAATAAAATTTTAAATTGAATTTGAATTTGAAGTTTGAAAAGGCGATAAAAATTTATTATGTTCGCGTTTAGTGACAGAATGTTGCAAATTTATTACCTTTCATTTGTTGTATCGAAGGATATGCTGCGCAGAAAAAAAGGGTAAATGGGTGGAAGAATGGAAAAAGTTTCAGGCTGATGGTGATTTGTTGGTGATACTTAGTATTACATTAATGTATTTTATGTACATGGGAGGTGGTGCATTAAAGTCCATCACATTCAGCAGCAAGATATTGATTTCTAAGAGAAATTTTCAATAAACATATTGTACATCACATGTTGTTTTTCACATGATCAGTGATCATTTTACATACGCGTGTAGCTTATTAACCTGATATTAATGACAACAAACCACAAATGCGCGTTCGATCCACAATATTAAATGGAATGTCAGACAAATAACAACAACACCAGTAATATCAATAAACATGACATCACACAGCATAAACAACAAAACCCAAAATAAACAAATAAACAAATAAACGCAAATTGTAAAATTTATTACTTTCCCATGAAGTTCAAAATGCAAAACCCAATCCAATCCAATCCAATGAATGAACGAAAGCGCGTGTAAATAAACTTCACATTTCAGGCATAAATTGTCAACAATGCGCAGCTCTAATGAGGAGCTTCTCCGTTCTTTTTTGGCTTAACAGATTGTCAACGCCAGAGATGTATAGTTTATCCCATAATCTTAATCGTTTAGTATACAGAACCAACGCGTTGAAAGACAAAGATCATAATAAACTGGTAAGCTAATTAATTACGACGATAAATAACCGATTTCTAAGGAAAGCTTTTTAAACGGAGTTGTTTTATGAATTTAATGCGATCCTTTTAATTAACCCCCGAATGCATTTATTTTTTTTGTTTATAAAATAAACAAAATTTTGGTTAATTTTTATGTTGATATCTTTTTTTTTTGTTTAAGGCATTTTAAGAAACGTTGCAAAAATATATTTTGAAGTTGGTGATTGACAAGTAAAATTTGCTAAAGAGATGATGTATCTTCTTTACTTAGGCAATGGATGGGCCCATTGTAACCCGATTTACACATGTATAATCATTCAACCTTATTGAACCATTTCTTTATTTCGATAAATTTCAACAAAGGTAGAAGTTTTTTCGATGCTTCATCATCTTAGGATTCCAAAAGTCTTAACTAGTGTTTCACCGAGGCTACGAGGCAGCCTCGTTTTTGACTACGAGAACGAGGCGAGACCGAGGCGAGAACGAGGCGAGATGGAAAAATAAATTTTCCTCGCTTGACCGAGGCGAGGCGAGATCACACGGCACCTCGCCTCGTCCTCGCCTCGGCCTCGCCTCGTCCTCGCCTCGTTTTCGAAACCAAGAGCGAGGCGCGTTTTGACCAAATCTGAACTCGTAAGACCCATATGCAGATTCAAAATATGAATGTAATTTTTATATTAAAATCTCTATTTAACTAATATTTTTGTATTTTATTTTGAGTAAACTACTTTGCTTTATTTTTAACCCGCATGTGCTTCTTACGAGTTCAGATTTGGTCCAAGCGCTAATGCACAGAAGTGCTTGGATCGCATCAGCTTCTATGCGACTACGTCTCGATTGATCGATTAGGGAAGCATGTAAGGCTATGTAAGGCTATAAGCAAAACTGCATGATTGACAACACTGCATTGAAATTTATTTATTCTAATAGTCTTTCTAAGAACTGGTAAGGTGAAGCGAAACGCACAGCGTAATGCTAGTATATAAATTAACATCAATATATGTATGTTCGTTGCTAATGGACTCCTACACCGTTCAACCGACCGACGAAAGATTTTACATACATATATGTTTCTTATGATTTGGGATGCTCCGTAACATAGTTTACGATAAATGCGTGATCCCACCCCCACATAAGAGAAAAGCAGAATTCATCATATAAATGGTTTTTCAATAAAGACGCTACAAAAGTAGACCAATAGGGACAGCAAACGACTCCATATTTTTTCCCGTTCTTTTGACATTTCTCTTTAGTAAGGTTTGCCATTTTGTCATGGAAAGATATACGATCCAAAAACGAGTTAAAATAATTAAAATTTACTACCGAAATTCGGAGTCAGTGGCCTCAACTTTAAGAGCGCTACGTCCAATTTATGGTCGTCATAATCGTCCTGTCAGATCAACAACTGAGCGTCTAGTGGAAAAATTTGAGTCCACAGGCACAGTACAAATTGTTCCCGTGCCATTGAGACAAAGAAGTGCCCGTAGTGTCAAGAATATTTCTGCCGCTAGCGCATCAATAGAGGAAGACCCAAATCAGTCTCTCACTCGTCGTTCTCAAGCGTTGGGCATCTCTGTGACGTCGTTGTGGCGAATTTTGCAAAAAGACCTTGGCCTACATCCTAACAAGATCAAATTGACGATAATTGGTGATAATGGCATCAAATGTTCTTTACAAGAATAAAGAATTTCATTGATATCCCAAACCGTTTTTGTTTTATTTAAAAAAACTTTTGTAGCGCTCTTATTGAAAAACCCTTTACTATCAACTACTTGATGCAGATTAATAAAACTTGGTGTATTTATAAAAGGTAGAGGCATAACTAAGATTCAATTAAAAAAATGGGCTGTACCATGCCTTCAATATGAGAAAAAAATTAACTTTATCATATCTCAATATCTATTTGACGTAGATAAATAAGATTTGGTACATATCTTTCGTATAGTTTGTAAAAGGTTCATAGCTTAGTTTGGCTTGAAAAAATTGGCAATGCGTCTCCTTCCCATATAAGAAAAGAATTAAATTCATCATATCTCATCCAATTCACCAAAAATAAAAACAGATATTTTATTTTATTTCTTGAGGCTTGATCAGCCATTCAGCCCTGATACATGTATAATTTTTAATTTATTTTAATAAAACCTCGCTTTTTTACCGAGGTGCCTCGGCCGAGAACGAGGCGAAGCGAGGCGAGGCGAGGCATGTGATGGCAAGATCTCGTCCGAGGCCGAGGCCGAGGCGAGGCGAGACTTAAATTTATAAAACGAGGCGAGACCGAGATCAACTAGAACCTCGCCTCGCCTCGGCCTCGGTGAAACACTAGTCATAACCCATATCGTACCTTTGATTTGTTAACGATTCACGAAAATTGCTCATGTTTGAAAATTTTTTTCATTATAATATAACAAAAAATTCGAAGGTTTATAATTATTATATTAAAGTTTAACGCATTGGCTTTTCTTCAAAAATTTTTTTCCTGTGCAACGCCCACTTTTTAGGATTAAATGGGAGTTTAAAAAAAAACAATTGTTTTGGATCCTTTTTTGAAAATTAATTAAAAATATTAAAATTGATCAAATGTGGACAAATCCTACACAGGATAGATTCAAAAGGACTATTGTTATTGTCCACAATAAAAATTATATATCAGATGGTTTGGGTGAACTATATATACCACTCAACTATGGTGATGCGTATACGAATCAATGGCCACTTCCCAGGGTAACTATTTGGCAATTTTTATTTTTGAAGATGTCAAATTTTTTGAGAGGATCAAGCGCTAAAAAACTCAAAATCTTGAAAAAATAACATTTTTCGATTAGGTCAAGCACTCAATATCTAAATTCAAAAAAAATTTGAAAAATTTTCACTTTCCGCCATTTTTTCCGCTCAATTTACCACCTCAATACAACTTTTTTTTAAAAAAAAGTGTGCTGAATATTTTGGTACTATATGGTTTAAGGGGATTCGCTGAGAAATAGAAAACATTTTCTTCAACATCTGGATCTCTACAGCCCCTGCAAAGGCGCTCTGATGTTGCATCATCGTATGGTAAAATGATCTTGACTAATGCACGTTGATAATTGAGTCCATCTAGAACTAGCGTCGCGAACGTGCTGGAAATTTTATTTAAACTGTGTTTATTGGCCATTTTATAGACAGATCGACAGCTTATTTGCTTATAATTATCATTGCCTACTTTTCAGCATGATCGTTTCACGCAAGAAATTACTGTGACCTGACCAACACAAGACGACGTCGACGTTTTACATTTCAAAATTAGCTCAGATTTAATTTAATTTAGTTATTAGCTTTAATTGCAGTTTAATCATGAATATATATCACTATTTTAACACCCGATTGCGGGGGTTTAATATTGAGTGAATTAAAAATTCTCGAAACTTGTGCTGGAAAATTTTACACAAATCAGCTAGTTATAAAATCTGTTAAGGCGTAAGGGATCGGAGTAAACTCCTGAACCTTTTTTAACTGATCTGTATAGGTTACGATGGAATTATTTAAAGAAATCCATCTCCAAAAACCATAATCAATCTTCAATCTAAAAGCACACTTAGCGGCCAGACCTGTTGCCATAATGTTTAGGCTCTAGATGCAGCATAGTTTCAATTGCAGCAGTTGGTGTGGTGGATACTGTACCTTTAATTCCCACTGCCTGCCCATTTTCAGCACAACGTAGTTTCTACGTCATTTTACGTCCATATACCAAGTTTTGTAATAATTCATTCTAAGAGTTTTGAAAAAGAGAAAAAAAATTTTATTTGCATGTCACTCCGGAGACAAGTGTTATCATATTATAAGCCTTATATTCCTAAAGGTTTTATGAAAACCCTGGCAAAGTTTTCATGTTCTATGCTTTTCCAATTTTTATGTTTATAGAAACTTTACTATAACTGAAGTCTTATTAACCTTTACTTAGATTCATAACATAGTTTTACGTATATGACAACAGTGCCTCTGCAATAATACTACTAGCAATTCAAAAAGCTAACGGCGACAATTTGCAAAGGCAAAAAAAATAATGGCTAAAAATTGCAAAATCGAAAGAAATGACAAAAAACATCCATTCGGTATGCGACAAACGTATGTTGACTGCACTGTAAGTTGTGGCGAGTCCATTACTGAGTCTATCAAAATTCCTACACGACAACATTTAATATGTTGGCAGCAGTTTTTCTTCAAAACGCACGCCCAAAACAACAAGATTCGACGACATACATGCGACATGATGATGAAATGAAATGGAAAAAAAAATCCATAATGATGACAAGTTGGCAAAACGCAAAAGTTATTTCATTATAAATTCAATTAAATCTGTTTTTGAAATCATAAATTCATAACTAAACCAGACCAGAGTAGCAGGACCAATGATTGTATACCGTGGGCTTGGATTGGGTCAAAATTCAAGTTGACGATTATATGAAGAGTTTCTCCTTATTGAAAAGTTTTTCTCTGGATATAACTTGAGGTTGTTCCACTGTGCGATGTATGAACACGCATAACAACATAACTGAAAAATGCGCAAATGTCATGAAATAATTTTTACTACTTGTCGTTTTGACAGTTTTCCTTGTACCATATCCTTTTTTATGTTTCAACAGTTTTTGCTCCCACTTCGCATGCTACAGTGTACAACATCTTTTTGAAGAGAAGTTAGGGATTGCCAATCTTCAAAATTGTAATTTTTTGGGCAGTTCTATCAAATAACTCGATAATTTTAAGAAGAAATTTTTGATAGAATGGGGTAAGTGGATTGATTTCTGACTGGTCACTGCTCATAATGTTGTTGATCCATATTCTCATGAACTCAAAAGCTTCGGTATTGATGATACCTAAGAAGGCGTCTTATATAAAATTCTACGAGCTTTCTCCATTCTTGTTACCAATCATCTCAAGCAACTCTCTTTCAAAGTACCTACCTTTGCGGTAACTACAACTAAGAAAAAAAAATTCATAAGCTTAATGCCATGAACAAAAAGTTTGGAAACCCCCTACCCACATGACTCCACTCAATTTATTTACTTGCACTACCGCTAGTGACGCTGGTTCCCATGTTACGGTTTTTAAAATGATGTTAAATTCATCATCATCATCGTCATCGTCGTCGAATGTTTTTGAAATCCATTTTTGGTCAACATAGGCCCATTGCGAAGCACAGACGTCAAAAAGTCTCTGGAGATGGTTGCGATCAATTAGTGAGAAGTTTGTTAATTTATCGCTCAAAATGCGAAGCACGTACGGCGTGTGTGTCCTGGCACTGGCAACTATGTTAGTTGTTGATTGTTGGTGGGGCCAGCATTGGTCCTTGTTGAACAACATTGATACAACATCATCAACATCATCAGCGAGAAGAACATCAATAGCAGCAGCAGCAGCAACATAACAAAACATGTTGACAACAAGTCAACAAAAATATGAATCCATATGTGGAGAATGTTTGAATTCCATGTTGACTGTTGCTGGACCGGGGGAAAAAAAAGAACGTAGACTGATCATAAATATTAAGTCATCAGAAATTATGACAGCTTGTTCTGTTATTCATTTTATAAATTTGACGGTTCCCGAAATCGTAGTAGTTAAAGGCATTGATTGTCGTTTATTTAAATGACATTTTAGTGCAGACCTCAAATGTTTCGAGTTGCGCATGCGCATTGGTAGTACCTACCATCGTAAATTTCAACCTGGCGCCACAACGATTTTAGTGCCTTTCATTTTTATGTTCTATGAGCGAAGCAGTAAAGCTTTTTATTAATTTCATAAATTTTGTGGCTGTTTTTTTGATTCTCTTGCTGACTGCTGCATGTCAGTAAAAATGTTTTATGGTCTTTGATAATTTGTTTTTTGTTAGGTGTAGCAGTTAGTGCTGCTATAGTTGCGCATGAACGAAATATCATTCTATACATGTCTTGCATTGGAAATTAAATTAAAAGATTTTTAAATTAATGGGACGCCTTTAAAGATGGAAATTATAAAAATGTTATAAATTTTGCTTCATAAAATATAATTTTGTTTGTTTGTGATAGTCGTTGGGATTTTTATTTGAGGAAATATTATCTGAAATTATATTTTCATTAATGCAGACATGCTGCATTTCTCGGATTCTTCAAGAGCTTTCTTATTTCTCTATGGCCTTAGCTAGTAGGAATATAAATACATGCACTAGTGCCGCGAATTGAAGTCTTTCAAAACGCTTCTAAAATGCTAATTTTGAGATTCGTTTTAGGACTCTCAGAATGGTATTCTCTTTACATTAATTTCAAGATGATTCTTTAGGTAGTTAGCCAAGCAATTTTCTGAGATGATTCTGTTCTAGATATCTTAGTCTGAGGTCCGAATTTTAGTTTGAAGTGTTGGTTTCTAAAAGCTTTTGATTTGTTTTTCCTTATTGGAAAGTGAGATAGTCGCAGAAAAACTGTTCTTCGATTTTGTCTTTGATTTGATCTTCAACTTTGAATAGAAAGAACATTTATTCGAGAAACGAGATGGCTTGCGACTCATTTGGCAGATAGCGCCAGATGGAAAATACTTTGAGTTTTCAGTTTTTTGAAATTGTGGCATGACTTTGTGTTAACTCTTTACATTTACAAACGACAGAATATAACTATGTAGTAGGAGTGTGTTATCTTTGAATTCACCAAAGATGAAACGCCTTACACCTCCTTAATTTTGACTGGTTTGACTAAGCATGCCCACATTGAATTTAGCAATATTTACTGAAATAGTCGCTCTGTTAGCATTTTGAAGCTTATACCTACATAGGAAGTGCCACGCCCCCTGCCTGCTGCTAAACCGAACTATTTCCTGTATTTGTGAGCAATTTTGGTTCATAACTACGAAACATAAAGTTTTGAATTATTTTTTTCTATGGGAGATGATACACCCTCTGATCTCTTGTCAAAATTTTTATAATTTTTGTCCAAAGCTTATCCGAACCCGTGTCCGTAAGCAAAACAATTTAGAAAAGTTTTGATTATATGAAAAATTCCTTATGAAATTAAGGGTTTATTCCTGAGTTCATATGTATACACGAGTCGTAGATTTTTTCTCCTCGCTATGACAAGGCTTTGGTATTTAATCAGTGCAATGCTGGAAAAAATTGAAAAATTTAAAGTTTTTCCACGCTTATATCTCATATTTTGCTTCACCGATCTCAAAGCTGATGATCTTTAAGCACTCTGCTCGATGAGTGCTTTAGTTTGATACATCATTTATTGCTGTAGCTACTTTAGATCTCCCTTTTAGATTTCCCCTTCGAGGAAAAAACTATACTATGTGACAATACAGCTAAAAAAATAGTGTCGCGTTTCACTATACCCAACTTATTTCAAATCACACCCCCGCTAAAGAAGTTTCAATTCAAAAACATAAGAAAAGGTCATCAACTTTTTCCCAAAAAGATTATACTTTTTACCATTTAAGTCGTAGGCTGACTTTCAGACTTTAACAAATATAATTATTTTCTTGTTAACATGAATAAAGCATTTGACAAAAAGAATGTAAAATACTCTATTTTGTTATATTTACTCTCATGAAATTCCCTAGTGTATAGCATTTTCTCATCATGTACATACAATATTCCTCCCGATCAACTACGCACTCGAGCCGAATACGATCTCCAAATAAACATATCCTAAGAACATATCAGCATGTACAAATCATGCTTGGAAATGTCCTAAACGCAGAGTAATTAGATATGAGAAGGGCATGCCGTAAACTTGAGTCAATTACTACCAAAGCAGCACCGTCTAAGCTGACTTAATTCTCTTGTAAGTGCAAAGAATATGGTTGGTCTTGACCCGTCATAATGAATTATGAATTATAAAAAACTATATTTTTTATTTGCTCCGATGTAAAGTTTTTATTACATAACTTTTTTCCAATAAGTTGAAGGCAAGACATGACTTGTACAAAAGAGTTCCAGAGAATTGCTTAATCTACATCCTTGGTCTTTTTTTTTCAGATACCATACGGAAACCGCGCTATGAGCAAAACTCAAAACTTATATAATAACTATGAACCATTTTGGGCTTTCTTTTCAATTGGTCACAGAAACTGAAACTTTCTATGGACTGTGTTTTTAAAGATTTCATAATGTGATAAATGCGCGTTATTCCCATGCAAAAATAATTAAAATACATAGTCGTTTCACGCAAGATTTTTCAGTTCTTATACACTTAACACAAGATTAAAGCCGAATGTGATTGTGCTATTCCAAGACTCAAACCTTTTATATTCCATGGAGAAATTAGAATTGTTTGTGTCAACATTCTTGATACGATCTCAATCATTATTTCACAGTCTCCTCAATTGTAAAATAAAACATCAACTTATTGAAAATTAAATAAACATACAAGCAGAGTCTCTCAATTAGAAATAAGATCTCATCTGTTTTATTCTACACAAAAATAAAACAAAAACAAAATAAGAAACGCTGCCATTTAATTAATTTTTTAGATGTATAATGATAGCTACTTCCCCATGGGAAGCCTGTGGATTAAAATTCATTAACAGCATGAGCCCACGGCATGATCGAACTGAACCGAACCGTTGCTGTTGCTGTTGATGAACATCGCGCACCGATCCCGTCATCTTCAAGATGAAGAATCAAATGAAGTACTCATCGTAGTGGTAGGGGTATGACGAGAAGAAAACATCTCGTGAGCCCATCAAGCATACGACAAAACACTAAACGCATTGTGCGCGCATACATCAACACCGTCAGCAGCAGCGGCAGCAGAAGGTGTAACCGCAGGATCGCATGGATTCGTTGCGCTGTGAGGCCCCAATTTAAATCTCGCGCTCTCAACTCAACTGCTGGCGCACAGCATGAGTAGCTGTGATTTGACACCTCAACTGACAGTTTAAATTGTTGGAAATTATTAGTCCAACGTAATGTATGTGCGAGGCTCGTTGAGTTTGTTTTTTGTGGGCTGGAACTATTTGTGATACTTGAGGATAACTTTATTTGGCTGATTGTTGAATTTTATTTTTTTTTCCTTTTTTATTTCTTTGGGTCTATCATGTTTTATGAATGAATTATGCGATATCAGTGGCTATAGTTGTACCCAAGTTGCTCATTTTGGTTAAATAATGTTGTCTATTAAGATACCGTTATTTTGAGTTTTTAAACGTTTCCGTAATTTAATCGGATTGTAAATATTAAGGCAAATTGTGTAGTCATTTTCATAAATCTCAGACTTTATTTGATTTTTCATTCAGAAAAAAAAGAAACTTTAGATATATGTCGAGATACAGAATGTAAAGAACAAAATATCGTAG
The DNA here is from genome assembly GCA_949775025.1 of Tricholauxania praeusta. Lineage (NCBI taxonomy): Eukaryota > Metazoa > Arthropoda > Insecta > Diptera > Lauxaniidae > Tricholauxania > Tricholauxania praeusta. The sequence continues at coordinate 20,408,805 of OX459028.1, forward strand.
AAAATTTCTTCTGAAGTTTTATTTTGCAGGCGTTTTTATAAATGATTGTCAAAATGATTATACATAACAATTTTTGTTAATTATACCCTACACCGTGGGTATATTCACTTTGTCTCTCCGTTTGTAACACATCGAAGGGGGCGTGGCAGGTATGAAAAAGTATATATATTCTTGATCAGCGTCACCACCTGAGTCGATTTAGCGATGTCCGTCTGTCTGTCTGTCTGTCTGTCTGTCTGGGTGTCTGTTGAAATCAGTTTTACGGGAAAACCAAGAAAGCTAATTGAATGAAACTATTACACACAGGTCACATCTTCTTGCAGGCATCTTGCTACTGAAAATGGGCAAAATCGGTTGACAGACACGCCTACCGCCCATACTCTATGTATATTTACCCCGGCCAATTTTGAAAAAAGTTTCAGCGATTTTGATGAAACTTGGTGATTTGGTGCACATGTGAACCAAATTAGGATTAGGCTGGGTTTCAAGTTTCCAAAGGGTCGTACAGGGGCGTGGCACAGCCCTAAATTTTATCATTAATACTACCATATCTTGTAAGCCGTTCAAGATATTGCGATTAAATTTGGTAAACGGATACATATAAAATATATCTTGAATTTTGATTAAAGTGGGCGGAATCAAAAAAGTGGGCGTGGCACTTTTCAACTGTTAAAAATTTTGATTCCGTATATCTCAAAATTCGCACAAACGATTTCCATAAAAATTTTGGAGATGATGCCGCTGAAAGCAGTCATCAATACAAGCTCAGCTATTGGACCGAAAAAACTCGTTGAAGGGCGTGGCACAGCCCACAATATTTATAAACGTTATATTTAAAGAACTAACAACGTAATCGTTATAAAATTTAATGAGGCAGGTATACTTGCTATAAGGTCTCTTACTACAAAAATTTGGTCCAATAGTACCTGTGGGCGTGGCACCTCCCATATAAGCAAAAAACGTTTATTGTTATAGATAGTGTGCTATGAGAGTAATTTTCATAAAATTTGGTGTATAGATGTCTCTTACTATAAGCTTTAAAAATAAATTAATTTGACAGGATTGCATCAGTGGGCGTGGCACCTCCCATACAAATAAAATACGGTAAGTGGCATATTTATCGAAATATGTGAGCAATCATACTAAAATTTGGTGTTAGGGGTTTGATTATGGAAAGCTATTTCTGGATCAAAACCGGGCTGGATTGTACCAGTGGGTGTGTCACCGCCCTAAATTTTGAATTTTTGTTGCAGCATATATCGCAAACTATACAAGCTATTGAGCTAAAATTTAATATGAGGATGTCGATCGCGAATATAATTTATTGAACCAAAAGTGGGCGGAACTGGAGAAGTGGGCGTGGCATATTTCAAAATTTTCATTTCTATTCGATTTTTCCCAACATTTTCTACATTCTTTCGACTTTTTCAACCTTTCAAATTTTTCCAATATATACTATATGTATTTGTTCGACATTTTCAACCTCTTTCAACTTCCTTCATAAGTTTCTTTATTTTTTCGACTTTTTCATCAACTTTGAAATGTTTAAAAATTTTTCAACCTTTTTCAACTTTTTTAGAGTTTTTCAACCTCTCTCAACTTTTTTCAACATTTTGCATATATTTTCGACATTTTCCAACCTCTGCCAATCTTTCTAACATTTCACATTTTATTCGACTTACTCAACCTCTTCAATGTCTTTTCAACATTTATTTAAAAGGTTATTTCAGTGCAGTGTAGGGTATGTGAGTTTCGGCCTGGCCGAAGATAACACCTTAAATTGTTCGATTTTCATGCATAGAAGGAACAATATATATGTAAAGACACCTAGTGTGCGATAAAGAATTTTTGATAACAGGTAGTTTTGGGGCTGCATTTTGTATGGAAAACCAACAAAAAGTGAAAACAATTTTTTAAAATCCTAGGGTAATTTACTTGTGGACGGTCATTAAATGAAAATCCCTACCAAGTGAGGACCTTATTTTTATAAATAAAACTAAGTGAAAGAATATTATTTCTGAACAGAGCAACAAGTCTTATTTTAAGCTTAAAGCAAATTATTTGGCTTTAGTATCTTCGTAACTTACATATAAAAATAAATAAATCCTAAAACTTCAATATCTTCCGGCTAGATCTAAAACTTGTTCCCATCTATTTAAAGAACTTATGACTTACTTCTATTTTTCTTGGAATTTGTTTTTCCCAGCGCATCGTATTAAGACTCATGTTGGCGATGTGATATAATGACACAAACTGACAGTCCACGTTTGTCATAATATGACTCGTTCGCTCGTTGGTAGACCAATGTGGTTAACATAATTCTTATGCAAAAAAAAATAGGAAAAATCTAAAAATTCATTTTGTTTCATTCAATGCTTACTAGATTTTCATACGAAACTACCTTTCATATATCACACAAAATATTTTTGTACGATATATTCATGACAAAGTATTTTTTTACTTTTATTCCTTCCTATGGAGTTAACCACTTTGATATATCAGCAACAACAAATAAACTTAACTGCTGTTGCATTCGGATATTCAAAACTTTTCTAAATTGTGCCCTGTGGCTACTGGTATTTTGTCAGCGATTTTATTTTTTTTTTTATTTTTTATTCTACAACAAAAATTTTAAGTTACACAAAAAAAATAACGCCTGATATACAGACGGTATGTATGCTGATAAGAATTTTTTGGTAAAAAAATTAAATTTTTTGTTGTTATTTTTATATGTTTCTGAATGTTTTTAGCGCTTTGCAAAAGGTGTCCGTTGTATTACTCTTGTTTTCATGGAATTCCGGTACAATTTCTTGGAACTAATTTTTCCCATTGCGATTTGTGTTACAATTCATTGGGGTGACATTGGATCATAACGTTGGACACGTTGTTGATGACAATGTAAACTTTGATTGTTAGCTGAGCTGGCATTGTCTGAGGTCTGAAATAGTGTAAACCTCAGCGTAAGTTAAACCTTATGAATTTGATTTGATATTTTTTTCCTAATAGTATTATGCATGTATATTCGTGCTTTTTATTTTAAAAGACATTTTTGTGGCCGAAAAATTACGTATTGCATTTTTGGTTATTTGGAAACTAAAATGTGTTAATAGGGTACTGTTAAAAGTAATCGAAGATCGAACTTTTGTTCGTAAATTAACTGTGGAGATGGAATTCATAATTACTAAGTGCTTATTATGAAAACTCTCCGCAAAAAATAAAATGTTCTCAAATTGAGGAATGTTTAACATCTGATACTCGATTTTTTTTTGCTAAAAGCCATAGAACTGAACGGGGCCAACTGTATAAATTATACCGAAACAATGACATTTTTTGATATTCGTCTTCTGATTGTGATAAAACGTAAGCTCTAAGTGGTTATTAATGTTATATTATAAATAAAAAAAAAGTTGTCTAATAGGATTATTTATTTTATAAGGTGGCATTGAATAAGCGGAACTAATAGTGTTTTTACGATGTCAAAAGCTCGCTTTGACGTTGCCCCCGCCAAAAAACCTGCAGTTATTTCAGTAGCTAAACGGTAGCGAAAACTGAGTGATAATAACTTTTGTTGTAAGCTACAACAATACTCGTATAACGTGAAAAAGAAAACATCAACCTCCATACATAAAAGTAACGCTCTTTGGCCACCAACATCGCCATTGTTCAGCGTTGGAAATAATTTATTAATAATTTTTGAATGAAATTCAAATGGAAATCTCGACAAAATACAAATTGTTTAAAGCTCTTTTGTTCGCTGAACTGAATGAAGACATAAAAAACAAAACCAGTGAAACGTTGTGATACAACACAGTGGCACCGTTTAAGATCACTCTCGATCTTCTTCGCCTATTAATCACAACAAAGTAGCAGCCAGCTAGCCAGCGAACCAACCACACCCGTTGCTATTTCTATGCATCCAAAGACTATGTCTGATCGCCGGTACGTCCGTTTGTCTGTCCAGTTGTCTCTGGGTCGTAAAAACTCAATAAGCGCTGATCAGCAGGCAGTGAACTATCAGCGAAAACAAGAAGCTTCCCAGTTATAAAAGCGAGCGAGCAAACAAATGAAAAAACCCGTCGTAGTTATTTCTATGGAAATTCTATTATGTATCTAAAAGACCAGAACGGCGTAATTCCTTAAACCGATTAGAAGGCGAAACAAAAAATCAGAAGTGTTGCATATCAAATCGAATCTATGGGATCCCGCTTCGCTTTAGTTTGTTGCTTCTTTATTGTTGAACATACTAGGTTGGTCATTTGTACATCTAGGGGAGAAAAAAAGTTGCCAGATCGAAAATAGAAGCGAACACAAAAACAGTTTCGTGAGAATGGCAAATTCATTCAAATCGGCTGGGAAAGTTATGAAATTCATCACAGTCCGAAGATAAATAATGTGCGGTACTTGATAAGAATTTATTTCAATTCAATTTCAATTCAATTTCAATTCAATTTCAATTCAATTTCAATTCAATTTCAATTCAATTTCAATTCAATTTCAATTCAATTTCAATTCAATTTCAATTCAATTTCAATTCAATTTCAATTCAATTACAATTCAATTTCAATTCAATTTCAATTCAATTTCAATTCAATTTCAATTCAATTTCAATTCAATTTCAATTCAATTTCAATTCAATTTCAATTCAATTTCAATTCAATTTCAATTCAATTTCAATTCAATTTCAATTCAATTTCAATTCAATTTCAATTCAATTTCAATTCAATTTCAATTCAATTTCAATTCAATTTCAATTCAATTTCAATTCAATTTCAATTCAATTTCAATTCAATTTCAATTCAATTTCAATTCAATTTCAATTCAATTTCAATTCAATTTCAATTCAATTTCAATTCAATTTCAATTCAATTTCAATTCAATTTCAATTCAATTTCAATTCAATTTCAATTCAATTTCAATTCAATTTCAATTCAATTTCAATTCAATTTCAATTCATTTTCAATTCAATTTCAATTCAATTTCAATTCAATTTCAATTCAATTTCAATTTCAATTTCAATTTCAATTTCAATTTCAATTCAATTTCAATTCAATTCAATTTCAATTCAATTTCAATTCAATTTTAATTCAATTTCAATTCAATTTTAATTCAATTTTAATTTAATTTCAATTCAATTTCAATTCAATTTCAATTCAATTTCAATTCCATTTCAATTCCATTTCAATTCAATTTCAATTCAATTTCAATTCAATTTCAATTCAATTTCAATTCCATTTCAATTCAATTTCAATTCAATTTCAATTCAATTTCAATTCAATTTCAATTCAATTTCAATTCAAATTCAATTTCAATTCAATTTCAATTCAAACATAAGAATTGTTATACTTCAGTCTGGTAACCCTACCGTCACCTACAAATATACAACAATGGAGCGCACAAAACTCTGATCCAATTTCAAATGGATTTGACAACTGCGACGACAACACGTCGATGGCATAACATCGTTGATTTAACGTTTTCAATGATTGTACGTATGAATATTTTATTTAGTATCTTTTGTAATAATGTAATAACATAAAAAATAATCTGACACACAAAAACGATACAGATGGTTTTCGAAAAACAAAAAAAAAAACCTTCCAAACATACATACGTCGATAGAGCGATCTCGACAGACAGCGACAAAACGAATTTTATTTACACTTTAGCTACTGGTTTTTCAGAATTACACTACAATACTTTTAAGCTGATCTCCTCGATCAATGCGCATTTTTTCGGGGATCGTCAATGACGACTTTTCTCACACACAATCAATTGTTCGCATTAAAAAGGCATATTTTAGTTGTTATTGTTCATGTGACTTGTTGTTGGGACAGTTGACCATTATTCGAGCTCTTAATTCGTACCTCCAATAAATCGTAGCAAAATTGGAAGCACCTCCGCATCGTGTGGGATTAATTTGATTTTATTAATCCGCGGGCACTTTTGGTGTTGAAGTCGTCTGCGCTCAACTGAAATCTTGGAATGTTGAGTTGAACTTCCCTGACACCCGAACATGAATGTTTTCGGACAAAATGTGAGAATGGATTTTAAGTGCTGTCTTTTCTATTAACCCGATCGTGTAAGATTAACTGTCGTTGACAAAATTGTGTTCCTTTTTATGCTTTTGTATTACGCTAATGGTTGTTATGCTGACTTGAGCGGAGATACAGTGGAATTATTTTGGATTTAATATTAGATTTTTGAATATCTTTATTATTTTCATAAGATCATAGCATTTTTAGTTATACATATTATATTATTGAACGCCTCACGCCCAATTGTCAAAATCCGCACTTTTTTAGTGTAGCACTTCAATTATTTACCGTACCGTATTCTTATTTTTATTAGTAACGTTCACAAGAAAGCAACTAAAATTTGTTGATTTAATGTGAGGTACCACGTCTAAACCATAAGGAGTTTTCTCAGTAAAGGAATGCTGGCACACTTGAACAAAATTTCCTCCATTGCAAAAAAAAAGTTTTTGCCTAATTCAATTCGGAAAGTTTTCACTAGTATTAATACATTTTCTTCATATTTTCCTTGCACTACATAGGCCAACAAGTCCTCCAAAATACTCATAAATAAATGTTTCATTAAAACAAGTAAGAGGTCTTCTTCAAACATGGGTTATGAGTTTTTGATAAACATTTTTTTTTGGGAAGGTAAATGTGTCGTTGGAATATTACTCAAAAATATGACACAAAAAAAGCTTAAATAATATGTGCTAGTAAGACGGACATTGAGCCAAAATATATTTACATAATTGTCATTATATCCCACCGTATATTAAATTCCAGTAGCTTGGCCCAGTGTTTTCTAACGATCAATGATTTTTGCTCATATGATAGAAATTTGAATAAAAATAAATTGGAATGCTTTTGAATTTTGTAAATAAAATGATGAAATCTGGCAAGATATTTAATCCGTAGCAAAAATCAAATATGTAGACTTATTAACCTACGTGGTCGTATTAAAAAGAAGATTCTCAAACTGCGTATTAAAATTTTGGGTGTTGCAGAATTTCGTAAAAGTTTTTGATGACACAAATATTTTGCATAACATATTTCGGCGTAAGATAAACATAGGAGGTACATTGTGAGACCACCGAACTGTTGGAAAACAGTTTCATAACTACAAAAAGCTTATAACCCACATGCAAGTCAATTTCTGAAGACTGGTAAATATCTAAGTGACGTTGCCAGAGTTCATCGCTTGCGAGCGAACAGTAGAAACAGAAAAATCTCAACACCAAATGCGACCCTTGAATGAATTACAACGTGTCATCATTGTTTATTCTTTTGTCCAGCACTTTCTGTTGGAATTCCAACTTATGAATGGTTGGCTTGAAAGACACTGAAAATTATAAGAGTGTTAAATTATTAAACATATGTTTCGTATGCAGATTGCATTCTCAAGAGTAGAGTTTGAAGCACTCGACGCTTTCGTGAATTAGCATAATAATAGTACCAAAGTTATCGTTTCCGGTGTGCATTTCGATCGAGTGTTTGTTTTTCTGGATTCTCTTGGATTCCTTAAGTTCAGACTGGCGTCCAAGCATTCTTTCAATGTTGACTCTGCGCGCATGTCGCTGTGTCACATCGTATGCACTCAACTGTCAAGTTGAAACAAAAGAGTTCATGGACGTCACGCTAATGCTAATGTCTGGAGCTGTCAATATTATAGGTAAAATTACATAACAAGACATCATCATGATGTCGATGTTGATGATGATGATGATGAGTGAAGGAGTTTTAGTTTTTTTTTTTTTATGAAGAACTTGAAAATTATTCATGAGAAAGACAGCAACTAAGCTAAAATAAACAAATTAATTAATTCAGCAAAGTTTTGTTCTTATGCTTTTATCAAAAGGTAAATTGTTACTACACTGGAGGAGCTATCGGAGCGTGCAATAAGGTCATGGTAAATGGAAAAATTTCGACAAAATGTTCTTCTTTTTTTTTGAATTTTGATTTAAGGATTGGCCTGGCATTAAGATTTAGGAAAAATTACTTTAGAGACTTTTCTGAAAGTTTCCTTAAGCAGCTTTTAAAATTTTCCAACTAATTTACTTTTGGGAACATTTGCTGTCACTCTCACATTCACTCGACTAACATTTCAGTCGCTCCTTTTTTCTTCTGTAAACACGATGATCATGCAAATTCATTTTCCTGAACTGAAATCATAAATCATTTCGTCATATTATCAAAACTCCCGCCTTAATTCCATTGAATTCGCAGCATCATTCGCAGTAACAAGAGCAATTTATCGCAGATATATATTAAATGAGTTGTTGCTGTTGGTGTAAATAAATTGTTGCTGACATTTTTACTACGATCGTGCGACACTTTATGAAAATTTTTAAAAAGAAGCGAATGTGCCATGTTTTTATCACAAGTGACACAATTATGGGGTACGGTTTTTTTGATTTCTTACTTTTTTTTGCCTGGAAATGCACCTTTTGATGTGCCGATACTGGGACGTTGAATGCGCTTTGATCTTTGCAACTTGCCACTTAGATTCAATTAAAATCAAATAAAATGGAAAAGAAAACTAAAAATAAGAACTTTGCGTATGCAAACCTGGTTAAAATCTCAAAGTTGCATACGTCATGTCGAAACAGTGGTGCAAAATATCGAAATATGTTGGCTTTTTTGTAAATATTTCGAAAATTTTTTCTATATTTTTTTGATTACTATTTCCGCGTTTTCATTTAGAACCATTCTTATCTTTAACATATGATAGATGATTGATAGGAGTGAACATTAAGATGATTTTTTCCATAAGAAAAACTTCTCTATTTCTACGTAACTGAAATGCTACTTCTGATATTTCTGCAAATTGTACCCACGGTATTCAGCACGAAACGATCAAGTCGCTTATTGTCACCCACTAAAAATTTGCTTGATCGCAGTCGGATCATTAATCGTGTAACGCGTAAATATTATGCTTGATGCGACATCGACAATGACGATTTTTGCTTAGGTTGTTTCATTTTTTCGTGGGCTCCTTATGAAAAGTCAGCCTTTGTTGATTTTGTAACCGAAAATAGCAAAAATATGACGATGACGATGATGTGGTTGCTGACTTTTGACAAACTGATGCTCACGTCAAATCACCTTGAGTGGTTGGTTGGTTGATGGTGGATCGTGCTGCAATGAATTTTAATTTTTTTTTTGCTGTCGATGAAATGCAATCGCTTCAAAGCAAAATTTTATGGTAAAACGCAAATTCACTACAACAACATTAGTGCGACAGCAGCAACAACAACGATTGGCATTAACGTAAGTAAGTCGATGATCATCATCGTCCTGTCGATCGTTTGCGTCTGTTTTGATTTGCATTTCGGCTTCGTAAGGTGTTTGTTGAATGATTTATGCGAATTGCATTGACAATCATCATTTTATTGTAGTTGTTGTTGTTGTTACTGCCAATATGGTGTCATAAAAAAGAAGGAAAAAACTCTCAGAACGTTTGGCGACGCGTCATTTCAGTTATTGTTGTCTCGGATTTTATGAAGTGATCAAAAATACATAAATAATAAGAAGTAATAATGCATTTTATCTACGAAGTTGTTCGATTGTTGAAGTTTTGTTTCAACGCATTGCAACTTTTTTGTCTGATTTGAGTTTACTTATGATTTTATAGGTTGCGAGCATATATGTCCAAGAACAAAGAGGAGATTTTGTCCATTATCAAAAGGAAAATGACTGCAAACTAAAAGACATGTCGTAAAAAAGATTAACTATAGTTCGCAAAATAAAAATCATTAATACAAAGTGCAGATGTTTAGCCAAACCGTGTATGAAGTCTTTTAAAGGCCATAAGAGCTATATGCCGTGCAAAATAAAAACCTATTTTTTTTCTCAAATTTATATTGCGATGGAAAAACTTCCACTGACAACGAAATTAGAAAAGGCGCCCGGAATTTGCAAACACTAAAGAAGAAAAAATATAGTGGTGATCATATAGCTATCCAGGAAGTGCACAGCCTCCACAATATATTACATATTTTTGAATGTAGAGACATTGGTATCGATCCAAAATAATGAACTTTAAGAAAATAAATCACCTGGCAGTAATCCCAATCAAAGTTCGGTCTTAAAACTTCAGCAAAATACATGTCTATACCCCACCGAAACAAAGAAGACCAAACCATACCAGGAGTTTTCTGAATGTTTTGTACAAAGCCATGAGTATGAGTCTTGTTCGAGGACTTAGTGCAAAATCGAGATGAGGTACCTCAACATTGGGTTTTTAAGTGAGCATAAGCTCCACAATATAACAACAGACTAGGTCTTCTGACTGATTGACCGACAGAATTCAAAATATTCAAAAATAGCGCCAAATTTGCGCACAATCAAATGGAAATCGCAAGCTGGCTACAAAAAGTGGTCAAATTCCTAACTATATCGACGATATACTCACTGTTTAAAGGCATTGATCATATATATATCATATATGTGTGTGTACTTAGACGCGCAAATTCGACAGGCAATGCGCTTCTTTTGGAGCAAGCCTCAACGAACATTTCTCTAAAAAGATAATGTAGCGCTGAAAAATTGAGTAAGTTGGAGTCAAATATATTCTTCCAAAAATTTCTGGCTGAACGACACATAAGTGATCACAACAAGAAGAAGAATAGTTCGAGAAAAAATAGAGTCAGCAGAAGTGTAGAAAGAAAATCCTGTGCAAGAGAAAAAACACTAAGTCCTGGATCACGAATGTAAAGATGTCCGGAGATTTTACAAAAAAAAAGCTTAAAAACTGAGTGCATACATGCCCTTCGAGATAACTCAGGAAATTTAATCTCGTATTCACGAGAGAATGCAGAAGGGTTTCAACAAAGTTTCTAAAGACTTCTTAAAGAGCTTTCTAGCTCTTGCTCGACAAACAGTGAAAAAACTGGTTCCATCAATTGATCCAGAAGAACTAGCTGTGTCAGCAAAAGTGCAAAACAATAATACAACCGACAAAAGTGACAAATTATCGTACGATTTTTTGTTTGGATGTATGCATCCAGTTAGTGAAAGTTTGCCTGACGACTGGAGTATCTACAAAAGAGGAGATCATGTGTAATCAAAATTTTATTGGGATATACCCCTAGTAAACGTAACATGCAAGATTTTAAGTAGCATATTAGATGTATGAAGACTTGTGGTTTTTCTGCACCACGATCCACGATATCAATCTTACAGCAAAATTTAATAGTAAAGCCTAAACCAAAATAGACGAGACGAGACGTAACGAGTAAGTTCGAGTGTATGTAAACCAATGTTGATAGCCAAAATGAACCAACGTAATTGATCGAAAGTGAACGAAACATTTTGACGAGACGAGTTGTTCCGTAAGAACCGAACTTCAGAACGTTGCTACTCGTCATAACAGCTTTTTCGTTCCGTTGGCTAGCGTAAAATTTTGGGTTAAATGTCAAAACAGACGAAACGAGTGCAAACGTTCGTTCAATTGCTACCGTCTCGTCACGTCTATTTTGGTTAAGTCTTAACTTGTCTTGCGATTTCTTTAACCTCATGGTGAAATAGGTAATGCGTTAGGCGAGAATAAACGTGGTAAGCTGATAAGAAAATCTTTATAGTTTCTAGAATATGCAAATGATAATGGCATCATTGCTGCTTTCTAGCTGTTTCTTCGAGAGACCTTTGTTGTAATTGAAGCTATGACAAAACAAGTGAGACTGGCGATTGAAGTGGTCAAAACTCATTCACCAGCTGGAGCAAAATGTTATCACCGGTGGATTTAACTTTGAGGTAGTTAAGAAGCTTATCTACCTTGAAGTACACGTTAATTCTGCAAACAACATCATGGAGAAGTTCCAAAGGAGGGTAACTTAGGATAATCGTTGTGGTTTCAGACTATCAAAACTGCTGTCGTCGAAAGGCTAAGTATTTCTGCATGAATCACTAGTTTTGCCAGTCGAGTGTTAAGCAAGTAGCGGCAAAACACCTAAGATCATGTCTGCCGAACATTTTATTTCGTTTATTTGGTCTTGTATGCGAAAATGGCACTTGCAGTAAAAGATTCCAACAAGAGATCTATGAGCTGCATAGCAGTGTGAACTTAGCTCAACAGGTGAAAGTCTGTCAATTGCCTTGGTTCGAACACAAGAAATTTTTGGTGAACGAAAAAGCTTTCGATTAAACCTTTTTTGGTTTAAAAACTTTTGCCTTTGAGGATCTGATATTTACGAAAGTCTCATATTTATTTTTTTTTTTCAATGAGCTGAACTGAAGTTGCCTGCAAACGGTGCACTTTTCTTGCGTTGGTGTCGCGCCAAGAACACCACAATACACCAGTCGTATGTACTCATCTACAACAAACAGTTTCTCAATGAAATCTAAGTTCACAGTCAGCGCCGAAGTAGTTGATGGAACCATGTGGTATCGAACACGCATTTGTTAACATCTTTTGCTTTCAATGGATGCTTGCAATGTTTCACTTCGTGTAACTTGTAAGCGCAGCTCATGTTCGCGTTAACAAGTTGTTTCATTACATGTTGCACCACAACCGTACGTACGTGGGCGGATGACATGAAGCGTTGTATGTGCTAGTGGAGGAAGCTTCAATACATTTTCGTCTCTCGAAAGATGTTGCTGGTGAAGATGATGATCATTGAAATGTGGCGGCGCTTCACACTACCACTCACAGGCATTGGCAAGGATCGTCTTTGTGAGTTGCTTACGTGATTTCTTAAATTAAGAAGCCAACGAACCAACCAATCAGCTTCAGTTTTTCTTGGCTATATTGTTTCAATGCACCAGGGTCAGCAGCATGGCATCTGTAGCATGGCATCAACGTTTTATATCTTTCCAATTAAATTTGAATTTATTTTTGTTGCAATTTTATTTCGACAGCAAAGAGTGTAACAACAACAACAATCATATGATCTTCGTTCATACGGGTTGGAATATAATGTTTCCAATGTTTTGTTGTTGCTGTTGTTGTTGTTAGTTATATCGATCAATTTAACACCTTCAAGATTTGTTGTTACTTTAGCACGACCACTGATATTCTTTTTTTCTTTGTATTTTTTGACGCAGCTTAAGACAGAAGCGTGATTTTTAACTACATCAAGTTGATTGTTAGTTTTATGGGTTTTCGTTTGAATCTGTAAGTTGCATTGTATTGTGAAGAATATCATACAGAGGGTTTATGGTATAGTATTGAAATATATTAAAGGTACCAAAAAATAACTTTATGTTTAATATACATAGAACACTTTCATTATTTTTCCATATTTCTCCAAACCATACAAGTCTTATGCTAAGCTGAGGCTTCATCAACATATAGTACAGGTCGTACTCTGAAACAAGCCTGAAAGTAACTTAACGCCTTTATTCGGAATGGGCATTTAGACCTTTTAGACGTATGGTAGGGAGACATGAAGAAGGCACGAAGAACTCACAATGACTTCTCGTTCAAACAATACCCAGTAATATAAGGTGTGTACTCTATTTGGTTCACACTTCTCGCCCTGCTTAACGAGTATATGTACTAAGGCAAGCAATATGCTCGGAAGTATGCGGAATAACTATACCCTTTAGTTCATAATCTAGCTAAAACTTCTTCCTGAAATTTTGGGTTAAAATGCAGGCGCCCTTCAACATTATATAACCGTCTTATTTCCTTTCGTCTTACAATTTTAGGTAGTCCCTTTTCAATGAAGCTGTGCATCAAGCCGGACTCGTTCGAAAAAACACGACAGTTACGAGCTTTTCACAAAATTTCATCACCGAATCAAGTTCGTTTAATTCAACTCATCTCAGTTCATTTAGTTCGATGTGTTCGCTCACAGCTCGATATTTTGCATCTGTATGTGCCTGCGTATAAATTTTTCAAAGAAATGAAAATTGTGGCTTATCGTACAGTGGGAAAAAGGCGAACTTAAACAAACGAGTAGCTCGAGTTGCAATCGTATGATATGGACAACGAACGAACTGAACATGATTTGAGTCGAACGAATCGAACAACTCGAGTTCGACTCAGTGCGTATGGCAATAGTTCAAAATAGGTTCGATCAGCTTTGAACAGCTTTACTATCACTTCTTCACGGTTATCAAGAGCGGCTTTTGACAAAGTTTTTCTCTAGGAGACAATGCACCATGTTTTTTGTCAGTTCGTAAAGGCGTTACAACCGATAGCGCAACCACCATATCGCAGCTATAACATTTGATACCTTTTTTCCGACTTATTCAAGGAAAATATTAAGGCACAAGTCGTGATAAAGCCTTGTGCTTCTACTGACTTCCAAAGATTCAATGGTTTTCTTCATCACACAGCACCAAATTTCAAACAGAGCGAGTTAGCGTACATGCGATTAGATAAATTCCACCTAAGTAGTCATCCGAAAATGTGGCTTGCCTTGTGCAAGGCAGCTGATTAGAACTCCGGACACTTTGGTGGATGAGCTTTGAGCCTGCGACATACTGACATACAGGTGGAAATTCTGCCAGTATAGTAATTCTTTATAGTAAACTTCGAGTTTGAACTCATCATAAGATCTCGCAAAAGATACCTTTTCCACAAAATTTATCGATTTACATTAAACAAATTCTAATTCCAGTTGTGCTTATTTGTGCTGCTCTGAATAAGTGTGAAACATATGAATTTTCCAACTGACTCATTCTTAAAATACTCAATGAAGTTATCATGTAATATACGAAAATAACAACAATGAAGAATCCTGCGTTATTCCTGACATTAAAAATTTATAGGTAGCTTCCGGGAAGCCAACTACTCAAGTCTCAGTGCCTCTTCTGACATAAAAAAAAGTCGACAACTCATTGTAGTACAACATCCGATTCAGTAGGCAGCCAGCAGGAAACTCAAGCGCTTAAAAAAGCAAATACACCACCGTTCAAACACCAAAGATAACTTGTTAACCCTCAGTAACAAGAAACCACAACCAAATCAAGTCACCGCAAAGTGTTCATACTGCCAGAGCATGGCGTAAAATATATCGACACTCGAAATCCAATTAATCAAAGTCGCGACAATTTCTGTCACCAATTTTTGTGTAAATTTCGAATGCGAATTCAGTTTCACGACGATGTTGATTGTCCACACGCTGCAGTAGAATCAGCAGGCGATTAGATTCAGTTTGGTTTTGGTTTGTCTAAAGCGAAAATTCTCATGAATCAAGTAGTGCTTGTGATCAAGGATCATGCTGTAAATCTCTGCGACACAAACGATCTTAAATTAAGTGAAACAAAAACCAACAAAACACGATGAAACACACCAGATATCTGTAAATTTTATTTCCACATTAAATTGCTAAACAAAAAATCGCACAAAAAACGCAAAAAATCTCCAAATTGAATGCGTTTGGAATTTTAAACATTCTTTTTTCGCGATTTCAATTTTGCACGACCACCGACATTGTGTCCTACTGAAATTTGAATTTTTTGCTCTTCGGGGGTTTCAGGTAACAGTTTAACACTTTGGCGTAGCAATACTCGTGCAAGAAATGGAAATCAGCACCCAAACTTTGTGGAATTTATGAATGAAACTTTGATCAATTGAACGCATCCGCTTTTGTGGAACTGTTTGATTGTTTTCTATATTGTGTTTTTGGGGCTAGAGATATGGGAATTGTGTTTCTAAATTTATTTGACACAACACTTAAGAATTCTTTGATTCTTTATCAACGGAAGCTTAGAGTTGTTTCGAGACAATAGCTTTGAAAGTGTTTCGAAATTAATTGTTTATTGTTTGGCTTGATTTATGTTTTCATTGTGTACAAACGGCCAGCAAGTAAGTTTAAGCATTGCATTTGGTAAGATTTATGAGGTGCTAATGTCATCCTCTTTTATGTTAAGGGGTTGTTCGCATATTATGTAACGCGATTTTCTGACATTTGTGAACCCTGCCTCTCTCTTTGTTATACAATGTTACGAAACACCAACACTTTTAGTAAAGACACACATTTTAATTTCAAGTTCTTTTAAAATTAATTAATTCTAAGATGCAACATAAATATGTGAATGCAATAAATGAACCGAATTTTGTCAAATATGGAGTTGACACTTTGATTTTTTGTAAACCCATCCATTTTTCGTTCTGATGTTGTCTAGCGATGAGTCATTTAATGCCTTTGCTCAACCGTACTTCTTTTTTGGGCCGTACTGTACTGCATACTTCGAAGTACAGCAAAATATACTTCGTTGTACTTCTTTTGACTACTTTAAAAGTAATTGGTAAAAAAGTGAGATGTTTCATACTTTGTACTGCTCTCCAGAGTTCGGTATTTTTTGAATGATCAATATTTTTTTGGTTAAATTTGTGTACTTTTTTGTATTTCTTTTTAGTTCGGTTTGTACTTTCTTTTGCTCGAAAATAGTTCGTGACCGAGCAATGCAGAGCGAAAGTGTTACCAAACTCAAGGTGGTTTTGAATATATACATATATGTACATATGTGGCAAGTTCTTAAAAATATTTATTAAGAATTAACTAATTTTTGTAAGTATTAATATTTTTTAATTCAAAGTAAATTCATAGTTTTTTGAGCCAAATCTAATCTTTGTTCGAAGGTATTGAAGAGATTTGGTTGAATCAAATAAATATTTATTAATCTAATATTGATTTTATTTCAATTTTATAAGAATATTATATAAATTTCTACATACTTGAGTGAAATATTACTTAAATACCATCTGCTTGGTGGACAAATTAAGTTTATATGATGGTGTTAATGCTAATGATATCCAATCTATATAAATAAAATTATAGTCGTTTTCGATGAACGGGATTCACGCAAAGTCTACTGAATCAATTTCGATCAAATTTTTTTAGTTATCTTTCTTAGGCGCTTGGTCTTAAAATAGAATTAAAGTTATCACGATATTCCTCTTAAATATAAAAATATTAAAATATTAAAATTGCTAAAAAAAAGTAATTTCACACATTGATAGAAGCATGTATGCATAACAAATCGTTTAATAGCAAGTGGGTTAGTAAAGGTGTGTGCGTTTTATTTTTTATGGCAATGCAATAAGACAAAAAACGGAATTTTTCTCACATGCTGTCTACATGGCTTGACAACATGTATGACTGTTAATATTGCTTTAAGTTCTCATGATCGATCATGCCATCAAACATCAATTGCAGATAGTCAGTTCACACAGGTTGTATGGTTGGACACTGCCAGCAGAAAAATCAACAATTTTTGAAATCCATCCAACATGTGTGTCAAGCGGTCGTTTCTAGAGATTACTTTATCGAACATTGATGTTGTCAAGCCATGTTGGACATTATGTGTGATAATGTGAACTTGGTTAATTGAATGTGTTAGTTAGTGTGTGTGCCTTGGATTTTGTCTTTCACATGGCAATGTAATGGAATATTTATGGAAGAGAAAACAACAACAACTCTAGATCTGTGAAGAAGAATCAAAATTGACTGTAGTTCTATTTAGAAAAAATTAAATTGTTTGCCTTCGCAGAAAAACAGGCTACGCATATAAAGTCGCGGGCATCTGCTAGTATAAGAATAAAACGATATTGCTATATATCGATATTATGTTCATTGATTTTCTCCTTAATCTACTTTAATAAATTCGTGTGCTTGCAACAAATAAATATTTTTTTCGTCAAATTTATGGTTTGGTATCAACATGTGGATGTTTACGATAGAAATATTTATGTTTTAACCAAATACCATTTGAAAATCATTAACAAATAAAGTGTTAACTAATGTCGATTATTTCTACTATGTCATATATAACATTTGCAAACTATTACTAAATCTTGATATTTACAATTAAATCGTTTTTTCTGTGCATTTAATGAAAGTTTATATGCAGTTGCATGCTTTAGTAAATCCGTAAAATTCCTAAAGAGTTTTTTTTTTTTTTAAATATAAATAGACATTTTAAGCCATTTCGTAAACTTTAAATTTAGACTTACCAACCGATATTTGTGTTACATTGCCATTTATGTTGTAAACATGTTGGGTCTTCTTTTTTTTTTCTCGCTTAACTTAACGAGCTTAAATTATTTTTGCTTTGGACAAGGCTAAATAGTCGAATATAAAATACATAGTACCTACAATAATAATCATTATTGTTTGTTTCTTTACAACAATAAAAACGCGCTTGGAATTAAATTTCGTGCAGTGGGTTCAGTTTGCAGAAAAAAAAAACAACAAAAAGAAAACAGCGAAAAATGTAAAACAAAACAATTATTGCAGACACGACACAAAACGCATAATTCGAAAGAATGTTTTTGCCAAATTTGCATTTTTATTACCATTGTAGACTAAAATTAAAACGAAGAAGAAAAAGAAAAATAATTACGTTTTTATACGTAAAAGTTGCTGAGCCAAAGAAAAAAATCTATTTTTCAGGTTTTCTGCACATACTACACAAACTAGTTAATGTACTAAACCATTTTATTTAAGAAAAGAAAAAATTCATTCAGTTTAAAAAATTCATTCACAATTTTTTGGGTTTTTTTGTTTTCCGATGTATAATGGCAAATAACTAGCGCATTTCCGGTCAAAAAAAATATTTGATTTACCTTAACTTACATCGAAAGTTATACAGTATGGTAAACGATTTAATTCGTATTATGTTCATGAAACATTTCATTGTCACAAGTATCACATGTTGATAATTACCATGTCGTTTTTGGCTTATCGTAGTGTACAACGGAATTACACACCATTTTGATTTTCTAACTCAGAAAATTTTTAAACGTAACTCCCTAATATACCACTGCTTGCTTAAACTTTATTTCCATTTTAATTAATATATACTTGCAAAGAACTGAGTTCATTGATTTGCTACAAAAAGCGAATTTCTCATCGTTAACAATGTAAAAATGTAATAATAACAACATTATTAATGTTGATGTCCATGTCAGACATGTTGTCAGTTATTACTTGTCCGTCTATCAGCCCAGTTTACTGTCTGATGAATGATCACAGCAAATACTGACTATGGCCAACAACATGATCAGCAGCAATTAGTGTCATTCATTCATCGATCGACAACGGACTGCTGCAAAATTGAAATGGTAGGTACATTTGCTCTCAGATGCAAGTTAAAAATAATATATCTAAGGATTTGAAAAAAAAAACAAATATATTTTGTCACAAACACAATCAGTGTACTCGTATCGTAGGTTGAACGAAAAATAAACTTTCAGGAAAAAAATAATAATAATAATGCTATGAGGTTAAGGTAGAAAAAGGACATTATGTTAGTAACTCTTCAGATTGGGTCGCACAAGCTGTAAGGCTGGAAACTCTTTTACTACGTACTAGAAAATAACATTACAAATTTCAATGGGTTGCATCATAAGTCCTTCCAGAAATCATATGTGGCACCATTTAGAGATCAGATAACACTTTCTATATTCAGATTTATTAACTCCAGTGATGATACATATTATATAGATATAATTTAAATAATCTTCAGTGTTCCACTCAGTTTTGAAAGCACAGAGGGCATTATTTTTTCGCAGTCAGCAAATGAAGCAGTGCGCCTTTGTGTCCCTAATACACTTTCAACTAAAAGCCTTAACATGACAATTTGAAAAGACATATGCTGCCCCACATGCTCAACGACATAATCACAATTTTGTGCAAATTCTCAATTTATCATCCTAAAAGGAATTTCATGTTACAACCAACAAGTTCTTGGGAACCATGGCAGAGAGCGAGAGAGATTGATCGCATTGCCGTTTGACGTTGAGACTATACAGTATGACAGCGGCATCGGTATCGGCAACTTTCGAAAGCGAACTAATAAACTCATATTTTATTGACAAACGCAACATAATGATGAACAACATCAACAGCAACGACAACGACGACAGTAACAACATCAAATAACAATGAGAAAACACAAATAACAACAACTTTGAACAACACATCAACAATGCGATCATCATTCGATCATGCTCATTGAAAAGAGTTATCGACGTTGATAAGACCGAGAAAAAAACATGAGTTAAAAAGCAATCATAAGTCCTTAATGTCGGTTAAACTTGGTCAATCAGGAATAAGATCAGTAAAAACAGACAGGACAACAACATTGCAAAAAAAAAAAAAAATGTTGCTTCGTTGCTGATCGCAGACAGTCTGTCATTCGCGTACTGCGATTGTCATATTTCAAAGGAAGAACTGATCATCGGATGAATTGATATACAGCATATATGGTTGTTTTTTGGTGGGTGCCTCCAATGTGGCTGATATTGATTTCTTTTTTTTTGCTGGAACACTGCTTTGTGTAGAGGAGGATAAGCGATCAGCGTACGCGGCTGTCATAACGCTTGTCCTCATCTTGCTCGATAACATGCTGTGTCACCAACTGCAACAGACAGTGGGTACTACAATGATCCAGCAACAATAAGGCTGATTAACTTCAGTTAATGTTGTTAGTTGCCTTAATCATTTAACTTTCATCTATACAGTAGAAAACATCGAAACCGAAGTTTTTCATTGCAGATGTTTTACAAGAATTACGAATTATGACATGTTCAGATTTTGTCTGCAACAAGTTTGCAACATGGCTTAAGTTGTTATAGGTTTTTGTGTTTGTTCTACACGATGTCTCAAATTGCAAAATACACCAGTAATCAATAAATTCAGCTTGGACGTTGTATTTTTGATCGAAATTTAAGCTTGGTTTTCTAATTTTATTTGTTATTTTTATAAAATCTTATATATTATATAGGAATTTAAGAAAATTTTGGACAAAACTAAACAAGCACCCTATGTTTTATAATTTGAAAACTAACTCTAAATGTTAGCTTACTATAACTGGAAGAAAGTCTGATAATTTTTCAAAGAAGCACTCAGTATGAGCATTTGGTCGTTCCAAAATCATAGCAGTTAAGTGTTTTTTAAATATGATTCGAATATATAAAAAAAATTGCCCATATTGAAGTGTGAACTCTTTACCAGAAAGTTGAAACATGATCCCATACTCGGTGATGGCCATAGAAAAGAAACTTAAACTCCCGACATACAACATCGATCGATAACTTTTTAGGTATATAATTAATTTGAATTCTACGCAAAAGTTAGGGAGTTCACAAGGTCTCATTAAATCATAAGCCCTGTATGGGGAAACTCTGGGTGACACCAGAGACCGTATTTAAAATGAAAGAATTAATGTCAGTTAGTTGTTTATTTTTTTGTGCAAAAGGCTTGGCAGATATAAAAAATAAAAATATCCTTGAGCAGCGTCCCCATTTGACTCGATTTAGCTCTGTTCATCTGCCTGTATGTGGAAATCACGATTATGGGAAAACCAAGCGAGATAATTGAATAAAATTTAGTACACAGAACTAAGCCTTCACACATAACTCGTGCGAGTGAAATCGGGAGAAATTGGTTAACACACAGAGAAATAAAACATTTAAGTGAAACGCTTTATTGCGAGAGTTATTTGATGTAGTGTAACCAAATTTCCCATAAATTTTAGGAATAACTTGCTAGTAAGCTCTGGAAAATGTTTGTCTGACAAGCAAAAACTTCAAAGCATTAAGAGAATTGCTTATAGTTTTGAAATGAATTCGTGAAATGATTTTGATAAGTTTCGGACAAAACTTGAATGAATATCAGGAACAGGGTGTGGCGCCTCCCATACAAGTAAAAAATTCAAAACGCTGTACTGGCAAAATTATTCAATGTAATGTAACCAATTTCCACATAAATACAAAGACTGGTTTCAACAAGCACTAAAAGAAATGTGGGCAGATTTTAAAAAGAAGGCGTTACACATCATATACAATCTTAAGACTTAGGAACATAAAAGCTATAAGGCGCCCAGTTTCAAAACCGGTCAAGTCCATTTTTCATACTTTTGGGAAAACAACGAAAAACGTTTATATTCATCTATGTTCATTGAAAAATAAAAAAGTATTTCCCACATGATAGCTTATAAAATTTCTTACTCAAAGCACGTCAGATCAGACATTTCAAGTTTTATTTGCAAATGTTTTTGAGAAAACAATTTTGGACTTGGCCGGTTTTGAAACCAATGAACTGGACTTGGCCGGTTTTGATTCCAAGGCGTTGGAAAAAAAGTGGACTTGGCCGGTTTTGACACCAATGTACTGGACTTGACCGGTTTTGATTCCAAGGCGTTGGATTGGTTTTGAATTCAAGTTCATGGACTTGGCCTTTTTTGAAACCTATGAATCAATAATAAATTAAAAGTGTAATAGTTCTATCAAAAAATTTTTTTTTTAATCTAAAACCATTGTAGAAAAATAAAGCATGGTCTAGATTTCAATATCAGAGAATATCTGAAAATTTTATTTTTTTGGACTTGGCCGGTTTTGCAACTGGGCGCCTCAAATATTGAGACCCCTATTGGAAGGTAATTTGTTAAAAGGGCGGGCCAGATAATAAGTTCAATATTCCTAACGAAATGCCGTATTTACCCATATGAAAATTCAAAGAAAGTGGTTGCTGAAAATAAGGCACATCTTTTGTGTTAAAATAAAAATCATTAATTTTTTTTTTTTTAATAATATGTTCCTTTATTTTGGGAATATTTTGTTTTTAATTTTTTTTATGTTTTTTTAATTTTTCTTTTTTGTTTTATTATATTTTATTGCAACTATGTTTTCATTTCATTTTTGTGTGCTTATTATGCATTTTATTCATCATTACTTTATTGTATTAACATATTTCAAATATTTCGTAAACTTATAGAGATAACATCTTATCACTAAATGTATGTATTTATGCGTGTATTGGTATTTATTTATTACAATTATTATTGTTGTTATTGTTTACATATTTACTTGCAAAGTAAATATATGCTAAATTTTATAGATTAAATAAAATCGACTACATTTAATACAATATTTAAATCTAAATTTAGTTAAGTAATTTTATTAATTAAAATTTACTTTCTTCATATATTCGTTATAATTAATGATATATGATTAAACATATATGTATGCATGTATATATAAATATCCTTATATTTAAAACTTCAATTTAATTAATAGTTTACATGAATATTTTTATTTAATACAAAAATAAACAAAAAAAAACTAAATATTTACAATTTACACTGAAGAACTAAAACAAAACAAAAATAAAACTACAAAAAATTAAACCAAATTTCAATATTTGTGCACAGTACTTTTGTGCTGTTTTGTTACTTTTTATGCTAATTTTATTAATTTTTTTTTTTTTATTTATTTATAATAATAAATTAGTATACACACAAGAGGAACAATAAAAAATTAATTCAAGGAAAATTAAATTTGCAATAAAGGCCTACACGGCCTTAATTTTTTTTTTTGTTATTTGCTATAAAATTATGGTTCCATCAGTTGATATGTCGCTTCAAACATAACCTTTAAGAATTTTGTGTTTCTTATTTTTTTTTGCTTTTAAATTTACTGCTACTTAATTATTTACACTCATAAAAAAAGATACCGCATAAAACTTACATACAATACTTTTTTCTATTATCAATTACAAATTTGTTGCTTTGGATCTTTTCTTTTTTAACTTTTTTAAACAGTTTTTGTTTTTTATTGTTACTTTTTATATAAATTAATACAATTGTTCGCTTCAAAATTGTAAACCTTTCACTGTGGCAACAGTTTTTCTCTCTTATTTTCAGTGTTGCTCTTCAAAGGGGTGTATCAAAAAACAAAAATTAAAAATAAAACGAGCGAATCTTCGAGCGTTCTTCAATGGTAGGGACGGTGATACATGCACTTTATACTGTATAATTTGTTCATCTAACTTTTCTCTTCAGAGAACATTTAACTTTTTGTTTATTTTTAGTCAAATTTCTATTGTTCATTGAACTTTTAACGACTCAATCAGAAAATTTGTTCTCAAACTTACTTTCAGAGATGACGTTTAATGAGTACATTAAATTTGGAGAATTAAAATTTAAGGCAACTGTTCAAATTATATTGTAAATGCTACAAAATAAAAAGGAATTTATTTTATAGAAACGTACGGTAGGAAACCTTTAATTACACGAAATTGTAATTTTAAATAAATCAGCTAAAATATTCAATATCATAATCCATTTTATGTCAGCAAATTTTCCATTCAAAATCGCTTTAATTTATTTAACGGTTAAAAACAAAATTTGTTGAATTATTCTTTTCTTAAATATAAAATCAAAATAGTGTTTTATTTATGCATGTCAAAAGTCAAATGTATGAAAAAATATGATAGTCTATGGTATTTGTCACCAGAATAGTAAAAGTTATTGGCCTATACAAACCGCAGTTTTTGAAACGAAATTTTCAAAATTTTCCCGATCCCTTGCAATCGTCTAACCGTTAAACCCTAACGTATAGATATAATTGTTATTTAGCTTTATTTAGAAACTTTAAGCCTTCCAAAATTAAATGCATCGAACTTATGCGAAGTTTTCCACATTTATTTAAGATATGGTTGCTTAAAAGTCAACGAAACCATTGCAAATTAACCGTATATCTAGTTTTTATCTACATAAAACCGTTCAAAAATACAATTTATGTCCGTGTAAAGTTTTGATAAAGGTAGAACATAAAACATCCCACTAAAAGAATCTGGCACTTTTTTATAAGAAAAATGGTCTGTATCAAAGGTATCTCCGTATGAAAAGGTCTGACTCACTTTTCATAGTTTAAAAATTACGCTTTTTATTGAAAATTTTAAATCCGAATTTTTTGCCTAAAATAAATATTTTTGTTTAAAATTACAGTATTTATTGAAAATATGAAAATGATAAAAGGTGGGTTAAATCTTGTCGCATGGAGATTTTTTGGGATTATTTCTATTGGTGATTTACTTTCCTTTAGAGCATCTGATGCTTGGATATTACTACCCGAAACGAATAGTTTAAATAAGAATTAACCGGGATTAAATGGCTCACAAGTAGCTGTAACTAAATTATATTATATTTTTCGATACACCCTACTGCAAACAGAGAGAGAGAGAGAGAGAGAAAAAGTAAGAGAGTTGACTGTTTAATTGGTTTGTTTCTTGGATATTTGTTTTTTATTATACATTCATGGTTTATAACTTGTATGAAATTGGGCTTTTTATTTTATTTTTTAAATACTTTAATTTGTTTGGAAAAAAAATCATTTTAATTGAAACTTTATGTCCTATAAGCTCTGATTGCATTACCTTTATTTATGATGAAGTAGTTTTTTCATACCATATTTTTGAAATTAACTTTATGCCATTTTTCTTTAAACTGTTTCATTTTGCAGCTTCTATTTTCAAAAAATAAAAAAAAGCGTCACTGTGCGCACTTTGGTTGGATGGCAACAATGGCGCTGCAATGTTTTTTCTCTAAAGTCTTGCATTGTTGTTGTCGTAAAAACATTAATTCCGCGTTTTTTTTATTATTTTTTCTTAAAAAAAAAAGAAAATCCAAAAACTTATCAAATCACATGTAAATTATTGTCCGAAAGTTCAAATTCAACGATTTTCATTTTCATTTCAATTCAACTGGAGGAGAGAGTGTCCGAAATCTTTTCGCACCAAGTGTTTTCTCGAAGGGTGTACGGCGTACGTCGACTATCAACTGATTTACGGTCGTAGCGTTAACTTCGGCGCTTGCAGCTGATGCAGATGCTGTTCACGAAAAGCGATTAGCGAACGAAATGCTGAAATCGGCGATGATACCGCCGATGCGCCGCCGCCACCTGTTTTGGATGCAACTGTCGGCGATACGTTGGCAGGGGAGATGGGCACGACGGGTAGTACTGGAGACGGTGACGACTGTCATGGCTTACCGCTAAGTGATGTCACATTTATACCAGGTGATAGCTTGCCCGAGTTCGACGATGTCGAAGATGAAGTTGAATTCCCCGAAATCGGTCCAAGATGATGATGTTGGTGTAGCGTCTGTGACCCACTTGTTGGTGTCGTCTGTACCACATCACAGCCCATGGATGAGGATGTACTCGAGGCGGATGGCGATGCACCTGATGGTGGCGCTATCTGATGCGGATGACTGTTCGTCGTCAGGCTGAGCGGTGCAAATGCAGGTCCTCCTGCACTCGAAACCGCTGCCTTCCATAGCAGTGGATTCATGCCAAGGCCATTATGTGCAGCCAAACTGGCACCGAAGGTTCTTTGGTGTTCAAGAAATTCTTGCGTTGGCCCCGATAGATGCGCAGCAGCGGCAGGACCGTAGAAACCACGATATAAATCGGGACGCACATATGGCGAATAGTTGGGTATACGTGCCGCCAGCGGCGATAGAATCTTACCGGGTGAAGGATGCTGTCCGGGGTGACCATAGATCACAGCATGTGAGGGTGGCATATCACCGTGTCCGCCAGGACTATCTTTTTGTTGTGTTTCTTTGCCTTCTTTGGCCATATCCGCTAGCGACCAAATACGCGGTTTTGCGACTAAGCTTGCGGTAGTAGTGCCGACGGCCGCATGCAGTGACTGCTGTTGCGCCTGCTGATGCTGTTGCAGTAGTTGTTGCTGATGATGGTGATAGGCAGCGATATCAGGTGGTGATCCAGCTGGTGGCCTAAAATGATGCAAAGCGGCGGGATGAAAGAGAGGATGACCACCACCGGGCATAATGCCGGGACGATCGTATAGGTCAGGTGAGCCATTGGGAGAGCCGGGTCGCGAACCAGACCATTCGCTGTTATTTCCTTCTCCGGGTCGATCACCGAGCATGTCACCCAAGCGACCGGAGCGATCTTTGTCCTCGTTCGAACCGAGACCAGAATCTTTTGCATCTGCAATGAGAAGAGAGAGATAGAGGGAAGAAAAATTATTTAGTGCGTTTGATATAAAAATAAATGAACAGATGAGAGAAGAAGGCCGATGTAAATTGGGTAGAATAACGTATTAACGTCTGTATTTCTATCGCAATCCGTAAAATATGTGGAAATACTTCAAAATCGACAAAGTTCTTGGAAAATTCTTTAAAAAAATGTTTGATTTGAAGTAAGGTCGATTTTCCACAGTATATTTGGACCACTGTTCTTATTCTCTTATATATCATGAGTTTCTTTCTTTGTAGATGTGAAAGTTTCAAGATAATGACACATACAACAATACTGTGTCCTGAACTTATTGTCTTTTTTAACTTTTCGCCACACCCTTTTGTCGATATGGTACAAACAGACCCCATGATTTCAATCAATCAACTTACCCAGCATGTCGTTGTCATCGGTGCTCTTGTGATCATCATCATCGATATTCGCATCATCATCATCGACACGATTGCGCGGTTCCCAAGTCATTTTGTTCTCCTTTTTCAGTCTTCTTCTCGCATTCGCGAACCATGTTGACACTTGTGTCAGTGTCATTTTCGTTATGATTGCCAACATAATCTTTTCCCCTTTAGTGGGGTATGGATTCTTTTTATGTTCGTTCAGCCAGGCTTTCAATGTTGATGTTGTTTCGCGGGTGGCATTCTTGCGACGGGCACCATTTAAATCCATGCCATAACTGAAAGAAAACAAAGAAAAATAATCAATAGGTTAAGACGGTGCATAGAGACAGAAGTTGACAGTACGCAGGTGATTATGAAAAAACATAAAAGTAATAAAGACAGAAACTCCAAAGAAAAAACACTGCAAATTAAAAGCAGAAAGAGCCAGAAAAATGATTTTATTTAGGTTGGGTCACGGCCGTCACCATTTAATGATGAGGGTGTTAATTTTTTTCTTAATGGACCAGATTTAAGCACTTAAAAACAGCTGTTGCCATTGTAGTGAATGTCACGTACATTAAAATTAATGCAATTTAAGCTTTTTATTTTTGTTGTTGCCATTAATGTTATGAAAGGTTTAACTATAAAATCGCATTCACAACATATTTTTTTGCAATATTTTTGGTAGATTTTACATGTGCTGCTTGAAAATGTTGCGTTTATTATCTTAACAAATGAATAACATCATGGGCCATTATTTTACCCTACCAACATATTTTTTGGTCAACATTTACTTGCAATTTGTGGTTTTTTTATGATATGTTGGACAGCGAATTGTTGAATATTGAACACCTAAATGTGAGGGTCGTGTGTCGACTCAGCTGAATAACGTATGTTCTTTATTGTATTTTGTGGCCAGTTTGGTATTTTCATTGGAATTTTGGCGTTGTTTTTTAAATTTTATCACTTTGGTAAAAATGCGTGAACAGTAGGATTGAGTGAAAGAAAAAATGATATTGTAAAAAAAGTTACATTTCGTGCATTAAAAATAGATACTTTACAGATAGATGGGCAAAATTTGGGAAGCAAGAGCCACTTATGACAAAAGGAACAACAACAGAATAAAAAGCACACAATAAATTTGATCTCGAAAGGATAAAAAAAAAAGAATACAACAATAAATCAAAAATCCAATGCCTTGAATCAAACAAGAAAAACAAAAGTACAGCGATCAATCGAAACAAAGCAGCTCTCCTCAATGTGCACATTGTTGTTTTCTTGTTCGCTCACTTGGTTTTTTCTGTATGATGCAAAAATAACGATAATAAAAATCCCGTGCTTTGCAGTATAAAAAAACCACAATGAGAAGATGTGTTTGTTGTTCTGGTTATTTCTCTTAAGAAGAACAAAATGGTTTTTGTAAAGAGCCACAAATAGCTCATTTTTCATGTTTTGCCCATCGCTGTTCTACCGCTTTGTTTTGAGATGCTTGTTTTCATTTAAAGTTATATATTATCGTGATACATATTTTTTTATGGGACTGGTATAAAAATAAAGCTATTTACTCTTTATTGAAATGGACAACGTCAACAACAACAGATTTGTTTTCAGTACACGATATTCCTGCAAGCGTGCACCAAGTCAGATCATTGAATTCTATAGAAAACTGAACAAGATCAAGCCACTTTCCGATGTTCTGATGTCTTGTATACTTAAATCCTCCTCAAAACTTAGTCAAAAGTGACTGCAAAAATGAAAAAATAAACACCAGATAACTTTCAAAAATAGCAAATTTTAGTCGAAAAATTTCTTTATATAAAAGATGTTAAATGTTAAATCAGCTGCTTGTTTCTCACATATTTGCACGCTCATTTGATTAAATATTTGGGGGTACGACAACAAGATTGAGCTAATTTTTGGTAACAAAAGGTTAATGCGGAAACATTGCTGATATCTCGCACTTTGACAGCTCTGTCAAATCCTGAAGCACGTAATGGATGATGTAGTAAAATGCAGACTGGTTCATTCTTATTCATTCTTTTGGATAATATGTATATTTCTTATAAGAATAAAAGTAACCAATAACTTGCTTTTTAATTTGATTTAAGATTGGCAAAATCATTAATTTGACATAGGGTTCCAACTGTGTAGCAACTGTGCGTCAACATGTTGTACGCCATGTTTATGTCTTGTTCGCATGCATGTATGTGTTCATTCAATTAGTAGCAATAGCAAATGAGTTTTGCTGCAATATTTTGTTGCAACGTGTGTGTGCTTTTTTCTGCCGGTAATTCGAGTTAACTTGCATTGACAATTAACAAACATGGCTTGTCAAATTTTACAATAATTTTGGAGTTTCCTGGCTATTGCCATTTTTAATGGACTCCATTCGCTTATGTACTAACGAGAGTTTTTTGATTTTTATTTTGAAGTTTTGTTTTATGTTGCAGCTGCACAATTAATGTTTAAGCAAATTTTTATTAAATTTCTTGTTACAACACTGCTTTCATTGTTGTTGTTGTTATTGTTGTTTAATTAAAAATGCACCACATTTAAACTAAAGTTATTTCCGAGACGAGCATGCTGTTAGACAGTGAAGCAAAACACTATACGGGGATTCAAGGTTCTAACATGAAAGAAAGAAATTTATGGGAACTATAGGAAAAAATGAGATTTTCATTTTTTTTTTTTTATTAAGAAAAAAAGCTTAGGTTCTTTTCAAGAGATATATTGCAATGCGTTGTCATAATACAAAAATGGACAAAAAGTTTTGCTGAAATAGTACGCAAAGTGCGTAGAATTCATTGTCGAAATAATGCTATAAAATCCTCAACAACTCTAAGAATAATCAAATTATCTGGTTCGATTGTGAACAGTAGGTCACCTTCAATCGAAAATATAGCCACAGTAAGTCAAAGTGTCTTAAAAACACAGAGACTTCAATTTGTCATCGTTATCAGAAGCACCTTAGGTGGAGTTCTCGGGAAAGATGTGCAAGAGAATGCCAACGAGTCACAACGAACTCAAGAGAGCAGACCATTATAGGTGAAGAAAAGTGGTTTTAGTCACGAGTAAGCGCACATTTTGCTAAGGAAATCCTCTCATTTAATGAGGTATATTTTTAACATAATGGATATGAACTTATGTATGTAAGAAAATATTAGGTGCGAGGAAACTAATAGGAGCCAATGCACCCAATATGTGATACTCCTTGGCACTACTTTTGAGTCACACTACTCGCAAAACAACTGAAATGCTGCAAGAAAAATTTCCGTGTTGTATAATCTCAAGAAACGAAAATCATAACCAGCCATAATTCGAAACTTATTTTTCTTTGGTTCTTTGAAGTCAGAATACCGGCCAAACTAGTTTTTAGGATAAACTAGTTTTTCCTAGGCCAAACTAGTTTTTATGATAAGCTAGTTTTTCCTAGGGCAAACTAGTTAATTTGAATGCCTAAAAGTATGCAATTTAATTTTAATACAAAAGCACTGTGGATAGCGAAGCTGGGGTTGTACATGTTATAGACTGAATCGCGATCGAAGGCCGCCGCGAAGCCGGTGTTGGACATTTTGGAGGATGTAAGTCCTGAGCCGCGGCCAAAAGCCGCCCACTTACCCTCACTGAACACTTGCCCAGTATTCAATAAAATTGATATGTTTTATTGTCCTACTTCGCTACTGCCTTAGTTTTCACTAGCCACAGTGCTTTTGCATTAAGATTTCTTTGCATACTTTTAGGCTTAACGGTAACTAGTTCGGCCTAAAACTAGTTTGGCCCAAAACTAGTTTGGCCGATAACATATACAACGAAATCGTAAGATATAACCTCTTGTTTTGGGCAATTTGATAGTATTTATTTAGGTCTTAGCAAGCATACTACACCAAGAGCTAATAGAAAATAGTACTTAAATAAATAATTTACTGATTTTTATTTGATATTATTATGCGGAGCACCACTGTACCGCATATTCAAATTTTTGCTTAGTTGCGCAGCTGTTAAAAAGTGTCGTGCCTGGCTGAGTGGGTGTTTTTGCCAAGGTTTTGTTTTTGGTTTTTTTTCCTGCTCTTACCATTTAAGCCATTTTTTTGAAAAAAAAAAAGTGTTAAATGAAAACAGCAAAAGTACAACAAAACATACACCTGCAACTGAATCAAAAGTGTCAACAAATGACAGCACAGCACATTTGCGTATATGCGCACGCTGCCTAATGGCCGCAAATTGTTGTCCAAACAATTCATCAAGTTAACACGGGCTTAAATGCAGCTTAACTTGGCTAATGAAAAATTCTATAGCTATGATATTTTGTAGTTTCTGCTGCTGCTGCTGCTTAATGAGTCAACTTAACAAGAATCGATAAAAATTCAACAAATCGAAAAAAAAACTGCGAGCATTTAAAAACGACAGTCAAATGGACAGACAGACAGACAGGCAATAGTGACAAATGTTATGTTACGTGACGGGATGTGTTTAATTTGCCGTTCATGTTGTTTTCTTTTATTCGTCGGGAATTTATGTCAGCAAAATCAGCTACAACGGCAACAAGTGGCCAAAGGAAGTAACGGTCGTTTTACGAAAAAATGTTGTAAATCATATGGCAGCAAATGACAACTTTTATTAAAGACATAAATTTTATTGGAAATGAAAGAAGTTGTAACACAACATAAGCAACCACCAACAACAACACCGAATGAGCATAGGCGCGCAATTTGAACATGTTGCGTATGCTAACAACCAGAAATAAATCAGAAAAATCAAATGTCAAGCCTTTAAAATCATTTCTGGTTAATTTTGGGCGCCGCATTGTGGTACAAACCTATATTTTGGGTCGATAAGTTTGTCTCAAGCGTTGCGTTATTTCCATGTTTTGAAACATAAAGCATTTCCATGGAAATTTCAAAAATGCAATTTTAAGAAACACTTTGTAAATAACATGTATATAAACATTGTCTTAAAAGAGTATTTATAAACATTATTTTCAAACAATACTTGTAAGCATTTTTTTAAACATTATTTTAAAATATTGTTTATAAACATTGTTTTCTAGCAATGTTGCTAAGCAATTTTGTTCCAGAACATTGTTTCTTCAAACTTTTAATACTATAATATTGCTTCTCACCAATGATTCTGAATGTTCTTACGTTTTTAATGCTTATTTCACACTGGCATCGAAATCAGCACAATTTTCGTTTATCTCGATTTTGTGCAATATAAATTCTATGAGTTGTATTACTTTAGAAGCAGCTTTTCTTCTGTATTTTTTTGTATGTTAGAAGAAGACTTCTTAACCACTATATTTCGAATCTTAATAATCTATTCTATAGCCTTCGTTTGGGTAATAATTGCAAGTTTTGTGCCACTGTACGTCATGCTTCTTAATTGAATTGACGACAATATTCGTACGCTGTGTATGTAATTAAGAATTCATAACTTTTTTCGCCTTAATTATGGACGCGCCTTTTGCAACAGCCATCAGTGTTTTAATTGCAGCTGCTGCCAATTGCCAAAACAAAGAAAGAATGAGACAACAAACAAAAAATGTTGCTGTATACTGTCTGCGATGGGCATATTAATTTAATAATAGCGCGCGCGCATGCGCAACCTAATTACTAACAAATTAAAATGCAATCGCGCAGTATATCCTATGCCAACGCCACTGTACCGCTACCACCGCCACCTTCTTCTATGCACAAATTTGCATAACAGCAAGAATTTTTGCACAATTCTCTACATAATTGATATGCAACGCATAATGTGCGTGCGACAAAACAAAGTAAAAATCGCATGCGACAAAAAAAAATGACTCATGTAAATGATGCGTCCAAATTGCATTCTCTGTTTTAATTTCACTCCTACACGGAGAGTTGACATTTTTTGTAACTCACATTTGTGGTATTTCAACACTTTTTTTGAAATCATTTCATTTTGTTTTGAACATTTTGTCGGGCGGCTTTATTTGTTGACAATTTATTCAAATTAATTATACAAAATATTTTATTGTTTTTTCGCTTATCTATCAGTTACAAATTATAGAAGTTCTGTTGACGCTCGTTTTTTTTCTTTGTTTTGTTTTTCTGCTCTATGCGTAGGTCTTTTTACTACACGCGTTTTGGCCACGTTTTTAATGCCTGCGGCAAAATTTATGTGCGATTTTTTCAATTAAAAAATCGTTGATTTCTATCAGTTGGCGCCGCCACTGACGCTACTGTCACAGTGTCTGTTAACTATTGGTAATGTTAAACGCCTACAACAACAACAACAAATATAAAAACAGCACAACTTATACTGTCAATGTGATTTTTATGCATTTAGCGGCTTTTGTTTGTTATTGCGCACTGTGGGGTTAAAACACTCTTCTTGCTTACGGTATCAAACTTTTTGAAGGTTGCAGTAATAGTTCAACCCGGAGTGAAAAAGCGCATAAAAGCAAGTGAAAAAATTATCCATAAAGTTTTTTGAATGATTTTTCCTCTATGAATGAAGTTTCTGATCCTGATATCGAATGCATATAAACACAGAACTCTTTCTTCCGTCTCAAGAAACTACTTTCAAAAAATATAATTCTGTGGGGATGCGGCACTTTCTAGGAATTTAAGATCTCACTTTTTTTTTAAATGAAATTACATTTTTTTTATAAACTCTTTACGATAGAAAAGTGGAAGAAAGTACCTTTTTTTGAATTAAGAATACTAAAAAGTTAATTTGGCATTCTGAAATGAAAATTTAATTTTTTCCTTAAAAAAAAAAGTAAGTAGCTCACTTAAATCATTTGTCCAGGAACCATAAAACTGGATATATATGAGTAGACTCTTCACACAATAGTTTCTACTTTTTAATAAAATTGCTCAAATTGTGCTTTTCCCTTTTAATAAATCCTTTTTTTTCTGTCTGAGAACAAACGAATATAGAATTTAAAATGCAGAGCTCTTACACAAGTAAATATCCGCAAAAAAGTTGATATTAAAAGTTTGACTTCTTGGAGGAAGCCTTACCTCGCAAAAATTCAAAATTATAATCTTCCCTATAAAACAATCATTATTTTCTGCTTACTCCATAAACAAGAAAACACTCTGGCTACTGTGAAAAACATGGAAACATGATAGTTTCGTATTCTTATACATATAATGTAGTTGTTATTCGCAAAGTAATATTTCGAAACTCAAATTTTGATGGCATCTCACACTAAATTTAAGTTTATTAAATGTCAAAAGCAACGCATTGGAATACAGCAAAATTTGGTAAAAGGGTGCTAAGTTACATACTGTACATATATTTGCAAGCCCGGCGGAAAAACTGTCCTCGGTGTAGAGTACTCGAGACCGGAAAATTTTGCATTTGTCGGCTTTCCCACCCAAACTTCATAAAAGGTTCTATCAATATTTTTGTATGCCACTATTTACTGCCATACTAAGTGAAAAGGGCGTATCTCAAAAAATTTCGTTACGAGATAATCGATGTTTTGCTTACGTCAATGTGTTGAAATAACTGTAAAATTGGGATAGAGAAAATTCTCTTAGGAGATTTGTTATATGTTTTAACAAAGACTTCGGACTTGGGAGTATTTCATTAGACGCGTAATTTCTTAAGCTGTCCGATGTCATAAGAATTTCAAATATTTCTTTTTTTTTGAGATACGGCAGTTTTCGGTTAGTACGGCAGTTTAGTACTTTTAAAAATATAAAAATATTTCTTTTACATTTCAATTTGTAAAAGGTCGTAGCGATTAAAAAAGAAATATAAATATGAATGGAGTTTTCATTTCCCTATGGTCTCTGTGACATGAAAGTGAATATAAATGTAGCTGAGTACAAGAACTTAGAGAGGTGATTGGAAGATAGAGTAATAAGGAATTGTAAGGTACATAGATAATTAAAGATATAGGGTACAGAGACACGGTCGTACGCGGGATTGGAATTTAGTGCATAATCTCCGAAGTTTCGTAAAATATAACATTTAGGTTAGGGTTTATTTGTTCATCTACTTCCCGAAATATTTTTCAGTGTATGGGCATGCTGGAACATAAGGACTTAGAAAGATTAGAAGATTGAAAAAGATAGATAATTACTAAAAATAAACTGATGAGGGATATAATACAGCAACAGAAATTTGTTTTCAGTGACAAATTTTGGGTGCATTCGACCTGTAGACGTTTGGCCTGTTGAAAATTTATTTACTTTTCTTGTTTTTGTTTTTAAAGCATAGAAAATATTGTTGGTACTATACCGAAGAAACATACTGATAAAACTTTAGAAAATTCTGAATTTAAGCTGCGAAATCCAAAAGAAAACAAAAATTGTTTAAAAGAATTGATTCTGAAGAAAAATTAAATAGCGACCAAAATCGAAAGAAATGTTTGTCTTTTATAAAAGAAAACTTGCGACAAAAGTCTCCTATATTGGAATTATCTAATTTCGGACTCTTTTTATTTAGAAAAATCTCTAAAATGTTATATAACACTTATAATTTGGCTAGAAAATATTGATGTGAAATCAAATTTTCTTTCCTATTCAGCCTATAAATACTATTTGTTTTAAGGCTTTATTTATTTTTTGACTGTTTTTGCATAAGATTTTATTTTTTAATTATTTTTATACATTTTACTAAATTTAAGACTTTTTACTTTTAATTTCTCGTAAGATTGAACTTTTTACTATTAAAAACAGAAAATTATTTTTGCACAAACAACTCCACCGTTTAAAAGCCGGCGCTTCAAGAAATCGTAGTCACATGTCTATGGCATTTTATAACTGCTATACAGCAAAATGTCTTGCAATTTAAATATATTTTTTTTTTCTCTCTTGTTATTTATACAAATCTATTTTGTCTTTCTAAACAGTGACAACAACATCAAAAGTTACAACAACAACAATTGTCGCATTACATCAAAATCAGCTGTCAACATATAGTATAATACGCTTCGTCTAATTTACAACAGCGAGAGTGGGAAAAAAAGAGGGTGGTTGCAAAACTACTCCTATATAAATAACTTGGGTCATTGGTTCTAAAAAAAGGGCGCACAAAAAAAATGCGTTCATTTTAAAAGCAAACTCTTGTACTTCATCATGTGAGGGGTGTGGAAAAGTGGAGATACCACCAATCTCTATGCCCAAGTAAAATTCATTTAATGTCTACAATTTGAATATACAAATATATTGATTATTTTTTTTTTAAATTTTAGAAATTCTTATAAAGACATGAATGTATTGTGCTAGGAAAATTTTTGAATTTTTAGTAATCAATGAACGTAATTTACTCACGAAAAATAAAAAAAAATCCACAAAAAAGAGTTCGAGTTCGAAATATTAACAAATTTTTGTAATAAAACATGAGAGTGTTAGTTCGAAATAAGCACTTTGATATATAATAAATTCAAAAATAAGTTTGTGGTGAAGTTGAAACAAATATTAAAATCAAGATACCTTTTTTTCTTATTCGGTCAAAGTTTTATCGAAAAAATTTTGTAAATTTTATGGAAAACTTATGCTCTCTGTCGGTTATGACCAATGCGATTCAAAGTCAACTCGTGGGACATATCTTTTCTTTTATTTATAATAAAATACTAACCTATTAAACGGGTAACCGGCAAAAGCAGCATCGTAGGGATGATAAACCG
Source organism: Tricholauxania praeusta (assembly GCA_949775025.1). Lineage (NCBI taxonomy): Eukaryota > Metazoa > Arthropoda > Insecta > Diptera > Lauxaniidae > Tricholauxania > Tricholauxania praeusta. The sequence goes on from OX459028.1 coordinate 20,445,549, forward strand.
ATGGATATGGCCAGGGTGAACCACCGCCCACCAGATTTTCTTTTAAATCCAAGCCAGCCTGCAAAAAATTTTAAAAAAATTTGTTAGCGATAAACATTTTATATAAAATAAAAATAAATTCTCTCAATTTAAATTCCAACTAGACCTTGAACTTAAATTATTTAAAATCATGTTTAACAAATCATTTTATGTGTTTCTTGCAGCTTTAATGTGGAAGAAAATAATCAAGTTTTTGTTGGTAAATATCAAATATTTGTCAAAAATTTTAAAAAATAATCCAAAAAAAATTGATTTAGATGACGATAGTCCATGTTGACCCTCATAAATATTCGCGTAAGGCGTAATTTTTATTCACTTTTAAAACGCTCAAATTAATGGCTTAACCCTCCAAGACTTGCTTTTAAAATGTTGAATGAGAAAAATGCATGGGATACAAATTATGATAGGCTTCGCATTAAATTGATTTCATTGAAATATTTTCTTAGAAATATTATATGTGGGTCTTTTTTTTAGCTCACCCATTTAGCATGAAGCATTGCATTGCAATACCAAACATCATCCCATTCCGGAGGTATAGAAACGTCATAGCACCTAGTTAGTTCATTTTCAACTTTGTGGTTCTGAAACGGATTAAGCAAACTAACAACTTATTTTTTATTGAAAAAAAGGTTCTTAAGAGTTTCTTTTCTCTAGGTTTTTTTTTGGGCAGAAAATGCTCACCAACTTTTTTGGAGAAAGGTGTTAAAAAAAAATATTTGAGTAAAAATATGAGAAAAAGGTTTGATACAATCAAATGTTTCGGAGGTGTGGCAAAGTAACTTTACTTCGCCCATAAATAAAAAAAAAACATACGAACTTAGCACTTACTTCATGTGAACAATTGGTCACAATTTTGGGAGAATGTTTTAGCTTTATTGGAGCATTTTAGTTTTAGGGGCAATTTTTTCCAAGGAAAAATGCCCTAAAGCTAAATCAGAACGGAAGGTTATCAATTCTTGACGATTGTCTTTAATTTTTATACCCAATTTTATTTTGCGAATCGAAACTTTTTTTGGGAATTGGGATTATCGGTGTGGCATAAAAGTCATACAGCACACGTTTTAATGGGTGTAGCATTGAAGGGTTAAATTTTCTTTTCTTTTTAAGTAATCACAAGTGTGTGGTTCCAAAGTTTAATGTTATTGTTCTTACAGCTCCTCTCCAACTCAGCGGTTGTGTATTGTGCTCGCGTCTATTTAAATTAATTTAAATTTTCTACATGACAATTACACATTTTTAACGCGCAAAATGATTATAAAACAACGCATTACAGCTGATAACAAAATCATTGACAGCGCATGACATTTGACTCGTCAATTGAGAAACGGCGGCCAAAAGAGAGAGACAGCAATAGCAACATTAGCAGAATCGCAATTGTTGATATGAGAAGCTGTCAGTTGCAGATGTCAGTTTAGCTGTTTGTTGCAGTATCAAATGAATAAAATAAAAAAATAAATTAAAATGAAATAAAACATGGCAACACATAATAAAATAAAATACAATAGAATGGAGAATGTACATTAAGCAGCCAACAACGGAATTTCTTTTTTCTTTTTTTTTTCAAGTTTTCAATTCAATGAATAACAAAATATTTTATTGCAAACAAAAAGCGATAGACATCTACAATGGCAACGACACAACAACAGCAACAGCAACAACAATGTTTAATAGTTGTAAAAATGTTTATCATTTGTATTACGAGTATTTCGTAACATGGGTAAAGAATTAGTGTCGCCAATACCGACAGCGTCAATCGGACGGCGTCATCAGCATCAACGCTAGCGACAGCGGCAACAGCAACATCCGAGACAGCGACGACGACAACAGCACCGGCAACATTTTGCACAGCATGTGACTTTGGGTGTTGAAAAATCGAAAAATCGTTTGAAATTCGTTGGACGAAAGACAACAGTGCGACCCGAAACTATGACATTTTGTACGTTCGTTTGTCTCTTTTGAGATTCGTTAGCAGCGAGATTGAGAGAGTGACGTTCGAAACCATTTCGAAAAATTTGCTTTACGGTTTTTTCTGCATGGTTACTCAAGTTTCCGAATACACTTTATGAAAGTATTTTAACCTCAGAATCAATTCTTTTAACTGAAATTGTGTGGGTTTGCAAAGCTTAGTACTAAAATTTGCCGTTTTCGAGCATAGTTTCGAAAATGGTCTCGAAATCATTTTCGAAGAGGTTGCTAACATTTTCTTACTTTTAATATGCAATTTATTCGCGTAGTGGTGGAAACTGCTACTTGATCGAAGTATCGTAGTTCCATAGTGAAAATTATTTAATGAAAGAAAAAAAAACCGACTTCAAATTTTCACAAAATATAACATCTCTAGTGGAACGAAGTGCAGCCAAGCGACAAGTCTGCAAGTACTCGTTACACGTAATTCGGCAGATCTTTGAATTCCAATTCCAAAATCATCTTCATTGCTGTTGTCTTTGAAATTTTAATGTCTGTTGTCTGCTACGCAAGAATATTTATCAAATGAATGAAAATTTGCTGACTAGACGCACCTGCTAAGCGATGCAGCACGTATGTAGGTAAAGTGAAAATCCTTCTTATCGAACAGGAAGGATCTTCGCTTACGCATTTCAATTTCCGTTAGTTAAATGTGGGTTAGAAACGTAAAATGATCACAGAGTTGGTTAGTTGCCTTCTATAAGTCCCAATGTATTTTATTCGTGGATTTTTATTGCTTCCGCCAGAGCTTGATTTCTTTGGCAGAGTTTATCATCCTTTGACATCCTGAATTTGTATTGAATCATAACTTGGGATCATATTTATCTTAACAACTCTTCAAAATATATAAACATTGAAAGAAATTATGTTTTTTAAGTGTGTTATCAAGAAAAATTTGGTTATTCCCTTGAAAGCTCCAGTAGTAACAAGCAATTGATTTGCAATTTAAAATGATTTTGAATCGTAAACTGTCTTTTGAATTGATTCAGTGAATTATATATTGCGCATTTAATATATGTATATATTATAGTTCTGTATAAAATCTGTACTCTTGCAAAATGTTAACTATACCCTTTGTAAACGACATTGCTGCGTCATAATCAATTAAAGTCAAAGGCGCTGATAAGAAAAATTAACATGATTTGCTCATGATTTACATGCGTGCTTATGTTTCTTTTGTACAGATATTCCATATAATGTATGGACCACACAAAGATGACCGACCACAATGGCAACAACAGCAATATTTTAATGACAGCAATAAAAATAATGTAAACAGCTCGAATTTTGTCATAAAAGATCTCTGGTTATTACAGCGAATGTGGTATTTAAATTAATGCGTTGCGGAAATTATCGTTAGCAGCAAAAGTTGCGAGAATATCATGAGGCTCGAATTAACTTGAAAAATAATTTCTTACTTAATTGAAATTTTAATCAGATATTGTAAAGCAGTGTACAAGTAGTTACAACCGACTCAATTTTAATACAGTCGGAGCCTTAGTTTCGCCTTAGAACAAATATTCAAATACAATGGTGCAATTTTAATACCTTCGAAGCATTTCTTTTAATTGATCAGTTAATTGCTTCTAAATTTTTGAATTAATATTTTTTTTGTAAACTTTTCTGGATAGAAATACATTTGCCATTTGACATCTGAATTCAGTATATACCCAAATCCCATCACTGATATAACGAAATGATAACGCAGTCAGCGAAATATATAGAAAATAATTTCCTTTTCATAAAATGTAACAATCGCTTTGAGATGTTAATAAAATTGGGAACCCCAATCAAAAGTCCTATCTAGAAAAGTTTGAATATAATTGATTTTGTTTTTAGTAGTAGTACCTCGTCGTAGTGCCTATTAAATAACTTTTTTATCTCATCAAATATCATGATTGCACAGATATTTCTTTCCGAGCGACGGCATAAGTTTAATATTACCATACTACCGATAATAATAATACCGATAGCAACTATGGAATCAAAATATTGTGATTGCATGTAATTTCAGAGACATAGAGATCGTAAGTCGTTGGCAACCTCTGAAATTATTTTTAAAGCTTGTTATATGAAATATAATTTAGTAGTATGTAATGTTGGTATATAAAACATGAAATCTAAATAGTAGATGTGACAGTATTCAAAGTGAAATTTAAATTTTTGCACAATATTGGTAACTGGCTCCAGATCATAAGAAATGCCAATAAAGATAGGGCCATATTCTTGTTTATTTAGTTAGATAAGCACTGTCCCAGAAAAAATTTTCGGCCTTATTTTGTATGATTATACTCTACCTGATAATCTTATAGATCTAAAAAGACACAATATTTGATCTTTATAAAGTGACGTTTAGTATGATGTGTAACACTTGGTGATAGCACTTTTAACGACAAAGATGTCGAGCGAGCAACAAAAAGTCCGCGAACTCATATTGTGCACATACCTGCAAAATCCAGAATTAAAATATTCAGCTATAGCAAAAATTGTGGATGCATCACATATAAATGTTTGGACGGTTATTTCTAATTATAAGAAGGGTCTAACTGTTTCACGAAAAAAAGTTTCTGGCAGAAAACCAGAATTTTCTAACTCAAGCGTAGTGGCGAAAGTGAAGGATCTTTTTAAGCAGAATCCAATCACCTCAGTGCAAGATATGGCGGCTAGACCAGGTATAACAAAATCTACTTTACAAAGAATAAAGCTGAATGTAAGCTGATGGCACACATATAGAGTTCAAAAAGTACCAGACCGTTCTGATGAAAAGCAGGTGATGGCTCAGATACGAGCCCGAAAATTGTAAGAAAGGTACCTGACTAAATTTGATCGCTGCGTTATGAACGACGGAAGTTGCGTCAAAGAAGATTTTAAGCCGCTACCTGGGCACATTTATTATACGTCACCGAAGAAGGGGCACATGCCTAGTAAATTCAAAGGAAAGAAAAGTTTCGAAATTTTCGAAGCAACATATGGTTTGGCAGGTAATATTTTCCTGTGGTCTGAGAAGAAGCTTCTTTGTTACGCAAGGCACAATCAATTCAAAAGTTTATATAGACGAGTGCCTCGAAAAACGTGTTCTACCATTTATTCGTACACATGAAGGTACAGTGATGCTCTGTCCCTACTTAGCAAGCTCTGATTACTCTAAAGCTACGATGGAATGGTATCAAAGTAAAAAGGTCAATTTTGTACCAAAAATAGCAAATCCGCACAACTGCCCAGAGTTTCACCCAATTGAGAGATATTGGGCTCTAATGAAAAGAGATATTCGAAAGAGTGGTAGGACTGCAAAAAAATTTGCAAGACTTCAGAATTAGGTGGAAAAGATCGTACCGTACTGTCGATGAAACAACTGCACAAAATTTAATGAAGGGCCTTAAGAAAAAAGTTGGGCTACTAAATATATGGAGGAAAACCTTTAAAATGTATCTGGAAATATGGACGAAAATCTGAAGATATGTGGACGACTTTTTTAATTATTTATTCAATTCGACATTATAATGTATTTTTTAAAAGAAAATGATAGTTGACAATCCTGCAATACTCGCTTATATTTCTTTTCAAACATAAATTGGTCCAAACAATTTTTTATTCCTTTTACAAAAAACTTTCTTGAGTCCATAAAAGCCATTTTTTATATATAATAATGTGGGAATTTGTGGGAATTTTTTTAAAGCTAATCTTTTGACCTTGTGGCCTAGTAGCGCTGCATTTGTATAGGACAGCTGCATCTTGATCTATAATTTTTGTTTTGATGAGGTTGCTATTGGCCTTACAAGTAAAATTATCACCGCATGGATGTGGATTATATGCTAAGAGCTATATAAGATATATCCATATATATATGCGCTTGATAGTGATGTTTCCGATGCTGACAATGATTTCAGCTTAAATGAATTTCACTAGTAACTTAACGCTAGGAACCAGTTTTCCTAAAATACCATTGAGTAGAAACGTTGGATGAGTAAACTAGTGATTCATTCATAAATTCATGACAAATATACGCACCAAAGCAAAGCATCACAAAGGTGGACAAAAGTTAGTGCGTTGCTCCATTGCTGCATGTTATCTGTGATCAATCGTAGATGATTCCGAGAACAGGATCTACGCAAAGAAAGAAAAAAATCTTTTGTTGCTCTTGGTGGTTTAACACATTTGTTACTGTTGTTGTTGATGTTGTTGCAATTTTATACAACTGTCGAAAGGCATAAATTTTTATCGCCTTTGAAAAGCTCACCCAAATGGCAACAGCAACAGTAGTAACAACAAGATCGGTTAAATATGGCATCCGATTAAAGGTGAACAACAGCAACAAAACCAACGGCAACTGAACAGCATCGACAACAGTAGCTGCTGCTGCTGTTGCTGCTCGCAGTTTGTCTGCTGCTAAGGTTTTCAACGTACATGCGTACGAGATACACGAACAATATTTATATCGCAACATTAAAATCAAATCACGCAATAACGTTGTTACGTTGCTGCTTACGTTACGAACTCACGTTACAGAGCAACAGCAGCCAGCAAATGCATATCGCTGCGTTTAATATTTCACACAGATCACGGTAGATGCTGGCGAACGAAATAAAAAAAAAAAAACAATCAATATAAACGGCAGCAACAACAACACTAACAACAAAAAATGTTGCTGACACGCAAAGCCTTGTAAAGTTTATCGCGATAATTTTTTTCGCTTCTTTTTTTTTTTTTTTGGTTTCAAACGAAAAAATACTCTACGATTTTGCGAGATACTTGCATTTGCTAGTAGTCACTTTGTTGCTGTTGTTCTCAACCAAAACGGTTTCAAGCTTGTAATCATGTCTTCGAGACATAATACCTATTTTTAGTCTTAACTTCTTTGTTTGTGCCATAAAATTTGTAACCGGATATGAATTTTATTGCCTGCAAAAATTCTAACGCTTGTAATGTTGCCGTTGATTACTAAGTCAATAAAGAAGATACTTAAATATCAACAAATATTTTGCATAAATGTTATGTTTCCTTTTATCGTTTATATCTTGATAGCTATCAGTGCTACAGAGTACGCCATAAAATGGAATTACACAAACGCATTAAGTTGGAAACATAAATTTTCAAAAATTGACTAAATTGTCAAAACTGGGAATGAGAGAGACCGAAAGAGAGAAAGAGTGAGAGAGAAAAGAATATGGTTCGTTATCCAAAATTAGAAACGAAAAACTGCTAAAAAATTAAAAGGAAATTTTAGACATAATCAATGAAAATATGTATGCTATAAAATCAAAAAAAGTTTTAAGTGAAAAATATCATTGCCTACACTCAGAGACAAATACCATGAAATCGATTTGAATTGGTATTGAATAGTATTTTACTATTGTTTTTAGTCAATGTGATTTATTCTATTGATTTCAATAGTCTCAGACCTAAGGCAGAGTGAATAAATATCAGATGGATTTGTTCATGGAAGTTTTTGATTAGAAAGACCCAAACTACGAAATACTCGTACATACGAGACATGCTACCTCTAAAAAAGTATGATTCGCCTTTATCATAGATTATAATGTATCACAAATAACGTAGACTAGATCGTTGGAACATGGTCTCGTAACTGGCGTTCAAAACTTTAGTAAAATGGAAATTCGAAATATAATAATGGTTTCTAGGCAAGACATTTTTTACACATCTCTTTTTTAAGTCTTTTTAAGGTGTCTTTTAAAGACCTCAGAAAGATACCTTCCCAGTCTCATCAAAAATAATACCGAGTTGAACTTGTTTTTATACTTCATATGCCAAATATGCCTATAAGTCTCTATAAAGAGTTAATAAATATAATATATTGTCTTTCTACTTGTCTTTAAAAGGCCTATAAAAGGAACTATGCATCCTTTTTTTGCTACTAGGGTATCGATTATTTTATAAAAGTATCAGTAACTTAAATGCTTAAAAACTTTGACAAAATGATCTTGCTTTGTCCTTATCGTTACGTATTAAAATCAAAAACTTAATTTTCCATACCTTTTGACGCACATTGATATCAATGAAAATTTTTAACTATTCACCACAATTTTAGCCAAATATAACCTTTATCTGTGCCCATATCCATTCTAATGAACATTACACTTAAATTACTCAATTAGTTGACATAATGAAGGGAGTACAGCAACAGCAAAGTCAACTACTTCCATATACCACTATAGTATTTCCTTTCAACTACCGCTGACAAAGTCATCTTCAATTCATATTGGGGTGTGCAATTAAAATTTCAAAATACTACGTGCATAAATCATCAACAGATAATTAGTCATTGGTTACTCCTCCACCTTCAACCTCCTCTCGAACAACTCTCACGACGTCTGCTGCGCGTAAAAGTGAAATGTTTGTGTAAAAGTAAAAGTGAAAAATTGTGACACACCCCGTCGTAAGCAGATCTCCCACCATTACAACTGTAACAGATGGATAAGTGGATGGATAGATGGATGAATTACACGCGCATAAAATATGACAATTTTTCTTATTTCCATGCACTGGCGTCTTCTGTTTCTCTCTCTTTCAGTTTAAATACAACTGTCAAATTGTAGCAGCACAATCATTACTTTGACACGCGCTGTCAAGCGGCTGTCACTTTGTTTTTCCTAACGCATACATTTGCGTCTTCTTTTTTTTACGAAAACGCGTATGGCGCGTACGAATTCTCGTTCGTCTTTAACGGCATGGGGCGGCACATTGCTGAGTTTTCTCACTTAAAAGAGCAGCAGCAGCAGCAGCAGACCCTTGACGCTTCTTTGACTACTCCTTAGCGTATGATCGCCTTATTAATAAATTTGTCAACACCAACAGTTGACAGTTGAAATCAGCTGCTGTTACACAGTGCGACCAACCGAAAACAGACAAAGGTAGAAGAAAGGCGCGCACATCATTTAAATGAAGTGCTGCTGTCATGATGCATGCCGTTGTTATCATTTCAAATTTTTGTCGCCATCAAACGTTGCCGATTTCTCAAGTCAAATTGTCTCAATCAATGCGGTGTCTGATAGATTGTCAAAATTGGAACAAATATTTTGGATAGTATGGCAACTAATTGATTTTAATTGCAATTTTGTGTGTGCTTGTCAAAATTGACATTAAGGAGAAGTGCACCGTTGCTGCTAAAAATATTAGGAAGTTGTAGTTTCAAAGGCACGGTGAATCAATTGAACAACTGAGCACTTGTTTGGGAGTTCATGAAAATGACAGGCGATATACGCTTAAATTTTTATGTAACTCTTAACATTTAAGAATACTAAGGACATATAGCTATCCAGTAGGCAAAAGCAGCAGAAGCTCTATTGGAATAGCTCACTTAAAGCTTACGTTCCTCATCAAATAAAATGGCCAAAAAAATAGTAGATCGACATGAAAGAGCAAAAATGATAGAAAAGAAGGCCTGCCGAGTCCACTTTCAAATAGGAAGTAAAATCTAAAGAATTATTTTTTAATTTATAAAGGAAAAAAATATTGCTTTATATTTATAAAAAATCGACGAATGGAAATATCAAAAAAATTAAAAATATCAAATCTGAATGCAATTATTATATATAGACTATGTTACCTATATCCTGTATCGTATAAAAAATGTTATTATTAAACAATAATTTTAAAGTGTCAAGCAAACTCTATTCGGCAAAATGTTCAAACAAACGAATTGAGAATTATAAAAAGAAACAAATCATCTAAACAAAAATCGAGAACATATTTTGTGGCTTCTAAAATAGGTCCTAATTGCAGACTCTATTGAAAGGTAAGAAAGATTAGGTATAAAAGATCTAAAAGAAGGTAGATATTTTGACCATTCTTATATTACTGTCACAGAATATATATTGCGTACACACAATTTCTACGTAAAAATTTCAAAAAAAATCAATTAACTTAGCTACACATGTAAATTTTGAATAAAACATATGCCAATTGGCCTACCTAAAACTTATTTGGTTTGTGACATCCAAAAAAAAACAAAATAAAAATTGTCAATTCGTTTTTATGAGCTTAACGAAACCAAATAAAGCTGATCGAAAATTGATCAATAAATATTTTTATACCCTCACCCAATCAGTACCTAATAAATAAGCAACACAAAATTACTGACATTAATTTGGTTTTTATAACCCGAAACAAAAACAACAACACAAATGACTGAACAACTTTTTAAAAATGTAGCTACGAGTGTGTAGCTTTTAAAAGATAAAAAAAAGACACAATATCTATATATATTTTGCATGTTTTTTGAATTCAATAAAATATCTTAAAATGCAAATTAAACACGATGATTTTAAAGCTTAAAATTTTTTTATATATAGTTGGCAACACTTAACACATAAATACTCGTAAATATATTCGATCAATGCCTGCTAGTACAGACATACATCTGAGTGTGACTTTTGTATCTTAGCCAACAAACAGCTAGCCAGATACACAGATACTCACAATCGGTTAAATTGCTCGTACGTATGCAAATTCACGTCTTCGTTTCGAATTCATTTAACAAATAAAAAAAAAAAGCATAATAAAATATTTAAGTAACATAATTAATAACCCAAAAATTGTGTTAAACATTTAAATGATGTGGGGAGCAGCAGTGGAGGAGCGAAGGAAAAAACAAAAAAGCTGAAAAACAGATAAAAAACTGGTAGCCAAACTTTAAGATACATTTGCATATAAATGTGTGTATTAGTGAATGCGAATTGTGTGAATGAATTAATTTGAAGTTTGAATTTGAATTCAATTCCTTTTATTGTTGTTGTTGCTGAAACTTTTAAACACCTTTTGGCATAATGGCTTATTATGAATGTATTTTGCTTTTGCATCGTTAACTTTTTATTAATGAAACTTTGAAAGTTTTCAGGAAAACATTAACTCTATTAATTGCTAAATTTATCCATTTAACTTTATCAATTTTAGAAATATGGCAAATGGATATATGATTGAAGATTTAAGTATATAAAGATACGATATTACATTTCTCTCACTTTGCGTTTTATGCCACGATAGTAAACGTATTGTCTATGAGCACCTCGGGAAGTGTGAATATCGCATTAATTTATCTTGAAAACTAACAATATAAAGCGCTCCAAAATGTTATGCTCTATAGAAAATGCATGAAAGATGAAGAATTTAAAGCTCATTTCTGTAAAATATTAATTTTGTATCATATCGCCTGAATTTACTTATGTCTGTAATTTATAGATTTCAATCCGAATAATTTAAATTTAAAAAGGCCAAACTAAAAAACGAGTCCACAAAAATATAATTTTGAGATATTCTCATATATAAAAATCTAGACCATGCTTTATCTTTCTACAATGGTTTTAGATTAAAAAAAAAATTTTTTGATACAAATAATACGCTTTTTAATTTATTGTTGATTCATGGGTTTCAAAACCGGCCAAGTCCATGAACTTGCATTCAAAACTAATCCAACGCCTTGGAATCAAAACCGGCCACGTCCAGTACATTGGTATCAAAACCGGCCAGGTCCACTTTTTTTCCAACGCCTTGGAATCAAAACCGGCCAAGTCAAGTTCATTGTAATCAAAACCGGCCAAGTCCAAAATTGTTTTCTCAAAAACATTCGCAAATAAAACTTTTAATATCTGATCTGACGTACCTTGCGTAAGAAATTTTATAAGCTATCATGTGTGAAATACCTTTTAATTTTTCAATGAACATAGATGAAAACAAACGTTTTCGTTGTTTTCCCAAAAGTATGAAATATGGTCTTGGCCGGTTTTGAAACCGGGCGCCTCATATGATGACGACAATATCGAAAATTTAAAAAGTTTCTCAAGACAATATTACGATCATAGCATAGTATTGAAAACCAAGGAAAAGTTTTTTAGAACAAAAAATAGTGTGGTTTTGCCCCAAAAAGATCAGTGATTCGTTATTTGTTTTCGTAATCTTTGTACATACTTACATATGTATGTATGTATGTATGCTTGAATGGTGCTAAACAGAAAGTGTAGAGATGAAACCTTAACGAGATCAGCAAAATATATTGTTAAATAGCCGTACACGAATTTTGTGTCTGGGTTCTAGATGTCAAATTTTGATTTCTTTCATATAACGAATATAAGAAAAATTAGATTTGTAAGTTGATGTTTGCTTTTGTAGGAATCAGAACGACCTTAAATTTTTAGTAAAATCGCTGTCTTTCGAGATAATTGAGACAATTATTTTTTTAAGAAACCAAGATTGCAGTCTTAAAGAACTTCTCTTTCTTTTCAAAACGCACTCTGGATTATATCGATCTCTTTTTTTTATCCAAAATATCGTAAATTGAAATTTATTATGCACGTCTCCATAAAAGTCTGCATCAGAAAAAATAATATCGATAAAGTTTGAAATGAGTTTTGAATATAAAGAATAGTGTTTTCGGATCTCATTAATAGTTTTATGAATAAAAAAAATATCTTCTGATGTAATCTCAAATGTCTCGAAGAACCTCGTTTCTCGCAGTTTTAGGTTAGAGTATCTTAAAAATTGGAAGCATCAAAGAAATTTTGACCTCAGTTTCGAATTCAGTGCGTCAAAATCCTTCGGAAAAAAAATATATTCAGAATTCAGGACTAGAGGTCTGACCAACTTTTGTCGCGCTGCGTCTTATTTTAAGTTTGACAGTGATGACTTTCTATGAAAATTTTATTATATTGTTATTTTTGCACGGTTCCCAAAATTATTTTTTTTTTGAGTTGAACTTATTACACTATGCAACAAAGTTTCATCTTACGTTGAAATTTAATAAATTTTTCTGAACTTTAGTGCCCTGATTGGAACGGCATTTTTAGTTTTTTTTTCGATCTCGTCAAAATTTTGAGAAAATTTCATTGGTATTTTTTTTAGTAAAATACTATTTACTATTTTTACAGTACTATTTTTAGTAAAATAAAATAGTAAATAGTACTGTATTCGTTGCTGAAATTTCTAAATATGTTGGATATTTTTTGAAAAATTAAATTAAAATACAAAATATTACTTGATTTGGATGCCATTTCTTGATTCGGAAAGCTAACATTACAATTATAATTCATTTCAGCATATTATATAATTGAGTTCATTATATAAGCAAAAAAAGTGTTGGAACATAAAATGTGGGGTTTATTTTTTTCTCCAAGCTTGCGATAACATTTAGCTAGAACTGTCATCTTTTTAATTTAAAAGATCTCTTGCGCCAAAAAATTTGATTTTTTCTTATGCTCTTGTCTAAACTCTAAGAAAACTTTAGTTTCGCGAGTTATTTCCAAGATAAAAATTGGCTTTTTAACTGTTGAGCTACTTTTACTTAATAAAAGCCCATTAAACATAACTCCATCCGTCTCTTTCAGTATACGAAGAGCTGAGAAAAAAAAAAAAAACCCCGCCAAGTCCATATATTGCGTTTTAGAGAAAAACTAAAAAAATGTATTCCACTGAATTTAACTATAGTGAAAGCCGAATCTTTTTTAATAAAAAATTGGACTTGGCGGGCTTTGATTTTCAGAAATGTGGACTAGGCGGGTTTTGATAAAAATAATTTTTCAGAAATTATTGCAGTCAAACATTTTTTTTACAATTTAGAGTATGTAGGCTTGTAGAAAAAAATTGTTTCCGTCTCATCCTACAATATCACACATTTTAATTATTTGGACTTGGCGGGTTTGAATCTCAGCTCTCACACAGTTTTGTGCATTATTATATCTTCCCAACATTTTCGTATAAATGAACATTGGAGAGAACCTGTTCCATAACCTTTACACTTTCTTGCGTGTGCAACATTTTTTTATCATTTTAATAGCAACTTTTAGCTGTAGCTTTTTTTAAACAAATCCAACTAATCCAGAATGCTACAAAAAATGCACCGCCGACGGCTTTTCTCAATTCGCACTCATAAAAAAATGTAAGAACGTAAAAATTCGTCACCAAATTCTCGAGAAATCACATAAGGCATTAAAATTTAATGATTCTACTGATTGAAATGCTGATAAGGATTGAATGCGGATCGTAACTGTCAATTAATCAGTGTAGCGCCCTGATGACTACATTGAGGAAACGCCAACGAAAATCAACCAAAGAACGAACGAAACATTAAAATCACGCACTAATTGGATTGGAATAACAAAATGCCAAGAGCGTACAACAACAAAAATCAACATGAAGATATAGACAAATTTTCGAACAAAATATTTTTTGCTATATGGCGTTAAGTTGTAGAGAAGCTAAGAAGTTAATTTTTCTATGGAAATCGTGTGCGGTGGTCCATAAGGAACCACAGCAGCGAGCTAAGCATAAGTGAACTATGAAACCACATTGCAACAAAATAACAAATTACCTAAACAACAATAACAATTACAAGCTATTTAAGCTGTAGTTGTTGGCAAAATAACAAAGCAGCCCATTTTTTGCGCCTATTTGTAAAAACACACGATTTAGGATGCTTATGTTTGCATTTGATGTGGAAAATAAAGAAAAAGAGTGGAGAGCTACAGTCTGTCAATTATGTTTATAATAACCTCCAAAAGAAAATCATTCCGGAGATTCTGATATCACAGAAATCGGGAAGAACACATGTAGGGAGATTGTTTCACATTCTTTGACATGCGACCAAGGAACAAATTGTCAACGGAGAAGGAAAGCTATGTCCGAATGCTGCAAGGTGGTATTTAAACTGAGTGAATCAATTTATATGATCTGTCCTCAGCTCTATAACTATTAGGCACTTAGGCACTTCATCGCTTCTTTTTGACACATCGAACAAACGATTTGTCCCGATTATCAAGCATTTCTGATTTTGTGATATACGTACCAGCCACATTTAGAAGTGGAACAACATATAATATAATTTTTTGCTAACAGCAAAATCGTTCAGGTTACCACGACCCTACTCAGTCTTTTGGGAGCTTGCCATAATTAAACTGGCTCTTTTACTCTCAACCTTTAAAGAGTTTAAATGCTTTTTAAAGTAAACTGACAACAAAATTTGACTGTCTTTTGCAAAGCTATAGATCTGATTGGAGTTTGGTGACAGAAGGTCATAAAAAAACCACAAAAAGTATCAGCGATGGGACAGAATGCTTAATTTGAAACCGCCCTTGATAGTACAGTTAAAGCAGCCACTGCATTACTATCAAATGCTTTAGAAACTTCAAGAGTATTAATCATTTTTTCACCGCCATCAAATCTACGGTAGAGCAAGCTGTGTAGAAACTGTTTTAGCGATCACAAAGTAATTCCTTGCACTTGAAACAATAGAAGCTTATTACTCTGACCACAATTTTGGAGAGTATGGAACAATTTTGGAAATGTGCTAGATATTGACAATTTTCCAAAATGATGGAAGTTCGCTGCAAGTTTCGAAAATACTGGAAAAATTACATAATGACCGAGCTAGCGTTGACGAATGTTAAGGTTTTCGAGACATAAGGGTGGAGAGAAGTAACAATAGAGAGCCAAAATATATGTAATTTGCCAGCTAACTTTAACAATTGTCTTCTCAAGGTTTGATCTGATAGATTTTTATCAATTTTATTCGTGCAGTCCTGACTTGGCCCTCGGTTTTAGAAGTTTCGAATCTGGAGATGCGGAAGCTGTTTAAATTTTTTTTCAATTTTCAAAAAATATACAATAAAATATCTTGCTTATAATGATCCCTAAGGAGTGTAGGGTATCAAAAGAAGATTTCATCTACAAGAAGGCAAAACACGCGCCACAAGTGTCGAGAAATTGAGAAACGACTTCTTTCTATTAAAGAAAGAAAAAATCCTCTTTCTATAAATATTGTGCATAATAAGGAAAAATTGCAGGAAGATCATAGAAGGGCACCTACGTCGTTGCATTCATTCAAAAAGTCATTTGCCATAAACATAGCAACAGCAGATTCGGTGCGGACAACAACACCGACACCAACATATTGTTCGTTGTATTGTGACCAATGCAACGAGGTCAGACAGGGCCAACACTTTGTGGCTCAACATATTGACCACCCCTGTTGCGGTTGTTGTTATTTGCTGTTGTTGTAGCTGTTTGCCTGTTGGTCATAGAAAAGTAAAATAAATCGATGCTGCCGCATGGCATACAATTGAATTGTAAGTCGGTAGGCAATTGTAAGAATTTGTACTGGGCTCGTGGATATTGTTGTGTTGTAAAGTAGAAAAAAAAATGCAATCAAATATGTGCGCAAGTAGCTCCCTGAGCTGCGCTTAGCTGTTGGTGCTGAAATTTTGCAGATAATATCTATGCTTTTTTGTCTTTAATAGCTCCATTTAGTACAAATATTCTCGGGCATAGGGTTGATATTAAAATATTTGTATCCTTCTTTAGATTACAATATTTTGAACCGACATTTCGCTTTCATCTCTAAGATATCGAAGTTCCATAGGAATCGCCCAACATTGTTCAAATGTTTAAATAATAAAAAACAATGAATTTATAAAAAAAAAAAAATTCTTCTCAACTTACCGGATTTGCATAGAACGCTGGCTGCTCTGCACCAATGCCTGACAAATAGGCTGACATACCCTCGGGATAGACCCCGATTGGTACGCCACCTGGTCCCGTAACTAAACCACCGGCGGCAGCTAGTCGCTGATAGCTCAGCATATCATACTGACACGAACAAAGTGTCTGTCCACTCACAGGATCTGTGTAAATGGTGCGTCCGGTATCACAGCAGCGATTTGGTGGTGGTGGACCACCGGGTGGCGGTATACCGCCCGGACCACCAGGAGGACCGCCCGACGTATGTGGCATACCCGGCGGGCCGATAACACTATTGCCAGGCGCACCCGATGACGTTAAACTCGCACCACCGGGTATACTGCTACTGCCGTAGGGTGTGGCAGCCGCTGAACAGGGAGAAGTCGATCTAGCGCCAGGCGGCACTGTTGAGGTGACAGCCATAATGCTGCTGCTGTTGCTATTGCTACTGGTGGTACTAATGCTGACGCCAGAGCTGGCAACAGTTGAGGCGGGCACTGCGACAACGGCTGCTGCTGCAGCAGCAGCGGCGGCGGCAGCTGCTACGGCACTAGCAACGGATGCGGACAGCGAGGGCTGTTGCTGATGATGATGCGGATTGACGCTGACGTTGGCGGACGTTGACGACGCACTGAGACTTTGGTGATGCTGTTGTTGCAGAGGCGCTTGTGTGTTTGGTGATGCAGTGGGACGAGTTGAAACGGCATTCTGTGGAAAGAAAAGAGTTAATGGGTTAAAAAATTAGGTTTAAGTGAGAGGGCGAAATTGAAATTGAGAGGTATGAGAGTAGAAAAATGAGTTATGGAATAATTCGGCTTACGAAAATACGATACTAAATTTCGGAGGTTAAAGTCGATTTTAGTACATATTTTGGATTTTTAAAAGATTCAATCTCCAAAATATATGTATGTTCTTGTGAAACTTTACAGGCAGGTAAAAGGTGTTTCCTTCAAAAATAAATCAAAATGTATTTAAAGGGTTAATGTGACTCTTAAAATCTTTATGATCCATATGTGTACAGTTCTACTGTTCCGATTTGTTCAGAGCAAATAAAATTTAATTAAAAAAGGGGTTTTATTATCGCGTAGATAAGAATATTGTCCCGATCCTCAGTTTTTTTTTTTTTCGTTTGCTAGGTCTTCCCGACACTCCAGCTCTAATCGAAATGAACAACAAAAGTTGCCGACGATTGCCGACAAATCATGTTACAGATTGACAACACTGATTTAAATTACATTCATAGGCCCAACAGTAACAACAACAACAGCAACAAGAGCTATAACAAAAATAACTACAGCAACAGTAAACAACACGGCTACGTTAAATCAACACTTTGGCTAACAGAATCAACAACAACAGCCAACAACAATCAGCTACAATTCATTTTTCGAACGCACTGATTTTTATCAGTGCGCCCGTTGTTGTCGTCATCATCGACGGACGGCCATGGTTCCTTAACAAAGAAATGGGTACTCAATTGAAAATCCCAGGGACTTTGATTGCGTGAGAGAGAGCGAAAACGGGAGAGCGAGAGAAGGAAAAAGCACATTAGGGTTGATCATATTTTTTTTAAAAATTTAACATTTTTCTACTTGAAAAAAAAAAAAAAATACTTTGACGAATTGATTGAATGTTATTATATCTTATGCATTTTTAATTTGAAAGCTCAGATCTGTGCACGACAGAATTTTGAGATATCTAACAACCAAATCTGCGAAACTTGTGTTTTTTTCCACACGCATATTTAGGAATGAAATCACAAAATTAATTTTTCACAATTTAAACAAGATTTTTATAAAAACGGTTTGACGAAAGATTTTAGTTTTCATCGAAAAATAGTTGTGAGACATATCAAATAAAAAATCAATAAAAACATTTGTAGTGTTCGCACTATTGGGTTGGAGTGATTCCCGATGAACGGTGAGGTATCACGCCCTGATTCCTTTAGACAGGGTAAAATAAGTTATTTTTCATGAATTTTATTCAAGGTGATAAAATAATTGGATTATTTTTAAATTTTAACATTTTTTTATTACAGTATTAAGATATAAAAAAACATGTAACTTTTATTGATTTTAACAAAATAGCGGCTCTGCAGAGTATCTCTTCAGAGGCATCGAAAACTGCTTGAACTGTGAAATTCTATTTATCTGACCAAAAAGAGGCTTTTTTTTTTTGGTAACTGATATGTTGAATGGAAGGACAAACCTATAAAATTACAAAAAAGTAAAAATTTATATCGGCTGTTCAATCAAAGGTATAGATTTTCGACTATTTCTTCAAAAGTTTTTAAGATACGTTATTCCGATAATATTATTAAAAGATACCTCTCCAAATTTGAGCCTGTTCAGTCAATAGCTTTTTGAACTACAGCACGAGCAGTTTTTGCAATTACAATTTCGTGATAATCGCGTTTAAAGTTTCTATGCGATATGATAAGACGGTATGAGGACTCTGACTTTTATGACCATAACTCCATAACTATTCAATATTTCGCCTTTTCCGCTTTATGCTTAACATACCCATCTAGCATTTAGATGATCATTTTTTATCAAATCATCTATACGAGTCATTTTCGGCCACTATTTATGACCAAAAAATGATTACAAGTAATAACTGAGAAAAAAAAAAATCCAAAAATCAGATTCGGATCTACCCCATGATTTAAAACTGATTGCACTGGAAAACAGTAACAATATTATCACTTTTTGATCTACGTAATGATTCGAATATGACTTTAGAACTTATTCTTGAAAATGTATTTTGAATTGTGTTCTGTTTTGTAGTTCATAATAACTATACTAGAAGTAGATAATATAGTATATATTAAGTAAGTATTTATTACTTTTACAATAAGTAAAATTATGCATATAGGGCTGATGGTGATGAAAAGAACGGCAAGGACACGCGAAGGAATGTGAATGCGAAAAAATTTAAGTCATATGACTCGCAAATGATTACACTCAAAAAAAAAAAAGTGTTTGCCACAAATGATATAGATGGAACTACTTCAAGTGTTTGCGTGAAATAATAAAATGTTTGTCACAAAAACTTTTGATTTTACTTACAAAATAATAAAATTTTTTTTTGTCACAATAACTTTTGATTTTATTTACAAATTGATAGTTGAAAATTATTATACAAAACTTTAAAACTTAACATAACATAGAACACAGCCTGGCAACATCGTCATCGTTCTTTGCTCCCAAACACTTATAAACATTTGATATCGTATATGTACAATGCAAGTAATAAAAAAGTTATTTCGAATCAAAGCACTACAAAATATGAACATGAAAAATTTATAAGTGATAAATCGTTTGTTGAAATGAATAAGTGTTTGGGACAAAAGACAAGTGTTTGTCGAAACATTCCATAAATTGAATTGTTTGACTGAAATATTTTGACTATTTGTCGTAAATAATTATATCATTTAGAAGCAACATTTTATGAAATGTTTTGTTATAAGTAATTGAATTACTTGCCATAACTTAACATTTACTTGTGTCAAATACATTGGTTTTTCTTATATTGTCTACAAATACTTATAGTTTAAGACAAAAGTTAAGTGTTTACTTGAAATAATAAGTGCTTATATTAAGCATTCGGTAATTTGCTACAAACGCTTTCTAAACAATCCTTTTTTTGAGTGTAGAAATATGACTCAAAACAGACTCGCAAATGCTTAGAAATATGTCTAAAATATGACTTGCAAATGATTAGAAATATGACTAAAATATGACTCGCAAAAGACTTGCATATGACTCGAAAAAGACTCGCAAGTGATAAGATATATGACTAAAATATGACTCGAAAAAGACTCGCAAATGATTAGAAATATGACTCGAAAATGAGTCGAAACTGATCAGAAAAACGGGTCATAAACGACTCTTCAAGAAGAGTCGCGGATAAGGTACCATTTTTTCCCGACAAAAGTATCATCTATGATCAGAAAATGAGCGCATTTATGATTATTTTAATCAGACAGAGGACTCGAAAAAGACTCGAATGTGATCGGAAATTTCATAAACTGCTGGCTGGGATATTATAGTATACATTCGAATTATGAAAAAAATAAATTTTAATTCTTGAAAATTCTAAAGGTATCGCCCCCCATGCAATATATTCAAGGTTTTTAGCTCGGAATTGTGGAAATCCTAATTGATATATTTCATTTCTCTATCATTTTTTTTCAGATCCACCCTAACGCTCGTGTTAGTGTATCAACCTCCAAGTAATGTAAACATTTGATTGATCCCATACAAGCAACAACTACTTGTACCATAAAGTAAACGATGAGTCTATCGTTTGTCACTTTAACGTAGGGTACGGAATTCAACTGGAACTCTTGTGCAGCACTAGAAATATAAAGAAAAAAGAGGGCCAGCAGCAGGGGAGCACCATAAACATGGTAAGTGAATTTTCAAGTGGTCAGTCGCATTTCTATCAATAAAACAAAAAAAAAGAAAAAGAAAAGCACCAAGTAGTTGCGTTGTTGACTCAAAGCTGATTTCCAGCGATCGTTGGTAACGCTAACTACTAAAATGTTTTCTAGTGGTTGTTGCTGCTTAATCGATCGCATGAACGATAGATCACCAATCCATAGCCAATTCAATTGGATTTCTTTTTGTTGACTGATGAATCTTTTTAAATCAGCCGCATTTGATTGCCTGCGCGATCGTCTTACGATAGTTGCGATTGCTAGTGTTACGTTCACGGAGTTGGATTGTGGTTATCACACGCAGCTTAGCAAATAAAAATGTCGAATTAATGCAGTGATTTTGTTGAGAAAGCATTTTGTGTTGCTTTTTTTTTTTTGGTTTTAATGTTACTGTCATAAAAATATTATTGGCGTAGATGTTTATAATACTGAGAGAGCATTAAATTCAAGTATTTTATATAATAATTCTAAATGATCGAAATATGAGTAGGTAGAATCCACTTCAAAAAAAATGAAAAATCGAGTGATATTTTTAAGGGTGTCATGTTTATTTGATATTTTGCTTATATGTATGCTAAGTATTCAAAATATTTTTGTTGAAGTTGTTGGTTTTTGTTTTTCTACAAGTTCGTATGTTGATTGTCATTTGAAGTTTGTTTATTTTTTTAAGTATTTTTTCGAGTTATGTTGTTCGAAATTAATTGATTTGAATAAAAGATTTTGAAGTTTGAGACTGTTGGAGTGTAAGAAAAAATGTAGCGTTTAAATTTTTAACGAAACATTTTGCTGTTTTGTATTACTTAAGCGTGAAATACAAAATTCAATTGCCTTAAATTCTCTCCAACATTTCCCCGATTCACATATTTTCTACTCTAGCGAATGTTTTCATGATGATCTAGCACGGCTGCGTTTTCTGTTACTCTGAGAGCTCTATTCCAATGCTTAGATTATAATTTTCCGTTGGTGATTTCCGCAACACGTGTGAAATCCATTTCCATTTCCACCGAACATTTCGACATTGAAGATGGTCCTGGGCCACCGAATTTTCACTTTTCGGCAAAGGCAATTGGTTTTTACAGCAGATCGCTGTTAGTAAGCCAAGTTTCGCAGCCATATACATAACTAAATACACTGGCTCCACATTTGATTCAAAGACTTTGTGCCTTGATGTCTTTGCAAGGAACAAAGGCTGACATACATTTTAAAGCACAGCAAAGGTACCTTTTGTATTATTGATTCTGGCTTGGATTTTATTATTGGCACCGCCATCAGGTGTTGTTACATTGACCAAATAAGTAGGGTTATTCACTTAATCCATGCATGATTCGCCTATCTTGAAGGTATTGCTGGTTTGATGGATGGATATAGATTTCGTTTTATTTACATTGATTTTCAGACCTACTTCTTCCGAGGAAGGTCTGACAGCAGTAATCCTTTCATGCATGACGGTGGCGAGGAGGCATATTTCACCGGCATAAGCGAACTCTCGCAGATGGTCGCTGAAATTTCAATTATTGCCACGATTTGCAGAGTCTAGAGCTCTGCTGAGGGCATCATCCAATATTGTCACTATTACTAAAATCACCAATTGAACTTTTTAAGAAATTATTCGCGCATTAGGACGATCATCAGATATACAATTTATGTGACCAAGACAGTTTTTTTCTTTTTTGCTCGAAATTTCAACAATGTAGCGCGTTGTTCGGTAGCTAAACAAACTATGGCTAATCCTAAACTTAACAAATGTCACCTTGAAAGACGTATAGGTTTGACAGCTGCCAAATGACATGACTGTACATTCCGAACTACGAATTAGAAAATCCGTTGCAATATACCACAATCTATTCGCCTACAATATAATCGCAATTACTATGGAATCTTCATTAACGAAAACATGTTGTCTGAACATATTGTTAAAAAACAGCAAAATTCACATTAGTTATGTGCTGATAAATGTGGTTCAATAGCCAAACACGTCCTCACATTGCTGACACATTAGTCGAACATAACATTCATATGATCGATCCATGGTACAACTGCTGACACAGCGCGTGATAAACCTAATCTACCGATGACACCCAATAACTACGTAAAACAGCAAAGCAGAAAAAATGTTAAGACAATTAATAGATACTTTAACACACAGTAGATAGGTATCTATCAACTATTAGTAGTGTCGGCAAAGTTTAAAGTTATCTTTTCATTAAGTTAAACCATAATATGTTGATATTAAGATTGAGATATCCTTGTACACTTAACATTTTATGCGAATAATTAAAGTTTTATTCATAGTTTTAATTATGATAGAGAAAACCAATTTCGGGTTGAACAAATTGACGAACAACTAAAATTGAATGCTAGATAATAGTGCAATTTACACTACACAAGTTATTGCCTATACCAAAAAGCAATTTAAAATTTTTTTACAAATAGACGATACTAAAAATAATAATGAAGTTGAAAAAAAAAACGCGTTGCGAAAATCTTTTTTTTTAAGCTAAGGAGCACTTCAGTCGCTACTGAGGTATCGTTTGTTGGTTTAATGATAGATAGATTTATGGTGTCAGGACTTCAATGCTTAGGTGCTGTGATCTAATTTAGAGTTCGATTGTGTCAACCTTAATTTATTCCAGAGAAATTAGGTTTTTCCTGCTTAGATCGTAGTCGTATTAAAGGAGCTGGTATTTAGTGCATTATTGTCCTACAGCAGTTAGCCAAAATGTTTTTGATTCAGCCATACAATATATGCATAAAACCAATATCAAAAAGGTCTAGAACGCCAGAATAGATAGTATTTAAATCAAATTTCCACGCGAATTGGCGAATTTCCCGTAAGTAAGCAGCCTTATTTGCTTCTGGCGTTGCTAGAAAATTACTAATTTAGATATGATCAGCCATAGGCAAAATAACTGAACTTAAGGAGTTTCAGCCTACTAACATCGGGTCTGTTCAATGTAACATTCTTTACAGAAACAAGACAGTGCCTTTCAACTGGATTTCCTGCAGTATACCACTCTTAAATAGTTTCTGTTTGAAATATTTTTTGATACTAATTGATACTCATTTTCTCTTAACATATCAAACCTTTGTTAAATGTCTAAACAGAATTGGAACGTGCGATTTATCTTCTGTGTCAAATCGCACAATAAAACAGAATTTGTTCTATTTCTCTGCGATAAATTTTGTAGTGTCAGTTTTGTACTCACTACAAACGTATAGGAAAAACCTGGATGATATTGCACGTCCCAATTCTGTTTAGACATTAATAAAAACAAATTCCGTCGGTGAAATTCTTTTTCTGAGCTCATACACTTATCCCAGATCTTCGGTATGGACTTCAGCTCTTTCACTGAATTCTTATTTATGTCAGCGATGCTTAAGTGATGAGCGTAATTTAGTCTATAACCAGTAGCGTAACTAGAGGGCAGGGGGGCGCTCGCCCGGGAAAAGCTTGACGTGGAAACCTTGCGGTTCTATTTGATTGTTAAAGTTCTCTTTGGCTCATATTTGTGTTTGAGCAATAAAAAGGTTAATTGGAGGACAGGAAACTTATCAATGCCGCCATTCGAAAAAACAGCTGACGCAAAAGCATAGTTTCGCCGATGAAAAATAAACTAGAGAAAAACAGATAGCGCCCGAAGCAAGGTAAAAGTTTAGATTAATTATTGTTCTCCCAACCCTCAAGAAAAGCTCTAATTTCCACTAAATTCATGCAAAAAACACTTTTTACTGGAAGACCCCGTTTCCGGACGTGCGCAAATTGATAGCCAAATAAAAAAACTGCTCGAGAGACCAGTGCCATATTAAGATTGAGGCAGGAGTAACCTATAGTCGTGGATGGGCTCGCCTAGGGACTTTGCAGGGCACGAGGCCAGATACTGGAAAATAGGCTCTAACAAAAAAATGTTATGGCTCAAATTCGTTATATTCAAAATGCTTCAAAATATTAATTTTACATATTGATAGAGAAAAAAAAACAAAAAAAAGGTGGCCTTCCAAGATCGGGGCCAAGGCCCGTAGGCCCGTGCCTATAGACGGCGCTGGCGATGCCAAATACTCGAGCAACATGAAATAATTTTTGAGTTCAAATGATTTAAGTAACCCCGCCTTATAATGTACAATATTGTGAACAAAAAAAAAATATTGTCCGAGCAAAAAAAGAACTCTTTTGGAGCACCTTTGTTTTTAGCATATTCAATGTACAATACAAATAGATAGTCCTTATATTACAAAATCTTTTGTTTTTATAATAAGTGCCATTCCCACAATTTGAAACCTAACAACTTTTTTGTATTGCTGGTTGACATCCCCAAATGCTGCTGCAACGTGTTCTGTAACATTTACTTCAATAACTTAACACCATACCTTCAAGCCCGGATTAAGAAATTTGCCGCCCCTAGGCAGTTGCAAAAATTGCCGCCCCCCCTCCTCATAATTTTTTCATTTATTACAAAAAATTTTTAATTTTTTTCATTTTTGATAAGCAAAAAAAAAAACAGTTCCTCGTTCCTGAACGAAAAACACAATGTTTACAAAGTTTCCGCCAAAATTTGCCGCCCTAGGCACGTGCCTACTCTGCCTGTAAGGTTAATCCAGTCCTGCATACTTCAACATAGACATTCGCAAGAGAGTCGAACTAGTGGGTAGCTGATCTCCCCTGCAGCAGCTAAAGATGGTGCTGCGCACGGTTTATAAGCTCGAATTTCAAAATGTCAAATCTACCAAAATAATAAAATAGTTACGAACTAAAAATGGAAGTTGTAAAATAAAAAGCGCTAGTTTTAACATATGAACTTTTCCTTTCCGAGAAATTACGAATAAAAATTAACTAAATACTTCAATGTTATGTAAAAGTTAATATTGAATATATAAAACTTGTGAAATAATTTGTCAAAAAATCTCGAAACTTCAAATAAAAATTTGTTGCTTTATATTGCCAGGGAGGGCTAATAGAATTTTATTTATGTTGGGTAAATAGAGTGCTCAGGAAAGCATCATGCTAAATAAATAGGAAAAGACAGGTGCCATAAAAATTTCTAGAAAATCGTGGGGGGTACGATTCGTTAGCCTCGGGCCAAGATAAAGTTTGGTCCTTACATGAAAGACCTAATACATTGAATGCTATATTTTGGTTAAGCCGATTTGGTAAGCAAAAGAGAAATAAGTAGGTCATGTTGAGGAAGTTATCTGAAGTTTCAGGCCAGGGCTGTAGGTGTAAACGGACAACTTTTTTTCAAATTCGCACGTATTTTTTAATGAAATTATTATAACGCCTACAATTCACAGAAATTTTGTGTTTTTTTTAATTAAAAACAAAGTCATTGTAACACTTTGCAGCAGCGCTATTTTTCAAATCACTTAAAATTCCATTCAACAATTTTGGCAAAAGAATTTATGTTTCGTAATCATTTCGAGGCTTGGTATCTATCAATCAACAACAATACAAAACTAAAATGAAAACAGTAGCAAATGTCAATGAAAATTCAAACAACCAAATGAACAACATCTACATGCAAATGTCTGTTTCTACATACAAAGGTACAACATACGAAACAAACAGAATGTAATTAAAAAAAAAAAAATTTACACAAATTTTTGCCAACAATTAACACAGCGCAGATAAAGCAAAAAAATTGTGAAAAAATCACCGTCTAAAAACTGGTAAAAGATAACAACAACAACAACAAGTATGAGCCAATTTCCTCAAGTTGTAGATGTAGTACAACATACATACAACACTACAAGTCATGTCAAGAAATTGAATTCTACTGATAGATATTGAAGAACACAAAAACGAAAAAAAGATACAAGTGCAAAAAAGATAAAATATCTTTGCGTTCTTTGTACTTGTAGATACATGTAATATACATATCTGCTTATCTCTTATTAACTACAAAATATAAAAAAAACCAACAAAATTAAGTTTGCAAAGCTGCAAAAAACGTTTTCGTCATAACATCACAAAGTGAGATACTCAGAGATAATTGAAAGATAATGCTGAATTCATAGTCACAACCGGGGAAAAAGTCACCCACTCTTCGCATTTTTTGTGGTATTTTCTGCTGTAGATTTCACAGTTGTTAAACTTTTTGTAGTAATTTTTTACAGTTGATTTTTTTTTTCCTACTTGGCCCGCAGCAATTTGTAGCCTCATTTGTATTTTATGGCTTTTAGCCGCATCGCCTAATTTGTATCTACTTTTACACTAAAAAGTTTGTCGCCTAAAATATCTGGGTGTCATATAAAAACCAATCGAATATTTAAATTATCTGAGGTGTTTTGTTTTTCCCTCTCTTTCTCTAGCAATTTTTTATCGGAATGTATAGATAAATCTCATGCTAATTTGGTACACAACAGTAAAAATTTCACTTTATTTAATGACTCTGTTCTTTGGTTTCTTATTTTAGTAGCTTTGTCTAACGCGCATTGCTAATGTTTTTGTTTTGACAAAACAAAAAAAAAAAAAATTGAAATAATTAATTATGAACATTTCATGTTTTTAAAACTTAAAATTTCAGGAATTTCCAATTTTGAATTATTAAGTATTCCAAGTGCGATTTATTTAAGAAACATAATGAAAAGTTTTATTTAATTTTAGAATTGACTTGGTAAGAATCCTTATGGCTAAAGCAATAAAAAATATTCTTCTGCACAACTATCCAATAACTTCATTGAGAGCGTTGGTCTGAGCACAATTCCTATAGTTATTTCTATCCTTGGTTCATTGTATTATGCTGTACCAGTACATTTTCGATAAGTCACATTCAATGCCACAATATATCCACCATTGCATCTACCTTCCTGTAGAGTCCATTAAATTTATTGATTGATAAATTCCCCTAGCGACTATTCTAATCCTCTGGATAATCCATTGCCAGCGTTTTTTCATAAACTCGGTTGAGTTGGTATATTGATAGTTAGCTTAATGAACTTTGTGATTCGCAATCGTATCGAGCTACCAAACCTTCAACATCCGTCTCAAGCAAGACTTGGCACAGCTTTCCATACCTATGTGACGTCAGTGTGCTTTTGAGGTACAATTTATTCCGAAGCATAAAGTATAACTGATTATATTTAGTAAACATATTTTATGGAGTTGGGTAAAGACTCTTCTCGCTTTTGGGAATGAGAACGATGCCAAGTTAGCTGAACGTTGTATTGGTGCAACTCTCAATAAGGGGGGATCCATTATTCATAATTCGATAGCTTCCCTAAAGCCGGCGGCCAGATCAATACGCTAGCGCAGTTTTATACTATGGTATTCATCTAAGCGCGCAAAACCCTCGCAAACTGTGAAAGTTGTGCAGTTTTGCGCCGTCGCACACTGTTATATTTTGAGAAAAAATGGACAAAATCAAATTCCCGTCGATAACAATGCCCAAAAATAACGAGGTCGGTCTCATTCGAAAGGTGATTTCATGCTTTTTTTAGAAAAATTGTCCCGAATCGAGATCCCAGCTTTGGGCATTTCTCAGAAATGCCCAAAATATGGTCTTTTTCACTTTTAGACAGTTTTTTCCCAATTTTAGTACAATTTTGACTAGTATACATATCCGATGATAATTTATTTTGAAAGTCGAGAGTATATATATATATATATATATATATATGAAATATTATGAAAATATATTATGAAAAAAAAATTTTTTTTCGTATTATAATGACAAAAATGATAATATTTCATATATATATATATATACATACTCTCGACTTTCAAAATAAATTATCATCGGATATGTATACGAGTCAAAATTGTGCTAAAATTGGGAAAAACTGTCTAAAAGTGAAAAAGACCATATTTTGGGCATTTCTGAGAAATGCCCAAAGCTGGGATCTCGATTCGGGACAATTTTTCTAAAAAAAGCATGA
Organism: Tricholauxania praeusta; assembly: GCA_949775025.1. Taxonomy (NCBI): domain Eukaryota; kingdom Metazoa; phylum Arthropoda; class Insecta; order Diptera; family Lauxaniidae; genus Tricholauxania; species Tricholauxania praeusta. Next base: position 20,474,323 of record OX459028.1, read on the forward strand.
AATCACCTTTCGAATGACACCGACCTCGTTATTTTTGGGCATTGTTATCGACGGGAATTTGATTTTGTCCATTTTTTCTCAAAATATAACAGTGTGCGTCGCAAGCGAACTGTCAAAAAGCGTATGGACAGTTTTTTGAACAAATTAGAAAAGTTTTCGCGACAATTTGATCGAGCAAACTTGCACTGCTAATTTTTGCAATTGTTGTCACTCTCTTTTTTCCATACGATTCTCTCAGCAAAAATTTATTGCTTACACATTTTGTATTTGTCACTCTCTTTTCCCATACGATTCTCTCACAAGAAAATGACATGCTCATCAACTGCCACAAATCGCACAAAATATTCGAAGGGGCGTTCGTGAAACACATCGCGCGAAATTGCCTATTTGCACAAATGGGAAAATTGTGCAAAGTTACTGTAAAAAGAAAATTGCATGATCTAAGGCCTTGGTCACGCAATGAGCGGCAAGCGGTAGTGTCAGAGCGAGTCACAAAAAAACAAAAAACAAAAAAAATTAAGTCATATGAAACACTATTGAAGTGGCCACACACTTACCGCTCTAAAAAAGTTTTTACCGCTCTACCACTTGTCACTGTGACGCTACCGTTTGCCGCTCATTGCGTGACCAAGGCTTAAGACTTTGAGTAACACAAAGAGGTCTAACCTAAATTATCATAAAATCGGTTGAGCTCGCATATATAATGAATGAGACATTTTATATTGGAAATTGCTTAGTATATAACTTTTCCATTCAAAATTTCTGTTAACCCTTTCAACCCGGATGGTACACCATATGTACCAATGAAAGTACCAAAAATTAAAATACGTACATATTTATGACAGAATACTTTCAAAACGTCCAAAGAACCATTTCCATACAAGGATTTATTTATAACATTACCAGGGGAAAGCCGGGTTGAAAGGGTTATGCCAACAGGACATACACGGAAAAAAAAATTCTGTAAAAATTCATTGGATTTCCGACAATAATTACAGTTTTTCCCTGTAATGCCCAGATAGTAAGCGAAAAACTGTAATAATTTATTGTGATTGTCAATGAAAAATTACAGTGCTCACACTGTAAAATTTAGCATTTACTCCGAAAAAATTTTTAAAACGAAAATTTTACTTTTTGTTCATATTTTATTTTATTTTATTTTATTTTATTTTATTTTTTTCTTATTTTATGTTTCATTATACTTCCTAACCATAATTCTTATCATAGCATGAAACAGAGAACCAGCCTGGCAACATTCATATAATTATTTTCTTGTAACCATATACATATCTACATTTTATGTCGTATTTGTACCACGCAGGTGACAAAAAAGTAATATCGAATCATAAGATAAATAATTTATTATGTGATACTAATTGAAGTTTTTACAGTTTACCCTGTAATTTTTATTTGTCGATTATATGAAATTTTCAATAATTATTTAGTACTTTTTGCTAACTAAATTTTTCCCTGACCACATTGTATATTTTCCATTCTGAAACTGTAATAATAAAGTTTTAAACTGTAATAATTGCAGTTTGCGCATCAATTTGTACTGAGTATTCCATGAAATTAGAAATTACAGGGCTATACGACAATTTTTCCTGATTATTTTGCTTATTTTGAATATCTCACGTTATTTTTTACAAAACCTTTTTTTCCGTGTACATATGCTTTTTGAGAATTATGTACTTGAATCCTTTGCAGAAAAATCAAGTTATCTTGAGGTGGCCCGAAAAAGTCAATGAATTAATGTTATATTCAGCCATAAACACTTGTAAGCCGAAAATGTTTAAATTGTAGAGAAACCTTTTTGATTTGAATTTAAAAAGAATTCACATTGATTCAAAGTAATTTCATATCTATATGATTCAAATTGAAAAAGTACTTAACATGAAATGAAAAAAAGTAAATTCAAATACTTAACAACTTCAAAATCCAATTTGAAGTTTTTTTTTTCGAATTAAATTTAACAGTTAAACTAAACGGAATGAAGCTTATTTTTACTATTTTCAACTTGAACATTTATGGCTTGAAATAGAACTTTTTTTTTTTCAAAGTTACAATGCCATTTTTCCCTGACTGTATACATATAATATCTTAAAGATGGGATTTCAAGACATACTTAATCTTTCAATATTTTCAAAATTTGCAGCCAAATATTAAGGATTTCATTAAATAGTTAAATTGTTAGAGTTTTTTATTTCTCCGTTTAAAATTTGACCACATCTTATTGTCCAAATGTTTTCTATAAAAACATTTGTTCCAAAAGTTCGCAGTTAGTAACTGAAGTATTATAGTGATGTTTCTCATATTCAACCGCAACTTAACAATAAGCAAAAGCTCTCAAGCTTTGGAAAAATATGAAATTTTCCCTAGATAATTTCCTACAATTAATTATATAGTATGTATATTTAAATACATATGTATATAATTGCTTAAGCTTTTTGAAAATTATTTGTTCAAAAAATTTCTAGGTCAACTCACAAAAAGTGTTTGCACTTTGTGCAATGTTTTACGCCTCAAATTTTGACTGTTCCAATTCACTTAATTTTTCTTTTTGCTTTGTTAAAAATTAGTTTTGGTATAAAAGTCAAAATTCGGATTCTTATCTATATAGAAACATTTTCATTTTAACGATTTCAAAATACATTTCTATGATATCAGCGTTGTGTACTTAATTTTGATAGAGTCAACCTTCTATTTCGAAACTAAATGCAAAACTTGACAACCTGAGAATTTTTTAATAAGCACCGTAAATAATATCTAGTGGAGTTATAAAAATAATACAATTACAGTCTCGATTTGGGACTTTATCTATTAACAAGCACTGCAGAAATAACTTTAGCGCCGGTTGCCACAAAACCTCTGTATTTCATAACTTTGTGCTAAAATGAAACTTGTGTAGGTATAACTCTTTTATGAGAATAATTTTTGTGCTTTAATTTCAGTTGTGTTACCTTGTTAATATTTCCAAAGTTATTTCATTCAGAAGGATGGTATTTGTAATTAGAGTAATGAAGATAAATCTTGAAACTCAACCTTATCAACTATTAAATGAATCGAAAGATTCTAACTATACATTTTTATTGGCAAAAAATTACCCCAAACAATATCCCTAAAATGATTAAAAAAGGATGGAACAGCAAATACTTAGTTTTGAAACGAAAATATCACCTTACAAAATTCAATACAATTTCCATTCAAATTGTGTAAGTCAAGAAGACGGTAGAAATTAGTCGTTCGGACTTTTAGTTTTAGAGTAAAAATGGGCGAGATTCTGCAAGTTTGAACTCAAATTTTTTAGGTTGTTAAGGCAATCCTGAGCTTAACTATTTTTTTTTTTGCTCTTTCTAAAGATAAAGTTTTAACCAACTTTTTCGCTGAAATTTTAATTATTTTTCATTGGAGTGCGCAATGGATTTTGACTAAGGTTGCATGCTTTTGTTATAACTTAAAAATACATAAACCTTTAAGATACACACCATTACTAAACATACACCAGGATCATTACTGTGCACTGTCATTTAATACGTTGCTTGAAAGGATACTAATAATTAATGATGTTGCTGCACTTTTTAGAAAAATTTTTATTTCAATTCAATTAATTTTTTTTTTTAAATTTTTTGGCGTTGTTAACTGGCAGCAACTTTCACTGTATCAACTTTGGTTTCTTAGCATTGGTTATAAATTTTTTTTTCTTTTAGATTCTTTTGCACAATTCTCTGTTAAGTTAAATTTTTATTTTGCTCAATTCAATATGTGAATTTATTTTTGCCAAATCACAGCAATAAAGCGCGGACAATTTATTTTTTATTTTTATTTTTTTTTTTGGTCAAACGTCACGACCAAGTAAAGTCAATTTTCCGACGCTAAAATTGAGATCACGTTAACCGTCAGTTACCGTTTAACAGTTGCGAAGTCCACAGAGCGCAAAAAAAATTGAAGACCCAAAACACCAGTGTTTGGTGAGCGGATGAAGTAAGAAAGCAAAGGAAGAAGAAAATCGCGCTAACGGCTACGATACAACGTTGCGTTACTACGTAGCGGCGAACGAACGATACGAATTACGGATACGGAACGTTACGTTGCAATACGAACGAATCTGCGTAACAGTCAAAAGTAGACTAACACGAGTTATGTAGTTGAGCAACTACAAAGTGTACAACAAATGGGGTTTACACGACAACGACAAGCGACTCGACAACACAACAACAGCAGCAGCAGCGGTAGCAGCAACAGCAACAACAACAACTGACAACAGATACTTGTACTCTGAGCTTGAAACACCAATACAAATGGCAAAAGAGCGAAAAATCATCAAATAACACGAACACAGAAAGAGCGAGTTTGTGTAAAAAAGAGAGAGAAAATTGTTGTTGTTGTTTTGTTGTTGTTGTTGCTTAAATCAATCCCTGTTCTGACATTTGGGTATCTCCCCTGTCGCATGTAGTAAATGAGCGGCTGCTGTTGTTGTTTACACATGCATGCATTGCATTGTATCTACAAGATACGTGTACACATTTGTACTTTGTAGATACTTTGTTGAGCGCGCAATCAAAGAGTGAGTAGTAGTAGTTAGTCTTGATTGCTGTGCGCGAGCGAGAGCGCATTCTGTGCAAGGCAATAACGAGATAATAATCATTAAAAGTGGGCTGAACACGTTGGTGCCTAAGAAAACCGGTTTGTGAGCGCGGAAAGGGGCAAAGATACAAAAAAAAAAGTATCTACAAGATACGCATTGTATCTATGGCCATAAATTAAGTATCTACAAGTGTTTAAATGCTGCAGAATGAGATGGCAATAGCGGAGAAGGCGAGCCAAATTGCAAGACGAGCGTGTGGTGAGCAACGATTGCCGCTGCTGCCGCTGTTGTTGCACGAGAGCGAGTGAAAGAGAGACAAGAAACATGAAAAAATTAACTTAACAACTAGAAAAATGGCTGTTATTGCTTGTCGACTTGTTGTTGTCGTTCGGGTTGTTGTTGTTGCTGTAGTTGTTGCCATAAACAACACAACAGCAACAACAAAAACAGCAGCAGCAGCAGCAGCAACAGCGGTAACACTGAAAATATGCAACAAAATTAGACGAAGCCGATGAAGAAAAACAGCAATAGAAGCAAACAAACTTGAAAAAGGGGTGGGAATTCGTGGTCGAGGCGCGTCAATCCCTCACGGTAAATGAAAGAGTGAGTTGTTGTTATTGTTGTTGTTGTTGTTGCAATAGACATAAGCCCATCTATTTTTTACGTGTACTTTTTCATGTTTATTATTTGTTTTTTTGGTTTTTCCACTTCTTTTATTTGGATTTTGGATTTTTTTTTTGTTTTTCCTCCTTGTAATTAATTGAGAATTACATATATGCTGGAAAGAGAAAGCAATATAGTGTGCGCTTCATTGTGGAAAGATAGCTAGATAGAAAAAAAAAATACCAATAAAAGTAAACTCCTGAGAGCGCTGTATTTCCAATCGGATTCGTAATGTGAACAAACAAATTTTGGACTTTTTCTTTCTTTTCTCGAACTTTTTCCCTATTCTGTTGTTTTTTTTTCACATTTCATGTAAAATAGTAGCATTAAAAAAGCATCCGAATCGCTTGTACGTACATGGCACACGATATAAAAATGACAACAACAACAGTAACAACTTTTACTACAACATTGAACATAATCACAGTAGTGTAGTCGACAAGCGTTTTGTATACAACTCCTAATAGCTGCTGCTGCTGCTGCCGTTGTTACCCGCGCTGCTTGTAGGGTGTTGTAAAAAGATGACAGGGGAATTATATTCCCTCAAATTTTGTTTGTATTGGCGTCAACTGTTTGTTGGAGGTTGTACTGTGGCATTCGCCACACAAAATGGACAACGTGACGATTTTTCAGATGCTGAAAAAAATAATTTCATAAAATTAAAAAAAAGTAATTGATTACGCTTTCCGCAAAGGGTTTTGCCATTTTTTGAAATTTAATAGAAAATTGTATTTTACTCACAGTGCCAGGGCCGGATTAAGGGTGTAGCCGAAGATTGCAGTGAACTGAAAGCTAACACTTTAACATATTATGTTTCAAACTTAAAGAATTAATTTTTTGGTTTGCCCAGGTAGCTTAACCCATGCAAGAATAATTTCTTATTATGCTTCAAACAAAGAAAACCTCAATCTCTCGCACAAAAGAGCGGAAAAAGTTTTTCAAATTAAGTCATATGTTATAAGTAAGATTTTATACAAAGATTTCTTTGTGAATTCCATTTTAGGAATTAAAACATGGAAATTAAAAACTTTTATTCTAAATTGTCAGAAATCGTGCTTAGAAATTCGACCCTCTTACAAATTTTAGACATTAGAAAGAGTGATTTTGCTCCAATGGATGAGGATAAATCTAATTTGAATTTCGAACATCACACAAGACGGCCCTCGTATATCGACATGACCACTTTTGGATTTGACTGTAGATCGAAAGTTTTTTGTTGTGCAAATAACGGTTTTTTCGTGGTTTCGTAGCCATTTAAAACTGTGGCCGAAATTCATATTCAACGTTTTTGTAAGGCTCGTACCAACCTGACTTTGTGTAGGGGGGGGGGCAAACAAATTCTATTTTGCGAAGAATATAACAAACGGTCTTAGAATCCCATCTATGATGAGACGAGTGGAGGGGGAGCAAAGCCCCCTTGCCTCTGGTTTGGTACGGGCCTGGTTTTTGTATAGCCTGGTGCAAGCATTTTTTCGATCAAAATCCTGATTCCTGTAATAGAATCAACATAACAATCATACCCTTTGCAATATAATCAAAAAACGCCATGCCGAATTCCAATTCCATGGAATTGTAATTTTTGAGGAATTCGATTCCCAATGGAATGATTCCTCCGCGCTTTTTTTCATAGCTATTTTCTGAAACATTATAATATGCTAATGAAAATAGTCAAAATCTTGACAGGGCTACTCTTTAACTTTTCGATGTTTTATTTCATAAAATCGATCTATTCTGATTTTGTTTCCACTTTATTCTTATGCTGCGGAGCTTACAATTGTCTTATTACATTTTGTTGCTAATTTGCTTAACTCATCATATCTCATGGCCAACTAAGTGCAAAGCAAATAATCTTTTAATCATATACCCTATTTAGAGAATGAAACAAAAAATATTAATAAAATTATACCCAAACTGTTTTTTATTAAACATGAACGATTACGTGAAATAAGATAATTTTCAAAATCGCCACAAATTCCTGAATTGGTTAGTCATATGAGATTTGTGTGTATATGTAAGTCTGGAGTAGTTAGTTACATCGTAGTTCCACTGCAAAAAACTTCTTATTAACGTAGTTTGTTGGCCTTAGAGAATATTTTCAGCTATTGCCAAGTTTTTTCCGATTCTCAACAACTCACAAATTGTTATATAAGAAAAATGAACAAATTCTCCAAAAATTATTCAGTAATCTCAAAAATTGTGTTGTAATCTACTAGGCATCCTGCCACAGCGTATCCAGGGCCGCTAAGATAAAATCAGAGCTCGGAGGTAAATTAAATTACGTAGTTTTTAACTTGAAGAGAAAAAAGCGATGTTACTTTGTGCCATTTTCGAAAAAAGCACACAGGTTTAATTTCGGAGATTTTAAAATTCACATATTACCAATCTTTTGGGAGCTCTTACACAATTGTGTGACAAATTAGCAAGTTGCTTAAAAACTTAAGAATCGTGAATTCATTATTAAAATTTAACAATTTGGGAAAGTTTTGTTTTTAAAACCGTAGCAGCGCCACTAGCGAAAAGTTTTCAAAACTTAATGTTTCATATTTTATTTTCGTCAAGAAAACTAAAAGTACTGAACAATAAGCTCTGTACAAAAATATTATTATGAAATTTTGTTCCAAAAACACAAGTAAAAAAATTAATTAATTCAAATTATCTGATCGTCACTATGTTGTGTGAGCAGTAAACTACTCAACAGTAGTGTTACATATTATGATTTTGAAAAAGAATATGTGGGCCAACATTTAAAAAAAAATATTTGTGAAACACAAGTTAATTTCAAATTTCGTTTTCTCTTGACGTTTCTCAACTTGTTGCGAAAAACTGCGGGCCCGTGGGGAATCTCCCCGTTATCCCCTTGTCAACGGCACTGTATGTAAGCACCCTTAAAGACTACGAGTTATAAAAAAAGTACGCAACGGGAAGCAAATTTACGCTCAACTCAACCATTTCTTAGTTCTAGTTCTTAACCCTCCGTTTAGCGTTGTGGTCTGTAGTAGTTTTTTTTTCTGAAAATATTTCGGCAAATGGAGCCATGACTTTCTCAAACTTGATGTAACGAATCGACTGCGATGTATATTAATATTGTAGGCCATGTTTCGTGGAAGAAAATTACGGTCCGAGTAAAATTTGTACGTTGTTTCGCGTTGTGCAGTCAAAACCGATTTTTATTTGAATCGAGAGACGTAGTTAGTATTTTAACGACATTACTAGCAGTTCCGTATGTGGTCTTGATGTATAAACATCGCCAATTTGCAGTTTTAGGTTTCAAATGTAAGAACAATTTCGGAAGTCAAAATAAGCCTTGATGATGGCTAAAGTTCGTTTTCAACGCCTTCTTACAGGGTTTTAAACCTTGTTTGATTTAAAGTCGTAAATTTTTAAGTTGAAAATAGTAAAAATAACATTTTTCTCCTTTATTTTCAACACAAACAGCATTGAATTTGGAAAGTATTGAATAAAACATTTTTAGTTCTAAAAAACTTCAAATTTAACTTTTTAGTTGCAAAATGTTTGAAATTACTCTTTTTTATTTTATATCAAACACTTTCTCACTTTGAATAGTTTTTAATTAATGTGGATCATTTTTGAATCTAAATTTAAAAGTGTTCATTTGCAATTTAAACATTTTCGTCTTTGTCGCTAAATCATAAGTGTTAACGATTTAGTCAAACAAAAAATCAATAATTTTTTCATTGAGTGTAAAACATTGGAGTGCCAGGCGGTGCTTTTGCCTCGGGTGCAATGGCTTAGAGGACGGCAAAAAGATCTTTGGCTTTAAGCATATTGAATTGAATTGTCATTTTACTAAGGTTTTTGGAATGTGAAAGCTATTTTTTAGTAAACAAAATTTTCCACGATGATATATTTTTTCTCACCATCAAGGTCCGACCAGCTGGTGTGGGACTGTGCAAAATTTAACCTCATGATAAAATTTTTCGCAAGCATCAGCGGCACCTTTCTATCGCTTCTTCCCGGAAGATTTGCCTTCTGCAAATGACGACAAACTTTAGGAGCGCTTACAAGATTTCCGATTTCAGCAGAAATTGCCTTGGAGGACTTGAAAGGGTATTTTTTTGGAAAGAATAACTATTTGGCAACCAACATCTGGAGAGGTTTTCGTTGGTCTTCCTCTAATTTCTTTTCCTATTTTTTTATAAAAACATTTTGCACAAAACGCAAACACCAATCCATCAAACTAGCGATGTCCCGCAAAGATTCTCCTTTTTTTTTCGTAGGCTCAAAACTACTCGTCTCTCTTCTTCTGTGCAATACTTTTTCGGCCTATATCTATAGTAAATTTTTAATTATTTACTTGCAATTAATTTATATATAAATTTACTTTTACCGTTGTTTAAAAAAAGCACAAACAAATTTAAGTTTTAGATATAAAATTGAAAAAAAGTATAAATATTATTTTGATCGATGAATTCGCGCCCGTTGGCGAAAAAATAGGGCAAGCACCTTTATTTTTTTCACATTTATTGGCATTGCCAGATTGTATTCTCTGGTTTTATAAAAAAGCTAATGCTGAGTTTTCCAAAAATGGAATTTATTGGGGAGTGAGTGAAAGTTTTTTTGGTGTATCTATTATTTTGATCATGGATGTATGTACATATATAGCTATTTTGAGCAGTTTTCCTTTTACCAAAATGAAAAGTTACCAGTTCAGAGAAATTTCAACCAATATCTTCTCTGAGTTCAACGATATGAAAATTTGAATTTTCATTTTTTTAGTTTCGTAATAACTTAATTAGGACTGGCTTAATAGCAAACTCAATGGGTTGGTAGTAATTCGTGTTTACAATAAAAAACAACTTGTTATTAATTCAATGAAATAACAACACAGTAATTTCATCGCGTAAACCCTAAAAATAGGAAAAAAAACAAACGAATTACTACAAAATTAAGCGGATTTTTTTACTACACGGGCACTATAACCGAAACCGCTAAAAAATGTTGAGAAAATCAATTTCGTACATGAAAAAATTACATTTAAAGGGGTGGCTACGCTGCCAGATGACAAAAATCCATACGTACACCTACTCTCAGGAGACACTTAAGCCCGATGAACAACAGACACAGATACGAACTCCAGCGGATACGAGTTCATACACACACACACACACACACGTGTGGTCGCACAACCATAGCAACAGACACAAAAGGGCGGTAGGGAGCAATAAAAGTGAAGGGATAAAAAAAAGCTAAAAACAACCGCAGTACACAAAGAGGAGGGGGAGGAGTAGGAGGTGGCGTTAGGGTGACTAAAAGGTAAATTGGGAATACAGCGGGCGGCGGCAGTGTGGATTTAAAAAAGAAGAACACCCTGCAAACAAGCGAAAAACAGCGTGTCAGCTTCTCCCAAACTCTACTACTTCAGATAATGCAGACTCCATACTTTCGCATCTCTTCTCTGCACCTACCCGCCGCCCTGGAATATGCAACGCAATCCAACAGCCACCAAAGTCTCGGCGCTTGGCTCAAGCGAAAAACAGTTACACAAAAGTACATCACACAAACACCTTTTCATTTGTATCTATTAGATTAAAATTCATGTCAGTAGCGTACATTATATGTGTGTGTATTCGTGTATCCATAAGATATATAAGCAGCGCAGAGCAAAACATTCAAAAGCGACCGAACGGGAAAAAAATCGGTCCAAATAAAAAAAACAAAACAACTGAATAGAGAACAACAAACAAAACAATAAAACGTCGAATGCGCAACCATCATTGGTTCGTCTGTCCGTCCGTCGGGTTGTTTCTCCTGCCTGCTATAGCATGTCTGTCTGACTACAGATACAGATACATAAAAACAACAAAACCAAAAGAAAAAAAAACAAAACACATTTAACAAATGTATCTCTTGTTAAATAAAAACTCAGCGAAAAGAAAAAAAAAAAAAATCAGCGAAATGAGACAGCAACATATTTGCATCTCCATCGCACGCACATCGTCTACGAACAAAAAAAGAAACTGTTGTATCTGTAAGGTACAAGTAGCAAAGTATCTCAGCATCTCTGCCACTTGAAGCTGCTGCGACTGGCGCACGCTGCTGCTGCCATTCGCCTGCTCCCATACTCCTCGTGTGCTTTGCTTTACTTTGCTTGTTCACATTTATTTCGACATCTTCTGCCAATTATTCGAGCATTAAGCGAAGCAACAACAACAACAACAGTAACACACATAGATACTTATACAATTTTAAGTATCTCCACTTTAATTCCTCTTCAAACTGCCTTCTGGTTTAAGTCGCGTCTTTCTTTCTTTTTTTTTGCGCTTTCCTCTTCAGCTTTCATCGATACTCGTTCGTGTTTTAGTTAAGCGCAAAATGATTAACTTTGAGTTATTTAATTGGGCAGGATTTCAGCATTGATGATGTGCAACCATATCTCAGTTTTCATGTTCGTCTTTTTTTTTTTTGCTTCTCCATCGATTCCTCAAACTGTTGACTGTTTATGTATGCCTCCACAGGAGTAGGATATGTAGCTTGTTTTTTGATAAATGTCGAGTTATACCTATTCATGTAACTTTTGTTTATGACTTATCTGCAAGATATTGTTACATTAATTTTATATAATATGTAATAGCTATTTCAAATTTTTCGCTTAAGTAAGTCAAAAACTTTGAGTACCCCATATTAGGAGTTATAAATGAGAATGGTTGACTTTTGGTTGATGGAAAAAATAGATATGGAAAAAATATCTGTAATTAAACAAAAAACATTTCGACGAGCGACGGGCGACACTGCAGAAAGATTTATCACTCTTGTGCAAAATATCAACAAACAGATAACGAAGGACGAAGATCAATTTCAAAAATTCGTGCCCCCCCAAGTCTTAGATTTTAAATCCGCCACTGAGCGATCATAAAAAAGTCACATAATAAGAAACGTTACATCAAGCAAACTGTATAAAATATGCTATTTTGGTAATGGCTGCGGTAAGCACTACACATAGGAAGGGCATTTTTGTGACCATAGGCAACATCAACGCCAAAGTAGGAAACGTCAAAAATAGTCTAGAGCACGTAATAAAATGTCTAGGCGTAGAAGAAATGAGATCGTACCGAGAAAAACGGACAATCAACAGCGATGTCGCAGTTCATTCTCAGAAGAAGACATGCTAGATATTTCAGCAATTTGGCTAATCAAAACTAAGAACTGTAACCTGTTAAATAATACAGACATTTTTCGGAGACTAACAATTATCCAGCTCCAAATGATCAGACTCATTATATCTCATTTCGTCAGACCATATAAATTGACTATGTTCTCGTCATCAATAAGTGATGCTATTTAAGAAAAAAAAAACGGCGGGTTGCACTCCGGGAGTGCCGACAGAAATGAAAACAAATCGTTTAATGGTTAAGTTAGTATGTTAGTAAGTATGCGTGCGTTTTCTTTTTATATGGCAATGCAATGGAAGACAAAAACGGAATATGTTTTCAAATTTTACTATCGCTCTCACTCTCAATTTGTCAACGCAACAACGCGGACTTTGAAAGAAACAAACATGTAAGCATAACAATCGTTGAATGAGAATGGAATGTGTCAGTTAGTGTGTCTGCTTTGCTTTTTGTCTTCCACTTGGAATATTTATTCAAAAGAAACAATAGAACATTAAAATTTAACTATCGCATTCATGACGGGGAATCCCGATGACGGTCGGTGTCGCGAGTTTATACTTTTTTCCTCAGTCGCACAACGTGCCATAAGATGTTTTCACTTCAAAAATAAACACCTGCGTAGATCTTGAAATCTATCCAGAACTCACTGATCACCTTATTTCTATCGAAGTATGTACTAAAAATCGGGTGATTTATCGATATATCAGCACAGCTATCCAACATCCTATTTAAAGGAATCAGAGATAAGCTGGAGCCACTTGTACTAAAGCTACAATTTAATATCCGCCCAAGCAGGCAATATATTGACCAGCTAAATAATGTACACAATATTTGGAGCAGACAATAGAGTAATAGACCGCATTCTGTCACTGGACTCGATACGAAGGCTTCAAATGTGGTGTCCTATATAAAAAGAGACTTCCAGATCTCGTTGAGTTTTTTAGCTGTGTACCGAGCTCCTCTGCTAATAACAATCTTGGTTTTGATGGTTATGAATAATATCTGAAAATCAAGAGTGGGTTTGCTGGAAAAAACGTTATTGAAAAAGAGAAAAATTCGGAGAAGTTGGCCTAACAAGATTCAGAAAAGTTGGTAAATAAAGAAAACTCAGGTGCAAATTCTATTAAATACTTAGTTTATGTCATTGATAGCTCTATGGAAAGGATCAATAACTAGTGACATGACATTTTTGAGGTTTAATAGGCAGGAGCTGCGGTGATGAAAAAGAATAAGAGTCAGTCTATCAACTACTACGTAGATGTCCGACTATACAAAAGCAATGACTTCGCGCAATGAGGTCAAGATTCATAACTTGTTCGGACCGATCTATCCTAGGAGGATAGTAACTAGTTCCCGAATAGTTGTATTCCAATTAAGCGTGCAGGGAAGTAGAAACATTAGGAATGTTTTTTCCAATGTGTCTTATTGGTTCCAATTGGAAATGGCTTACGTGATCAAAGTATAGAGACTATAGGAAACTTAACTGCTTGGACTATTTCTTAGCTCTAATTGCAAATATCAAACACTTTTGGAACATGAAATTAATACTTCTACCGTCGATTTTGTTGGGTTTCGGAACCACTCCATGATATATCAATGCTAAACATAACATCGATCCAAGAAAAAGCACTTCCCTCAATAACACAACAAAATAAACTTAGCGACGGCATTTGTTGAAAATTTTGGTTCAACATCTCCGAACATAAGTGTAGATGTAAACGTATATATACCTACCGTTCAGTGAACAGAAAAACAAATAAACCAACAACAAAAAAACAACAACCAGCACGAAAAACAACTACAACAAACATAATGATCATGTTGTATTGGCAAATGGCGAGCGGGAAAAATCCTACGAAGCGGAACAAAAACCGCTGGGAAACAAAATGAGCAGCAGTTACAACAAAAAAACAGCAACAACCGAAAACGCAACAACAAAAACAGCTTACAAGAGCAATACGAAAAAGTAGGGAAAAGAGGAAATCCAAAAGGAGCAGGCGCCCAACCACCCCAGTACACAGTACGACGATACAACGACGACATGTCAGACAACTCGTGTCCTACAAAGCTGCGAGCAATAAAATAAAACCAAAGAAACATGGAAAAATGAAATCACGACACGCAAAAAGGAACACGAAGAAGTAGAAGTATAAGTGAAGAAAACGAAAACAACAAACAGAGATGAAAAGGAATGAATTCAATCCATAGATACTTGTAATTTGAAAAGTCCTACCGTTGTTGGTGAATGTAGGGGTAGTTAGAATTGAACTGAACTGAGAGCATTCGAAGGGGCGATAAAACGAAGAAAAAAAGAAGGATGCGAAATGCTTGTCGTTGCATCTGCTGCGAGTTGTTACAAATACACAAAGAGGAATTCGTATACGCAAAAAAAAAAAGGTACACGAAACAAAGTATCTTGACCTAAAAGGAAATGGACCGGGAAGACACCAACATTCTGAAGAATAATGTTGAGGACGATGTTGCGCTCTCACCGCCCGTCCGTCCCACTTTGAACATGAAAAACTTTGTACGTAGATAATAATAAATAAACGACCATAGCACAGATACAACGCTATATACATACACACATTCATAGATATAAATACACGTACATACACAGATAACCACAGACGGTACGGCAATCGAGTGGACGTCAGCAATTTTATTTTATTTGTATTCCTTGTAGGTACCTACTCATACCATTCATTCGAGGCATACGCGCAGGATTCGCTCAATTGGTTGCTCTCTTAGGAGTAGTCAGTCAGTCAGTCACTCGTTGCCAGCGCTGTCTGAACTTCACAATACACAATCAGTATCTAACAGATACTCGTCGTGTATGTTTGATGTTCTTGAGGAGTTTTATGCAGCAACAAAGTTATGGGACGCTTTTCGTTAAAAAAAAAATACGAAACTCATGTGCTATTGAGCATTTTTTTCAAATTTTACAACCAGTTAGTTCACCTACGAAATGAAAATAAGCTTAAATAATTTTTTGAAAATTTCGATTCAAAGTTTTTCCTTTTGATGCTTATAAGTTTTTCAAAATAACTCATTAATTAACCAAAAGTCAAGGAATATATAAAAATGTTACGAACATACTGCAAAGTCTCAGAATTTCACTAACGCAAATTGAAGAAATAATTGGAGATTGACCCAGAACAAAAATGCAACATATTAAATATTCAAGGTTACTGTAAAATTCTTGATCACCAAACAATCGGAGCCCCTTCTGCAATTAGGAACCAAGTGATAAAGTTTTGGGTTAAACAAGTGAAACGATTTTAATCACAAAATTGGCATAAATGTCGTT
Organism: Tricholauxania praeusta; assembly: GCA_949775025.1. NCBI lineage: Eukaryota > Metazoa > Arthropoda > Insecta > Diptera > Lauxaniidae > Tricholauxania > Tricholauxania praeusta. The sequence continues at coordinate 20,490,011 of OX459028.1, forward strand.
CAATAGTTGTATGGGAGGTGCTACGCCTTATTGTCAAACTACGCTCACTTTTTCGTGGGGCTGCAAATGTAAACAATAAACATGGATCCCAAGGGTTTTTTTTTCTTTTGTTTCTTTCTTTTTTGGTGAAATTCTAGTTGTATTGGCCTATATGAAATCCTTCTAAAATTTCAGCTTCCTATATTAAAACCCATAAACGGCGCAAACAGCTCGATTTTGCATTATAATAAACATGAAAATACATAGTTTTTCGTTACATTATAATATGTTTCAACAGAAGTGTTTTGTAATTCTTCTCAAAATACTTTGATTTCTTTCACTTTCATATAGTTCACTTTTTCTTTCGTAATATGTATCTTAATTCCGGTTGGCTAATTTTTCTCAGTGTATTTCTTAGAGTTATTGTTTCTCTTTTTGTATTACTTATTAGAAAAATTATAAGTGAGTTCTTATATTATTCAGGTGGGTTCTAGAATCAACAGCACGATTTTTTTTCTTTTTTATGAAACTGATAAGCTAAGTCCATATTCAAATCAAATTTTTAATATTGGGTCAACCAATTACTCATTTTCAGATGAAATGCGGGTTCAGAAAGAAAAACGCAGCAAACAAATCACCTTTAGAATTAGCACACCCAAACGCAAAATTTCAGTTGATATCAGAACTACACGAGAATGCTCGAAGGTTATGTAGAATCTAGCAACGGCTGATATAAAAACAAATCTGATGAACTCAGTTGAAGTGGGCAGTGCCGTCTTTAACCTATTGGAGGCCCTGGGCATATGAGGATAATGGGGCCCCTATGGCTTTGACAGAACACTATTTTGTTAGAATAGACAAAGAAAGTAGATAAACAAGGTTCTAGAAATATTTTTATTGACAGTCACATTAAATGAATAGATAATGTAATATAATCCACAAAAGTAATTCTTTTAGCATTCACAGATTAGTGCTTAAAAATTTATATTAATTGAAGAGGAACCCTTCTAGATTTAAGATGAGCAAAATCGTTAATGACTTCTTCAAAATCTCTGTTTTTGAGCAGATCGCATTCTATGGACATCAGCGACAAACTGGTTAATCTGTCTTTAAGCATTGTACTTCACAATTCATTTTTAATTCTATTCAATTTGGAGAAGGAGCGTTCCCCACTGCAGTTAGTTACCATCATGCTTAAAAAGATTCTCAATGCGATTTCGACATTTGGAAATGTGTATTCAATTTTGTTTTCTTTCAAAAGTTGATATATTTCCAATATACTAATACTTCCCTCACTTTGTTCACTGTGAACAATTTTAAAGTATTCTGTTCAATGCAGACATTCCATTTCTAACTCTTTCTCATTAACATCTTCATAATAAAATTCCGCAAATTCTTTGCAACTTTGTCTCAACTCTTCAGAATTCAGAGTCTTAAAGCGAAAAAATAAATCAAAACGTTTACAAATGTTCTTATACGGACTTAATCGCTGTTTTAGATGAACGCTCAGAGTATCAATTATGGGACGAAATGTCTCGACTTTGAATTTCTCTCTTCCATTCAGCTGGACTGATAACGCCGGGCCATCAAAAAAACTCTGGCGAGTGCTTCTGTATTTTGTTCTTTGAGATAGGTCCTTGTAGTTAGATTCCGGGTTTCTTTCTTTGGCGGACGATTCGAAGTAATCAAATCTATCCCTGAGGTTAACAATAAAATCATCAAGTGAAGTAAACATATTAGTTGCAACGTCCAGTGTTATGGTTTCTTTTTGGAGATAGTTATTTATTTTGTTTATTCTTTCCAATATAGAGTTCCAAATTTCTATTAGTATAATATATTCTAGCTCATTTATAATTTTTTTAGGGGCTGTTTTCCCATTACGTCAATAAACTCATTACAAATATTCGCTGATAAATACGAAATGTTACCTTTTCCAGGATTCCCAAATTTTTTTAAGTGATCTGAAAGAAATGGATCAAATTCACTCAATAATTCCACACATCCCAATTAATTTCCATTATTGGGAGATCCTAGGATTTCATTGTCACCACGAAACGAAAGCCCTATGGATGCCAAAAATTTTACAACAGCTACAATCCGTTTAAGTACATTTCTCCAGTAATCTACTTCATTTTGATGTTGAGATAATAAGTCAGTATCTACTCTACCAACCGCTTTACTTCGTGCCAGATAAGTCATCATAGATTGCCTATGTGCTGGGCTATTTTCATGTGTTAAAATTATGTGATTAATGTGCTTCCAATCATTACATCCACTCGGAGAGCATAGATTTACATCAGAAGGGTTAAACACAAAGCAAGAAAAACAAAAAACAGAGTTTTTGGAAGGCAAGTACAACAACCATTTTCTTTCGACGCTTTCATTGTTCTTCAATTTGCGAATATATAATACTTTGTTGAAATACCTAGTTACTGATTAATTACCATCTTTGTAGGTTCTGGATGTCTCGGAAAAGTCAGAATCTTTATTTTGAAAATATGAAAGTCCCTTACGAATCAAAATTTCGCGATTTTTTTCTGTAAAATTTTCATGTCAATAATCGGCGGGGTCGTGTGATATTTCTTCCGGCTTGGAAAACTGTTGTTCAACTGACGCAGTTGTCGCTATTCGTGAAGTCACTGAATTTGTTTTACTTTCGTCAAAATTGTTAGAAATTGGTGTAGAACATGAGGATTCAGAAATTCCCGCGATTTGTGATCGACACAACTCATCATGTGGAAGATTTTTTGTTAGATTGCTACTTACAGAAGTTTCTCAATAAGAATAAATCAGTCATATTTTCATATGAGAAGACTAAATATGAAATTAGCCAAATACTTTTTGGTTGGTATTGTAGTCAGTAATTTTGGTTCGATTTATTCGAATTAAATAAGTTTTTGGTAATAAATATAGGTTATCGTTTGGTGATCTGGCAGGAACTAGGGGTTCGATCGCGGGGCCCTGGGCACGTGCCCAGAGTGCCCAGTGGGAAAGAGGGGTCTGGAAGTGGGTTGTGGGTTGACTAACGTTGTATTCACTTTATGTAAAGTTTAAAGTGGTTTGATGTTGAGTGAATTATTTTTGTTAAGACTTGAGCTATTTTAAAATTAAATATATAAAAATTTATATATTAATCAGTTTATAGTCATAAGTTCTTTTGATGGCATTAAAAACCAATGTAAGGTACTAACTTTCCATGGTGCACAATACACAATGTTTCCTTTTTCTTTGGCATAAGTTACAATTTGAAAGTTCTTGAAGCAAAACTTTTTGTTTGCTTATATGAAATTGACACTCTAAACAATGGTGTAGAAACATCAAAGCGTTACACAACCATCAGACGTATTGGCCACCACTCCAGAACTATGTTACACCCTGAAGCCTTGGTGATTCTTAATTTGCATTGGGGATCAGTTCTGTTAAAAAAACTATAAAAAGACAGTTTTCAATAGCCTTCAAAATAGGATAAATATATATTTGCTTATAATATGAACTTAATTTGTTAATTTTTTTTCAATAATAACTAAGAGGGCAAGTTCTTTTTTTGAGCACCAGACGTCCTACGGGCTTAAATGGGACAAAATTAACAGTTCCTTTTTTGTACGTTGCGTTATTTCAATATGAGTTATCAGATGATCAATTGACTAAACGAGGACGTTAAGGAAAATTTCAAATTCTTATCCCGCTTTACTAAAATTTTCTGAAAATTTGTTTTTATTCGTAACCTTTTTAAAAATATTCAATTTCTTAATCGTAAACATTAAAAGATTTTTCAGAACGCATCCATATATCGAGGATGTATGATAACCCAGCTTGAGGGGCGTTATCGGCTTGCTTTGCAAGTGCTTCCGTAACTTAAATAGTAGTGTTTTTGTGGAAACTTACGTAATACCTAAGCAGAGCACCTATAAAATGTAGTTCCGGCTTATAGTTACAGTTAAAATTAGATTCATTGGTGATAACCCTATATGATATCAGTTTATCCGCAGTCAATTTTATTTCATAATACAGATATCATTGCTCCCAAATAAGTTAGGAAAGTAGCTCTCACGACCAAGTATGATATGAAGTTAGTTATTATCTTTGTCACCTACCATACAGCAGCCTAGATTGCTCTTAATCTTAAGTTACAAATTATACAGAGCTTTAGCGCCATAAGTTTTCTTATGAAATTTTGCGAAATCTTAGCCTATTTCCTCTTCTAGCAGCAATTGTTCCCAACGGCTTTTGTACTGCATATAATCCAAGCAATGCCCACCCCTTTTTAAACCTACACACACAAAGTTATCTTCACCACTCCAATAAACCATACATTTTCAAACAAAGTGTGAAGTAAGCAAACAAAGAAAAGAAACTTAAAAAAGTTGAAAAAAAAAAAAAAACTTTTTATGTCACGCTGAGTTGTGTTTTACTCATGTTGCGACAAACGAGGACATTTTGCGTGCCACCAAGTAAATTTGCTGCTAACAGTTTCAAATATTTCGAACCGAATACTATTCGGTATTCAATAGTTTAAAATAAAATTGGTAGTGAGGTCAAAATGGATATGTTAATGAATTGAAAACCGCACGGGAAAAGAAGTGTGACAGAAAAACTGTCAAAACTGAGAGGTCACTGAGAGAAATCAAATTCATAGTATATACATAAGTACTAAAACTATAAAATATTCTTTCGCTGAACTCAAAGTTTTCCAACAGATTAAAGCTTATTTTCTTTAAAAAGACTTACAAAATTTTAGATTTCTTGGTATTTTACTATTTGATCATATAGTCATTATCTGCACTTTTTCTTTGATAACCATATGTTGTTAAACTCTCTAAGTATAATACCAAGTGCCGCGACTGCCAGGACAACGAGTAGCAGTTTTTACTTTGTAGTAGTTTTTTCGTGTCAATCGCTAGTTTTGTGTAATAGGGGTTTATGGCTCCAAAGAGCGTTCGAGCAGCACTTTTCATAATTTTCATTTTTTATGCCGTAGTCGTCGTCGTTGTAGTCAAGTTTTCATCCCTTCGTGTAGCGTTGTCCTTTAGCAAAGTCCTTTCAGAGTGTATTAGTAAGATTGTAGTTGTTGTTGTTGTTGTTGCATACACGTAAACCACGCCCTTAACTTGTGCACGTAAGCATAAAAACATGAAAAAAATTATGAAGTAAAAAAGAAAAAAAATGTGAAGAAAAACTGACACAGAAAAAAAATATCCTTATGGCTTTTATTCGCTTTCGAGTTTTCTTTCTGCGGACACTTCATGAAGCGAGAAGTATCGATACTTTAGTTGTTGGTAAAATCTAATGAAATTGTTAAAATATAAAACGGTAATTTATAATTGAATAAGATTATAAGAACCTATACTGCCCTCATAAGCGAAAAGGGCGTATCTCAAGAAGATGCGTTTCGAGATAATTGTTGTTTTTCTTACGTGAATTTGTTGAAATACCCCAGCGGCAAATTGATAAAGTACTCTGATTTTTCATGTATGAAAAGCTATACCCACTGTGTTGTACGTTTCACAAATGAAATTGTTACTGTCATATTGTGTTTATTTACTTGCTGGCTGCCTGTTTTGTAAATGGAGCAGTAGGCAGTTTGTTTGCTGGCTGCCTGTTTTGTATATGGAGCAGTAGGCAGTTTGCTTGCTGGCTGCCTGCATTGTATATGGAGCTGTAGTCAGTCTGTCTTTTTCTTGTCTGCCTGTTTTGTATATGGTGCTGTAAGCAGTCTAACTGTATGCTGTCTGATTTGTATATGGAGATGTAAGGGGCCTTGCCTGTTGGCTGCATACTTTGTATGTGGTGATGTAGGCAACTCGGTAAACTATTCAGGCACTTAGTAAGCGATATTTTAAAGCAGTCTGCCTTTTCTTTGCTACACATTGTATATAGAGATGTAGGCAAGCTGCCTACAAAGCGGCCAGCCCTTTGTAAAAAGAATTTACAGCTGTGGCTGGAGTTGTGAGCATTACTGCCAACATCGACGTTGTGTATAACATATTTGCCGATGGGGCCTATAGAATTGAAATAGAGGAAATTCTCTTAGGAGATTTTTATATGTTTGAATTTAGATACCGATATTTGGAGTAGTTCATTAGACGGGTAACTTCTTAAGCTCTTCGATGCCATAAGAATCACGAATAATAATTTTTTTGAGATGCGACCTTTTCGCTTCTGAGGGCAGTATAATGCTCTAAGTAAATGGATTTAGGTGGAAAAAGAAGAGGAGAGGAGAGAGACGAAGGATAGAAAATTAAAATAGATATGACAAGATTGACAATTTGAGCTGAGGACAGATGATTGAGTCAAAATATGATGCGAAACAGTCGCTATCATAGATTACATTAACAAATAGGGAATATCGAGTTAAAAAGTATCGAAAGCTTCCAACAATGAAATCAAACACTATTAAGGTCCAAGTTCTAGCTACAAAAAAAACAAAAACAAAAATTCGCGATAAAACTTTAAGTATCTGTGAGATACTAGTACTTGTATGTGCAAATTTTATGCTTACAAAGTTTGCTGCGGAAGAATTTTTTGAAAATACTGCAGAATTGCAACCAAGTGCTACTACAACAACAAGGACATTATCAGCTACAGCACGTAACAGTTTGTTCAGCTGTTTGTGCCTTTTTTTCGCGCTCTCTCTCTCTTTATTTTCCTTCTTCTTGTTTCTCCACTTTACCAACATAATTGTTGTTGTTGCATCTATGAGTAACATTTTGCTAAAGTTCGCGATGTGCGCTATAAATCAACAAATTAACAATTTCGAAAAACAACAACAGCGTAGAAGCTACTACAACAACGTAAAGGATGTGACAGGATGTGGTTTTTAGCGGTATCGTTGTTGTGGTGGGCAAATGAATGAAATCAGAAGGTTTTGGGGGCTGTGCACAATAGTGGCGTGGCAATATACGGTTATTTGCACAATGTTATTAAATTTATCATCTACATACGATGCGGCAGTGGTGTATGGTATATCGCACGTTTACACGAATTGTCACACTAAACAAATTTTTGATATGAGGATGATTTTAAGTGCCACATCACAATGCGCGCCGCACCGCCATGTTTATTAACATCATTTGCCGCTTTATGCAAAACACTTAAGTTTTACGCGGAGTTTTTCATTTAAATGAAAAATGCACAGAAATTCTGACATTCAGTTGGTTGTGGGGTTGTCTACAGAAATTAGTTGGATGCGATTAGCTTCGAAGATTGTAATTGAATCAGAAAATCGATTTCCAAGCACTTTTAATGTATCGACTCGCAAGTGTAAAAAATTATCATTAATCGCATTTGGACAGTCGATAACTTCAATTCATTTACCACGTATTATAAGATAAACAAAAGACTTAAAAAATTGAGTATTTGCCACTGAAAAACTTGAAATTTTCAACACAAATCTCTTAAAATGTGGAAAATTAAGAGATCAACGCAAACAAAACATAAATGTGAGAAAAACTCATTAGCAACCGTGACAACAAATGCTTGTGGATAGTGTGCACCAAATGGCCTAAAGATCTCAGTGCTAGACCTTCATTGGGTATTGTCAATTTGCTGAATTGCTTTTTTCCATTGTGAAATTTCATTTGTTTAAACACAAATGAGCATTCTGCTTTCACATTTTAAGCGGATTTACCGAAAAATTAGTTTTTTTTTGTGTGAATTTCCTTCCGTTTTTATCATGAATACTTTCCCACATAAACATTTAAGCGAATTACTTTGCTATCTCTGTTAGTAGTTTTTGTTTTTATACAACTTTGTATTTGTTTTAATTTTCTCTACACGGACGTTTTTCATTCACTTTTATGTTTAAAAATTATATTTTGCAATCTGTTTGCCTTAAGCATGTTTTCGATATTTCCCTGGTAATTCCGTCGCTCTATTCTATCAAAGTCATCTCGTTAATTTGAAAAATATACTTAAAATTTAGATTTTGGAAAAAATTAATTTTTCAATTTTTGTTGAAAATACACCCGAAATTCAATACTAAAAGAAATACAAAGGCGTCAATTGGGTAGGGCTGTGTGGGGCATTGGCCCCCCAAGGATCTGATATTATCATTAATTATATCGATTCAATTCAAAATATCATCGATTCGATATGTTATTTGAGTTCTGGCCCCAGCCGCCCCCCCCCCCCCCCCCAAACCTTTTGGTGAAATGACGCTACTGAAGAAAAACTTTCCTTTTATCGGTAGAATCTTAAAATATTGACTTTAGTTGTTCGAAAAATGCTCTTAAGACAAGCAAGAATCGAGATCGATTTGTGTAAAAATATTATGTTTTTTGTTTTTCAAAAATGTTGCCTATACGCCCAAAGTTGTTCCTAAGGATGTCAAAACTAAAGTTCGGCTTTTCCCCATCGAATATACCCAACGAGACGTTTTCAAAAAGTAGCACTGAAATGTGGTCTAAGAAGCCTTTGATGATGCCCAGTACCAAAATTCAATTTTTCCACATTAATTTGAGTTACAAAAATGTTTCAAAAAGAGCACATAACTGGCACTAAAACGATGTTCAAAATTCATTCTCGAGTTTTCCCCATCTATTGTAGCAAATAATGTTTTTGCAAAATGGAGCCTACACTCAGAAAAAAATGTCTAACCTGCGTCAGCTAACACATTAACCTGATAAATTGTTCTATTTAATTATCTTTAATTAAAAAAAAAACATTTGTTTCTTGCATCCAGTGGGGTTTGAACCTAGGCATTCTGTGTGTTACATGCGCAGTACTTATGTGCTTTTAGTTTCACGCAATATATTAATAAAAGTAGTTTAGTTGGTTAAGATGTGCGCGCCTCTGAACAGTGACATAACTTAGGAGACCTAGGTTCGAATCTCGTCACAAATAAAAATTTGAATTCTCATTTAAGTTTTTAAAATGCAACATAAATAAATTAAGTTCCAATTAATAAGCAAAGTAATAAAGGGGGTCAGAAAAAAAATTCGAATTTCGCCATTACTTTTCAAAGAAAATAGTCCAAAATTTGATGTCCCTCTTACAGATTTTTTTTTTTTTTTTTTTTTGGATGCTCTTGTTTTTTTGGTTCATATTTCTTATGATATAAGCCTCGATTCTGCTGAATTTTTATTTTTTTGTTAATTTTTTTTTATTTTTTTTTTGTTTTTCATTAAAGGTTTCTTCCTTAAACTTCAGCTTGTTAGTTAGTAATGCAAAAATTCTCCATTGAATTCCACATATAGTATAATTACTCAAATTTAAAATTTTTTTATTGTTGTTTTACTACCTTTATCGTTGCTCATTTCATAAAATTGTTGAAATTTCGATTTCATAAATTTTTGTTTTTGTTTATTTTTGCAAAAAAAGGACATTCTTCCTTTGTTACTGGATAATTAAACTGCTGCGACTGTGAGTGTGGTACACTGCCTCGACAATGTGTCTCTGCTGTGTTCATATGTGACATGTGTTGTTTTGTTATTGTTGCATTATGTCTTTAATAGGATTAAATATTTCGTTTCATATTTTTTTTATTTTTATTTCTCATGTTTTCCTTCTTTCCAAAAGGATTTTATTTGTTGCGAATTTTTTTTTTTTTTGTTGTATTTTATTTGTTACTGTTGTATACTTTTAACGCTCTTCTTTTGACGCTTATTATGTGTTGTGTTAGTTGCTGATCGTATTATGGCGATAAAAATCCCTTTAGCCCATGACGACCGTTGGTTGTCCCCATACAACCAGAATATGTTCGGCCAGTTGGAGTTATCTTGACTTTAATCATATGGAATTAAATGGATAAGGAAAATGTTGCAACAGTCAATAAAAATTTTGTTGCTGAAAAAAAAAAAGAAATTAATTTTGTCTGAACTAATTAAGTTTATTTCAATATATATGAGTTAATGGACAAGATTTTTGCTTCTAATGCCGCGAAGTAGCTTTGGCTAGAGATGTTTAATGTATGTATGTATGTACAATAACTATATGATAATTTCTAAGCCACAGTATATAGTGTTCTGAAAATTCCACATCATAGATTCCAACAGCTAAAAATGGCTCGGCAATAGTCTAAAGATTCATTAAAGATCTACGAACGTTCTAAGATTTAAGTTTCTTGGCGAAAAAAGTGAATATGTTCAATTTTAGGGAAGGTTTTATTGATAAGAGTCAAACAATCACAAAACAGCTCGACATATGCAAATAGAGATCTAAAATTTTACAAGTGTTCCATGCCAAGATTATTTGACCTTGCCAGAAGCTAGCTATGAATTTATAATATCAAATATATAGTACTTCATTTGAAACATTATTTTTAGTACTAAAACTATTTTCATGAAAGTCGAATAATGTTTTGCGTGCATACAGCTGTTGTCAACTAATTGGAAACGAAATCTTTCGTGGTGTTATTGGTAGTTTTTTTATTTATTTTTCTATGTGAACCAGAAAATTTATAGATATTATAAATGATAATTTATAGATAAATAAATTCCATTTAATGATCGGCCAACCGGCATGCGCCTTAGCAAACAGTATGCAGCTATTCCTCCGCTTAGTTGTCATCAATGGGTCCTGGCGTCAAATTTGTCCATGGGGTCCAGCCTCAACCAATCGACAAGCGAAAGTTCGCTTGGATATTTGTGCATCATAGTGATCAATTATTTCGCGTTGGAGGTCTGTAGCAGTCTTACGAGGATCCAATTTCACCTTGTGAACAATCTGGTGATCCCTGTACCCAGATGTCTTATGAGGTCTCTTTTTGCGAGGAACTTTTTTTGTTGGTTGTGTCATACTTATTGAAATGATCAATTGCATTGAATACCATCTTTTAGAGTAAATTAGCTGTGTTGCCATCGCCTGATATCTCATGGCCGTCTTTCGAAGCTCAACAATTGACTCACACGTCGTCGGTGTACAACTTTTGGCCACAACCCATGAGTATGGATACGCTTATAAGCAAATTCAGTCAAAAAGTATTCTTACAAGCAATGAAAATATCACAATATTGTTTCTGGAATCTCTTATTAAGTTTTTCTTTTATTTTTTTGCAAACTATTTTTTTGTTTCCAATTAGTTGACTCAGTCAAATCTGAGGTTTGAGCAGAAAATCACTCATAAAACTTTTTATACTATGAGTTTGATTTCAATTATGTTCTTTTTTTAGAGCTTACATGTTCCACATTTATATTATCTAAAAATTTTCTAGTTCACATAGAAAAATAAATGGAAAAACTACCAAAAACACCACGAAAGTTTTCGTTTCCAATTAGTTGACAACAGCTGTATATAGCAAGTAAGCTCAAAATTTGTCAAAACATTAACTAAATTCTTCTAAGGGGGTATACTTCCCTTTAAATTCCTTGGAATAATCGAATGCTTTTCAATAACATAAGAGATATGCCTTAAAAACTGTTTTTCTCAAATAACTTGAAAACTAGATATGAAAGATATGACAACATTTTTAACATTTCTAAAATCAGCATTGCCAAATTAATTGCAATTGATTGACATTTTGAAGAAAAACTTCTAACCAACCAACCAACAACTTCCACCTTTTTAGTGGGAGTCGGCGTGTTCATAGGCGGATTTTCTTTTCAAATTACAAGTCTGTGTTGCTTTAACCTAGTACTAAATTTCAACAGTCTAGCGCCATAATGACTTTTTATGGTCACCGTTCCATAAAAAAACCAACCACTATGGCCCGGTTTATCAGCATTTTACGAAACAAGTTGTTGTCCTTGAATTGTTAGCAAATTTTTGACTTTTTACCTAAAAAACAAATCAAATTTTCTACTTCTCTTGCTGCTCCTCTTAACTTTTTTTCTCGTATTCTTGTTTTCTGCTAACATTCGTTTAGCGGTAAATTTCATAAATAATTTTTGGCTTTTAAAATTTGAAAAAAGTATGTAAAAAAATAAAAAAACCATCGTAAAGTAGCAGAAAACAAGCAGTCGACAGCGTATTAGAGGGGAAGCGTCGTCGCGCAAAGTGGGAGTCGTTGACTCGCATCATTTATCACAAGGACTTAACGCTGGAGGAGAAGCTCGTTATTAATGTAAGGATCTCATGAAAACTGAATGAGTTCGTGGGTGAGCTCATTGTTGGTAGTAGCTTTATGAAACTCATATAAATAGCATATAATTTGAAGGTAGAAAAATAATGAAAAAAGTAAAAGAAAATGAGGTAAATTTCAAGAACGGTGCGCTTACATACTTTTTCTGAAGTACACAAGCACTTGCAGCGGTATACAGGAGGACGTTCTAATTCGGGAAAATGAGTTGCTTTAATCGTTGTTGACTATATTAGTTTGGTATAAGTTGTCTTAAGTCTTTGCAAATTATAACCGTCCATCGAATATAATGCTCACCTCAATATTGTGGCTGTGATAAAATTCAGTAACACTATTCCTCCAAAAATTGTATTCAATTGAAAAAAACTTTTAATTTATGGTTCTTAAGGATAAGAAGACTACGTTTACCAGACGTCAACTCTTAGTGTTAGTTGTCAAATATTTCGAAATTAAGTGGAAGTAGTAACTATTAGTTTTATTGAAATCAAATTTAAAACAAAATCAATATTAAGGGCGTGTCTCATCCCATTGACAACTTTCACACTTTTGCTCTCATTTACTGCCATAACAAACTTCCCGCATTTTCGTAATTTTATCAAATGACAGCTACTAATTTCTATCGCCCCTCTAAAGTTTCCGAACGCACTTGGCAGCCCACTGTGTGTGTATAGCGCGCGCGTGCTCAAAGTAATTTACGCGCCATCATGCCGCGCGATCATTATTGGTAGTTTTTACGAGCGACAGCAGCAGCAGCTACAAATCGCTTATTAAGTTAATTACGAGTTATTGATTGGTAATGGAAGCGGCAGCGTGCGTGCAATCGGACGCCATTCAGTCAACGCCATTTTGAAATTAAATCTTTTTATTTTTTTGTGTTGTTCAGAAATGTTGCTGCATGCGGCGTTAAATAGAAGAAAAAAAAATTACATAATTTATAAATAATTTAAAAAGAAAGAAAGAAAGAAAAAATTTTATATCTGCGATCCCGCAGCGCATCATATTTTATCCGGCTTTAGATACGCGCTTGCGCTGTGCTGAACGCTTTTCGGTCTTAAATCAAAACGTCGTCGTTTAAGTCGACACATTCAACGTCGTTCATTTTGGGGGGACAACTTGAGTACGCGCGCATTTAAACCAATTAATGAAGATACATTTGTATCGCTGAGAAAATTAATTTCAATTTATAACTACATTCTTATCGCAGTTTAATTGATGCGCAAGAAGCGCGAGCGCAAGCTCAAACGTTCAGTTTTTGAGGAAATAAAGTGCTGTTGCAATGGATTTTAAATTGATTGCGATAGCAGCAGCTCGATCGTAAGGGTGCAGTTTTAATTGAGGAACTCAAATGAGGCAGTACAAACTTTTAAAGTATTTGATTTTTTTTTGTTTTACACTCTTAGGTAATAATGCGATATCTATTTACAAAGTTACGGTACAAAACTAAAATTCCCTTCCCTATGTTTCATATAATTCAAACAAACAGTTGTGTCGCTTCGTACGTAGCTTTTGTCATTTACTCGCTTATATAATGAGTGTCATATGTAAATTTATCAAAGAATTCAACTATCATTGGCTTTTCACACGAAAACTTCATGCGCAATTTTAATGTCAGCGGTGCCTTATGCGCTGGGGTACGCGTACGTTGTAGCTGCTCCTTTTCCTTTTTTTTGTAGCGTGTAAGTGCGTAATTAAACATTTTGACAAAACGCTAAATTAACAACAAAAACATGCGACAACAACAGCAATAATAACAACAAATGCAACAACACAAAAACACGACATTGCTGGAAACACCAAAAATAACACGACGTGATTTAAGTGTTCTCAAAATTGCTACTATGTATTACTATACGAAATTATGTTACATACAGAAAAAAAATGAAATTGTTATAAAATAAAAGCAAATTTTTAGAACTTTCGAAAGAACGTAGAACCATAAACCATAAACCAGACCATAGACCAGAGTATAAAGCAGACCATGGATAAGATCACAGGCCGCATACAACAGACCGAAGAATGTTTGTTCCATTTTTAGCAGGCTTTTATCTTAAGAAGGAACTAATATAGTCGTAAAAGTTAAGCAGAAGTAATAGGGTTTCTAAAGGGTCAAATAACAATAAACCTGAAACAATTTTTCAAAATCAATTCGAGGTCGACTGTGATTTTTTTATACTTAAACCTATATAATACTTTTGAAAGCAAAACATTTCTATTTTTAACCATAGGAAACAAATCTGCAATAAAAATATAGTTGGTTTCAAGGCTATCTATTATTATTTGACCCAGTAGAAACCATGTGACATTTGCCTGAAACATTTATCAGGATCTAACTTAGTTCTCGAAATGTTGGCCTGAGGAAAAAAGAGATGGAATACACTGTATAACAGAGATCATTGACCGTGACTTATACACTACATAAGTACTGTCTATAGTAGCTCGGAGAACATAAGTCAGAGACCAGAGACCATAGTACATGAACTATCTAATATATACCTTAGAAAATGTTCCAGGGACTATATTCCAGCTACAATGGACCATTGACCATAAGCTACGGGGCGATTTTCATGATTCTCGAAAAGGACCCAAAATAAATGCAAACAAATTATTAACAACTCGAATTCGAAGAGTTTGTTTGCGTTCATCGTGAATCATGATTAGCGCTCAGACAAATGACGACAGTCCAAAATATATAGATCATAGATAAAGTACCGAAAATAATGGAGAAAAGTTCATAGACTACGCATCATATACCACAGATTTTAGTATTTGGGTCTGAAGCTAGAGACCCTATGTCAGCGACCAGCGACTATTAACGCCCATATACCATAGAACATTGGTCTTAAGCCAGGGATCACATTCCAGTGATTAGTAGGCGAAAGTAGACGAAAAACGTCATGTTTCAAATATTTCAGAATTTTGATATGATGGGCCCATTCTGAGGCCCGATTTAAATTCGGCGCAAAAAATTACTTCGAAAAACGACCCTCTTCAGCACAACAACATTAATCACCTATTCGTTTAGATACCTTTTTATTAAAAATAATTTTTCCATACAATTTCGGTGCCACCTTGAGGAACAACAGCACCTTAAAAAAAAAAAAATTTGAATCACCCTAATGCACATATTAGCCGTGTTTTATTCGCTTTGATTAGACCTAAAAATCAATAAAACGCATATATTTAACCTTTTATAATTCAACGTTTGACCAATAGGTGGTATGACAGTGTTTGATAGAAATTCCATTTTAAAATCAGAGCCGGCTTTATGTTCGTGTTCTTTGAACGTGGCCTAGTGCGGTATGGGGCCTCACGTATCAGTACATAATTTTTTTTTTTTTTTTTATATTATAGCTATCAAATGATTTCAAACTGTTTTTATAGTGGCGCAGACGCTAAAGCCAAAGTTTTCTTTTCGTTTTCTGTTGTTTCATCACTGTTTTTAATTTTATTATGTGTTTCTATTTTAATATTTGGGCCTATCACAAGGCCTCGCGTGGCCTATGAACTCTTCTTCAAAATTCCAGCAAAGTTGCCATATATTTTTGATTATTTTAGGTTTGTGTCTATGATGCTTCAAACTTTAGCAAAAACAAAAAAAGTTGAATCATTTGAACTAGAAATTGAGCTGGTTCACACATTTGTATGAGATTTTGGTTTAATCAAAGCGAATAAAACACGGCTATTAACTACAGATGATTGAATATAGACCATATTACATCGATCAGAGATTATATACCAAAGACAACTGAGATGATAACATTAACTAGAGATCATTAATCATAGAACAAAATTTTTAAGTAATGAACATTTGACTATTACGAGAATCGTTAAATTTACTAGCATAATTTTCTTTCAGCGTATTAAAAAGAACTCAATAAAGTTGATTTTTATCTATATATCATGTGCGGTTGTTATTATTTCTATGAACAACAACAGCAACAAACAGTTTTTATTTTTTTTTGTATATAACGTTAGGCGTAACATAACATTAATTTTATAACTTGAAAATATTAACGTAATGTTCAGTGATGTTTTGAGTAACATACATATATGTACAAAAACAAATATGAGCACACAAATAAAATTTTAACAAAATCTGTACAAACCAAACTATCCAACTACTGGGATCACATTCCTCGAACATATTCTTGAAGACACTGTAAACAACATCACCCACAAAAGAAGCGTTCGTTACCTTAACATGTTTTCCTTTTTCTCCACTACCAGACCGAATTATCGACCATCCCAATTTTATATCCACCCTATCGATGCGTGTTTGTGTCGCATTCAACAAAATCCGTCGGTTTCAACTCAAAGAAGAGTATTCTTCTAAGCTATCGGGGTATGTATTTTTGCGTCCCGCTGCCGCCATTATGCTTTATCAACGCGGCTTGAAAAAGAATTTTATATTGGGCCCACAAAAATTTGTTCTTCTTTTTCTTGCTTTTCCTTTTGTCCTTATAGCACCACCAACACGAACACGGCGAAAAATGTCAAACGCGCTTCTATTTAGGGGTAAAAATAACGAATTAGTGTTTTACGAGTAGATTTAACGCATTTACACAAAACATATCACATGGTTACTTCATTTACTTACCCTAAAAAGATTGGGTTTGGTGATTAAATTAAATAGGGCAAACTGACAATTTGTCAACCTTAAGCTTAGTTGATAATAATTATTAATTTTAATAAGTAGGTGAAATAAACATATCGCGAAATTGCTTAGTAAGAAAATGGCTTTAATAAAGTCGAAAACTACTTTAAAAGAAAATGAAGTGTTGTCTAAAACTTAAAGCATATTGGCTAAAAACACTGAAAAATTTGCACGAAAAATCTACTGCAAAAAGGACTATGAGACAATCGATCAAAAGAATTGCGTCGACAATTTTTGGAGGGGAAAGCATCAGGCTTTGGAAAATTTTTCTTAGAAAAAGCAGAAACAGAAGCGAATTTTCCAATTCAATTCATAGATCGTTCTTTGAAAAAACCACCCAAAAACATACATATCTTTATTATAAAAAAACTCGAAAAAGGTTTATGGTTTTGTAGAAATGAAGAATCGATTGAAAATAAATTTCACATTAAATGATCCAAAAATTTAAAACACAAAAATTCAGTAGTCAATAATCGATATCCGGCGATTTACGCTATAACTTTTTTGCCCTACAATAGTTTCTTTTTTCTTCAGCAGTAATAAAGATTGCTATTGATCAAACAGTGTTGCCATCAATGAACAACAAAAAGAGTATATGTTAATTTATAATAGCAACAACAAGAACAATAAACATAATACAAGCTGAAACAACAATAACAACAATCAACAAAAAAAAGTAGATAACCTTAAAATTTGACGCATAAAATTAACGAGCAAATGTAAAACGCACAAAGGATAATAAAATCCTTTGCGAAAAATAATAACCATATAGGATGAGTAAAAAAACAACAACAACAACAACAACAACAACAACAACAACAACAACAACAACAACAACAACAACAACAACAACAACAACAACAACAACAACAACAACAACAACAACAACAACAACAACAACAACAATTATTGTCAGCCATTATTTTATTGGTATTACCGTTGCAGCAGCAACAGCAATAACAACAACAACAACAAATACGATATAATTTTTAATGATGGTTGGCATTGTAGCGCGTTTTTGGTGTGAAAATCAAAATGTTTGGTATTTTTCACTCTCATCGTCTGTCTGCCTGTCTGTCTGTTTGTTTTTCACCCTACACATTAATGACACCCCGTGGCCTACTTCTAGCAATAATCGCGTAAGGGGTGGGGTTGCACTCATAATCTGAATTTCAAAATTTTACTTCAGTACTATGTCACATAATTATTAGGGGTATTCACACTGAACACAAATTTTGTGGTTGGAGAAAAATTGCATAAGTTGACACTTCTTGTAATTAAAGTTTTGTATTCAACTTTTGAAGCTTCATATCTACTTTACATATTTACATAAAATTATCGATTCCGGGACCATAAAGTATCTCCGTCAGTTTTGATCCAATCGAAATCTAATTTTACCATGATACTTTTGAAAATGGAAAACAATTTTTCAGACTCTACCTCTCCCCCTCCTCCTCTTAAGCTGTGCATGCACACGCTTATAATTTTATAAACTTTTGAGTAGGATGTTATAAAATACTTCACTTCAAAAGAACGATTTATATGAAGAATATAGTACCTTTCGGTTAAATTGAACTAATATACAGCATGATATTGCTTACATCGTCCTAATCAAAACTGATTTTTGTACATATATAATTCCAAATATGGAGATTCAAAACTTTAATGTACACAAGCGCATATTTTATACTATTTTATTTAATTTTTTTATACCTCCACTTTACCTTCAATTATCGGGCACTCATTTTTCGCAAAAGTTTGTGTTGAATCATTTGTTTGATATATAGAAACAGAACCATTTTTCGAGATTCAATATTCTAAATACATTGTTCAACTTCTCTTTATTGATGAGTGGAATATTTCTTATATTTGTAGTAAAAAGAGAGATGTACTCAAGGATGGGGTGGTCATCTTCCCAGCAAAATGTTCAGCAATAATCTGTTTAAAGCTCCAATTTAAGAAAATTATAATTCGGAATGGGGGTTTACAATTCAATTGCAATATGAATAGCGATTTCTCTCCTTGGAATCAAAACTGGAATTGAATTATTTTGAAATACTTTTCACTGAACTGTTATATGTTTGGAATTTCGGATTTTAAGTTTTCAAGGGATAATTTTCAAAAGTGCTTACAATTTTTAACACATTTTAGATAAAAGATAACATTGAATATAATTTTCTAATATCTCAAGAGAAAGAACTTTGATTTTTTATAAAAAAAAATTTATAAAAAAGCGAATTTTCAATTCCAGGATTCATAACTGTGAACTCGTTCACGACCCCATGGTGCCGCTAAGGGTTGAATAAGGAATAGTTCAACACCAATTTTGATTACTTGAAAAAAAGAAGAAAATTAAAACTGGAAATAGGAAAAACCCAATGTATATTTCGAAATTCTTTTGGTTCAAAGTTGAAAACCCCCGTTTCTAAATTCCAATTTCTTTGATTTGTGATTTTTGAGTTATTTAATAGTGCCTTCAACTCAGCTTAGCTTTCCATAAAACCTTTCAACCTTCAACCTGAGAACTTAATTGAATTTATGACCAACTCTCATTAAAAGAATTACTGTGGAAAAGGTTTGATTTGACAGAATTGTTCTCTAGTGAGATCGCAGCCGTTGGTAGTTCTCACATCAAACTTTTTTTCGATTTAACTGTTTAAAAGTTGATACACTTTTAATAAAAAGTTACAGGAAAGCCAAGGCTTTCTAACAAAACTCTGAAATCTAACAAAATCATAGTAATTCACAATTCTAAAGTTTTGATATCATAACAGAGATAATTCGCTAACATTTTTCAAAAATTTTTCGAAATTTTTTCCTCTTTCATTATTTTTTAACATAAGAAATTGTTATAAAAGTAAATCTGACGTAGTGATAATCATTTATTAAAAATAATGGAACAAATCTTACAAAATCTTAATTGCGTTTTTAAAAAGAGATTTTGAACAATTTTTTCTTAAATTTTTGAGCCATTGATCAATTGATCAAATGCTCAAATTTTGTTTTCATTTTGCTAGTGTTTTTCGTTCCGCAAAGGACACTTTTTTTTTTTTGCTCATCATAAAATTTAAGATTAATAAAAAAAAATTATTTTTTCTAATAAATGAAGAAGTTTTCAGGGGGGGGGGGGGGGGGGCGGAAATTTTTGCAACTGCCTATTGGCGGAAAATTTCTTAATCCGGGCCTGGTTATAAATACCCCTATTAACTATATATTTCTATATGCAGCTGTATATGTTTATATACACATGTATGCATGTATATCTGTACATACATCCAGTAGACAATGTTGTACATCCTGCATCCTGCTGCACTTAATTCAATTTAATGCTAACGAGAGCGTGAATCTGATTACGAGCAGCAGCAGTAGCAGCAAAAAAAAAAGTGGCAACTGGTTCTGATTTAAATTGGCCCGATGACTTTGAGAATTTGCTACGCTTTGTCAGCTTAAAATAAATATTAGTGGAAACTGCTGTTTTCTATGGGTGTGTTCTGTTTTGTGCTGATCGTGTTAAATGGATTTAGGCGAAGAGCAGCAATACGTTGAGCACTATCCACCTATGACATGCAATAGAAGCAGCTGCTTGTTAAACACATGAGATTAATCCTGTAAAATTAAATGTGTGTGCTTTATTTTATGCTAAAAATATATTGAAAAAAACGAAAAAAATGCTGAGTGTCCAGAAAATTTAAAGTTCTGCAAAGAATTGTGCAACTTTCATTTTGTAAATTTGTTCAGAAATCCCGTGAACAAATAGTATTACAATTCTGTAAAAATTGCTCTTGCTCAACCACAAAAATAAACAAAATTTGACTCATAATTGCTGGTAATGATAAATCTTTATGAATTCAACAAAAGGACATACAATAAAAACAATAAACCACAAAACAACCACATATCCTAAAGAGAAAACAAATAGAAATCCAAACAAAAACCCATCCCATTTTCAATCACCACATCCTAATGAGCCGAGTTAAGTTAAGGCGAAAATGCGTTAAATTTATTTGCCAATAAAACAAACTAAACGAAAATGCCACAGCCTAAGTAAACAAATGACTAAAAAGGATCAGAGCGCTTTGTCTTCGTAGCTACGCATGCGCATTTGGTTGCGCATCTTTTGTGTTGCGTATTTGCGCAAAAAGTTAATGCGATGACCGTGTGAAGGCTACAATTTCAATGGATTTTTAGTTAAAGATTTTTTTTTTTTTTGTTAAAATAACACAAGGATAAACGCATTAGAATTGTGTGCGTAAACAAACAAACAAAAGCAAAGATACAGTAAACATAATAAACCGAAAAAGGATTCCCATATGGTGAATCGATAATGCGCACTGTACTTCCTTAAGCATTTGGGAAATCCTATATAACTTAGTGATTTAAATGTATTTAACAGTTGAATCCTTGTAGATTTTTTTTTGTAGGAAATTAAATTACCATTTGTTTACTTTATGTGGTATTATGTCATTAATTTTGAATCGGAAACGAGAGGAAATTTTCGCTTTAAGGAAACATCAGCAACTGGCAAATGAGGTGCATTACATTATTAATACGAAAGATGATGCATTACTGGGAATTGCCAATTTATCAAAAATTGGTTTTTTGTTTGCAAGTAACGGGCAATTTCTGGAACTACTAAACCGATTCTTAAAATTATTCTACTAGTGGAAAGCTACGAGGTTTCTAGGCTATTGGATCAAAAACTGCACTTACTTTTTTCGATTTATTGGGAATGACCGGTAATGCTTGACCTGAGGATTCCCCCAGTTCAAGCATTATCGAAATATACTTATGAGACAAGATGTGGTAATTTGTGCAGGCTTTTGTAGCATTGCGGCCCGGTCCATCCGAAACTAGATGCTATGTTTTTAGTTAATTTATTACAGTCGATCTTGAGAGAGAGTTTCTAAAACATTTGGGTTGCTGTTCAATAATAGAATTTTTCTTGCTCATTGGAATTAAATCGCATATTTCTTTGCTTTATCAAACTCTTATCGCAATGGGTAACTTAGTTAGCTTCTTTAATCTTCGAATATTAGATCTAGTTTATACTCCTTAGGTTGTTCTCTAAAAACTAAAAATTCTCGTTTTCAGCAAATTCATTGTTTCATACTTCTAACCACTGAAGTTTCATCCCAACCAACAATATCATCCGCAGTGTCATCATGAATTATCGTTAATCACCAGCAATTTTTGTTTTGATAGGATAAACAGCAACAAATCGCTTTTGTTTATCTTAGCATTTCCCATTATATTGCAAATATTTCATAGATACTTAGGAGACAAATGCACGCGCAATATAAACAAGAACATTATGTGTTTTTAGCGCATTCTCTATCGCTTGTGTTTACTGGATGCAATTTGAAAGTAGGGACACCCAACTCGCAAATGCTGCAAATCAACAAAAAAATAAAAAAGGTCGAACAGCATGGCGCAATACGAGGTGACATTTAATTTTATTTATTGCAATCCCCTCAACGGTTAAATCGAAAACTATTATATTTTGCGTTCAACTTCAGTTTCCGGTCATTGTTTTGACATAGGCCACATAGAAAGTATTCGATTTGTATTGAATATAAATAGTGGCGGAAATTGGAAGAAGGAAGATAGGACAGATGATATCAATGATGAGAAATTTTGATATTTCACTCATTTTAAAGACAGACATTTTCAATGGCTGTCATCAATCAAGATTACATTGGAAACTAAGAAGTAATAAGTTGGCAAACACTCGCAAAACTTAACTATTGCATATTTTCATATAGCTAGCAATTTTTAAAAATCAAATGATGGTCAGACTGGGGAATGCTTACACATAGAACTTGCTGCTGCTTCGTCTTTTGATCATAGATTGACTTCAAAAATAGTCAAAGGAAAACATGCATTTCAGGCTCGTACCAACCGGACTTTGCGTGGAGGTGCAAACTATAATTTTATTTTGCGAAGAGTAGAACCAACGGTCTTAGAATCCCATCTAAGATGAGACGCTTTGGTGGTGAGCAAAACCCCACCTTGGTCCTGAGTTGATACGGGCCTGATGTATTTACGGGTTTTTCTATACCCGACACATAGAATATATTCACTTTGTCCTGCCGTATACGACGTATAGAAGTAGCCGCGGTAGATATGTGAAAATATATTTTTTTATAAGCGTCATCTCGATCTAGCCATGTTCATCAGTCTGTTCGTGTGGAAATCATTATTACGTCAAATAGATAATAAATCTGCGAATAGAAATCAGTACATATGCTTCTTCTTCCATTTTACCTTTGCTATTCAAATTGGGCGAAATCTTTCAAGTATCACACCCACGGAAATCTGAATCTACCTTTAAGTTCTCATCTTATCGAAGTGGATATCAGAAGCGCTTGAAAAAAAGCTGTTTTCGGTATGTGAGTGTTGCACCCCCTGCTTGCCAGAAGGCATGGCAAAGCACTAGAATAGAGTCGAACTTGTCAAATGGATACAGGCAGATACTGAATATAAAGTGGGTGTGGTTTTTCCCATGCAAGTTACATCATGACTTATTTCAAAGTGATTGGAATCGATTGAACTCGACTTCCTTTAATTGGTTTTTCTGCATTGGTTATGATAAAAAAAAGTGAGGGTTACGAAAGTCTTCGCCAAATTTGGAATGTTTTTGGGAGTTGTAACACTTAAAACTTAGCAAAATTTTAGGCGATATTTTGAGATAATTGCTTTAAAGTTTTATATTCACACATGCATGAAATGTTTTAAGCGTAAGCATTATTCTACTTCTCATCAAAGGGCTTGGTGTGATGACTTAGATCATATCGACAAACTGTATTATCGATATCTTAAATCAAAAAATAAGTCTTTTTTAAATCCTACGTTGTCTTAAAAAGTAGGTCTGCCAATAATCATATAATATAAAAACTATAGTTGAATACGGAATTTTCCAGACAACGGGCCTTTCGGCGGCTTATAAATAAAGCTTATGGGTATGGTTTTTGAACAAAATTAATAGTAATGAAGTCGATATTTAAAGTGAGGTACATAATTTTGGTGACTTAAATTATTGCCTTGATGTGTAGTAATTGAAATCATTATGAACTAGCGAAACTAGTCCAAAAACACTTTACCTTCTTAAGGAATCACAAATAAGAAATTATTTTATTTTTCCAATCCATACAAAAAAAAGTCTCTTATTAATAGATTAAATTACTTGCTACTTGATTGGTCAGTGTAAAATTGGGATATCACATAATTTGATTAATTTTTTAATCAAAATTTAATCAACATTTTATTCATTTTATTCATTTTATGCGTTTAAGGTAAAAGAATGGAATGTAACAAAACAAAGAAAGAAAAAACAAGCAGCCACATTGAAATTAATTAACGTCAATTTAAATGTGTGTCATTAATATTTACAAGTATTGCTTTGATTGAAGTTAACGCGAAGGGCTATAATACCGTCACATCACGTTAGCGTTTTGCGCAATAAAAGCTTCATTGGCTATTTGGTTGTAGAAAAAACCTAAGTCAATAGTGAAATGAAAAGTTTAAATAAAGTTATTCCGAACAATTTCAGCAAAAATTAAAGTTTCTCTTATCTGGACTTCGAGTAAATTGTGTGAAAATTTTTATTGAAAAGTAATACCGAATCCACAATCATTTCGGTCGGACTCGGCAAATAGACACCGAAACCCAAAAATTCAAGAAATTTTGCTATTCTTGACTTCCAAAATTTTTCTGCTATTAATATATTGAAAGCTAAAATATAGTTTCGATCAAAGTTACAAAAAGATTCAAGGGTATACGAGGATGGTCCATGCATGGTATCGATATATAGTTTTCATTATTTGTTTTGAAATTCAATTTGTTCTTTTCTGTTAAGCATATTGATCTTATATTTTATGGATATCAGACATTAAACAGAACAAAATTCCACGTTCGAAATTTCTTTAATATGAAAAAATTTTCCTTATAATTTAAAAAATTTATGAAAATCGCATACTTTTTTTAATTTTAAAATCGTTATGTGGAGCTGAACGGTGGGTGGGTGATTAAACTTCAGATTCGAAATTTTTTCTCAAATATATTCTTTGCTTAAAAATGCGACTTTCGGAAATTTTTCAATTTTAAATCCCATTTTTTTATAAAAAAAAATCTTTGAGCTGACTCATATGATTACTGAAGCTTAAACTAAATTCCTCAAAACCGTTTCTTTGGCATATAAAGTAAAATAACTCTCAATCGACGATACGCCTAACCAAAATAACACCCATCACCTTATGCAACCATAATATGCATAAATAAGTTTCTATATCTTACTTGCCCGCATAGATATTCCCTAGCAAACCATTCTTTTACGAGTAGATATCACAGACGAAACATTAAAATAATAAAAAAAAATTAGTTTTTTAAAAGAAATATAAAAAAAAACAAAAACAAAACTGACATGAATCCAAATCGCTTCCTATTAATAACGCTGATAAATATCGTATAAGTAAAATGCGCGCTTATCGAACGGACCGACTTTCATTGACTCCAAACAACACAAAAAACTGTAAAACAACAACAGCAACAAACACAACAACAACAACAACGACGTAACAACTTTGTATATGCGGCTGATAAAAAGCTCCAACGATATCTAAATGAATTCATACGGTATGTGTGCACGAGGTATTGTGACCGACCATATTGAATGAATCGGCCAAGTATCGGACAAAACATGAATTTCATGTTCGTGGCTAATGATGTCAAAACGCGCTTCACTCTAAGAGATATGGTGACAAAGTATTTATTGGTGACAAAATTAATGGCCACTTTGTTAAACTTTGTTGTCGTTGTTTCTGTTGTTGTTATTGTCAGACTGTAAATTAAATATAGAAAAAAAAAAGTCAAATGCAAATATCAAGTAATTAAAAAACAAAAACAATTAATAAATTAAATTTCAAATTTTAATGTCTTAGATTTGCAAATTATTAAAAAAAAAAAAGAATTATTTTTATCTCTTGCAAAAAAATCTCAAATCTCGTGAATGCTCAGCGTACTAAATGCAATTTTTTTTACATGAGCATAAATCAGTACATATCGCAATGTAGCTGTCATTAAGCCACAACACGGACGGAGAGCTTAGTCTACACTAGTGTTGGCTGAAGAGAGAAACAAAATATTATGCTTGGACGAAAAAAAAGAGAAAACGGACCACGGAGTTTTTGTATGGAAATTGAATTTTAGTGGAATTGGCTGAAGTTTTTATATGATGAAGCTTATGTTATCCTAATCAAAAGTCTATTTGGGCACAACTATAGGTTTAGTATAGTTTGAGAAACATAGGTGGATCAAAAGTCAAAAAACCCTTATAAATTAACCGCATCCATCTCTCATATACAGCCGTGGACAACTAATTAGAAACAGTTTGTCCTCTTGGCTTTTACTACATTTAAAATTGCTCATGTAACGGTTGTTGTTATTGCTGTTATACATGTGCCCTTTAGCGGCTTGTGTTTGTTGTTGGTTTCGTTGAAAAAGTGACCTTTGGCTGATGTGAAATTTAAGAGAAGTTCATAATTTGGCTGGCCATCTAATTAGAAACAATGTGTTGTGTTCATATAAGATCCTCTCGACCGTATTGTATGAAAGATTGAAGCCGCATACAGAAACACTGATCGGATCCTATCACAGTGGCTTTAGACCTGGTAAATCCACCATAGACCAGATTTTTACACTACGCCAAATCCTGGAGAAAACCAATGAATATCAAATCGACACTCACCATCTCTTCGTCGATTATAAAGCTGCGTTCGATAGCCCAGTGCGGGATTGCCTATACGCAACAATGTCTGAGTTCGGTAAAGTTGATAAGACTCTGCAGGATGACGTTGAGCAATACGTGTAGCTCCGTCAAGGTAGGAAATGACCTCTCCGGAACTTTTAATACCGAGCGAGGTTTCAGACAAGGCGACCCGCTCTCGTGCGATCTCTTCAATTTCATTATGGAGGGGATCGTACGAAAAGCCGGTGTGCATCATAATGGCACCATTTTCTTCAAAGGTGTTCAGCTCCTTGCGTACGCTGATGATATTGATATTATCGGTCGGAGTAAGAGAGATGTTACTGCTGCTTTCACTGCTATTGAAAAGGAATCAGCCAAAGTGGGTTTGACGGTAAACGAGGGCAAGACGAAATACATGATGACTACTAGCAACAACAAGAGAGCACGGGATCTAGACTCTCATGTTACAGCAGGCAACTGTAAATTAGAAGTTGTCAAGGAATTCACTTACCTTGGCACTGCCGTAACCAGCAACAATGATGTCAGTCTGGAGACTAAGCGGAGAATAACAATTGCTAATAGGTGCTACTACGGTCTCAGTAAGCAATTACGTTGCAGAGCTCTCTCTCGATCGACAAAGCTAACACTCTACAAGACGCTCATTTTACCTGTGCTTCTTTATGGCGCTGAGGCATGGGTGGTTTCGACAACAGACGCAGCCGCTCTTGGGGTGTTCGAGAGGAAAGTTCTCCGCAAAATCTTTGGTCCTGTTCGAGTTGGCGACGACTATCGCATTCGAATGAACCACGAGCTGTATTAGCTCTACGTCGACATTGACATATTTAAGCGTATAACAATACAGCGACTACGCTGGCTGGTTCATGTCCATCGTATGGATAAAGAAGCTCCAGCGAAAAAGGTATTCGAAGGGAAGGCCCCCGGTCAACGACAAAGAGGGAGACCATGCCTCCGGTGGATGGACCAAGCTGAGGAAGCCCTAACCACGCTTGGCATTAATGATTGGAGAAGGCGCGCGCAAAACAGAGGCGCCTGGCGAGAGCTAATGACGTCGGCCGTAACCTGACAACGGGTTGTTATGACCATCTAAGTAAGTAAGTAAGTGTTGTGTTCAAGTCAATAGCAAATTTTTGGACCTTAAATTGATTTTACTGGCAAGTTATTAGTCAGAGAAAAACCTCAATTGTGGAGAAGCTAATTTACTGGGTTTCAGATACACATAAAATGAGAAAACTACGAAGTTGTGACCCAACAACCCGAACACCTCAAAATGTCATACCGAGCCATTGTCACCCAATTTGGTTGCTCAGTTAGAAAGTTTATGGTGTTATTAAATACTTCAACACTTTTAAAACGACAAAAAACGTTCCGAGAAAAAAACGGCCCCGTAAAACAACGAAAATAGCGGATACAAAAATTTCTCGTTTGACTAAATTAGACCCCAAAATAACCTCCAGGAAGATTCAACGCCAAATTTTGGATCAAAATGATACTATGATATTCACTCAAACTTTAAGGAGACGTTTGGTGAAATCTGGACTTCACGAAAGAGCTTCCCGCAAGAAGTCTCTTCGTATTTAGCAAAGAAAAAGGTTTATGTTTTTCATCAAAAATGTGGGTTTGATGATAAAGTTGCCACTAAAACAAATACATATTTTCTTAGGGCAAGAGAAATCCTGTTCCCGTACCTATTATTAAATTGGAAAAATATTGTATTAAGTGCAGTTGAGAGTTCATGTAGCCTCTTCATTTTAACTCGAACAACGAAACAATTGGATTAGACTTTTAATGCAAAAATGTTATTCAGTTTTTACTCATTCTTAAATAAAGTCATGACATCCTGCTCACATCCTTGCGATGAAACTTTTTATAGTTTTGGCTCTTGCGAAATAAGAAAATCCGTTTTATTTGTGTTACCGAACAGGTTGATTTAAGTTAACTTTTTTTTGTAACCGCAACAACTTTTCTGAGTGTACATAAGCAAAAATTTGATGTTCTCTCTTTGGTCATCATTCTAAAGAGGGACCGCTTTTTCAGCTTTGGTATAGCTAGAGTGGTTGAGACCCAGGGCGAAAAAAAGGGTGCTATTTGAGATAAAGGAATGTTTTGTGTAATCAAATATTGTTGCAACGGTTGCGTTCAACGTCATCTATTTACTCGTATGTAGGATAACCGTTTGACATACTAGGTCGTGACATTGAAATACATGCATTTTTTATTATTTTTTTTCATAACGAAACTCAATTTAGTTTTCAACATTGACTTCTCTTAAGCATACTATTCTCAAGGATATTCTTGAAATCTCACAAAAATCTACTTCAATATCTTGAAACTTTCAATGCTGAATCTTTAAACTTACAACACTATTACGAAGATCAACCTTAATTTGGTTCAAACGGTTAGACTTGAAACAAGTACTACCAACTAACATGCCATTCACTTCAATTTCCAGAACTGAAAACAACAAAGTCTACGAAAACATGAATAATAATTTTCTTACAGTAGGCACTTCAGTAGCAATGCTTTGATAACTGAAACAGCTTTAACTTTTCCACTGCCTACTTAATTTTAGAAAAAATCTTATTCAATTCAGTTAGGGTATCATCCACCCATCAAGTGTAGAATTGCGATCAGCCCATTAGGTACGCCGCTAATGTAAGCATAACAACGTTCTTGATGAGTTCCAGAAGAAGAAAAAAACGTTGCAGCGTGTGATACGCGATCGCTCAGTTCTACATATTCAACGGCAGCATAGCATAGGTGATGCAGTGATAATGAAGCGTTGATTGGCGTGTCTGTCGATGAAAGAAAGCAAGAAAATGACGTGTAATGAGAACAGCATGAAGAAGCATAAGCAGTCTTAAGAACCACTAGACAAAGCAGCGGCAGTAGACTTGAAAAAAGTAGGCCTTTCAACCGGCTAAGATAGCTGGTGTAATGTAGTCCATTCAAGCTAAAATGTTGCAATGTAAATGAAGTAGCTGATTGTTTAGTAAAATGCTTGTAAAATCGTTAATCATGAAAACGTGGTAACTCTAGTAAACAAGCCGGCAGGTTAGTTTCTTCAAAAGATGGGCAATATTTAGGTAGGAGAATATACATCAGTGTTTTCCTCCATGAAGTGTGAAAAATCTGAAGAAGCTATGAGTCTATAGATTACAAGAGCTAAGAAGATATGATCTATATGATTTTTAATACATAAACTTCAGTCAATACGAGAATCATAGCGAATGGTTTATAAAGGCACTAGTTTGGTGGTTACTTTTATCTCAAAAATTAAGACTTTGATAATTTAAAAATATAGTTCTCAAATAGATGTGCTATCAAAAAAAATTATAAAAAAATATTTTTATTGATGGCCAAAATAGGGACGCAAAAACTTAAGATTTACCTACTGCTCCTTACGTAATGCAAGTGAATAACAATTTTTGCATCAGTAATAGAATATAAATCTTAAGCAATTGATATTAAAATATAATTAACTTTTCAAAATAATTATCTCAAGACTTTCTTTTTGCCAAAATATTATTAAATTTGGAAAAAAAAATAGGCTAAAATCATTAACCACGTCATTTTTTTACTGATTGTAAGCCAGTCGAAGATCCCTACCCTTTACGCCACATAGTCATTTGACTTTTGTTTACACTCCAAAAAACTCTCGTATTATCATTAAATTTTCATTAGTTTTTATTCAAATTTTTTTTTTTTTCGTATCTTCGAATAGAAAGCACGGCACGAACACCAAGGCAAGAATGAAAAAAATGAAGTTAAATCCATTATCACGTGCTCATTAAATAAAAATTCAATTTATAAAAACAATATTTACCACCGTACTTAAAAGTAACACAAAAACAACAAACATAAATTGAAAAAAAAATAAACTCTTTATGGACGCTTTATTTCTTTAAGTGATCGCAACATACGAAATAACAACCATAAAATTAAATACTCCTTCGCGTGAGTGACTATCAAAAGTAATCGGCTATATATCGAAATGGTTATTATTCGTTTGACTATTAAAAAACAAAACAGTTTCTTAAATAAATATTATCATAATTTTCGATTGTCTTCAAATAACTTTTAAATTTTTGGGAACTTTTTCGCAATTTTCTTGTCTACAAGGGTGGTTCACAAGTCATTCTTTCGATGCGAATACTCATGGTTCGAAAATATACGCCCAGTCTTTTAAAATACTTGGCGAATCGGACAAGTCTTCGACCTGAAATTAATCTTAAGATTTGGACTCAAAACACAAAACTTTTTAATATTTTTTAATTCTTTCAAACAAAACCATCTGTTTCTAATGGATTTTTGTTTGTTGATTCCTTAAGTTTAGAAGATTATTTAAGTTAATTTATCAGAGTTTTATTTTTGGACTATAACTTAGAGAAGTGCGAATAAAATTTGGATAAAATATTCGTATTCGATTCGAATACTCGAAAATTT
Organism: Tricholauxania praeusta; assembly: GCA_949775025.1. Taxonomy (NCBI): domain Eukaryota; kingdom Metazoa; phylum Arthropoda; class Insecta; order Diptera; family Lauxaniidae; genus Tricholauxania; species Tricholauxania praeusta. The sequence goes on from OX459028.1 coordinate 20,520,863, forward strand.
CGTGGTATTCGAAATTTTGAATATTTGAGCTCGACGCGTTTCGATTCGTTTCTTCACGAATTCGAATATTTCGCACACTTCAATTTTTTTTAAGAAAAATGATGCGGAATCATTGACGTCATTAACTTTTTGATTGTGCTACAAGTTTCGGTAAAATTCAGTTTTAGGATATAAGGTCCTAAATTTGAGCTACATTTCTTTGGATGTTTTTTGTGTTTTGGGCATTTTTCTATCAACTTTGGTCGGAAATATTATTTAGCACAAATATTTTTTTTAAATTCTTTTTTTTTTTTGTTTTTGAGATACCACTTTAAACTACGATCGCCACAGGCTTTAAAATTTTGAAAAAAACCTGATTCAGCAAAAAATATGTTGTAAAAGATTTTAGTTTCAGATTGCCAAATCTTTTTCCTTTATGGGGAGCATTTTAATTCAGTTTTATTTTCTCCTCGCTCGTTGCCTTAAATGATAACATTTGAATTTGGAAAGCTTTTAATTTTATGTAACAAAAAACCGAGTTTCGAATTATTAACATCCCTAACACGAATTAAATATGGCTGCCAATGTTTTTTTGTTTTTTCTCTGTGGCGTCGTCAATCGACATTCACGTATTGATCGTGTTGTTCGTTGCCACTAACAACGCATAATCGATCGACAGCAACACATTAGTTGGCAGCAATTGTTGGCTTATTGAATATCGAGATGAATGGATTGTTGATTTAACGAATTTTAAAGTGGGCACCTCTTACTGCCAAACGGGCACCCGTATAACGCATGAACTATGGTACAAAATGTTACCGATGGATGGATATGCTATTAGAAATCGATTTTGCTGTTATGTTTTTATAGTTTTATTAATGAGCAGGAAAATGTAACAAAAACAAAAGAGATGAAAAAGAAAACACTCGGTTGCACTGTTCAAGTAGCGGGTAAGTTCAAAATGTTGAACTTTTGGACGTTGCTACTTTTAACACAAAGAAAACATTTTCTTAGGCTTCCAGGTAACTTTGATTGGGTGGAAATTAACTGACATCTTGATAGTTTCGTTTTTGGAGCTTTTCGAAGCTATGGCACGTTTATCTTGAATTAACGATAAAATGTCTTTTTCAAATTTGAAAATTCCACAGTTTCTTTTTTGAGCAACGCGTGGGCAGCAAAACTATTTATGTGTTGGTGACAATTTTAATTTTGTTATCAGTAAAATCAACTCAAGTTTTTATATTTTCTAATTCTCTTAATTGAATTAAAATGTTTATATCTCGAACAACTATTAAAAAAACCCATAAATTTCTTATATCCACACAAAATATCAGCAGCTTAAATGCGTTAACAATTTTATGACCGCTGCGATTATAAAACAAGCATAAAAATTATTTTGAGCCATAAAAGCTCGCTTCCAATTGATTTGTTAAAAACTATTGCAATTAAAAAATTAAAAGAAAATGAAAACGAAAACGAAACAAGCATATGAATTGAGTTCAGTAAATCGAGGAAAAATTGCAATAAAAAACACAAATGATAAATTTCCAGAAAATATTTCATAGCATTTTTGGTCTTAAATTTTTGGATGATTGCAGGCTAATAACCAACCGTTTGTTACACGAAATGGCACTTTGATTCCAAAAATCACATTAAATGAATTTTTCAAGTCACACACGTGCACAAAATTTGCGTTCGGAGATCTTAATTCTGCTGGAAAATATTTTTTAATATTATATTTTAGAATAAAATAGGTCTTCATCTGAAAAACCCAAAAAAATCAAATGTTATGTTTGAACTAAAAACTCATTTTAACAGCACATAACCTTACAATTCGAGAAATATCTCAAAAATGCAAAATCAAAATTGGCAAAAAGCCTTTTTGTGGATCACTTTAATGTACATATGTATAGACCTATGTATATTAATCAGTTTTTAAATAAGCAGCCCTTTCTGAACAAGATATCCTCATGATTTTTATACCCCATACAAAGGGAATATATTCACTTTGGCATTTCATTTGTATTGCATACTTGATATAGGCAGATATAGAAAAGTCTGTATAACCAATTTTCTCAAAAATATTAAGAAAACCTTAAAAAAGCTCTGGATAAAAATTAGGAATTTCGCCGAGGTGGCGTGGCACTTCCCATGCAATCGAAAAATTTAAAGCGCTATACTGAGAGTATTATTTAAAATGCTGGAACGAAATTTTCCACAAATACAAGAACTAATTTGGCCTTGTTACAGAAAAAATTTGGTTAATTTCTATCAGAGTGAGAGGCACCACCCATGAAAGCAAAAGCTTCAAAACTCTATACTGAGAGAGTTATTTAAGGTGATGAAACCAAATTTCATACAAATAGTAAGAATGATTTTGAACAAGAACTAGTTGAATTTGTACAAGTGGGAGTGGCACCTCCATAGAAACAATAACTCAAAAACGCTATATTGAGAGAGTGATTTAAGGTAATGAAAACAAATTTCGCACAAATACATGAAATAATTTGGTCTAGCACCAAACAAAATGTTAATGAATTTCGAAAGGAAGGCGTTGCACCTTCCATTTAAGCATTTCTTTATCTTATTTCTCATATATATCATATATAACAGAAAAAGAACATACATAAGAAATAAAAACACACAAGTTTCAAAAAAGCAAATAAGTACCTATGTAAATATGGATTCATATTGGAATTGGAAAGTTCATAGTGATTCAGATATTGAAGTAGTATGGAATATGGCAATTTCTCGTCGAAAAAAAGTATTAAGATCCCATCCATATTACTTTCGGTAAGTTCCTTGCAAGCCGTTAAAATCGTCCACAATGGTCCCCCATATTTTTTCCTTCTCGTCTAGACTAACTTTATCGGTTTTTTTGCATTCGATGATGTTTTCAAAGTTGCCGACCAGCTCCAATTAGCAATTTAATTCGCCTGCCGAAAATTTAGAAGTTCTTGTTGTTGATTCCATTTCGCAAATTATGAAATGTCAAATAAAAAACAAATGTTTTTTGCAGTGATGCCAAATTTTGTACAAAAAATTATAATTAGTTAGCCAATGAACTGTGAAACTGAATAACTTAAATTTGGTAGTTAACTAACAAACATTAGTTAAGTTAACTAATTGTTTAACTAAACACTGTGAAACCGGTCCTTAGTGCATCAAATTTCTGCAATTGAACGCAGCTTAAATCAATGTACAAAACTGAAGACTACTATAATAATTTTGCATTAAATAATCCCCAATGTTCTTTAAGGTTAGTTTTCAAGTGAGAGATGTCGAAAATTTTTAAAATGTAAAAAATATAATTCTAAATGCAATTGTTAGCAATGCGATTAAAATATTGGCTCTAGTTATGTTGCTATCTTAGTGTTAAAGCATTGGATAACATACGAAATGATTTTCTTCCAACCAAGTTGAATTGTAGAAATTTGTTCCACTCGCGCAATATCTCAACAAAAGTTTTCCTCAAAAAGAATAGTCCGGAAAAAGTCCCGACATTAAAGCTGTTGCAAGGATTTTTTGATAAACTTTGGTGAATTTTTTGCTAACTTAAATTTTTTTATGTTCGCTTTTCCCAGATCAAGACCCTCTAGTTTATTCTTAAGAGTTGCCAAAAAATAATGTAAATGTGATTGAAATAAAAATAATCAGCGAATTAAGTCGGGTAGAAATAAGAAACTCGAAGTTCTAAAATATTATTTATGAAAATTGCTCTGGAAATAATTAGTAAATTTTATGCTTCTTATGAAAAATTAAAATGTTTAAATGGAAAGCCGTAAGATACTAACATTCAAGGCCATAAATTCCCAATAATAGTGGTTACAAGACTCTCAATAAATTTACATCGTCCCACACTAAAAACTTTTGATTGCACTATGTCACTATTAATGTACGAGTAACTACTACTATGTACGACATCTTGAAAAATATTTCAATATTTAATTGGTCGAAAGGTGTTCAATTCGAGTTTATTTTTTTTCTATTATCGCCATGTTCAAGTCAAGCGTCTCGCTGCGCTTTCAGCGCGACCTAAAGAATCTTTTTTAATTACCAATTAATGTTAACATTTTCTTTGAGTTATGCCGCATTTTCCTAATCTGTATATCAAAAACATTTTAAGTGCGGTTGACTTTTTGTTTTTGTGGTCGGTCTTTTGGTTGGTGCGTTTTTTTTTTAACTTCAATTTTTTTTCTGATTTTGTTGTTGTCTCAAGTTGGCAACAATGGACACACACGCGCACTGTGTAAACTTTCTCGCAGCGTTCAATGGTAGAGTTCTCTTCATGTGCTTCGAGTTGCTTGCCTGCTGCTTAATGGCGGGTTCACACTTGAGATGTTTAAGCGACTGTTTAGCAGCGCTCAAAAAATGCAGCTGAATGCATTGCAACAACAGCGATAGCAAACATTGGGAAAACACTAATGAATAACTGAAAAACTAGAAAAGATCATGTTGGCTTTTGTATGTTGGCAGCAAACACTTAGCTGACAATTTAATCCATGTTTGCAACTTGAAACAAAGAAAACCGACTGGCTAAAACGACCGCAATATTTGTTTGCTTGTTTGCTAATGCAATAACTGCGGCAACGACTGACAACAACAGCAGTGACATTAAATGACTGCACGTTCAGCGATCATCACCAATCAATATTTGACCATTTGGCAAAGCGAAAAAAGGAAAAACAGTACAAGAAATTACAACAAACATTAAAGGTCTTCTATTGCTGGATGTACAGTGGGACTTGAAAATTATATTTTGACAACAGAAAAAGTTTTTTAAGTGAAAACTATTGGAAAAGTAAAATGGTCACAACGGTCGATAGCTTCTGCGCGATCACACGTTCTGGGCCGTGTTACCGCATACGCCACCGACGCCATGGCGTATGGGCGGCAAGGAAATGGGGGCGGCAAATTTTGAAAACGAGGGTGGGAAACGAGACCTTTTTTTTTTTTTTTGTCATCAAAATTATTTTTATGTTTTATGTGTTTTGAACCGAGGACCTTTTTTTTCCTTTTTTTTTTTGCTCATCAAAATTTTTGTATGGAAATCAAAAAACTTTTGGTTTTTTATCTTATAAAAAATTTTATTGGCGTACGGGCGGCACATAGCCTTAACCCGGCCCTGCACACGTCCATATAAAAAACTTTGAATCGTGAATCGACCCAAAGTTATTTAACCTTATTGAGTATGTTCTCATTTATAGTTGTCAGCGACCATAGAGCTGGAATGAGCAGACTGTGATCCTTTGACTTAAAAAATTGCTGTACTCTGTCACTAGAACGAATGTTTGGCTGAACAACCGTATAACAGTATTCATAGCTCGGCTTGTTCAACCCACTATTCTATGTTCCTACAATTTCCAGTTAAACTACATGGTAAATTCGCTATACCGAAAATATAACCAAGTAGAAGATGCTTAACACGTCTTGGAGAAATGAAATGTTTTGGAGAAATGACAGATAAATGCAACCGTCACAGATATTTTCTTCCATTCCCTACAGGACACTGCTCTGTTAGAAGTCAGAAATATTGCATATTTAGCTTTATAATTGAATATAAGAGACGCTTCATCAGTTATAACTGAAGAGCTTTTGACTTCTTGTAGAAATTAGCGATGGTAAAACACCTGGACTCAATAAGGTTTCCAAAGAACCATTTAATTTGGTAAACTTTTAAAGACGGTAAGTTTTCAGCAAGGTTATAAAGAGACACATCTCTGTCTGAGGGAATTGCCCCGACTACTTGGTGTTTATCGCAGAAGTTAATAAATGGACTGAACGCCGGATACATATTAGATTAATTCTAATATAAGTACAGAGTGGTAAATCAAGTAGACGCCCAAAAGTCAGTATCGCGTCCGATGTCATCAAAAACTTAAGATATTGATGAACCTTAAAGAACTGTGCGATTGTTGTATAGGATGTGAGGAATGAATATTGTGACCTATAAAAAATTCATTGAAAATGATGACTACATTATAAAACGGAATATAATAAGGAAGACTATGCGACAAATGAAGTATCAAAATATCGGTGCTGGTATTCCTCAAGGATATGTCTTAGGAACCATTTTACTTAACACGTTAAAACACAAAGATTTTGTACACCAACACAGTCAAAAATCATAAGAACTATAGATAGCCACGATCTCAAAAGACATGCATAAAGCCCAATTATCGGTTTCGAAAGTGTTGAACATGCAAACATAAACGGATACAACCAATGAATTCTTTCGAACAGGCAATTAAATACACCCAATTTTGTTTTTACACGGTCTTTTTTTTACACGGTTTTGATTTAACACGATCTAGATTCGTCGATTAAGCACGATTAAAAAAAGCTAATTAATTGAAAATTTAAAGAAAAATATTTTTACCAACCGTAATCTTTTAGAAATTTAGCTAAGGAATTGGGTTAGAAGGTTAATAGGGTTGAAGGATATGGAGCTAATCCCCATTTGTCCTATGTATGTACTTACAAACATACTTCATGTCTTTTTTTACACGGTTTTGTCTGGAACGTATCTACCGTGTAAAAACAGAATTTGGTATTAAAGAAATGCTTGAAAACAGACTAAGCTTTTACCCCCATTAATAAATAGTGGGACGCGAAACTTTTCAGAATACTTCGAGGTGAAGCAAACCCAAGTATTTATAAGCTAGCGCAGTAAGAATAGATAGTAACAAACCAATTGCTTAACATAATTTGCACAGATCAAAGGAAGTCCATTTACAACAGAGAGTGAGATAGTTTGCAGGCTCCTAGCCCTAGCAGAGAGAATAATATCAATGGCTATATGACCAAATATAATAATACTACTTAAAGACTTAATATTAAGACTTATCCTAATGGTGAAATTATGGCTCACCTAACTTAGTTCCAAACCGAATATAGTGATAACAGAAAGTAGGTAGCCGCGCAGCTTCCAACATCACAGATTCTGTTGAGATGTTTAGCACAGCATATATCACTCTCCGTGATTTAAATGCGCTCTTGTTAGCATAATGGACCCAAATTTGAGAATTAATGATCTCTGCAATATATCAACTGAGGATGATTTTACACCAATGGAGAATGGGGGGAAATTAGCTGAAAAGCTTAACAAAACCTAATGGCAGTTCAATATAGCATGTATGCTTCCAGTGGAGGATAAGGTAGGATTCCAAGCCACTGTACAAAACACTCACTGTTCCGCTAAAGAATTTAATTTTACTCCTAAGAAGGTGACATGAGTAGCTCCACTCTGATAGAATAGCTAACAAATAAAAACGATCTAAAAATCAAATAAACTCAAAACAAAAAAAAATCACCAATTTCGAAAAATTTCGCTAAAGTTTCGAAACCCATATGAGTACTTCTTGCAAGCTACTAATTTTAACTCACTAAAACTCAAAAAATTCCCATTGTACGCCGTTCGCTTTCTAATGATCATGATGGTATGAAAATTGATGATCATGAGATGTGCAAACAATTTCGCTTACCGGGTGTTTTAATGTCAAACGAGTGTAGCTGCGCAAGCTGCGTGTGTGTGGTGCGAAAGAAGCCATTAAATGCTGACTGCTACACGCCGGGGAAACTCAATAATCCGTTAAATGTGTGCAAACAAACAAACAAACAAACAAACAAACAGATAAACAACAGACAAGACATACAGTCAGGCAAACATGGCCGCTGTGTTTTAAATGTGTTGTCATAATGCGATCAGTTGGCAATGATGCCGCTGATCGGAGGATGTTGTGATTATTTGTGTTTTACTTGTGGCAAAGTAACCATTTCGACTATTAAATTTCATTATTTGTCAAAGACAAGTAATTAAATGAGCGGTGCTATAGACATCTGAGCAACATTTGTCATAACCATTATTTTATGTTCAATTTGGTATCTTTTATGATTTCAATGATTTCCTGTTGTCATACTTTTATGCAAATAAGTAACCGAATTGAAGACAAATTCCACTCGCATGATCTCCACTACATAATGTCATTGAATTGCTGTCGCAATGGCTCACTCACTTTGAGAAACTCTAAGGTAACTATGTGACTGACATTTGGCGATATTAACGCGAGAAATGACCATCACAACATCAGTTACAGCACCTTTTAGCTCTTGGGTGCGTGCGCGCATACGCGTGCGAACACTTTGACGAAATGTACGTGATCGTGCATTAAATTTGCGGACTACTGCAAAAGAACATGTGTTCCCGGCTACTAATGCCAGCTCATAGCTGGCAAATAAAAAAAATTCATAAAAAACGATTGTAAATCATCAGCCGCTTAAAGGAGCTGTGTGCTGCTGCTTTGCATTCGAAGTGAATTTTCACAATAAAAAACAACAAAAATCAAAAAACACTCCCTGGCCCATTGTTTGACAAAATGTGACAATATAAAATATTTTGTTATTCCCTTGCTGATTGTGTGCCAAACAAACAATTTCAAAATGATTTATATTGTGGGCCAAAGTCCGCGCGTAGATTATGTTAAAGAATTTTTAGTCACATTCCAGCTGTAGAGCAGGCTTAGTAAAAAAAACAAAACTTCGTAACCGCATTTATTAGTAGATTAAAGGGTATATTACTGCAATATACAAATGTTTGAATGAACAATAAACACTTCAGAAGATACGATCAAATGAACGTTTGCTCGTGGACAGTCGAACGAACACTTGCAAATTAACAAATGCGAATAACAAATCCTCATCGGATTCGTGGTAGAAAAGTGCCATATCAACTGAATAGAATGACTGAAACCAAAATCATTCGAGTGATTATGCGTGACAGCCAAGAGGTATAATTAATATACAGAGGAACTCCTCATAGCGTTTTACTATAGCAGAGTTCAGCTATTACAGCTGTTACCCTTTTTAGCTATTAAGCTTGAAGCCTTTAATCAAGTAAAAAGCTTATTAAAAGAGATGATGAAAATGAAATAATATGATTGTCCTTCTCTGGCAGATGGCAACTGCTTCTTCTATTAGACTGAGGGAATCATTTTGCTTAACCGATCTAGTAATATGACAACCGACTATCCTAAAAAGTCAAAACATTGTTCCCTCGAAGTTATACTGTACTGTCTACTAAATCTTATGCACGAGAAACCGCAAGGCTCACATTAAATTGAGAAACAACTGAAAATATGAAATTCTGTGGAAATTCAGCTGTCTTAGTTCGTACACAGACGGCTCGAAGCTTAATAGTCAAGTAATTTAAGATTATTAATCGAAGAAATGAGATATAAGGACCTATGAGAAGAGTCCTCTGTAATTCGCATATTTGTAACAGAATAACTCGAAGAGTTGTTGTTCGTATGTGATCCGTACATAAGCGATATGTAAGGAATCTCGTTTGCTGTCTAAGCAGATCTCTCTCGAGTTTACTTTCAATGCGATTGAGGATGACTTACTATGGTACTTCTTAAGATGGCAATAATTTTATAATTATTAAAAAGTGTAAGGTCAAGCCATTCGTCAGAGGTTCTCTTTTCTTTCTGAATGCTTTCGAAATTAGAAAAAAAAATGTTGTGACATTAGAGTTGGGATATTTCTCAATGCTTTGACTGGAATGTTATTAAAAAATTGTGCTTTATTTTGCTTAAATTATTTGATGGCCAATGTTATCAAAAAAGCGATGTCCTGTTGAGCACCGGCACGGAGCAAAAGGGATAGGCCAGATGAGACGTCTGAGTGCAGCTGGAGAAAATCCTTCTTTCTCTCAACACACCGAACATGATTGATTCAACTGAGGTCCGGTTGAACCAATATATCTAGAACATCAAGAGTTGTTGACCTCGTAGTATCTAAGCCAGTCATATTAACGGCGGAGGAGAGTGATCCATCTGTCTCTGAGACAATAGATAACCTTGGGTTTTACTATTAAAAATAAGGAGGATATTATTGCTGACTCAATCAGAATTTTTTAGCCAATACCACCTGACCTAAGGATCGTTACTCTTAATAAAATCAGTGTAAAAATATTTAGTGGTTTAATCTAGAATGTATTTGAGAGTCTTTGCTTACTGCCGTTGCTTGAACCTAACTTTAAACACAGCAAATTGATGATCAGTATCAAAGTCTATGCTTCTTAAAGTGCGAACTTGTGATCAATTTGTGACTTGATATTTCTGGATGAATAAAATATTAATTTGTGTCAGGATTTGTGGGTAAAAAAGGAGCCATCTATTACTAGTTGGTTGGTATTTTTGTTCAGCTGATCACAATTTGTGCATTGATATCGCACATTGAAATAATCTTTTTGTGGAACTCAAGTGTCTTCTTGGGCTCCGCAACTTCTGTCAGAATATTTGCTTGAGCTATCAATATTTTTCTAATTCTGGGACTTGGAAACCTATTCGTAGAGGGCTGTTAGATCAAAAAAATATCCTATTGGTGTAAAATTTTCCACAACAAATTTCATCATCAGTTTTTGGATCTTTAAGTTATTACCATATTCGGTTTCTGTAAAAATAATATCTGAAGTGAGTTGCGTAAGTATGAGTTTTAGTCCCCTCGAGATTTTTCACTAAATCATCTTTATTCAAAGAGATGCCAAAATTATTTATAACAAACTGCTAAAAGAACTCCGATTGAACTGATTACGATCAACTTATTGCCATTCGCCTAAAATTCTCTGTAAAAAAAATTATTCAAAATATGTCACTGTTGCTAGAGCGTAGTTTTTATGCCAATAACGCGAGAACTAGTAATCCGATTCCAGTGAAAATTCAAACATATTATTCCAAACCGAATTAACATAGGTACAGCATTAAATTCCAATAATTACGCTTTAACTTTCCTTAACTCCGATTACTAGCACAAAACAAATACGCGTAACTTCTCAATGAACAATCTGTTCCATAGAATTTGACACTTAAGAAATGAAACCGAAACAAATTGGCAAAGTTAATTTTGTGGGAAAATGCGAAAAAATTTTCCACTTACGAAACTTTTTTCGCATTTAAGATAAGAAAACAAAACACAGGTGATCCAGGTCTCACCATGATGACGACGATGACGATGATGATGATGGTGATGATTGCAAGTACTCGTAATTCTTGCTCTTTCAACGTAATGCAACGCTGTACGTCGTTTTGTTCTTAGAAATGTCGTAAAATTAAGGTAAAACAAGTGCTACTACAACAAGGTGTTATGAAGGCGTAACGCTTACATTCACCGGCCGTGCGGTAATAAAACTGTTAATTGCTTCAAATGCAACGCGACGGCATTTGGTTGTACGTATGATGGTAACGTTTCGCGCGCCACTAACAGCCGACGGCTGCTGCTGTTACTTCTTTGGCTGCTATTTCTCTATGGCTTTTTCCTAGATGACAGCCAGATGAAATATCGTGGGAAAACCAAAGATGTTTTACTGAAGAAGTTAGCTTCCTGTATTAAGCGGAAAACATTTGCAATATTTAGTTGCTCAACGAAAAAGAAAAAGAGTGCGAGCGAATTATGCTTTTCATATATACATATCTATGAATATTCCGCTGAAAATTAAATTTTTTGAAAATCTTTGGCAGCTAATACCAACAAAGAAGACACGTGCATCAAAGCAATCAGCGAGGAGAACGCTAAAAAAAACAATGGCTTAGTTCCCCTCAGTGAACAACTTGAGCAAATCGGAACCACTTCCGGTTACTGTAATACAAAAGTGTTTTAGAGCAGCTGAACTCTATGACATGTATCAATAAGCAAACTCTTGTTTTGAGTGGCATTGATCGTGAACAGAAAAGGTTTCAGACCATGAAAAATATAACTTAATCAGCATTATCCAAATTAGATAATTTCGCTCTAAGAATTGAAACTTCAACTCAGGATAGTTGAAAATCATGAAGCCACGGCAATAATTAACTCCAAACAAATGGTAGTTAATGGTAAAACTATGGAACTAGTCGGTATTTGTGAGCTCTTTTTTATACCTTTACTTGCTTCTCTTCTACAAAGAAATTTTTTTCGAATTGAGGCATATTTTTTGAGTAAATAAGCAAAAACCACCAGAACTTTCTCGCACTGGGTCAAAAAATTTCCAACAAACTTCATCCTCAGTCGACTTTAGATGACCTAAAAACTTTTATTTATTGCACCAGTATAAAAATTGACAAAAAAATTAAAAATTTTAGTTTACTTATTAAAAAATATACACACAAAATTACATATGTCTAAAAAATTCATTAATTAAATTTTTAATTTTGAATACACAGCAGCTATGTAGATTCATTCACTATTTTTTTAATGACACTGCGATAAAAAAAAAATAAAACAAACAATTTTTTTTTTTTTTTGTAAAAAAAAGAGTGCGCTATTAGCAAAAACAATAAAAATATTTTTCAGCATTTTTTTTTTTATGCAGCCATTCAATTTATTTTTTAATTCATAACTTGCTCAATATGGCTAGAACCCATAATATTGTGTTAAGAACTTCCTTTAGCCGCAAAAGTTAGTTATGAAAGTAGCACGCTGGGTAGTTCTACGTACGAAGGAAAAAAATGTTGCTAATTATGGCACGACATTTTTTTTGGGCGTATAAGTCCTGTCAAATATTTTAGCTGAAAGCGTCCAGTAAAAAAATTAAAAATTCTCAGGAGACTGATAATATTTTCAATATTTCTCTAAAAAACGACATCAAATAAAAAAACTAAAAATTTCTATTATGTTTTTCAGAGAGCTTTTATGTTCAGTACATTTATTGCAAAGCCCTCAAAAAAATCACAAGCACAAAATGCATTAAATGAACCAAAAAATGGGCAACTAGCTGCTTATACTAGTGGTATCATCAGTAAGCTTTGTTGCCCGACGTTTAAGAATCTGCAAACATACTATATTCTACTTTTTGCGTTGACCAGTTAAGAATCATAGCAAAAAATATAAACATTGGCGCACTATGTTTGAGTAGTCTTATGGTTAGCTTTACATTGATGAGGCAACATTACTTACATATATAGTCTACCAATTTTCATTTTCAAGAAGGGACATACATGGAGACTGAGAACTTTACGTTTCGAATCATATTTCTTGTAAGAAATATGTTTCTAAATGGTGTAATTTTGCAATGCATGCTAACCTCAATTATGTCTTACAATTTTCAATTTATAAAAATTATTTTTTTCTGTATTAATATACAAAATATGCCGTAAAGTTAAAAATTCCCTGATTTGTAGAATTACTCACATACGTATGACATTAAGTACTTCATCAAACATAAATTGCAAATGTTTTAAATATATACACATATATATTTTTACAATTTTAATTTAACATATATTCGCATAATTTTGAAAACAACAAAAAACACAAATTTGAACACTCGGCGACGACGACGAATTAAATTTTTTGGGACAGGAAGTTGGATGTATTACGAAAGTGCTTGACATCGACATACAAGCAATTTACAATAGTAAAATTTGCCGTAGACCCGATTTTATGTACCTACAAGTGTACAGTATAATTAGGTCTCCCTTGGTCAGTATAATTTATTGCTGTTATATTGTTCTTGTTACTATTAAAACAACAACTACAACAGCGACAACAATTTACTCCGGTTAAGCAGTTAAGTGCAGCTCGTGCAATTTTGCATATTTAAAGAAAAGTAAACAAAATATAAAAAAAAAAAAAATAAAAATTACGTTGAAAATTATTTTAAATGTTTTAGCTTTATCATTGAATTGGGTTGTTTTTGTTTTTTCGTTAATTTTCTTAGTTGACATTGTAATTTGACTATATTACACTTGGGCATTTAAATGTTTTTTTAAGTTTTTCAACATATTGATTAATGCAAACACCATAAAATGTAAAAAAAAAATGTTTTTTTCTTTTTCTATGGTTTTATCTTTACTTTTGATTTTTGAACTATGAAAGCCATGTTAATCATTTGCATTCATAACCTACTTGAGGAAAAAGGTTTGAACAAAGTATATTCTAAGTAAGTTCACTATTAGAATGAGTCTTAAACATGGTGTCACACTAATAGTTTTGGATCTCATTGAAAAATCAAATATATTGCTTACACTCAGGGAAAAAATAATAATCTTATCTTTGATTCAACGATAAACGCTTATGACTTAGTACCAAAACCCAAAATGTTTAAATCAGACCTTGAAACTTTTATACTTTTATTCAAAAAGTTTTCAAAATAAAAGTTTCTTAAAACTTTTTTGTTATAAAAGTTTTTATAAACTTTCTTCAAAAACTTTTATTGAATAAAAGTTTTTCCAAAAAACTTTTTCATAATAAAATTTATTAATAAAAGTTTTTTTTAAAAGTTTTTTTTGACTTTTATTAATAAAATTTTTTTTTAAAAGTTTTTTTTTGACTTTTATTAATAAAAGTTTTTTTAAAAGTTTTTTTTAACTTATATTTTTAACAGTCACATGCAAAGAGTTTTTTTTGACTTTTATTTTTCAAAAGGCGAAAATAAAAGTTTTTTTTGTATGAAAGAACGAATAAAATCCTGAAATAATATCTTGGATCACTAAGCAAAAAATTTCAAAGGAGAAAACTTACGATTATTGATAATAAAGTCCAAAGGGAAATACTTAACATGTTTCTGAAAAGAAAGAAATTTATGATAATTATGCACTTATAATTTTTAGAAAAATTGTGCTCAACGCATCAATGGGAAAAGGCCGAAAAAGGATTTTGGGAGTGACAGGGGAGGTTCCTGACCCTCCTAAAGAGGTGTTTTGGACCCATTTTTCGAAAAAAATTTGTTTGCACGAATCGAAAAATTTTATTGTACGAGTAAAATTTTTTTTCGAAAAATGGGTCCAAAAAACTCATTTAGGAGGGTCGGGGACCTCACTTGTCACTTCCAAAATCTATTTTCGGCCTTTTCCCAACGATTCGTGCGATTAAGTTTTTTTCAAAAAATGGGTCCAAAAAACCCATTTAGGAAGGTCGGGGACCTCACTTGTCACCTTTAAAATTCATTTTTGGCCTTTTCCCATCGATTCGTGCAGTAAAGTTTTTATCGAAAAATGGGTCCAAGAAACCCATTTAGGAGGGTCGGGGACCTCACTTGTCACTTCCAAAATCCCTTTTCGGCCTTTACCCATCGATTCGTGCAAACAAATTTTTTTCGAAAAATGGGTCCAAAACACCTCTTTAGGAGGGTCAGGAACCTCCCAGAACACTCCCAAAATCTTTTTTCGGCCTTTTCCCATTGATGCGTTGAGCACAATTTTTCTAAAAATTATAAGTGCATAATTATCATAAATTTCTTTCTTTTCAGAAACATGTTAAGTATTTCCCTTTGGACTTTATTATCAATAATCCTAAGTTTTCTCCTTTGAAATTTTTTGCTTAGTGATCCAAGATATTATTTTAGGATTTTCTTCGTTCTTTCATACAAAAAAAACTTTTATTTTCGCCTTTTGAAAAATAAAAGTCAAAAAAACTCTTTGCATGTGACTGTTAAAAATATAAGTTAAAAAAAAAACTTTTATTAATAAAAGTCAAAAAAAAACTTTTAAAAAAAACTTTTATTAATAAAAGTTTTTTTTAAAAGT
Organism: Tricholauxania praeusta; assembly: GCA_949775025.1. Lineage (NCBI taxonomy): Eukaryota > Metazoa > Arthropoda > Insecta > Diptera > Lauxaniidae > Tricholauxania > Tricholauxania praeusta. The sequence goes on from OX459028.1 coordinate 20,536,342, forward strand.
TTTTTTTGACTTTTTGATATATAAGTTAAAAAAAACTTTTACTTTTATTTTCGGATATAAAAGTTTTAAGGAAACTTTTACTTTTATTTCACAAAAATAAAAGTTTAAAGTTTACTTTTACCTAAAAAAAAACTTTTATAAAAGTTTATTTCAAGCTCTGGTTTAAATTGAAGAAAAATATTTTTGATTTGGATTTAAAAAGAATACACGTTGATTTAAAATGAAAAAATTTTTAATGTATATAAAATTAAAATTAATAATTTCGAATTCTTTGAAACTTTAAATTCTAATTAACGATTGCAGCAAAGTTAAAAATGCTATTTTCAATACTTTTCAAACTCAAAGTTGTTTCTGTTAAAAATTAAGAGGAAAAAAGTTATTTTAACCATTTTCAACTTCAAAATTTGCGGCTTTAAATCAAAACTAAAATATTCAAATTTGCGGTGCAATTTTTCCCTAAGTGTATGAATAAAAACAACACTAAATTGAGAAACAATAACAATTACAATGAGAGAGAGTTGCAGATCTTTTTTTTCTCCTCGCTGTGGCTATGCTTTGATAATTGAAAAAATATGATCTCTTTCCACGCTTATATCTCAGTTTTTGTGCAACCGATCTCGAACCTGATATCTTTTGAGTACTCTGCTCGATATGTACTTTTATTTGATATACAATGAAATTCCTCATTACAGACAGCCCCCATAACCGGACAGCTCCCATAACCGGACATATTTCGGCGACACTCACTAACTTTTCCATACAAAATTAATTCCGACAGCCGGACGCTCCAATAACCGGACAAAAATACTGAGACGGTGGGTGTCCGGTTATGGGGAATTTCAATGTAAATTTATTACTGTAGCTATTCTAGATACCTTCAACTTTTATCTATACTATTATATAAAGAGGTAAGGTTTGTTTGTTTGAATGTTCAGGGTAATCTCTGGAACTACGGAACCGATTCCAAAAATTTTTCTACTAATAGAAAGCTACACTATTCCTGAGTAACATGGACATATTTTTTTTTGATAAAAGCAAGGGACGTGGCACTTAACATGCAATTAAAACCTTTAACTCGCTATATCTTGGTTCATATGATAGCAAGAGTCTTAAAATTCGGTGTCAGGATGCACATAGCCTATGTTAAGCACTTCACAAAATATGAACGGGACTAGACACCAGGGGCGTGGAGGCTATAAGACTTTAATTTAGGGTGGCCCTCATATGCAATTATTTTTAAAATAGCATTTTACAAAGACCACTTAATCGGTTCACATGGAATTTACACCACCTGTCTCTTATGTTAAGACGCATAGCTAAGCCGACTTTTATTTAGGGTGATTATTAAGGGTGGCCCTCATACACAATTATTTTAAAAATAGCGATTTCTCAAAGACAGGTGAATCGATTTTCATGAAACTTACACAGTATGGCTTTTATATTAAGGAGCACAGATAAAAATATAAAAGTTTTATTTAGGGTGCATACTTAGGGTGGCCCTCATACAAATATATTTTTTTAGATATCATTTTCACGAAGACAGGTTAATCGGTTCACACCGAATTTACACCACGTATTTTTTATGTTAAGAAGCTACAAAACATTTATTTAGGGTGGCTCTCACACAAAAATATTTTTTAAATATCATTTTCTCGAAGATCGCTAAATCAATTCTTATGGAACTTACACAACATGGATTTTATGCGAAGAGACACAGATTAGATTGTAAAAATTTTATTTAGGGTGTATACTTAGGGTGGCACTCATACAAAAAATTTTTTAAATATCATTTTCACAAAGACTGGTAAGTCAATTCACACCGAATTTACACCACGTAGCTCTTATGTTAAGAGGAATAGTTAAAGATACAAGACTTTTATTTAGGGTGGCCCTCAGACAAAAATATTTCTCGAAGACTGCTTAATCGATTCTCTTGGAACTTACACCACATGGCTTTTATATTAAGAGGCATCGATAAGCTTAAAAAAATTTTACTTAGGGTGCATACTTAGGGTGACCCTCATACAAAAATATTTTTAAGTATCATTTGCAAGAAGACAGGTTAGTCGACTCACTCCGAACTTGCACCACGTAGCTCTTATATTAAGAAGCATAGCTTAGGCTACAAAACTTTTATTTAGGGTGCATATGTAGGGTGGCCATCACACAAAAATATTTTTAAATATCATTTTCTCGAAGACCGCCAAATCAAAAATATTTTCAAATATCATTTTCATGAAGACAGGTTAGTCGATTCACACCGAACTTATACCACGTAGCTCTTATGTTAATAGGCATAGCTTAGGCTACTAAACTTTTATTTAGGGTGGTCCTCACACAAAAATATTTTTAAATATCATTTTCTCGAAGACCGCTTAATCGATTCTCATGGAATTTACACCACGTGGTTTTTATATTAGGAGGCATTGCTTAGGTTGTAAAAATTTTAATTTGGATGCATACTAAGGGTGGTCTTCATACAAAAGTATTTTTTAAATAGAATTTTCACGCAGACTGCACATCGAATATACACCACGATTGAGGTGCAGCGATGCGCACAGGGTAATGCTAGTCATTTTAATAAAACACTTTCGTTTCATTCTGTCTCAGTTTAGTTTTCTAAGGGTTTTACTTCTACCACGTGTGAACTGCACACATTTTTAATACTGCGAAACTATTTTTTCGGGTATTTTTTGTTTGTTTGAGTCAAGACCCCAATCAAAATTATGACTTTAAATAGATAACTACTGATATTGCAACAATTGCGACAATTTTCACTACCATTTATGTCAACACAAAATCGAATGCGATTTTCTTAAATTTAAATTTTTTGTGCTAAAATTTCACCATGAAATTCGCAAAGTTTTCATTAAAATTATTAGCCGAAATGAACAACACCAGTGCAACAACACCATCTCAAACATCATCATCTATTTATTATGCAAATTGGCAACAAATAAAGGTCACTGAATCTGTCGTTGCCATTGTGTATAATTTCTCGCCAAAGTGGTGGGTGACCTTTCGCGAGTTTTTTTTTTTTTTAAATGACTTGGTAAAATTACATTTTAAATTTTTGACTTTTTTGCTGGTTTACGTGCATTGAGCGTAATCAGCCAACATTTGCTAGCAATCTACTTAAAGCGCAAGCAAACCTCATTTGCAATGCAGTGCAATTGTTATTGTTGTTGTTGTCTTGTATTATTTGTTGCTTTTGCAATTAGTTAAAGTTATTTAATTTTTATTAAAATATTTAACTCGCAGTATTGTAGTGTGTTGCGGGCGTGCTATTGACTTTTGCGCTGAATTGGCAAAAAACTGAAAAATTTATGCAGACAGATGTGAAATGGCCAAAGAAGAATGAAGACGCAAAACTAAAAACCAAAAACTCTTGTAAAATGAAAACAATAAAGTAAAAGAAATAAATTTATTTATGAAAAACAACATGTAACCGACAGACAAACAGACAAAACAATGTTCAATGTGATTGTTTTTTTTTTTTGTGTTTGTGCTCAGATGTGAACCAACAACAAATATCACATGCATTTCGGTGAGTGCAATAGTAGCAGAGTAGGAAAAGTCATGAGAGATGACTTCATTTGAAATAAAAATAAAATATTTTTCTATTCATTTAGTTATTTCATATGTATTGCTGTTTGACCTTTATACGTTTCCAGAATCTTTATCAGATCTTAAATGTAAAGATATATGAAGATTAGGCAAAAGCGACATACCGAGAGTTTTGGAAAAGTGGTTCGTGAGTCAGAGGGAAGATAGTTGGGGCATTTCCCAATTCGCATACAAAAAAATAAAACCCTTACAATGCTACATCTTGGAACTTGTAGCAGCTATTGCGAACATAGTTCAGATTGGACAATGGAGCAAAGCAACACTTTCCTTAGCACACAGGGTAGCGATGATTCTGATATTTGACACACGGATGTATACATATACTCGTACATATGTTGCTTGTACGAAAAACCTTGTAAATTACGACCATGAATTATGATATGAATTTACTCTAAAAGTAACTTTCGAATCCAATCATATCAAACATTTTATTCTGGTGAAATGAAAAACCTTGTCTCAAGAAGTCGATCAACTTTTTTACATCGATTCGTGTTATAAATTTTTCAAATTCGTGATGAGTGTCAAGCAGAATAACTTTTACTTCCACTAAAGGTTACTGAAGTACTACTCGTACTAAAACACAGGTATATATAACAAAAAGGTGCTCTATAGAGATGAGTTCTAAGGAACATGATTCCTAATCCTCAAGAATAAAAGTATTAAATATTTTTTTTAAGAAATAAAACTTATTAAGTAGTACATCTCCCTGCCCCTTCTAGAAGAAGCGAATTATCAATATACGGACCTGTCACACCTGTCATAGCCATTAAGAAAACATCTTCCAAGAAATAGTGAAAATACCATTAAATAAAAATGATCTAAATTTGTGCTATGATATTTAATGAAACAAAACTTAAAATTTTGAAGACTAAAAATAATGATGTAGACAAGCATTCAATACAACAATTAATTTTTTCGCTAATTTATATAAAAGAAATATAGAAACTTTAGCAACTTTTTTTTCATAAAATATCACCCAAAATTTAATTTATACAAAATTTTTACCGACATTTTCTTAATCTCTTGTTTTTTTTTTAATTATCGACCGTTAATGTAAAAAAATGATATAAATCGCGTTTTACATTATAATTCGCGGATTATCATATTTCCGTGTAGTCTGCGATTTAAAAATTTTACACGAATTAATCCGCACATTAATGCAGCCAGCAAACAAACAGATAAGTTGTTTCACTTCTTATATTCCACTAATTGCATTCCATGTCCGTTTTCAAATGTTTCTCAAATAACATGAATCTAAGTAGGTGCTCAGGTGTGTGTTAGCTAATATAATATACATATAAATATTAGAGTGGTTCTTAAATAACGAATTTTTGAAGTTAAAGCTAAGCAGCTCGCCGACTAGAGACCTTGCAAAAAAGTTAAATAAAGTTTGCAACAAAGCTTAAGCTTCATTTTTGACAAAAAAGTATTAGGCTTTTCGTAACGAAAGTCCAATAATATTTTATGATTTTGTCAATAATAAAATAGAACATTTGTTCTATAAAACATTAACCACCTTAACATCAATGTTAACAGTGCCTAAGATTTAAAAAAATAATTTTCAATAAAAGCATGAAGTAGAAGATGAAAATTATCTGGGCGTGACACATCCCCCGCGAAGAAGTAATAAAATAAATTATCCAAATTATATTTCAACACCTATGATTGACAGACTCTTGTTGCACAACACTGAATGTACGAGTATCTTCTTGTTTTCACAATGAAATGGCTAAAAATTGCTCATGAATGGATTGAAATGGAAGGAAAAAGGTGAAAAAACATAGTCATCAAACAAACACCAAAGAGTTGCCAGCACTCTGATTGATTGATTCGCGCCATAAGTGGACGAAAACAACAAATGCAATTTGAGCTGCTGCAAAAGGCTCGTTGAATGCCATTTTGGGGCCATAATTCGTTTGCAACAACAACAACGTGCAGATACGACACAGCAAATCCGAAAAACATTGACGTGCATTGATGACAACAACGATGCTGTTGAGGAGCGGCGAGAGTTGCCATATGTTTTTATTTTGAAGAGTGTGCGAATAAAAGCACAATTTTACAAAAGTTTTTTTTTTATAAGATCGGCAGCACCAAAAAGTTTTACATCTTTCACTGTTGCGATTAGTAAACATGGAATGCTACACGACAGAATAACGCGTTATCGTTGTTTAAAAATACCATGAACTGGGAACAATTTTTTTTCCAATAAATTGTTAAGACATTGGGTAAATTTTTAATTTTCAAGGTCAATTCGAAGTTGACAGTGATTTTGTATATAAAAAATTTGGTTTGTGCGTCATTTACAAAATCAGTTTTGGTTAAAATTTCATCATATATAATTTTTTCTCCTAAACTATTGATTTTCAGTAAAAGTCGTACTGAGTTAAAATTCTGAAAATTGGCGAACATTTTTTTTAGGGATTTCTTCCACCACGCTACTTGTTGGCTCGTTTGAATGTTTATTCACATTGAATTCACTTAAATAGCTCTCTGTATAACGTTTTGAAGCTTATACTTGTATAAGAGGAAATACTTCTTGTCTGCTAAACTGAACTATTTTATATATTTGATTTCATAACGTTCTGAACTGTTTGCTTCTATGGGAGGTGTCACGACTTTTTGTCAAAATTTACCTAATTTTTTTCAGATCTTGACTGAACTAAGATATTTATAAGTGTAAAATTTAGTAATGCCTTAAAGATTTTACTCATATGGTAGGTACCACGCCTTCCATACCAGATTTCTGTACTATTTCCTGGTATTATTTAGATCAAAACATTTTTAGTTTTTGTGTGTAATTTGGTTGCACTAGCTTAAATAATTTTCTCAATAAAGCGTTTTGAAGTTTTATCGGAGATGCTACGCCCTCTAGCCATTATTTCCAACATTTTCTCTGATGATAGGCCGAACTATTTTATGCATTTGTAAGCAATTTTGTTCTATTATATTAAATAATTCTTTCAGCATAGAGTCTTAAAGTTTTTGCTTGCCACACCCACTTGTCAAAATTGTCCAACTTTTTGTTAAGGGCTTGTCCAAGTTATTTCTAGTATTTGGAAGAAATTTGGTTACACTAAATTGAACAACACTCTCAATATATCGTTTTACATGTCTTATATGAATAGGTGGTAGGCGTGCCCGTGAACCGATTCAACCCATTTTTAATCCCAAGAATCTTTTTTTAAGATGTATCCAGTGAACTAAATTTCATTCTTTAACACCAACAAACACACAGACAGACAGCCACAGACAGACGGAGGACATGGCTAAATCGACTCAGATGGTGACGCTGATTAAGAATATATATTTTTCTTTAGCTGTCACGGCTCTTTCTATGCGACACAAGCGGAATGACAAAGTGAATATACCCTGAGTGTAGGATATAATTTGACATCAGAAATATAAGCAAATATTCGCCTAAACATACAAACCACAAAAAGTATAGCTGTTATTCGTGGCTGGGCAAAACGTACCGCGCGCGGTACTGCGGCAGAATGAGAATAACTTTTCATATACGTATATAAAGCAGAGAGCGTAAAATTTAATTCAGTTTGCTTTGAAAAGCGAACAAAGCACAAATACACATGCATTAAAGAACATTTAAGAAAAACACACGTGTAGTGGTGCCCAGCTCTGCTGTTATTACTCTTTTAGTACTAAATTTTAACATAGTTTTTGCTGAAGTTTTGTGGCACAACTTAAGGCCACAATGATTTCATTGCGTTTCTCAATGTTTTTTTAATAATTTTCAACTGAAATTGCATAGAGTGTTAACTAAATTACATGAAATTTAAATAGAAAGGAAAACTAAAACAAATTATACCAAATACATATCTCCAAATCTGGCATCACTTTTCGCAGATAAATTCAAAGAGCATAGTTCATTTTGGCAGCGGCGAGCATTAATAGAGTGTCACTACAACACATCATGTAGCTCCGCGTATCGCAAGTGCGCAACCACTTAGCAGTTCGGTCATGTAGCTGCAATTAAAAATTGCCATCTTAGGTGCAAACTTTTTTTTCCCTCTTTTTGCATTTGGCTAAAGACGCAGGTGCAGCACCCACTCTGTATTGGGACGTGATATGCGTAACGTAACAACATCCATCACACGTACGTACGAGTAACTAAAACTTTGAAAATTAATAAATTTATTAAAATTGCATGTAATGTTTTGAGTAGGTCCGTACCGCCAAATTAATTGCTGTCGTTAGTCACATACAATTCCATGGATGACTTGAGTCCATTTTGGGGCACCATTAAATACAATAACATCGCATAGAACAATGTAAGATATTTTTTCAACGATTTCAACAAAAAGGTATGAAAGCTTATTTTTGTTTTAGAGCAAATATGCGATGCATTGAATCTTTAGTGAGGTATTGCACCGCCGGAAGTTACCATTTTTGCCGACAAATTACGCATTTACTACAGTGACACCAATTGGTGATTGAAGCAACTCGTACGTAGTGACGTCTATGGGGATGAGTTCACATTCGCTTTATTTTTTGAATGATAAACGATAGTGCTTTTTGAGAATATTTTGAAAGAAACGAAAGTGCTCACCGTTGTTTTTCTGGAGTTTTATTCTGGAAAGTTTGCGATCAAATTTGTCTGGTGAATATTCTCGCATTATCATAATATCTCAATATCTCAACATCAGTCATCGACTTAACTATAATGTTAATGATAAATTGTGCGCTACACAGAATTTTCCTTTGTACTGACTGTTATTTCAGTGCAAGTTCAAGAATATGACCAAATGTATTTGAGCACTGTCTGTTGCCTCTGTTGGAGGTCTTTTATCCATAATTTTTTTTTTGTAGCTACCGTTGAAAAGCCAAAAATTAATGAGCATGAGTTGTTATAAAAATCTTTGTTGTAAGATAGACTACTATTATAAAGATACTCAGACATTGGTATGAGCATATGATTAATATACAAATGAAATACATGACTCAAAACGAACAATGGTTAAATGTGCGCAGCAACCCTTTTTAGGTCAACAACATAAAAAATATAGAAATACACAGAATCTAATTAAGGTACCGCTGAAAATGTTTTAACAAGAAAACACGTGCTCTTCTTTGTCGGCTTTTGAATTTGACAAAAATGGTATATCGATGGGTGAGCACATTATAAATACAAAGTATTCTGAAATACACCCATTTTATTATATTTGTATATTACTTTGTAATATTAATATGTTTATGCAACATTATGTCAAAATATTTTTATCAAAAGTTATAATACTAACAAATTTGTTGAAGCCAACAGTAAGTGATCTATAGAGTTTAGTTGAATGAAGTTGAATAAGTCGAAAAAATATGCAAAGCTGAAAAAAGTTAAAAAATGTTAAAATAGTCGAAAAAAATGGAAAATGATGAAAATAAGTTGAAACAGGTTTAACAATTTTGAAAAAGTCTTAAAAATCGATGAATTATGAAAAATGACGAAAAAAGTTGAATGTGGCTAAAAAAAATTTAAAGAGGTTGAAACACTTGAAAAAAGCTGATAAAATTTGCAAAATATTGAAAGAGGTTGAAAAACTCGAAAAAATTTAAATTGGTTGTATTTGTATTAGTAAAAAATTGAAATAGTCAAAATATATTAAAAACTGCTACGCGATGCGATCCCGTAGAATTCTTTTTAATATTAAATTTAACAAAGATAACTCTCATAGCAAAATACATAGTTGGGAGGTGCCATGGCCACAGGTTCTATTTCGCCCGCTTTTGATTATAGCAAGTATGTCTTCATAGTACATACATACACTTCATATAATAGATGAAAGTAATGTTATATGGCACGATAATATGTGTCAGTAAGAATTTATTATGAATTAAGCGGATCAATTGATTTGCTTTTGTAAACAGGATCAAAAAGGGGTCTTAGACCTCTTGAACTGTAATCTTAGAAATTTATAACTGCCTTCTGTCAATGAAAAGGCCAGTGAGGTCGAAGGTCATATTTATCCATTTACCCAAAAAGTATATTTAAAATACCAAATTATTTCAAATTCATAGGTTTAGAGCAGTGGTGGGCACGTAGTAGCTCTATCCGCCCTTATTGCCCGCACCGTTATTCGACGCATAAGCAAGCGAAAAAAAATTCGCGGAATTTCAACGCTATCGAAGCACAGCGTTGACTTGAATTCAAATGAAAACAAAAACAAAACACAAAGGCATAAGCGACGGCGCCGCATTGTGTCTTGACGAATGTAGTAATTGTTTTTGTTTGTAGTGCAATTTGGTTTTTTTTGTGCTGTTGGCGTATTTTAAATGACAGCAAAAAAAAACTTTAAAATTTTGTTTGTTGTTGCTTGATGTTGTTGTTTAGCCCTTTTGTTAGATTTCCATGCCCACCACTGGTTTAGAGGATCAACACATCGTCTCAAAATCTCAATACGTGAAAATTTAACCAAGCTATCGTGCTTTGGATTTAGTTTGTTTTCTATATTTTTGTGTTTTCTTTCCATTTCAATTTTAACATTTAATATAATGTTGTAAAATAGCTACAAAATGCCGAAATGCTTCAAGCGTAAAATCTGCCAAGTTTATGTTTGTCAGCCATGTAAGCGAGCTGTCTCAAAGAATGTAGCGCATAAAAGGATTTACAATGAAATTGCAGTAGACAACAGCAGACAGACAATCGAAAGCTTTAAACCATGAATGAACCACGAATTTAATCATCAACGAACATTCTTGTTTCAACCATTCATCGATTTGGTCGCCCGCCTGCAGGAAGCTCAAGTGTCAACTGACGATGACAACAACTACAACAACGGTCGACGGTATTGACGAGCAAACTTTTTGGAGATTTGCTGATAATTTTGCGCAAATCGAAATACAAAACGAACGAGTGAACACTGATTCCGACTGTTCGTTCTTCAAGTCATCGATACAAAAAAAAAAAAAAGAAAGGATTTCAAAGTGTAGAGTGTACGTGCCATGATTTCGTGGAACTGACGCAGTTCCTTACGCTTTGTGTGGCTTTTAGACTGTTGCGTTAAGAAGACTTAGTTCGGGATTGCGATTGTATGTATTTTGGAATGGTCAGTCAGAGTGACACAAAGTACAGCAAATTAATTCACACCTCACAGTGTAGCCTGCAGACAGATGAAGATCACGAATTTTAAGTGCTGAATATTTAAATTGAAACAAGTGATTGGGAAATATGGTGATGAGAAGGAATTGTGACAATTAATTAGGCAAAACATTTACTTCTGAAGACATACTGGTATTGAGGCTTAGCGACGAGACATCGATTCTCTTTAAAAACATTGTGAGTGTAGACAATTTGCGTTCGCACATATATTTTCTAAAATGCTATAACCTCTTTATTTTTGCATTTTAACCAGCTGTACTTTCAATGCCTCCATAATTTAATTATCAAAACATTTTTAGATCAAAGCAAATACATGAAGCTACAAAAAGGTGCTATAAAACACAACAAACACAATATTTAGTATTTTATGCAGCGTTTTGACTGTTGGCCCAAACAACGTGTGCGCGAGCTCTTCATAATTGAGGCGTAAAGCAGGTGCGGAAAATTACTTTTTATACGCTTCTCATTTAGCGGTTTATTACGAGGCGAACGCGCATGCGTTGCCGTACAAAAGATCATGAAAATAAAGGGGAATATAACAACACACAAAGTAGCAGAAACAAACGATAGGTAACAAAAAAAACAAACAACCGCTAGATGGGCAACATAAATCATCAAATTGTTTTGGTTGCGATACTCGTCGTCGTCGACTCGGATGCGGATGCGGCTATTAAAACCCATTACCAACACCAACGCCGAAAATAACAACAACACCGGCCGCCAGGTTATTAAAAAGCCGTTTTGCTTAATTTTATTTTATGAGTTTTTTGAGAATTTAAGAATTGGAATTTCTTCATTTTTGTGTAATAACCTCTGGGAGTGAGTGCAAATTAACGATTCAGAATGAGTTTTTCTAGATATTATCGCAATGGTTATTAAAGAAAATATGCTACATTTTAATACAAAATTTTCGTAGAAATGAAAATTGAAAAATTCAATTTAAAATTTTTCCTTTGGTCATGAAAGATTTCGCGCCCAGATATGTTTGCGGTTGGGGCTACTGTTTAAGGAACTGACCTTTTGGAAATTAATTATATTGATGATGTGTTGATATGATGTAGACAATTTCTATTAGTGATTGGAACATTTAGTTTAACAGTCACACAAACAAGGAAGGGAAGGTGCGCAATCGGAACAAGCAGTAGAAGTGAAACTTGATGATAAGCTAAAATACAGCTAGGTGCATAGGAAACCATCCATGAAATCGAAATGTTTCTAATGGTAGTAAAATCGCCAGGTATAGATAAGTATCGAGAAAATCTATAAAAGTCGATAAGATTCGCAGAACATTTAAAAGTCGAAAGTATATGGGACATTACACGTCAACCAGAAAAAAACAAAAATTGACTTGTCTGAAACTTAGTATACGATAATTTAATCCATAAATCTTAGAGTCCAAGTCTTACTATACTGATGTCACGGACGGTCAAATATTTAAAATTTTGCTGTGACCTCAAACCGATAAAAATTCGGAAAAATAGCAAAGGACGTTTCACTATTTGTATGAAAAATGGGTATCATTCAAATGGCTCACAAAGTTCTCATGTTACTTACATTGCCATATAAGGTATTCATATCAAAGTATCAATATCTCGGAAACCAAGCAAGATATCGTTTTTTGTATTTTCGATTTGTTTTGACGTGTTCTATCGAAAAACATCATCAGATTGCGGTGCCAGGCAAATCGCAATCTCCTTGGAGGGTACCCCAAAGGGCCCTATTACAATTTCCGTGGAATTTTTCAACACGCTTGATAAACGAATGACGCAACCATATGACATTTCTATTCAACACAATGGTGTGATGTCATTTCGAAATATCCCCAGTAGGAAAAATATTGCGATGTTGACAAAAGTTGTCTTATTTGATGGTGGCTGCAAAAGTACCAATGAAGAAAGCAGTAAAAATGAATAATTTGCAATTTATAGGGAAAAAATTGAAAAAATGGAATTTTTTTCGACCTTTTGCCATATAAATCGAAAAAATGCAGTTTTTTCGGGAAAGTTTGTTTTGCATTTTTTTTCTCTTATTCAATACCTACAACTTTGATAAAGACACAAAAACAATATTCATTACGGTTGACTGAGAAATTGCCGTGTGAAAATATTCAAAAAATTCTAAAATTCCAGTTTGAACGATTTTTTTCACAAAATCAGAAAATCCTTATATGAGCCAACTTGACAAAAGTAATAATGCAGAAGTTCTAGTTTTTACAAGTAATTTCACCGGAAAGTCTCAAAAATGAGTCCCAAAATTATGTGTTGCACAGTGTTATAAATATCAAAAAACCTAAAGATCGAATTGCGATTTTTTACACCATTTGTGTAAAACATAAGTTGTCTGGATGTCCTACAGATTTTAACGATTTTTGAATGTTTTTTGTTATTTTTCATCTTTCACCGACTTCCCCGATGTATTTCTACGCTAATCGAATTTTTCGACTTTTGTCTGTTATCAACCTATTTATATTTTTTCGATACTATTTTATTTGAAACTAAGTTTTCCAATATTATTTAATACTTGTTGAATTTTTCATTGCTCTACGACTTTTATCGGTTTTTCGTTGTTATTCGATACTACACGACTTATTCAATGATTGCTAATACTAATCGATATTTTTCGATACCCGTTAACTTTTTTGATACTATTGCATACTTTTTCAATGTCATCCAAGACTAAAATCTACCATTTGGTACTTATGGAGTTTTTTCGATACGTTTCGATAAAAATTTTGAGGTCTTTTCGATAGAAATTCGTTTACATCGATTTTTTTCAATAAATTTTATTTTTCTAACTTTTCTGATACTGTTCGATACTTCTCGAGTATGTGCGTGTTTTAAATCTAAATTTTGAAATACTTTTCTATACTTTTTTATTTTTTTTTTTCGACTAGCTAATATCCACTTATCCATATATTACGTATCCTTATGCCCATCCCTTTAGAAATGGTATTCGGGAAATGTGACAATATGTAAAATTTCATGTATCTTTTCATCTAACAGGTAGTGATGCAGGGCGTAGTTAAACATGTTGGAAAACAACGTTACATAATATATGAACAGCCCCTTAATTAATAATTTTCGGTTCTTTCGATGCTCCTAACTTAATTTTTTATGTAATGAAAATACATAAATACAAAAATTAAACTTTTCTTATTTTTTCTTTTCAAAAACCAATTCTTTCAAACCAAATAATACGCGGACGAGGTCGCGTGCAACAGCTTGAATGAACTAAAGCTCAAAATAAGAAACTTTTGAACGTTTTTTTTTTCGATATTTAAAATTCAAATTGAGATGACTTTATATAAAATATTTGTTGGATTGAGTACAAAATCAACACTCACACTTGTACGCAGAACAAATAATCTCATCATTTTGGGTCGAATTAGATAAAATTTTACTATACTTTTTGGTTTTAAATATGAAATAACCTTTGCTAATAAAATTGTTTCTAATTACACAAATCTTGATAATCACACACACTGAATGAACGGCTCGACTGAACCCTCGTTTCACAAGACCATTGTGTGGTATTTAAAAGAAAATTTAGCATGTTCTGAATAAATTAATTGCCCTTTAGTGGACATTAAGCTCAAAAATATTGATTTCCAAATCAGAATCAAACATGCGACAGTGTCTGTACCTACAACTTTCAAAATCAAAGTCACGTTCACTTCGTCACGGTAAAGTAAAGTGATCGTAGCTATTTGTCACAACGTGACAATATCTTTAAAGCCACTAAGAGTCCATAAGCCGAATCCACTCAAAGGGACAGTTTAATATTTTGATCGAATCAGTTCAATTTTGGGAACCTTTTTGGCGGAATGGTGAGTGTGTGTGTATGCGTGTGTATTAGATTGACTTTTTTATTTGGGTTCCCGCAATTGTTGATGACTGAGTAATGTGTCAGAATTTGTGTTTTTATTTTAATTTTTTTTCTTTTCGGTTTTTTTGTCGTAGTGTCTTTTGTTTTCGGGGTCTTTAGACCTTAGCAAAATGTGGTCGATGTTGTTGTTGTTTGCTCCAAGTGTTGTTAGGAATTTTAAATTAATTAGCTTTTAAGTTACTTTTGGGCCCCACACACACTGTCGGTAGCCGAAAGTTGTTGTTTCATTTCATTTAAAAACTCATTGAACATGCCCGAGATGACACAAAATTTACAATCAAATTGTTGACAAGTTATGTAAAGTTGCTATGGTGTTCTCGGTGCTGTGTTAATGACAACGCATGCATGGGTTTTGTGCCCATTTGCAGCTTGAAAAGAATACATTTTGTTAGTAATTTATTATATTTAGTTGTTGTTTTGTTTATTCAATTAACTAAATGCTTTTTCGATGAACATGAAAAGTTTTTTTTTTTTCGTTTTCGTTTTTGTTTTTTGCTGAATATAACAAATTCGATTTGTATGTCAAATCGTGACCACATGGTAACCATACATATGTATGTGCTGAACATGAATTCTATTGAATTTATGGAGTTTTTAAGAATTACATATGTATAAGTTTGTTTTTTTGGCTTCAAGAAGTTGTGCTCGTTAGGAACTGAAGAACTTATGAAAAACTGAATATATCGGGTTGTTCGGAAAATAATTTTGTTTGTTTTTTTCCCAAAAGAGGACTTAAATGTATTTTTTTCACATATGTGTGGTGAAAATTAATTGACAGAAAGTCGAAAATTGGTTTGAAAAATATCGTTGTTGAAGATGTAGGGGAAAACGGGGTACCTTTGACACTGGGGCACTTTTGACTTTGCCAATTTCAGTATGAAAACAACTAAGGCGCCAAAAAGTTAAATGGAGAAAGAAACCTACTTTGACTTAAGAAAACGTTATGAACTTTGACAGTTCTTCTTTAACTTTCTTCGGAATATTACGTGTTTTTCTGTTTCGCGATCACTGATGCAATTTTTGATACCAAATACTTAACGTTTTGTGAATTATATGTGACTGTTTTTGCAAAATGTGTGACAAAATATGTTAGCATTACGTTTAAGTAATAACACAATTAAAACTTTGTGAAAATAAAACAGTAATAATAAAAAAAAAAATAGAAAAAAGCTTCTTGAACGTTTGGGGCACATTTGACTTCTGACAAAGGGGTACATTTGACAGATGCATATTTTCTTACAATACAATCATTAGATTTTTTTTTTTAGTATTTTTCAAAGGTATGGTGCGTAACTACATAAAAAATACATATCGAGGAGAGATTGATGAAGAATAAGTGAAGAGAGCTATTTCAGATATTAGAAATAAGTACGAAACGGCCACATCAGATGCTGAAAAATATGGAGTGAAAAGGACAAATTTGATAATTTGTATGAAAAAACAGAGCTCACTGAAAGGCTTCTCCAATTCAGCCTTATATTTTTTGAACAAAAAGCACTTACTTGTAAGACCGAATATGATTTGTAAAAAGTGCACCTTACGAAGTCAAATGTGCCCCTTAAAAAGTCAAATGTGCCCCGTGCCGGGGTACTATTGACAAAAATTAATTTTTTTTGAAAAAGTTTAAAAAAATACGGTGACGCAGTTTTTAAAATCTATTAATTTTTTAAGGAAATATATTCCTTTGAAAATTTAGTGTCAAAGGTACCCCACTTTCTCCTACCACGTTCTGGAAGAACGGAAGTTGGAAGCTGATGAGCTACCACACCCACCATATTCTCTAGATCTAGATTATTACTTGTTCCGCTCTCTACAACATCAACAAAACCTTTATTTCAAATGAGGACGTCAAAAATGACTTGAATCTGGTATATCTGAAATATTTGGAAGAGTATAAAATGCTCTTGTATTCTCTCATATGGCAAACATTTCCTTAAAATCGAACATACAAAAATACATCAGGCGTTGGAGATGTAATTTATTTTCATTCAGTAAATTCTCATTCAAGTGGCTGTCCATTCATTGAAACTACGCTGCCACCTCTATAGCTGGGTCAAAACCAAAATTCAAACATTGCACCATGGAACCTTTTAAGAAAACGTAACAGCAGCAACAACAGCAAATGTCAAGCAAAGCTGATGACACTCGTTGGACGTTCTTACTGCTCTCATGTGTAAACTGCAGCATTTAATGGCAAACAGAAACCAACAAAAAAATCGTTAAGTCGTCAACTCTGTCAACAATCAGCCAAAAACCTATAGCCTGGCAGCAAAGAAACGACAGTCAATTGGGAATACAGTGAAATGTGGCACGAAAAAGAAAACCCGAAACAAAACTGCAAACTGCAGCAAAAGTCTTAAGTTGGCAAAATCTGATTTGAAACATCCGGTCGTTTGGCCGGTCGGACGCGATTATCTCATTGTCACCTTGCGTATCCGCAACGTTGTCGTTTTTTTTGCGCAAGTGGCACTCAGTGCTTTTGTTGCTTTTTGGGCCTGCTATAAATGGAGATCAATCGCGTTCGATTGCAGTCAGTTAAACGCGGTAGGTACAAGTTTTTTTTTTAGTTTGAATGGAGCTCGTGTAAGTGTTAAGGTTCTAAAGGTTTTTATTTTGGGTTTGTTACGGCCGATTGGAGAAAAAATCGCAACACGTTATTTCAATTTTGTGCTTTACTATAGACGTTGACTTTTATTCTTTGTATTGTTACTTTTTAATAGGCATTTTTTGTCTGTTCTGCTTTCGAAAGATTTTCAATGGACTTACGAGAAGGTTGGTAAGGTGACAACCAAACCATTCATTGAATGTTTGATGTTTTCAAGATTGATGGCTGACAGTTTGTCGCGGGTTAAAATAAAGCTAAACCAAAAAATTTACAACTACAAGAAATTCTTTTGAACATTTTTTGAATTTTTAACTAACACCCAAGAAGTTTCTTGCATTCATATCCTCCGAACAGGGTGTTCTGCAAACTTATTTTTACTTTTACTCGCCTCTCGAGTTCTTAGTAGTGTTTCACCGAGGCTACGAGGCAGCCTCGTTTTTGACTACGAGAACGAGGCGAGACCGAGGCGAGAACGAGGTGAGATGGAAAAATAAATTTTCCTCGCTTGACCGAGGCGAGGCGAGATCACACGGCACCTCGCCTCGTCCTCGCCTCGGCCTCGCCTCGTCCTAGCCTCGTTTTCGAAACCAAGAGCGAGGCGCGTTTTGACGAAATCTGAACTCGTAAGAGTCATATGCAGATTCAAAATATGAATGAAATTTTTATAATAAAATCTATATTTAACTAATATTTTAGTATTTTATTTTGAGTAAACTACTTTGTTTTATTTTTAATCCGCATGTGCTTCTTACGAGTTCAGATTTGGTCCAAGCGCTAATGCACAGAAGTGCTTGGATCGCATCAGCTTCTATGTGACTTCGTCTCGATTGATCATTTAGGGAAGCATGTAAGGCTATGTAAGGCTATAAGCAAAACTGCATGATTGACAACACTGCATTGAAATTGATTTATTCTAATAGTCTTTCTAAGAACCGGTAAGGTGAAGCGAAACGCACAGGGTAATGCTAGTATATAAATAAAGATCAATACATGTATGTTCGTTGCTAATGGACTCCTAAACCGTTCAACCGACCGACGAAAGATTTGACATACATATATGTTTCTTATGATTTGGGATGCTCCGTAATATAGTTTACGATAAATGGGTGATGCCACCCCCACATTAGAGAAAAACAGAATTCATTATATATTCTCAACAACTTGATGCAGATTAATAAAACTTGGTATATTTATAAAAGGTAGAGGCATAACTAAGATTCAAATAATAAAATGGGCGGTACCATGCCTTCAATATAAGAAAAAAAATAACTTTATCATATCTCAATATCTATTTGACGTAGATAAATAAGATTTGGTACATATTTTGCTTATAGTTTGTAAAAGGTTCATAGCTTAGTTTGGTTTGGAAAAATAGGCAATGCGTCTCCTTCGAATATAAGAAAAGAATTAAATTTATCATATCTCATCCAATTCACCAAAAATAAAAACAGATATTTTATTTTATTTCTTGAGGCTTGATCAGCCTATCAGCCCTGATACATATGTATATAATTTTTTATTTATTTTAATAATAACCTCGCTTTTTTACCGAGGTGCCTCGGCCGAGAACGTGGCGAAGCGAGGCGAGGCGAGGCATGTGATGGCAAGATCTCGTCCGAGGCCGAGGCGAGGCGAGACTTAAATTTATAAAACGAGGCGAGACCGAGATCAACTAGAACCTCGCCTCGCCTCGGCCTCGGTGAAACACTAGTTCTTAGTCATTGCTCTTCGCCTTAAGTCACACATTCGAACTACACAGCTTAGGCTTATGGCTTTATGGAAGATTAGATTCATAAGTCCAAAATGGCACCGTCTTGAAGGAAGGAAGGCAATAACACTCATCAGCAAAAGAAACATTGAACAATAAGCTAAATTTCGAGCAAATGGAATAGCTATGTTTGATATCATGCTCATCATTCTTAAATGAAGTGAATAATCAATAAATAATGGTCAAATCTGTCAGACAGAGTTTCGATGCAGAACAGACAGACGCTTTGAAATTCTTTTGATCTAAAAACTGTAATTTTTCATATCGACTGCATACTTTTCCTTAATGATGGGTACAATTATGACTTCTATAACCTAACCCTGAGACAATGACGTCCACGCTTTAAGCCAAATTCACTGAAGTTTATAAGTCTTAAGAGCATTTGCCATTAGTGACAATCAAATCGAATGTATTCAAAAAAATTGAGTCCGATTTCTGCCACCTGTTGTTTCTTATTGGCACCCCAACATACTCTCTCGGTTTTAATTTTAAGTCGTGTTGCATTTTGTTCTTTTACACTTTTATAAGTTTATCACTTAATGGTCCTAAAATGATGCCATGACCAATGTAGTTGGCAATGTCTCCCGCCCACTACCCCTTTTGCTAAAACACGCACGCACTGATACAAAACCTAAGTAACATCGTGTGTGGGCAATAAAGAACAACTGAAAACATTTATAGCTGCAATTACACCCTAAAACTCAAATTATAACAACAAACCAGGCGAACACTTTTGCTAACTGACAAAGTCCAAGACCGAAGTTTACCGCATTTGTAATTCTTAAGTAGGAGTTCTGAAGGCAACTTGCTGCCACTACGATTAGAGTTACCAGATTCATTTATGCTTTAAGAAACAATTTAACTTTTGATATAGGAACGTTACTTCCCTAGACTAAATAGCAACGTTAAATGGCATCGTATATTTCATTTGGGTTCTGTTAGCTATGGAGTAGCTTAAGGAATATGTGACAAGAGTAACAAATATTAAGTATGATATATGCTGTCCTATAAAAATGGTTCAAGAAACTTATAGTTTTTTATAGTTGACAACTTAAATAAAGTCTGTGATTTCGCTTAAGGAACATGTAAAATCAGCAATTTTGAAAAGTACAAATATCTTGAATGGTATAAGCTATGAATACAACATGTGTCAAACGATGATAATGAATAGAAAATTAATGTAAAAAGCAGGATATTGCTAATTCAAACAAATTAGGCCAACAATTACTGGGTGGAAGCTGCTATAACAACGACTTAACTTGTTATTAGATAACCTAAAAAAAATGCTATAAATCTGTATGCCTGATGTCATATTGGGGCTTAGTTGGATCATAACGCTACTTACGGGATATTCTAAAGATATTCATCATGGACGGTTGCAAGAAGACATATTTTTCGATGAATCAATCAAGGTAAGAAAGAAATGACTAGCATTAAATGATAAGAGGCATTTGAGTTTTCTGTATGCAGCTTGGATCAACCATCCAAACATTGCTTTAGGAACTTTGGACCAATTCAGACGTTTCCAAAGTACAGAGGATTGTAAATTGAAGTTGAAAAATACATAGATGATCTAGTAAGCGGATTTACTATCAGAGGTTCTATTACCGGAAATATTTAAAGGTTTCCAAGTTGTTGCATTTCATAGAAATCTACAGGTTATCAATAACCGAGGGAGATTATAGGAAGATATTGGCAGCATATCCAGAAACAATCTGATACAAAGATGATTAGGGTACTAAGAATTTCAATTAATGTGGGATTTTGGGATTACAGACTTGAAGACATAAGACTTAACATAAATAAACCTGTTATTGAATACTTTTTAAAAGTTATATTTTCTAGGGCGTTACTAGAGTGGAGTGTGGAATGTACGCCACTCCTTTTAATTTCGAATGCTAAAGAGGGCATTATGTCCGGTGCTGCCCAGAGAACGAGCAGGCGCTCAAAGACCGTAAAAATGACAACGAGAATGTGCTTAAAAAGTGTAAAAAAGTGTGCACGTATACAGAATCATCAACACATGCTTCTCATTGCTTGTGTTAGTGGGCACCACTGCCCAGCAGGCAAATGAGCAAGGCCTTACTCGGAGAAGGCCTGCTATCACTGCTGCGATTATATAAGGACTTCTCAAAACTAGATCTTCATGCAAATAAAAATACAATCACAGAAGGCATAATATGCCTTGCCACAACAGACGTGCTAACAGGCCTGATATTAGAAGGCAAAGAAGAAGGACTCCATTTACTTTAGCGCTTTTCTGTTTGTTTTTTATTTCATGTATTGCAATGTTTTATGATTCGGCATAACTTTTTTGTCATATGCATTGTACATATACGACATGAAAAGTATACACATGGTTAGAAATTAAGAGAGGTGAGCAGGCTAGTCTTCTGTTGTTTCATGTTATGTTAAGGAGGTAGAGTTTTGTGTATTCTTTGTCAAATTGTAAAGTCATTAAAAAAATATCAACGCAAGTGAGATGGCGCGGGTAGAAAAAAAAAACAATTAATATTTAGAGTCTTTAAATTTATTAAAATTAAATTTTGTCAAGTACTTCTGAGAGTCCTTCTACGGTAAGCGGTCTTACAAAGCCTGCTTAGGAAGGCCTGTTTTCTGCGGCCATTTCATATAAAAAAGAAAGTACGTTTGAAAAGAGGGTGTAAGGCCTTATACTTACCAAGGAAGGCCTTCTAGAAGCACTGTTAGCTCCTGCCCTTGCCTACTAGGTGATTATGTTACTTTTTGTACTTACTTTTCTGTAGTGTGCAACAATTTGTGAGAGAAACATCACAAAGATACTTACAACTCTGTCTCATATTTGGAAGACAGGCACTTGTGTTAGACTTGTGTGTTTTGTGTTATTGTATTATGTAAATGCTTTCAAATATTGAATTTAATACTTTCCATTTTAAAAAAACCTCCAATCGCAACTTTCTGAAAATTTATAGCGTGCTTTATTGATTTCGAAAGAGTATATATAAATTTTAAAATTAACAAAGGAACTCCGATATTTTTAATTGCTGCTAAGGCTTTGAAAAAAACATAAAAATTAAAAAACTGTGTGGCAACAATCAATTGAAAAAGTTTAACTTCTGGTAACCTTAACGTATGTGTCTCAGTGTTGCAAACAAATAAAATAAACCAAAATGACTTTGCTTGCATGTCCTTTAACTCTCAAATAAATACATAAATAAAATGCCAACTTAGGCATTTATTACTGCAATCCAGCGCAACATTGGGCAACATCGTCCAACAGCAGATTAAAACCACGAGTAAAAAGCTAAAAGTTTTTAGAGGAGTCATTAAAACCTTGTAGTGGTAAAATTAATTACTTGTTGTTTTCTTATGCAGGTTGTTGTTGTTGTTGTTGCTGTTATTATTGTTGTTACTAACCCACCGCATGCATCAACACCATTCACACACCGTCGTCGCATGCCGAATTTTTTTTTTTTTTTGTTCATTGCTGTGGCTTAAACTCAGAGTGTGCAGATTTATTTGCCTTGCGTGATTTGGCGTTTTTAAGACGCTCTGCTTATTTGTTAGTCCTCTACCTCACCAGCGGCTTTGTCTCTCTATCGTTGCTTTAGTTCCAGCCAGTCTGGGCTGCATTACCGCATTAATTTATTCATTCTCTTTCTATTTTAATGAAAGTTTCTGTTGTTAGAGTAGTTATTATTGTGTTTTTCCCGAAGTCAAAGTTAAAAGCTTTTGTTGCTTCTTTCATACAATGTAATTTATTTATTACAAGCCCCCCATATAGAACTCTTAAGGAGCTATGCAAATTTTATTTACACCTTGGAGCGTTTTTTTTTTTCAAATTCATATATAATAAGGCGACTATGCAAATAAAAATTTTATTAAATGTTTATAATTGTCAAAAAAAGATAGAAATGTTAAAAAATTCTGTGCTGAAATAAAATCATTAATTGCCAAAAAAAGTAAAGAATATTTCAGCAAAATGTTGAAGGGAAAAAGTACCGGAAAATATTCGGAAATATATTAAAACAATTAATAAAAATGTTTAGTTATACACAGCTCACTGGTACTATTTCGCCCACTTCTGGTGTGCTACCTTATAGTGCAAATATTTGCGATATTAAATATCATTAGCATAGCTTTCTTAGCTCAAGGTGGTGCCACGCCTTTCGACGAATTTTGTCAGCATAAAAACTTAGTTTATATGAATGGGTATTTTCATCTTCAAATCTTATTAAAATCTTAGATGCCGGTTTTTAGCAATATTGAATTAAGTTTTCCGAATTTTGATAAGTGCCAAGCCTATCTTTTACACAGCACTGTTTGCAAGACATGACGTCATAACTTTTATGGCAGCGTCACGTTTCCATAGCCCGATCTTAATTTTGTTATTAAGTGTACCGATCTCCCAAGTCTCATCAAAACGTAGTTTAGTCAAATACAGAAGACACGAAAAACGTAATATTGCCAGTATGAAAGCTAGTTCTGAAAACGCACTACAAAAACGAGATAAGTGCAAAAAGGATTGCTTTTGATGTCAGTGCGAAAGTCTTAGAATTAGCTTTTCCACAAATTAGCTATAGTTTTTTGTTGAAATCAAAATCTCACCCATCAAAATATTGGGATTCACTCCGAGAGGAAGCTATAAAGCTGCACGGATTAAACTTTAAAGTCGAAAAAAAGCACCTTATGAGACTTAGAGTAAGTTAGCAACAGCATTACTATTTTATTTACTCATAGAAAACAGCCAACAGAATATGTAAGTACCGAATGCAATATTTAAATGTGTCGCAATAGTGCTCAGTGCTATGGAAAGGCCACATTTGTTTATCCGAAATCTTGACAATATTCATAATTCAACAGGTGATGCCCATAACTGAAAAATCGTTAGAAACTGCAAACCATTTCGTTATATTTTTTTTTTTTTAATAAAAATATGCTCATTGTAATTCTATTTGACAGTAGTGTGCGTTGTTCATGTTAGGCCACCCACCGATGATTGTGCGTATGGACCTTTGCACGCACTTTGCCTATCAGTAAATTCGACTGACAAAATGTTTTATTTTGCATACGTTTTACGTTTGTCCGCGCAACGCAAAACCGGACCACGAATACAGAAAAAAGCACACAGGCAACTCTGAAATGAAATCAGAGCAGTGGCTGTTAAACTGCTGTTAGCTGTTAGTTAAACTTTCAGTTCGGTTTCGTATTTCTTGGTTACACTTGTGTAACAACCAAATTAACAAATAATGTTGCCAATGTCGTTGTTGCCACCACCTACATTTGTGTGACAAATGTTGCAGATTTTTTTTTTCCGGCCACTGTTTTTGATGTATCGCGTTTCATCAAAGGGTGCGGTTTGAGGGCGATTCTGTATCAATGAATTAAGAAACATTTTGTCATTAATCGTTGAACATTTGTTTCAGACCACAAAGTAAAAAGAGTGAACACTCTTAATTGTGTGCAACTATGCCATAGAATTGCTTAAGAATCTATATGAAGACATTTGCAAAGAAATTCTAAAAAACTCTGCATTATGTCAACTGACTTGACTTGCACTTTTCTTATCTTAATTTTTCTTTCAGTGTACATATAGTAAACTCTACGCTCAATTCTTATCAGCATCTCAAGAATTTGAAACGAATTCATAGCAAGGTACGCAAAACATGCCAGAATATTGGAAAACAAGTGGAACAAACGGCAACAACGTTCATGTTCATGTAAAGAGTATTGCAGTAGTTTGTCACTAATAGTAGCGAACATGCGCCTCAACATGCGTCAGGCCATGTCGCTGATAGTGCGTTTGAAAGCAACAGAAAAAAAAAAAACATGAACACACACACCTATTTTTCAATTACAACGTTTAGACATTTAGAGATAGACTTTGAAATCGTAACGCCGAAATGAGTTAGTGATTGCATTGAAAATTTTAAGTTGATGTGTCTCATACCGCCAGACACAAAGTGAATTTGAGTTCGCAATAAAAAGTGAATAGAAACCTAAGTATTTTAATCTAAAAATTTTATTACAATCATTTTACAAAATATCCTGAAATTCAAAAAGTTCCTGGAAACTGAGTTATAAGCCAACACCAGTCTAGAAATCGTTCAACTTATCTCAGACATATTAACTAAAGTGTGATATGTCTCGAAATTTTTTGTAGAATTAACTTTTGCTATACGTCTTTTGAGAGAATGAGGGTTCATTAGCACCATTTTCAGCCTATGAGCTAATAACAACTTTTTTCTATCGGATTTATATTCTTTAATAATTTTTTGATTTCAATTTGGCATATTTTGAGCTGTAAAAGATGTGATTCCAAACGGATCGTATTCTGCATGAAACATAATCGACTTGTTGAAGCAACATTTTGAGTACAACATTAAACCCAGGATTGACCTCCAAGAGCATATGATTTGTTTGAGAATACTAGTTTCTCTGGTTTTTGTTATGATTGCCACCTAAGAAGCCAACACCGCAAAATTTAGAAGTGTGCGGGAAAACTGGGCATCTTCATAAAATCAAAGTAATCAAAGTTACATGCCGAGCGGAAGTCTTTTTTAGTCTTGAAATTCTGATGATAATTAAAAAAAAAAGTTTTAGAACGGATTTTCTTCCACTGACTCGCTTCATTCTTACCAATCACAACTTGCGTGAAGTTAGCGCCGGGCGAAGAACCGAAAATGATATTTTTTGCGGCGAAAATGTTAACTTAACAGAACGTTTACATTAGAATGTTATTTTGTTTGCATAAATGTTAACATAGAAAAGCAATATAAGCACGATGTTACAGCTTGCTATCGAACTTAACCGCGGTCGTTTAACATGTGTCTGTAGCGTAGTGAGTAAGCCAGTGGACTTTGACACATAAGGTTAGAGGTACGAAACTCGACACAACGAAATTTTTTTTTGTATTTTTTTTATATTGAATATCAATTATTATTTCATAATGCCTAATGGTAATTTTTTTTTTGTTTTTTTTTTTAGATTTTAATTCTTAAGTTAAAAGTTTTTTCATTTTAAGAAAATTAATAAGGACGGTTCGAAGATAATAACTTGTACAAAATCGAGTAATATTTAATAAGCTTTAAATTCAATATGGATAAAACCCTCCTTAAGGCTCTGAGCATGAATAAAAATTAAACAAAAGAAATTTCAATAAATTGCATTCTGAGCTTTTCTGTTATGAAAAGTTTGAAGGTTAAGTATTCGTATTATTCAAGGCCATTACTGCTGTGAGCACAAAATAAAAAAACTAAGCAAAAGGGTTATGAAAAGTGTGAAGGATAAGAATGCGTATTTTGGATGGCCAATACTTACTTACTTACTTAGATGGCCATAACAACCCGTTGTCAGGTTACGGCCGACCTCGTTAGCTCTCGCCAGGCGCCTCTGTTTTGCGCGCGCCTTCTCCAATCATTAATGCCAAGCGTGGTTAGGGCTTCCTCAGCTTGGTCTATCCACCGGAGGCATGGTCTCCCTCTTCGTCGTTGACCGGGGACCTTCCCTTCGAATACCTTTTTCGCTGGAGATTCTTTATCCATACGATGGACATGACCCAGTCAGCGTAGTCGCTGTATTGTTATACGCTTAACTATGTCAATGTCGGCGTAGAGCTCATACAGCTCGTGGTTCATTCGAATGCGATAGTCGTCGCCAACTCGAACAGGACCAAAGATTTTGCGGAGAACTTTCCTCTCGAACACCCCAAGAGCGGCTGCGTCTGTTGTCGAAACCACCCATGTCTCAGCGCCATAAAGAAGCACAGGTAGAATGAGCGTCTTGTAGAGTGTTAGCTTTGTCGATCGAGAGAGAGCTCTGCAACGTTTGCTTACTGAGACCGTAGTAGCACCTATTAGCAATTGTTATTCTCCGCTTAATCTCCAGACTGACATCATTGTTGCTGGTTACGGCAGTGCCAAGGTAAATGAATTCCTTGACAACTTCTAATTTACAATTGCCCGCTGTAACATGAGAGTCTAGATCCCGTGCTCTCTTGTTGTTGTTAGTAGACATCATGTATTTCGTCTTGCCCTCGTTTACCGTCAAACCCACTTTGGCTGATTCCTTTTCAATAGCAGTGAAAGCAGCAGTAACATCTCTCTTACTCCGACCGATAATATCAATATCATCAGCGTACGCAAGGAGCTGAACACCTTTGAAGAAAATGGTGCCATTATGACGCACACCGGCTTTTCGTACGATCCCCTCCATAATGAAATTGAAGAGATCGAACGAGAGCGGGTCGCCTTGTCTGAAACCTCGCTCGGTATTAAAAGTTCCGGAGAGGTCATTCCCTACCTTGACGGAGCTAAACGTATTGCTCAACGTCATCCTGCAGAGCCTTATCAACTTTGCAGGTATACCGAACTCAGACATTGTTGCGTATAGGCAATCCCGCACTGGGCTATCGAACGCAGCTTTATAATCGACGAAGAGATGGTGAGTGTCGATTTGATATTCATGGGTTTTCTCCAGGATTTGGCGTAGTGTAAAAATCTGGTCTATGGTGGACTTACCAGGTCTAAAGCCACACTGATAGGATCCGATCAGCGTTTCTGTATACGGCTTCAATCTTTCACACAATACGCTCGAGAGGATCTTATATGCGATGGAAATGAGACTGATACTCCTGTACTTGGCGCAGATTGTCGGGTCTCCTTTCTTTATTACAGGACAAAGCCAATATGGCCAATTACTGGTGCAACATCCTGTTACTTTTAAAAATCCTTAATTTGCTTATAGAAAATACCCTCCTTAATGCTCTGAGCATAAAAATAAAAAAATTAAACAACTGAATTTTGAATAAACTGCATTCTGTGCTGCTCTGTTAATTTGAATAAATTGCATTCTGTGCTGTTCTGTTATGAAAAGTGTGAAGGATAAGAATGCGTATTTTGGATGGCCAATATCTAGTGCAAAATCCTGTTACTTTTAAAAATTCTTAAATTGCATATAGAGAATACCCTCCTTAATGCTCTGAGCATTAAAATAAAAAAATTAAACAACTGAATTTTGAATAAATTGCATTCTGTGCTGCTCTGTTAAGAAAAGTGTGAAGGATAAGAATGCGCATTTTGGATGGCCAATAACTGGTGCAAAATCCTGTTACTTTTAAAAATCCTTAATTTGCTTATAGAAAATACCCTCCTTAATGCTCTGAGCATTAAAATAAAAAAATTAAACAACTGAATTTTGAATAAATTGCATTCTGTGCTGCTCTGTTAATTTGAATAAATTGCATTCTGTGCTGTTCTGTTATGAAAAGTGTGAAGGATAAGAATGCGCATTTTGGATGGTCAATAACTGGTGCAAAATCCTGTTACTTTTAAAAATCCTTAATTTGCTTATAGAAAATACCCTCCTTAATGCTCTGAGCATAAAAATAAAAAAATTAAGCAAATGAATTTTAAACAAATTGCATTCTGTGCTGCTCTGTTATGAAAAGTGTGAAGGATAAGAATGCGTATTTTGGATGGCCAATAACTAGAGCAAAATCCTGTTACTTTTAAAAATCCTTAAATTGCATATAGAGAATACCCTCCTTAATGCTCTGAGCATTAAAATAAAAAAATTAAGCAAAAGGGCTATGAAAAAATTGCATTCTGTGCTGCTCTGTTAAGAAAAGTGTGAAGGATAAGAATGCGCATTTTGGATGGCCAATAACTGGTGCGAAATCCTGTTACTTTTAAAAATCCTTAATTTGCTTATAGAAAATACCCTCCTTAATGCTCTGAGCATAAAAATAAAAAAATCAAGGAAATGAATTTTAAACAAATTGCATTCTGTGCTGTTCTGTTATGAAAATTATGAAGGATAAGAATGCGTATTTTGGATGGCCAATAAATAGTGCAAAATCCTGTTACTTTAAAAAACCCTTAAATTGCATATAGAGAATACCCTCCTTAATGCTCTGAGCATAAAAATAAAAAAATTAAACAACAGAATTTTGAATAAATTGCATTCTGTGCTGCTCTGTTAATTTGAATAAATTGCATTCTGTGCTGTTCTGTTATGAAAAGTGTGAAGGATAAGAATGCGTATTTTGGATGGCCAATAACTAGTGCAAAATCCTGTTACTTTTAAAAATCCTTAAATTGCATATAGAGAATACCCTCCTTAATGCTCTGAGCATAAAAATAAAAAAATTAAACTACTGAATTTTGAATAAACTGCATTCTGTGCTGCTTTGTTAATTTGACTAAATTGCATTCTGTGCTGTTCTGTTATGAAAAGTGTGAAGGATAAGAATGCGTATTTTGGATGGCCAATATCTAGTGCAAAATTCTGTTACTTTTAAAAATTCTTAAATTGCATATAGAGAATACCCTCCTTAATGCTCTGAGCATTAAAATAAAAAAATTAAACAACTGAATTTTGAATAAATTGCATTCTGTGCTGCTCTGTTATGAAAAGTGTGAAGGATAAGAATGCGTATTTTGAATGGCCAATAACTAGTGCAAAATCCTGTTACTTCTAAAAATCCTTAACTTGATTAAAGAAAATGCCCCCTTAATGCTCTGAGCATAAAAATAAAAAAATCAAGGAAATGAATTTTAAACAAATTGCATTCTGTGCTGTTCTGTTATGAAAATTATGAAGGATAAGAATGCGTATTTTGGATGGCCAATAAATAGTGCAAAATCCTGTTACTTTAAAAAACCCTTAAATTGCATATAGAGAATACCCTCCTTAATGCTCTGAGCATAAAAATAAAAAAATTAAACAACTGAATTTTGAATAAATTGCATTCTGTGCTGCTCTGTTAATTTGAATAAATTGCATTCTGTGCTGTTCTGTTATGAAAAGTGTGAAGGATAAGAATGCGTATTTTGGATGGCCAATAACTAGTGCAAAATCCTGTTACTTTTAAAAATCCTTAAATTGCATATAGAGAATACCCTCCTTAATGCTCTGAGCATAAAAATAAAAAATTTAAGCAAAAGGGCTATGAAAAAATTGCATTCTGTGCTGCTCTGTTAAGAAAAGTGTGAAGGATAAGAATGCGCATTTTGGATGGCCAATAACTGGTGCGAAATCCTGTTACTTTTAAAAATCCTTAATTTGCTTATAGAAAATACCCTCCTTAATGCTCTGAGCATAAAAATAAAAAAATTAAACTACTGAATTTTGAATAAACTGCATTCTGTGCTGAGTTGTTAATTTGACTAAATTGCATTCTGTGCTGTTCTGTTATGAAAAGTGTGAAGGATAAGAATGCGTATTTTGGATGGCCAATATCTAGTGCAAAATTCTGTTACTTTTAAAAATTCTTAAATTGCATATAGAGAATACCCTCCTTAATGCTCTGAGCATTAAAATAAAAAAATTAAACAACTGAATTTTGAATAAATTGCATTCTGTGCTGCTCTGTTAATTTGAATAAATTGCATTCTGTGCTGCTCTGTTAATTTGAATAAATTGCATTCTGTGCTGTTCTGTTATGAAAAGTGTGAAGGATAAGAATGCGCATTTTGGATGGTCAATAACTGGTGCAAAATCCTGTTACTTTTAAAAATCCTTAATTTGCTTATAGAAAATACCCTCCTTAATGCTCTGAGCATAAAAATAAAAAAATTAAGCAAATGAATTTTAAACAAATTGCATTCTGTGCTGCTCTGTTATGAAAAGTGTGAAGGATAAGAATGCGTATTTTGGATGGCCAATAACTAGAGCAAAATCCTGTTACTTTTAAAAATCCTTAAATTGCATATAGAGAATACCCTCCTTAATGCTCTGAGCATTAAAATAAAAAAATTAAGCAAAAGGGCTATGAAAAAATTGCATTCTGTGCTGCTCTGTTATGAAAAGTGTGAAGGATAAGAATGCGTATTTTGAATGGCCAATAACTAGTGCAAAATCCTGTTACTTCTAAAAATCCTTAACTTGATTAAAGAAAATACCCCCTTAATGCTCTGAGCATAAAAATAAAAAAATCAAGGAAATGAATTTTAAACAAATTGCATTCTGTGCTGTTCTGTTATGAAAATTATGAAGGATAAGAATGCGTATTTTGGATGGCCAATAAATAGTGCAAAATCCTGTTACTTTAAAAAACCCTTAAATTGCATATAGAGAATACCCTCCTTAATGCTCTGAGCATAAAAATAAAAAAATTAAACAACTGAATTTTGAATAAATTGCATTCTGTGCTGCTCTGTTAATTTGAATAAATTGCATTCTGTGCTGTTCTGTTATGAAAAGTGTGAAGGATAAGAATGCGTATTTTGGATGGCCAATAACTAGTGCAAAATCCTGTTACTTTTAAAAATCCTTAAATTGCATATAGAGAATACCCTCCTTAATGCTCTGAGCATAAAAATAAAAAAATTAAGCAAAAGGGCTATGAAAAAATTGCATTCTGTGCTGCTCTGTTAAGAAAAGTGTGAAGGATAAGAATGCGCATTTTGGATGGCCAATAACTGATGCAAAATCCTGTTACTTTTAAAAATCCTTAATTTGCTTATAGAAAATACCCTCCTTAATGCTCTGAGCATAAAAATAAAAAAATTAAACTACTGAATTTTGAATAAACTGCATTCTGTGCTGTTCTGTTATGAAAATTATGAAGGATAAGAATGCGTATTTTGGATGGCCAATAAATAGTGCAAAATCCTGTTACTTTAAAAAACCCTTAAATTGCATATAGAGAATACCCTCCTTAATGCTCTGAGCATAAAAATAAAAAAATTAAACAACAGAATTTTGAATAAATTGCATTCTGTGCTGCTCTGTTAATTTGAATAAATTGCATTCTGTGCTGTTCTGTTATGAAAAGTGTGAAGGATAAGAATGCGTATTTTGGATGGCCAATAACTAGTGCAAAATCCTGTTACTTTTAAAAATCCTTAAATTGCATATAGAGAATACCCTCCTTAATGCTCTGAGCATAAAAATAAAAAAATTAAACTACTGAATTTTGAATAAACTGCATTCTGTGCTGCTTTGTTAATTTGACTAAATTGCATTCTGTGCTGTTCTGTTATGAAAAGTGTGAAGGATAAGAATGCGTATTTTGGATGGCCAATATCTAGTGCAAAATTCTGTTACTTTTAAAAATTCTTAAATTGCATATAGAGAATACCCTCCTTAATGCTCTGAGCATTAAAATAAAAAAATTAAACAACTGAATTTTGAATAAATTGCATTCTGTGCTGCTCTGTTATGAAAAGTGTGAAGGATAAGAATGCGTATTTTGAATGGCCAATAACTAGTGCAAAATCCTGTTACTTCTAAAAATCCTTAACTTGATTAAAGAAAATGCCCCCTTAATGCTCTGAGCATAAAAATAAAAAAATCAAGGAAATGAATTTTAAACAAATTGCATTCTGTGCTGTTCTGTTATGAAAATTATGAAGGATAAGAATGCGTATTTTGGATGGCCAATAAATAGTGCAAAATCCTGTTACTTTAAAAAACCCTTAAATTGCATATAGAGAATACCCTCCTTAATGCTCTGAGCATAAAAATAAAAAAATTAAACAACTGAATTTTGAATAAATTGCATTCTGTGCTGCTCTGTTAATTTGAATAAATTGCATTCTGTGCTGTTCTGTTATGAAAAGTGTGAAGGATAAGAATGCGTATTTTGGATGGCCAATAACTAGTGCAAAATCCTGTTACTTTTAAAAATCCTTAAATTGCATATAGAGAATACCCTCCTTAATGCTCTGAGCATAAAAATAAAAAAATTAAGCAAAAGGGCTATGAAAAAATTGCATTCTGTGCTGCTCTGTTAAGAAAAGTGTGAAGGATAAGAATGCGCATTTTGGATGGCCAATAACTGGTGCGAAATCCTGTTACTTTTAAAAATCCTTAATTTGCTTATAGAAAATACCCTCCTTAATGCTCTGAGCATAAAAATAAAAAAATTAAACTACTGAATTTTGAATAAACTGCATTCTGTGCTGAGTTGTTAATTTGACTAAATTGCATTCTGTGCTGTTCTGTTATGAAAAGTGTGAAGGATAAGAATGCGTATTTTGGATGGCCAATATCTAGTGCAAAATTCTGTTACTTTTAAAAATTCTTAAATTGCATATAGAGAATACCCTCCTTAATGCTCTGAGCATTAAAATAAAAAAATTAAACAACTGAATTTTGAATAAATTGCATTCTGTGCTGCTCTGTTAATTTGAATAAATTGCATTCTGTGCTGCTCTGTTAATTTGAATAAATTGCATTCTGTGCTGTTCTGTTATGAAAAGTGTGAAGGATAAGAATGCGCATTTTGGATGGTCAATAACTGGTGCAAAATCCTGTTACTTTTAAAAATCCTTAATTTGCTTATAGAAAATACCCTCCTTAATGCTCTGAGCATAAAAATAAAAAAATTAAGCAAATGAATTTTAAACAAATTGCATTCTGTGCTGCTCTGTTATGAAAAGTGTGAAGGATAAGAATGCGTATTTTGGATGGCCAATAACTAGAGCAAAATCCTGTTACTTTTAAAAATCCTTAAATTGCATATAGAGAATACCCTCCTTAATGCTCTGAGCATTAAAATAAAAAAATTAAGCAAAAGGGCTATGAAAAAATTGCATTCTGTGCTGCTCTGTTATGAAAAGTGTGAAGGATAAGAATGCGTATTTTGAATGGCCAATAACTAGTGCAAAATCCTGTTACTTCTAAAAATCCTTAACTTGATTAAAGAAAATACCCCCTTAATGCTCTGAGCATAAAAATAAAAAAATCAAGGAAATGAATTTTAAACAAATTGCATTCTGTGCTGTTCTGTTATGAAAATTATGAAGGATAAGAATGCGTATTTTGGATGGCCAATAAATAGTGCAAAATCCTGTTACTTTAAAAAACCCTTAAATTGCATATAGAGAATACCCTCCTTAATGCTCTGAGCATAAAAATAAAAAAATTAAACAACTGAATTTTGAATAAATTGCATTCTGTGCTGCTCTGTTAATTTGAATAAATTGCATTCTGTGCTGTTCTGTTATGAAAAGTGTGAAGGATAAGAATGCGTATTTTGGATGGCCAATAACTAGTGCAAAATCCTGTTACTTTTAAAAATCCTTAAATTGCATATAGAGAATACCCTCCTTAATGCTCTGAGCATAAAAATAAAAAAATTAAGCAAAAGGGCTATGAAAAAATTGCATTCTGTGCTGCTCTGTTAAGAAAAGTGTGAAGGATAAGAATGCGCATTTTGGATGGCCAATAACTGATGCAAAATCCTGTTACTTTTAAAAATCCTTAATTTGCTTATAGAAAATACCCTCCTTAATGCTCTGAGCATAAAAATAAAAAAATTAAACTACTGAATTTTGAATAAACTGCATTCTGTGCTGCTTTGTTAATTTGAATAAATTGCATTCTGTGCTGTTCTGTTATGAAAAGTGTGAAGGATAAGAATGCGTATTTTGGATGGCCAATATCTAGTGCAAAATCCTGTTACTTTTAAAAATTCTTAAATTGCATATAGAGAATACCCTCCTTAATGCTCTGAGCATTAAAATAAAAAAATTAAACAACTGAATTTTGAATAAATTGCATTCTGTGCTGCTCTGTTAATTTGAATAAATTGCATTCTGTGCTGCTCTGTTAATTTGAATAAATTGCATTCTGTGCTGTTCTGTTATGAAAAGTGTGAAGGATAAGAATGCGTATTTTGGATGGCCAATAACTAGTGCAAGATCCTGTTACTTTTAAAAATCCTTAAATTACATATAGAGAATACCCTCCTTAATGCTCTCAGCATAAAAATAAAAAAATTAAGCCAAAGGGCTATGAAAAAATTTCATTCTGTGCTGCTCTGTTATGAAAAGTGTGAAGGATAAGAATGCGTATTTTGGATGGCCAATAACTGGTGCAAAATCCTGTTACTTCTAAAAATCCTTAATTTGATTATAGAAAATACCCTCCTTAATGCTCTGAGCATAAAAATAAAAAAATTAAGCAAATGAATTTTAAACAAATTGCATTCTGTGCTGTTCTGTTATGAAAATTATGAAGGATTAGAATGCGTATTTTGTATGGCCAATAAATAGTGCAAAATCCTGTTATTTTAAAAACCCTTAAATTGCATATAGAGAATACCCTCCTTAATGCTCTGAGCATAAAAATAAAAAAATTAAACAACTGAATTTTGAATAAATTGCATTCTGTGCTGCTCTGTTAATTTGAATAAATTGCATTCTGTGCTGTTCTGTTATGAAAAGTGTGAAGGATAAGAATGCGTATTTTGGATGGCCAATAACTAGTGCAAAATCCTGTTACTTTTAAAAATCCTTAAATTGCATATAGAGAATACCCTCCTTAATGCTCTGAGCATTAACATAATAAAAAAATTAAGCAAATGAATTTTAAACAAATTGTATTCTGTGCTGTTCTGTTATGAAAAGTGTGAAGGATAAGAATGCGTATTTTGGATGGCCAATAAAGAGTGCAAAATTCTGTTACTTTTAAAAATCCTTAAATTGCATATAGAGAATATCCTCCATAATGCTCTGAGCATAAAAATAAAAAAATTAAGCAAAAGGGCTATGAAAAAATTTCATTCTGTGCTGCTCTGTTATGAAAAGTGTGAAGGATAAGAATGCGTATTTTGGATGGCCAATAACTGTTGCAAAATCCTGTTACTTCTAAAAATCCTTAATTTGATTATAGAAAATACCCAAAAAAAAATTACAACAGATGGCGCAATCGCATAATATAAATTGCACTTTGTATATGTCGTTCAGCACAACCTCCGTGGCTCAAGTGTTAGAGCGGCCGTCCACATATAATTCATGGAATGGTCAGGGGTTCGAATCACATTACAAAATAACCAAAAACTGGTCTGATGAGGCTATGTATATACATATGAATATTTGTATATATGTGGTAATAGCCGAAACATATGTCACCAATTACCAGGTTAAATTGTTCCATTTGTTGTCTTTGTCATGTTTGTTTATAAAGCATTAACCGATTTGTGAAATTTCACAAGAACATTGGTTACTGCAATTGACGGTAAAGTTCGATTAAAAATTTCAAATTAATTAATAACATTCAGTCGACTAAAACAACAGTGGCATCTTCTCATGTTTCTACCATTCTTAAATCTAAAGCATGGGTGGATAATATCTATATTTCAGAATTTAAATCGAAAAAAAATGATAAAACTGCACGTTCCAATTCAAAAAACTGAAACGGCTATCCCTTTACTATCAAAATGTAAGGGGTTTGCGTTCCAAGACGCAAGATATCTTTTTATCAACTCAGAATTTCTCTGAGGATATTATCGTGTTTACCGAAACTTGGTTAAACAACAGTTTTCTCAATATGGAACTTTTTGATAATAGTTTCCATGTTTTTAGAAGAGACAGACACTTGGAAGATCTTTCTTCTGTTGGTGGAGGCGTCTTAATAGCTATAAAAAATCATTTAACCAGTTCATTAGTTGAAATTGCCTGTGCATCTAATATTGAACTGTTATGTGTTAAGGTCACACATTGTAACTCTAATTTATACATTTTTAACACTTATGTTCCTCCAAATAGTAGCGCAGATGTCTAAGAATGTCTTTCGATGGCCGTAGAATATATTATTAATGAACTAGACACTAATGACGACATTTTGTTGTTAGGTGACTTTAATCTGCCTGACCTAAAATGGACTCCTTCGGACGATGGTACATATTTTTATGCATCTTGTCCAAAAACTCGACAACAACAAATTTTTGTTGACGAAATACTTTCAAATTTACAACAAGTAAGTTGTATAACTAATTGCCATGGACGACAACTTGACTTAGTCTTGGCTACAAATAGTAGCAATGTTATTGTAAGAAATGCTATCCATGCTCTGTCTACGGTAGATTCCTATCATCCACCTTTGAGTATTGTGTACCAATCTGACAATGAAAATTTGACTAATGCATGTTCATCCATTAATATTTACGAATTCAATTTTAAGAAAGCTGACTTTTTAAAATTGAATGAAAACTTAAGAAATAAATTAGACGACTTACTCATTTTTTTTAATAACAATACATTTGATGATTGCATTAAATTTTTCTATGGTGAACTTTTTTCTGCCATAGCATTGTCGGTTCCATATACAAAAAAGTACGTCAATAATTCCTCGTACCCCTGGTATACAAAGGATTTGAAAAAAGTTCGCAATGGCCGTAATAGGGCATGGAATAAATACGTTTGTAGCCAGGACCGTAATGACCTTGTTGCTTATCAGCGACTGTTTCTTGAATTTAAAGATATGTCAGCTTTGGTTTATTCTGAATATTTGAATAAAATAAGGCTGAATATTCTTCATGACCCCAAAAATTTTTGGGGTTTTATTAATTCTAAAAAAAAATCTGACGGGTTTCCATCTGAGTTTAAAACAGTTGATGGGCTCACTAGCGACCCACAAGTTATAGCCGGGTTGTTTGCTAATTTGTTTAATGAATCGTTTTCTACGGATTTATTTAGCCCTGAAATCAACTATTTTGAATATATGGATGACGACCCTTTAGTTTCGGTTAATGAGATATCTTTCTCTCCTGACCTCATAGAGAAATATATTTCATCTGTTGATGATGACTTCAACTCCGGGCCGGAGTCAGCTGAGTCAGCATCTCAGTATTTTATTTAATAGATCAATTCAAGAAAGCTATTTTCCTAAATTTTGGAAAAATGCATACATTAGCCCCATTTTCAAGAAAGGGTGTAAGAATGATGTTTCAAACTACAGGCCCGTGGCTAAGTTATCATCAATACCGAAAATTTTTGAACATATTATATACGATCAGGTTAAGGTGTGCTGTGGTGAAGTCATAACAACTCGTCAGCATGGTTTTGTTAATGGCAGATCTACAGTTTCTAACCTCCTTGATTTCACTTCTTTTGCATTAAGCTCTTTAGACTCTGGTGGGCAAGTTGACTGCATCTACACTGACTTCAGTAAAGCATTTGACAAATTACCACATAATTTGATTTTGTTTAAGCTAAAGAAGCTTGGATTTCCCTTAAGTTTTGTCAGCTGGATTGAATCTTATTTATCTGATCGCTCGTATCAAATAAAATTTAGGAGAGTGTTTTCCTCCCCATTTAGCGCGACATCAGGTGTTCCACAAGGAAGCCACCTGGGGCCGCTCCTGTTCATTTTAGCAATTAATGACGTTACACATGTTATTAAAAACTCCCATCTGTTAGTATATGCAGATGACATGAAAATTTACATGAACGTAAAGGGGGTTAGTGACACTATTCCACTTCAGTCTGACTTGAAATCCTTTGAAGTTTGGTGTTCTAAGAATAACTTACATCTTAATCCTGATAAATGCCAAGCTATGATTTTTACCAGGAAGAAAACTATTGTGGAATTTGATTATAAATTAAAAGATAAAAATATTTGTCGTGTCGATGTAGTCAAAGACCTAGGTATACATTTTGATACTAAGTTGACTTTTAGTGAGCATATTAATCAAATTTGTAAAAAATCCTCATCTCTGCTTGGCTTTATTAAGAGGTGGGCAAAAGAATTTAATAGCCCTTTAGTAACGGTGACTTTATATACATAATACAATAGTGCGCCCTCACTTAGAGTACGCCAGCCAAGTATGGTCACCATTTTATAATATTCATATAAATAGAATTGAAAGAATTCAAAAAAATTTTATTCGTTTTGCTCTCAATGGCTTAAATTGGGTTGACCCTTTAAGCCTTCCTCCTTATGAGGATCGTTTAAAGCTATTACATATGCAGTCTTTGAGCTCGCGTAGAAATATTGCGGATATACTTTATCTGCATCAACTTGTAACTGGGTCTCTTGCTGCACCAGAGCTTCTTAACTATATACATTTTAATAGTAATCGGAGGA
Organism: Tricholauxania praeusta; assembly: GCA_949775025.1. Taxonomy (NCBI): domain Eukaryota; kingdom Metazoa; phylum Arthropoda; class Insecta; order Diptera; family Lauxaniidae; genus Tricholauxania; species Tricholauxania praeusta. The sequence continues at coordinate 20,575,132 of OX459028.1, forward strand.
GTACTCGTAACTCCTATCAGTTATTTTATCAACCGGTTAGTAGAACTAATTATATGGCTACAGCTCCTTTTAATCGCATGACAACTCTTATTAATAATTGCGAAGTTTATAACATTAGCTTGTCAAAAGGTCAACTCAAGCTTAGACTGAAAACTAACTGTAGCTAAATTTGTAGCTTAATGGTGGTGTGAATTTTTTTGTTTGTGTTGTCCGAGCCCCACAGCATGCTGGGTAAATTTTTTCTAACATTTATGCCTTGGACCACGTGAATTTATACATATAATTATTTTAATATGGTATATACATATATGTCTATTTTTACATGGTGTGAGTGGGTATGTTGAGAAAGTGCGATAAAGCTAAGAAAAAATTATAAAATAAATAACAAATTAATGTGCATGATAATTTTTTCTATTCCATTTTTTATTGAATAAGCTTTTTACTTGGTATAAAGCTTCAATGCTAAATAGCTAAGAAGGCTATAATAGCTGTAGTAGCTAAACTCTATTATTATTATTATAAAACAAATTTAAAATTTCTAAAACCGGAAGAATACGTCCAACAATTATTCGGAGAATAAGTGGCGGAAGCCCGAAATTCGAAATAATAAAGCTACATCATATAGCAAGTCCTTAAACCGATGGTTTAACAAAGCTATGCAGCAAACGAGAAATGACAAAAAAAAAATTACAACAGACGGCGCAATCGCATAATATAAATTGCACTTTGTATATGTCGTTCAGCACAACTTCCGTGGCTCAAGTGTTAGAGCGGCCGTCCACATATAATTCATGGAATGGTCGGGGGTTCGAATCACATTACAAATTAACCAAAAACTGCACGGTTCAAAATTTAAGTATAGTTTTTCAACTTTTTAAGTTTACATATACATTCTTTCCAAAAAAGTTGAAATTTTTGTCTTATTTAGGTTGAAAACGTTATACATAAGGCATTTTCAACTTCATCCGTTGATAATTTAAACCTTTTCGGTTGAAAATGCAAATAAAAACAGAATCTTTCGTCCGAAGTAGTTGAAAAAGTAGCGCAAAACGATGAAAATATTGCTTTCAAAGTTGAATTATTCAACGTATTGAGTTGAAAATTCTATTGAAAAATTTTTATTTCGTCCAAAATAGTTGAAAAAGTTGCTTTCAAAGTTGAATTATTCAACTTAGTGAGTTGAATTATTCAACTTAGTGAGTTGAAAACTTCCACAAAAGTATACATTTTCATCCGAAATAGTTGAAAAAGCTCCACAGAAAGATGAAAAATTTGCTTTCAAAGTTGAATTATTCAACGCAGTAAGTTGAAAATTCTCACAAAAGTTTTCTTTTTCGTCCGAAATAGTTGAAAAAGTTCCCCAGAATGATAAAAATATTGCTTTCAAAGTTGAATTATTCAACGCAGTGAGTTGAAAATTCGCAGAAAAGTTTATTTCTTCATCCGAAATAGTTGAAAAAATTCCTCAAAGAAGACAAAAATATTCTTTTCAAAGTTGAATTTATCAACGCAATGAGTTGAAAACTCGCAAGCTAGATGACCATTTAAAAGCTAATTTTAAAGAGGAAGAACGGTACTGATGGTTTTATTAAAATTAAGCTGAACACATTTTTTAGAATCCTATACATGGCCTCAAAAGTAGAAAAAAAACTAATTTTTTAAGTACTTAACCTCAAATATTTCAGAATTTTGATATGATGAGTCAATTTTGAGGCCAAATTAGGATTCAGTGCAAAAAATTTATTCGGAAAATAAGCTTTAAAAAATATATTACCCAAATTTACCTTAAGCTTGAATTTTGGCCTGTTTTCGAGAATTTTTCATTTTTCTATTACTCTGGTGTTCTGATAAAAAATACTGGAACATCGGGACTAGCCAGAATCTCTTAGTCTGTTTTCCGAAAATAATGTTCAAGAATATTAGACTAAGAAAAAAAATTTATTCCTCGAGCTTACCTCACTTAAACCCAAATTATCTCTGTTTTTTTGCTGTTTTCTCAGAGTTTTTCGATACTACCAATATATCTAGCCACTATATAGCAAAGCAACCATCACCATCGTGTTCAGCAGACCCTAAAATATAAGAATCAATTCCAACAGCCCGTTTCTCATGCGGAGTTGTCATTTGAGCAGAGCTATAATCACTCGCAAATAAAAAAAATTAATTTAATTCACAAATCGGACACTAGCGACCTCTAAATATCAATATATATGAAATTTAAAAGGCTTAATTTTTTGACATAACACTAATTACTTTTCATATAAGCAACATAGAAATCGAAAACTCGATTTTTTTGGTCACTCTAATGTACATAGATATGGATGTACTTACATTTAAGAATATTCAAAACAAATTGTGAAAGAGTACACATACCCGAACCTAAGACACCTTCAGAAGTAAAATCTCCTGATTGACGTGTCTTTTGCATGACCACGTATCTTGACTTCGCTGACGTAATTCACTTTCACTAGCCTTCCGTTGGATTCCATTGAGGGTATTCCTGAAAACGCGAAAAAGCCGCGAAAACTGCGTAAACTGCGAAAACTGAGCACATTTTCGAACCTCGAAAATAATTTGTATGAAGAAAAGTTTGCGCAACTTTCGAGGCTAATTAGTTGAGCAAGTGGCCTCGAAAAGTTGGAAAATGAATCAGTGCTGCCGTTTGTCGAAATAATTTGCTGCCAGTTTGAAGTTTATTTAGAAATTTACACATAAACTTAACAGAATGATTTTTAAATATATGAAAAGCGCAATTCTCAGAATTTTTGTTTGTTTACCTATTTGTGTTTTGTTATTTATTAACTTAATTCTACATAATTTTTCGTTTTGCTGTGATTCATTTTTTTTCATGGCAGCGGTAACACTGATCAAACTGTCAAATTGCCATTGCTCAATCATTTACGAGTTTGTATTGATAGGGGTGTTCCCGAAAGCAAGCTCGAAAACTTTCGAGTTTTCGCGCTTTTCGAGTTTTCGCGTTTAGAGGAATACCCTCATTGATATTTTTATTATTTATTAAATTAAAGAAACTTGAAACTTTTTAATTCTATATAAAAAAACAGACGTCAGAACGACAGAAGTTGAAAATATTTACTAATGTTGAAAATTTGTCAAATAAAGTTGAAAACAATTTTTCAACCAAAAAGAAAAACTTTTTCATCCATGAAGTTTAGTTTTTATACTTTTGGTTCAAAAAATCAACTTCGGAGTTGAATTTATTTGAATTTGAAAATTTTCAACCAAATAAGTATAAAAATTTAACTAAAAAGTTGAAAAAGTTGACTTAGGCGTCGAAATATTCATCTTTCAGGTTGTAATCAGTAAATATGTATTAATTTCAACTAGTAGAGGATGAAAAATTATACTTAAAAGTTGAAAACTTGAAGAAAAAAAAACAAAAATATTGTTTTCAACCAAACAATTTTGAGAACGGTTGAAAAATTAAACCTAAATTTTGAACCGTGTGGTCTGATGAGGCTATGTATATACATATGAATATCTATATCTATATCTATACTATCTATACTATTTATATAAAATTGCTTATATGGAAATGGTTTGTAACGCCAAACCGCAAAATATACTGAACCGATTTTAATAATTTATGTTTTAAAACAACATATTTGCACTAAAAAAGGTTATTGTATACTTATTTCTATGATTTTTTTAAGTTAAAAATGCTATTTTTTAGGATTAAGTTTTTTGCAAAACCTCACACAATAATTGTCGTTCGAGTTGTCGTTGCCTATGCTTATGCTGCTTCTTAAATTCTGTGTTGTTATTTTTGTTTTCATTTGTACCGTTTGTATTTAGCTTCGAAGTTCAAAGAACAACTCTCCTTGAGTTTTTTTTACTTTTGATGAGAGAGTACGATGTTAATTGCTTTTTACAGTTAAACTGCAATTTGTTGTTTTTATAAAATTAAGTTTTTGTCTGTCCGTCTGTCTATTTGTTTTTTATGGACGCGGAAATTATCCGGCCGATTTTGATGAAAATTTTACAGTATGTTAGTATCAATCACGCGGGTGTCATAGAATATAAGACTTTCATTAAGGGTGCATATTTAGGGTGGCCCACAAACAAAAATATTTTTAAAATAGAATTTTCACTAAGTCCGGTAAATGGACTCACACCGAATTTACACCACATGGAATCTACAGCAGTGCCTTTTATATTAAAAGGCATAAGCAGGCTATAAGGCTTTAATTAAGGGTGTATATTTAGGTTGGTCCTAATACAAAAACATTATTAAAAAATTATTTTCTCGAAGACCGCTTATTCGATTCTCATTTATTTAGGGTGCATACTTTGGGTGGCCCTTATACAAAATAACTTTTTAAATAGACTTTTCATGAAGATTTCATAATTGTGGCCTATGGAAGGTTTTTACTAAGTTTGATTTAAAAAATGGGCGATGACACGCCCTTCAAACATAAAACATGTGTATAAAAGGTACGGGCAAAAGTAAGTTTCAAAGGAAAAAATTATCACCCCACATAATTACGTCTGCCAGGCCTGCTATATATTTGTAAAAGAATAGGGACAAAAGTTAGTTTCACTGGGAAAATGGGCTGTTTCGCTTTTACATTTCATCACATGCGATCATACAACATCGCCCCACACATCGAAAAGGGCAGAACAACGTCTGCTGGGACAGCTAGTGTGTATATATGTGGTAATAGCCGAAACATATGTCACCAATTACCAGGTTAAATTGTTCCATTTGTTGTCTTTGTCATGTTTGTTTATAAAGCATTAACCGATTTGTGAAATTTCACAAGAACATTGGTTACTGCAATTGACTGTAAAGTTCGATTAAAAATTTCAAATTCATTAATATTGATACAATATACTATTACACTATTATATATATATATGTGAATAAACAAAACACCGAAGCACAAGTTCCCTTCTATTCAGGTACTTACATGCACATACGCCGGGGCTGAAAGGTTGTTGTTTTTGTCAAAACACAAAAAAATAGTTTCCTACGACGTAGTCTAAAATTAAGCTGAAAAATTAATGTTTTCTTTTGTTTTCTTATTTTATTAACTAAACATATTATAATAGGTAATTTAACGGTTGCATTATTTGAGTTTGAAAAGATAGTTCTACCATTTATACAAAAAAAAAAACATGATTTGTTTTTAGTTTTGTGATTTTTAAATTAAAAATCAAAATTAATTGTTTTATGGGATTTCTATTTTTTCGATCAAAAGTAATAGTTACATTGGATTTGTATTATGTAGCAGCACTAGTTGACCTTCTTTGAACCCTTCAGTATTTGCTCGCAGGTCATACCGAGCTTTCATCTTGTCGCTAGCCAATTGAGTACGTCTTCTAATAAGCTCGAGTATATCTGCTAATTCTTCTCTTTTCCGTGACATGTAATCGTCAGCATGGGTCGTTTCTGGGACAACGCTTACTCCGTACTTCAAATCTGCTGGAAGCCTTAAGTCCGTACCAAAAATGGCTTTTGCTGGCGTGACTGTAGTGGTATCGTGTATTGCCGACCGATAAGCCATCAGAAACATTGGTATATGCTCATCCCAATCTTTTTGTCCTTTATCGACAACCTTTTTTAAATGTTCCTCTAGAGTACGGTTGAACCTTTCGACCATGCCATCGGACTGAGGATGCAAAGCTGTGGTGCGTGTCTTCTGTATTCCAAGCATTTCACAAACCTCCTTAAAAAGTGTCGACTCAAAATTTCGTCCTTGGTCGGAATGCAACTCAAGTGGAGCTCCATATCGGCAAATCCAATTTTTGATGAAAATGTCTGCCACTGTTTTTGCTTCATGATTGGGAATGGGATATACTTCTGGCCACTTACTGAAGTAATCAATTACCACAAGGATGTATTTATTTCCTGCATTGCTGATTGGAAAAGGTCCCGCTATATCCATGGCTATCCTCTCAAAGGGAGCTCCGACGTTATATTGATGCATTTTTCCCCGAGTGCGTTGCCTTGGTCCTTTAGCAATTGCACATTGGTCACAATGGCGGATCCAGTCAGCAACTGATTCTTGGCATCCTACCCAATAAAACCGTTTCTTTATTTTCTCTGTGGTTTTCGTTATGCCCAGATGTCCACCACTCGATCCATTGTGATAATCCTCGATTATTTCCTTAAATTTGGCCTTTGGAATAACCAGCAGTTTTGAGCGAGTTTTACCATCCTCGCTTTCCCAGATTCGGTAGAGACAACCATCATGCAACTTCAAACTTTGCCATTGCGCCCAGTATGCTTTACAGATTTGGCTTTCATTTGAAATTTCTTGCCACGCCGGTTTCCTACCCAGCTCCTTATACTTAATTATAGTTGCCAAATCTGTATCATTGCGCTGGTCTCGTTTTACCTCCTCTTTTGTCCACTTTTCTTCAGGCAAAACGTTCAAAAGGCGCACATCAATTGTTCCAGCTTTATTTTCTGTTCGCGAACAATGACCGCATTCAATTTTACATGGACGACGGGAAAGTGCATCCGCATTTCCATGCTGGCTTCCTTTGCGATGCTCTATGGTGAAATCATAGCTCTGCAAGCGTTCTATCCACCGTGCGATTTGACCTTCAAGATCCTTGAATTGATGTAGCCACCTTAATGCCGCATGGTCTGTCCTCAGGAGGAAGTGCTGTCCATATTAGTACTTATGGAAGTGTTTCACGCATTCCATTACTGCCAGTAACTCTCTCCGAGTTACGCAATAATTGCTCTCAGGCTTCGACAGAATTTTGCTGAAATATGCGACGACTTTTTCTTGTCCATTGATGATTTGGGACAAAACTCCTCCAATACCATGGCCACTCGCATCGGTGTCCAATACAAATTCTTTGCCGGGTATTGGGTACGCGAGTATTGGCGCTGTAGACAGTAATTCTTTCAGCTTTTGGAATGCAGTTTCCTGTGCCCCACTCTATTCGAATTTTCGATTTTTCTGTGTCAGCTCATGTAGACTGCATGCAACATTTGCGAAACCAGGAACAAAGCGTCTGTAATAAGTGCATAGACCCAGAAAACTTCGCAACTCATAAAGATTAGATGGACGTGGCCAATTTTTACAGCTTTTATTTTATCTTCATCTGTGTGTATTCCTTCTGACATAACCTTGTGCCCCAGATATTTGACTTCACGCTGGAAAAGTGAGCACTTTTTCGCACTTAATTTTAGTCCAGCTGTCTCCAAGCGCTCAAACACTTCCTCCAGATTTTTCAAGTGGTCATCAAAATCTTTACCCATGATGATTATGTCGTCGAGATACACTAGACAAGTCTTCCAATGCAGTCCTTTGAGAACTCGTTCCATTAACCGCTCAAACGTAGCTGGAGCGTTACAAAGACCAAACGGCATGACGTTGAACTGCCATAGACCATTCCCAATACTAAAGGCAGTTTTCTCTTTGTCTTTTTCATCTATTTCCACCTGCCAATATCCACTTTGTAAGTCCAGGGTGGAAAACCATGTTGCTCCAGATAACGTATCCAGTGTATCATCGATTCTGGGTAACGGGTAGCTGTCTTTTTTAGTGACGTCATTCAATTTTCTGTAATCCACACAGAATCGCATACTTCCATCCTTTTTCTTCACAAGTACGACCGGTGAACTCCATGGGCTTTCTGATGGTGCAATGACATTTTCTCGCGCCATATCTTCTATAAGGCCCGTCACTTCTTCTCTCTTAGCGAGTGCTAGCCTCCTTGGAGGTTGACGAATCGGCTGAAAATCACCTGTATCAATGCGATGTTTGACAACTGATGTTCGGCCATTATTTTCTCCTTTGGACGCAAATATCCGCCAATGTTTTTGCAGAAACCTTTTTGCTTTATTTTTGTTCTGAGCAGACAACTCTCTTGTCCATTCTTTCGTCAATACTTCCATGGCCGACGATTTCGTTAAAGTTGGGCCTTGAGTGTTCTGCTGGTCGTTTTCACAATTTATCACAGCCGTAACTTTCTCACATTGCGCTATAAGTTCACCTTTTTGCATCCATTTTGGCTTATTTGTTGGATTCAAAATTCGCACCGGTATTTTTCTGTCTATTCTTGTGTTTACTAGGGTCTTTCCAATAATCAGGTCTTTCTTAAAATTTTTCTTATCTGCTTCCACTACCCACAGATGGCTTGTCCCACAGTCTTCATTTGTTGTGGCCCAAACAATTTCTTCGGTGTTGGGTTCGATTCGACAGCGCTCACTTATGTAGACTCTTGCAATTGTTAATTTTTGTCCACAGCCAATGTCTAAAGGCAACTCTACATTGGCATACCTTAACGTTTTTTTTTTAAGATTTAAAGTGAGCCCGTGTCGAATCATGAAGTCCACGCCAATGATAACCTCATCGGTGATGTTTGCAACAATAAAATCATGTTCCACAGTTTTGTTGCCGATAAGAATACTCGCTGTAACTTTTCCTACTATTTGCGCATTTTCTCCTGTCGCTGTTCTCAATTGGATCCCATTTAATGGCGTTACTCGTCGTCTATTAAATAAGTCTCTCCTCACAATTGAATGCGATGCGCCTGTATCCAAAGTAAGCTCACATGGTCTTTCGTTGATTTTTCCACCGATGGTAAGGCTGTTGGAATTTCGGCAAAGCTTCGAAACTAAGACTATGGGGCAATCATCTGTAAGAGTCAGCTCACGCCCCGCTGTACTGACTCTCTTTAGTTTAACGACTGCTGCTCGCTACCATTTTCGCCATCGTTTACCCTATTTCCAATTTTTCTTCTTGGTGAACGTGATGCAGATCGTTTACGACGTGATTTGAAGCTACCGCTGGCGAACGATGAATTTTTCTTTTCAGCCTCCACCTCCATCCGACGAGTTTTCAGTGATGGGCGGCATGTCAACGCAATCGTCTCCTGCGTGAGGGAAACCGTTACTGTTTCATTAAATGTTGTCTTCGGGCTCCTCATTGTCTCGCGTTTTGTTTCTGAATCACGTATGCCGTCAATAAACGCCTCTATTTTGAATTTTTCAGCTACGACACTTAACTCGTCAGGATAGGAAAGGTGTGCCAATCGCTCAATATCCGCAGCATACTCCTGCAAGGACTCACCAGATTTCTGGATACGACTTTTTAACTCCAATCTGTGAATCTGCTTCATGTAGTCACTGCCATATTTTCGCTGTAAGGCATCCATGACCGCCTTGTAATTTTTCTGCTCCCCCACTGGAACTGTTTGCAATACTTCTGCAGCTGCGCCTTTTAATGCCACAATTAGCGCTGCAGCTGCGCTTTCGTTATCCCAACGATTGTGACCAGATGTTGTTTCGAACTGGAGCTTGAAAACACTAAATGGCGTTATTCCATCGTACGAGGGTGTCTTAAGCCTCTCTGCGCTGATTTCTCTTATCACTTGAGTGGTTGGTTCACTTATTTCCAACTGTTGAATCCTTTTATTAACGTCTTCAAAATTATTTTGAACTTTTTCAAGATTATTTTGAACTTCTTCCTTGAATGATTCAACGTCATCTCGTAACTCAGTCACTTTTGCATCGAGGCCATCTACCTTTTTGGCAACCTCCGTTCGAACAGCCTCGTGGATCTGCGTCGCGTTTTGACTTAACTTGTGGTCTATTTGCAGTGCATTTTGACTTAACTTGTGGTCTATTTGCAGTGCATTTTGACTTAAGCTCTGATCAATTTCTTCCCGAACCGCCTGGATCTGCAGCGCGTTCTGACTTAACTTCTGGTCTATTTTATTCATCTGTAGTGCATTTTGACTCATTGTCTGCGTCATCGCCATTAACATTTTCTCGAACTTTGACATATCCACAACTTCACCACTTGCCGCTGATTAGTGTTTCACCGAGGCTACGAGGCAGCCTCGTTTTTGACTACGAGAACGAGGCGAGACCGAGGCGAGATGGAAAAATAAATTTTCCTCGCTTGACCGAGGCGAGGCGAGATCACACGGCACCTCGCCTCGGCCTCGCCTCGGTCTCGCCTCGTCCTAGCCTCGTTTTCGAAACCAAGAGCGAGGCGCGTTTTGACGAAATCTGAACTCGTAAGAATCATATGCAGATTCAAAATATGAATGTAATTTTTATAATAAAATCTATATTTAACAAATATTTTAGTGTTTTATTTTGAGTAAACTACTTTGTTTTATTTTTACTCCGCATGTGCTTCTTATGAGTTCAGATTTGGTCCAAGCACTAATGCGCAGAAGTGCTTGGATCGCATCAGCTTCTATGCGACTTCGCCTTGATTGATCAGTTAGGGAAGCATGTAAGGCTATGTAAGGCTATAAGCAAAACTGCATGATTGACAACACTGCATTGAAATTGATTTATTCTAATAGTCTTTCTAAGGACCGGTAAGGTGAAGCGAAACGCACAGGGTAATGCTAGTATATAAATAAAGATCAATATATGTATGTTCGTTGCTAATGGACTCCTAAGCCGTTCAACCGACCGACGAAAGATTTGACATACATATATGTTTCTTATGATTTGGGATGCTCCGTAATATAGTTTACGATAAATGGGTGATGCCACCCCCACATAAGAGAAAAACAGAATTTATCATATATTATCAACAACTTGATGCAGATTAATAAAGCTTGGTATATTTATAAAAGGTAGAGGCATAACTAAGATTCAATTAATAAAATGGGCGGTACCATGCCTTCAATATAAGAAAAAAATTAACTTTATCATATCTCAATATCTATTTGACGTAGATAAATAAGATTTGGTACATATTTTGCTTATAGTTTGTAAAAGGTTCATAGATTAATTTGGCTTGGAAAAATAGGCAATGCGTCTCCTTCCCATATAAGAAAAGAATTATCTTCATCATATCTCATCCAATTCACCAAAAATAAAAACAGATATTTTATTTGGTTTCTTGAGGCTTGATCAGCCTATCAGCCCGGATACATGTATAATTTTTTATTTATTTTAATAAAAACCTCGCTTTTTTACCGAGGTGCCTCGGCCGAGAACGAGGCGAAGCGAGGAGAGGCGAGGCATGTGATGGCAAGATCTCGTCCGAGGCCGAGGCGAGGCGAGACTTAAATTTATAAAACGAGGCGAGACCGAGATCAACTAGAACCTCGCCTCGCCTCGGCCTCGGTGAAACACTACCGCTGATCCAGAAGCTTCTTCCACTTTCGCTGCTGATTCTGATACATCACTATAAAATTCATGATCTTCCAGGTTTACACCTTGAGCCTCAAGGGCCTGCCGTTCTTAAGTATTTTTCAACGGCTGTACTTTTCATGATGGTACAGTGGCGGATACAAGGGGGGGGATATGGGGGCTGAAGCCCCCCCTGAGAGCGAAAAAAATATTTTTATTCAAGAACGTTCATGGAAGATCGAACAAATCAAAGCAGTTCAGGCTTTGACATCTGAAAACCAACTCTTAGCATTTTACACTCATTGTTTTCAGACAGTATCTGAATTTGTGTGCAGGAAAATCATGTGATATTTCTGAAATTCGTAACATGCTAGGCACAGTTTCATCAGTGTCAAACTTCTTCTCGAATTCATCTAAAAGAGTAGAACTATTGTAAATGTTCCTATATTGTCGCTCAGTCGCAAACTACAAAATCCGACGCTACAAATGTCTTCAGCCTGTACTCATGTCAAGCAAATTATCAACCTGTTTTCAGAAATGCGAAAAAATTAAACGTTATTTGATGATATTTTTAATGATGTATCTTCAATCGCTGTTGAGTTGGACACTTAATTGACTCTTTCCCGCTCGTAAATAAATAAATAATAAAAAGTAAAATATACCCAACACTGAGCTTATAATAACTTTGGCATCCCGTTTGTAACGCATAATGCTCTTTAAGGAAAATATACGACTTTATGAAACATTTTAGCCTTCATCGTTTATTTTCAGTTCACTTCAAAAAAACTTGATTTCCGAAATGTAAGTCCTCTTGTTTTTTTTTTAATTCCCATAAAAACTTTGATAAATATAAGAATTTTCGAAACCGGTCCGATCGTGGAGAAGCTAAGTTCAAAAATTTTTTTTTTCAAATTCCGTGTTCCGAAGTAATTTGACCAGCAAATATTCTTATATTTACATATCTATTTAGTTATCATTTATTTTAATGAAACTTGGTGATTCATCATACTAAAATTTGGCTTAAGAGGTTAGTTTATGGAAAGCTATTTCTGGATTAAAATCAGACTGTGTTGTACCAGTAGGTGTGTCGCCACCCTAAATTTTAAGACTAATATACAAGCCATTGTGCTAAAAATTGGTATGCGAATGTCGATCACGAATAAAATTCATTTCATATCCAAAAGTAGGCGGAATTGAAGAAGTGGGTGAAGAATATTTCGACTATTTAATTTCTATTCGATTTTTTTCAACATTTTCCATATTATTTTAACTTTTTCCAAGCTTTTAACTTTTTCCAATACATAAATACATATATTCCATAAGTATTTTTTCGTCTTTTTCAACCTCTTTCAACTTTATTCGTCATTTTCTTTATTGATTCAACTTTTTCATCGATTTTGAATTGTTTCAACATTTTTCAACTTCTGCAATTTTTTGAGAGTTTTTCAACCGCTTTCAATATTTTTCATCATTTACCATATTTTTTCGACATTTTAAATTTTTTCAATTTTTCAACATTTTTCAGCATTTTCCTTATTTTTTCGACTTTTTCAATTTCTTCAAACAGTCTTTTGCAACTGTTTCAAAACTTTTCAAACTTTTTCAATCTTTTTACATTTTTTCTCGACTTATTCAAGCTCTTCAACGTCTTTTTAACATTTATTTAAAAGATACTTTCAATGCAGTGTTGGTATGTGAGTTTCGGCATGGCCGAATATTACTAGTTTTAATTTATTTTTATTTCAATATTCTATCCTTATTTGAATCATAAAATTTCAAAATTAAAATCAAAATTCCAGAGTACATTTTTGAGAATTTTACCCTAAGAACGTTTTATACCGGTAATCACTCGATGAGGCATGTTGACAAAATCATAGAGGCTGCTCTCACTTACGAAAGTGAAAAGTGATTGCAGTAAGGTTGAGCGCTAATCCGAAATTAAATTGTGTGATCAGCATTGTTGTAAAACCGATTTCGAAGATACTTTGAATTCAATGAAAGCATTGCCCATTACACTAGCTTACAATTTTGGGCCTCATATTGAGATATGGTTTCTCATAGAAGTTTTCCTATGTATTTTGCGGCCTAGATTCCAAAAATTAAAACCATTTTTTTTTTAAGAATCGTTAAGAAAAAACCTTTTTTTCTGCAGTTTTTTCATTTATTTGATCATATTTTTATCAATTTTTTTTCGACCTAAATCGGTTGCACAATATTCAAAAATTAATTTTATCTTCTGTTGAACAGTCTGCTGTTCAAGAGAATAGGATAGGATTTGCTGGAGTTACAAACGGTCGTATTCCAAAAAGAGTGACTTTTTTGGTCTTTGTTTTTTATATTTTTAATATTCAGGATGAAAATCTATTTTTTAACAAGTATTTTAAGCATATATACTATATGCTCAAATCTGATACAAAATGTTAAAGTTGATCAAAAAATCAATGAAAATACGGTTCCTTTTACACCATAAACCAACAGACTTGGACATATGGGAATGCATGAAAATATGGAGATTACCCTTTTTCATTGATTTTTGATTAACTTTAACTTTTTGTGTCCGATTTGAGCAAATATATACTTTAAATACATATTTGTTAAAAAATAGATTTTGTTGAAAAATAGATTTTGAAAGATTTTTGGATTTAAATGGAGCAATTGAAATTATGTGACTTTTTTGAAAAGACCAAAAAAGTCACTCTGACCGCTTGTAACTCCATCAAACCGATAGACAGAATATGAAATTAACTTTTGAATAGTGCGCAACTGATTTGGGTCGAAAAAAAAAATCATAGAAATCTGACCAAATAAATGAAAAAAGTGCAGAAAAAAGGGTTTTTTGGGGATATCTCAAAAACGATTCTTAAGGGAAAAAAAATGATCCAAATAAATGAAAAAGTGCAGAAAAAAGAGTTCTTTTGGGGATATCTCGAAAACGATTCTTAAGAAAAAAAAAATGGTTGTCATTTATGGAATCTACGCCCTAAAATACAAAGAAAAAAGTATATGAGAAATCAGACCTTTTTTTTTGTAAAAGGTGTTATCAAAACCAAAAAAAAAACAAATGGAATCGTTCTTCCAATGCATTACAATTCTACTGCAAGTACTTGCAAGTACTGCAAGTATTTGCCACAATTCCAGCAGAACAAAGTTTTTCTGTGTTAAAATGATTGAAATCTGAAAAAGTAATACATTAGTATGGCTTAGCGTAACACATTTTTTAAAACCATTAATAAAAATACCTTGCACATAAGTGCAAAATATATTGCGAACCATTTATTTGAACCCAAAAGTGTTCAAGTCAACAAAACGGCTTTAAAATATATTTTTTAGAATGTTTTTTTGAATAAGACTAAACAGTGAAATCAAAGAAAATAATCCAATCGAAAAAGGAAACTTAATAATATTACAACATAGTAAAGAATGTAATATATGGGGTGGAATTGTAGCCAAAGGAAAGTACCTTGCGTGAAGTAAATTACGTGAGTCAAAATAGGGGGGGGGAGGGGGCGGGCAGGATTTGGAAAAATCTCACCAAGTCTCACCAAGGGGGAAGCGGGTTCAATAAAAAACTCACGACAACTTTTTAATGCAGAGACTGTACATTATTATAGCATATTACATTTTAAAATTATAAGGCAAGTCAGAGCTCACCAAGTGGAAGGGGAGATCCGAGTTTTCAAAAAAACACCTCACATACTATCAAATAATCTGTGGCAACAAGCAATAACACCTTAAGTCGATCTACGATGACAGTCCGAAACAGTATAAGTCACATGCTTATACACAGAACTTATCTTGATTTGCCTTGTGGTCATATAGACTTAAGCTGTTATTGCTTGTGACCACAGTAATGTACATTAGAGTGGAGCGAAAAACACATGTTTTTGAAAATCGCTTTGCTATAGTGTACAAAGCTATTCTTTTGACATAAAATGAAAGTAGGCGGAAGCGGATACCTGTCAATTGAGTATTTCCACTCTAACCAGCGAAAATTAGGTGTTTTTTGACCCTTTTTCGCAATCCTCGGTCTTTTTATCGCGTTTAGCGCGAATATACTAATGATCGCCTTCCTAATTTTTTTTACCTATTGGAAGGGATGAAAAATATGTTAAAGAACCCGAGTACATGTGTCAGGAGTCCAAATTTTGCTCGGGCTATTCCCCCGGGCGTATCTTAGGCCATTTTTTCACGAATTTTCCTTTATTTTACTCTTGTCTTTAATTAGCTGCCAGCAAGTCATTTTTTGACTAAATTGAATTCGGAAGCCACGAAACTCTTCGTTTTAAGTGTATTTTTCGAGTGGTTCATGCGGCGAGCGCCTAAGATGGTCTCAAAAAATTCTGCACGAGATAGCAATTGGCCATTTTTTAAGTTCATTTTATGCCTAAACGACGCATTTTACCATATATTGTGAGTTTAATATAAATTTTTCGGAGATCTTTTACACACAAAATTCTTAATTCATATTAGAAAATTGGGTTATTTGGGGTGAAAATGAAAAATTTGTGTACGAATTTTCCCTTGATTAGCCAAACCTTCATAAAATAGTGTATAAAATATAATAATAGCATATGATATATAATCATCACGGGCCACGCGAGTATAGGCGAGCGGCAGCTCCCAGGCTCTGCGCGACTCTGCAGCTTCTTTTTATTCCGAATAATCATAGCATTTCCCTGCGTCCGCGAACGCATTCAAAAATGCACACAAACACTTCCGTGAGAGCTAGATTGGTCAAGTGCTCCATACAATTCACCGCCAGTTCTTAACAAATTAAGTGACGAAATTTTAACAAGCCGATTATGAGACGCTGATATATTTTTGGATTGGGAATTCGAGTCATATCCGTGCCATACTGTTGCAGTGGAGAGACTCGTCAAATTAGTTACAGAGGCTTCTTCAAAAGTTTACGGACAAGAAAATAGAGACGGGTTTATTCGAGCGACTTTACAATCAAGGGAAACTATGAAAAAGTTTAACACAAAGAAGGACTTCGTTTTATAAAAATGTAAATTTAAAAAAAAAATCGTTAATCAATTTTAAATTTTTTTATTTGGAAAAATTATAAATTATACGTAATCGTTACAAAAAATATGAAATTGTCAAAGGTTATAAATTTGTATTCATTTTAATTTAAATAAATTTCAATACCAAAGTTTAGTTAAAAAAATATGTTTTGTTTAATTTATATTAAACTCACAATATATGGTAAAATGCGTCGTTTAGGCATAAAATGAGCTTAAAAAATGGCCAATTGCTATCTCGTGCAGAATTTTTTGAGACCATCTTAGGCGCTCGCCGCATGAACCACTCGAAAAATACACTTAAAACGAAGAGTTTCGTGGCTTCCGAATTCAATTTAGTCAAAAAATGACTTGCTGGCAGCTAATTAAAGACAAGAGTAAAATAAAGGAAAATTCGTGAAAAAATGGCCTAAGATACGCCCGGGGGAATAGCCCGAGCAAAATTTGGACTCCTGACACATGTACTCGGGTTCTTTAACATATTTTTCATCCCTTCCAATAGGTAAAAAAAATTAGGAAGGCGATCATTAGTATATTCGCGCTAAACGCGATAAAAAGACCGAGGATTGCGAAAAAGGGTCAAAAAACACCTAATTTTCGCTGGTTAGAGTGGAAATACTCAATTGACAGGTATCCGCTTCCGCCTACTTTCATTTTATGTCAAAAGAATAGCTTTGTACACTATAGCAAAGCGATTTTCAAAAACATGTGTTTTTCGCTCCACTCTAATGTACATAAGTGAAACAATTTGTTCCACTGTTGCGCTCTCCTAATATTTTTTCGATCTCTGCTGCTCACAATCTTAAGCCAATAGAAACATGTTTAAAATGACGTCAGTGTTGAGCATGCGCAGAACAAATCAAATTTCATGCGCCGAATGGCGAACCGATTGTCTTACGAAGCTCACGACTGTGAAAAAAGCAACAAAATAAATAAATGGTCCAAGCAAGCTGCCAGTTCAACGAAATTACCGATCTAAAAAAACAACATAAATAGAGTTACCAGAGCTCTGGCGATTATAAATTATTAGTAGGGTAACCAGATATGCATGAAAAGACACTATATTATATAAGAAATAATTTTTGATTATGAAAAAGTTTTAATCCGTTTTTAAACGTAATTTAGTAAATATATTTTTCAGTATTTTGCTAACTAAAGCCAGCATTTTTTTAAATTTGCGATCCTATATGCTTATATTGTAGAAACGCGTTTGAAGAAAATTCTCCAAAAATTTCAACTTTCCAGATCTTACCTACAAACAGCGTTATCAGCTTGTTTCCTATTACAATTCATATGGAAAAACCGAAAGACAGATTTTTTTTAGCGTTTAGTTGATTCCATATGAATTGTAATAGGAACCAAACTGATTGCGCCGTTCGTAAATTTGATCTAGGAAGCTGGAATTTTCTTCAAACCCGATTCTATAATATAAGCATATAAGTGGGTGGCATCTCCCATATAACTGAAGTACCTAAAACGTTGTATCTTGGAACCTAAGGCAGAATTTTTCAACGTTTTATGAAGTCAGTTTTTTTGGGAAATACCTCGAGCTAAATAAAGAAAATAAAATGCATCCACAAGATTTTCAAAAATAAACACTCTAACCCAGTGTGCAAAACGAATTCGTTTCGAATTCGAAACGAACTCGTTTCTTCGTACTATTCATCCGAAACGGATTTCGTTACGAACTCGTTACGAATTCGTTTTCGTATGAAATTCCTCTCGAAAAAACGGAAGAATTTTCCGCTTATTATGAACAAAAAACGAGTTCGTTTCGAATTCGTTTTCTGTTCATAATACGAATTCGAAACGAAATCGTTTTTTGTTCATAATACGAATTCGAAACGAATTCGTTTTTTGTTCGTTTTTTGTTCATAGAACGAGTTTTTTTTGTTCATAAAAAAATTAATTTTATTTAAAAAAAAAAATTTTTATGTATGCAAATTGTAAGACTTTATTGCATATGTATATGAATTTTATTTTATTATCAAATTAAATTTTACTTACGATTTACAAATTTCCAAAGTCAGGCTCGAACCCATGTCCCAGCGATTCATAGTCATGCGCGCTACCTACTAGGCTACCTTTCATATGTTAAAATATATGTCAAAGTCGAATGATATCTTCTCTCATTTGATACGCTTTATTTACAAAAAACGAATTCGTTTCGAATTCGAAACGAACTCGTTTCTTCGTACTATTCATCCGAAACGGATTTCGTTACGAACTCGTTTCGAATTCGTTTTCCTATGAAATTCCTCTCGAAAAAACGGAAGAATTTTCCGCTTATTATGAACAAAAAACGAGTTCGTTTCGAATTCGTTTTTTGTTCATAAAACGAATTCGGAAAAAATTTTAAAAAAAAAATTTTGAAAAAAAATTTTGTTTCTTAATCGACTTAGAAATGTTTAAAAAGTCGAAAAAACAAAAATTTTTTTGAATATTTTTCTTTGAAAATTTTCCGGGACTTAAAAAAATTTTACAAAATTTGAGTAAAAAATTTTATAAGTTTTTTTTAACCTTCTAAGCAATTTGAAGTCGCTCAAAACATAAAATTTTTTTATGAACAAAAAACGAGTTCGAAACTGATCCGATTTATGAACAAAAAACGAGTTCGAAACGAATTCGTTTTTTGTTCATAAAACGAATTCGTTTCGAATTCGTATTTGAAGTCCGTTACGAATTCGAAACGAATTCGCTTTACTTACAAAAAACAAAATTCGAAACGAATTCATTTTATGAACAAAAAACGAATTCGTTTCGAATTCGTTTTCTGAACAAAAAAACGAATTCGAAACGAATTCGTATTTGCAGTTCGTTACGAATTCGAAACGAATTCGTTTTTCTTACAAAAAACGGAATGCTCACAAACGAATTCGTTTCGAATTCGAAACGAATTCGCTTCCGTTTTTGTGCACATTGGGAATATACATTTGCACATGTAAATTTGTGTGTTCACGACAAAAAAAGTAAATTTGCAGTCTTAGAGTAAATTCCGCGTCTCAGTTTAATACATTTAAAAAAAACCCAAATTCCATCACTGTTTTACACATCCTCTGAGCAACGAGCTCTGAATCAGAGGCTTGTTCAAAAAACAGCATACGTACATTACTTTTTGCTGTGTAATTAAAAAAGTTATAGCTTCTAAAGAAGCATTGTCAATAGCTTTTTCATACTTTGATTGAAAATTATACCCAAAATGACTACTTGTATACTAGCATTACCCTGTGCGCTTTACCTTAAAATGATTAAAATATCGCACCCAAAATAAAATATGTATAACTTAAGCTGTGCCTATAAAAGCCTTAATAAAGGTTATGTAGCCTAAGCTATGCTTCTTAACTTAAGAGCTACGTGGCGTAAATTCGGTGTTAATCGACTGACCTGTCTTGGTGAAAATGATATTTAAAAATATTATTGCACCTTAAATAAAATGTTTACAATCTTATCCATGCCTATTAATATAAAAGCCATCTGGTGTAAATTCCATGAGAATTAATTGAGCTCTATTTGAGAAAATGATAATAAAAACATATTTTTAATTGAGGACCACCCTAAATTAAAGTTGTGTTGCCTAAGCAATGCTTCTTAACATAAGAGCTACATGGTGTAAATTCGGTGTGAATTGATTAACCTGTACTTCGTGAAAATGATACTTAAAAATATTTTTGTTAGAGGGCCACCCTAAGTATACAAGCTAAACTAAATTTTTATGATCTTATCTGTGCCTCTTTACATAAAAGCCATCTGGTGTAATTTCCATGAGAATCGATTAAGCGGTCATTGAGAAAATGCTATTTCTAAAATATTTTTGTATGAGAGCCACCCTAAATATGCACCTTTAACAAAAGTTTTATAGCCTATGACACCCGCCTTATCGATACTAACGTACTATAAACATTTCATCAAAATCAGCTGGATAGTATCCGCGTCCATAAAAGGCAGACAGACACAAAATTAATTTAATATAATATATAAGAAAGAATAAATAAAAATAGTTTGCATAAATCAAGTGCTGAAAAATCTACAACTCTGAAAAACTGTACTTATATTTTTTTGTCTCTCTTCTGCTCATTTTATAATTCTCGCGAAGCAATTGTCTTACGAAACTCAAAGCTGCGAAAAAAGCAACAAAATTAAGTAACAGTAAAAAACAAAAGAGCGTTGCAACGAAGCTCTCAGTTTCTTTAACACTAACAAAAATATGACCGTGTGCAGCGACAGAGCGTGATTTTGCGCTATACACTAAAAAAAAATACGTTCTAAAAGCGAAATGGGAACTGAAGTGGGAATGCTTTAATTCGCTTTAATAAAAAATTATATTCCTTTGTAAAATTGTTAATCCGGTTAATGCATATATGCACTTTTAAATGAACTCTTAAAAATACATTCAAAGAGTGTATTTTATCAACTATAAACCATAAAATATAATGCGTTCAATGTGTCGGTTTAGGAAATATTTTGTTAATTTTTTGCAAAAGAGGAAACTTTACTGTTAAAAAATTCTGTATACAGCCTGATGTTCGAAATATTCCGCTTTAAAATTATAGTTTTTTGAGAAATGAACATTTGAATTAATGTTATAACTTATACTTTGGACTTATAACTACTTAGTCCAAATTCAACCATTGGACTTATAGATTTTGGAAAGCCAAATAAAAAATTTATGTCGCCAATAATGCTCTTAATACTTTAAAAAATGTTTACATTTTTGTAGGAAAATTCAAATTTTGTACACTAAATTAGAAATATCGTGAAAACTTAATCAGAAAATTATTTCTGTTAAATTTTTTTTATGTCTATTCATTAGATTTTAACTATGTTTAAGAGATTAAAATAATTTTTTGAAATTTTAATAATGACTTCATGTATGTTTATTGTGTAAAAAACCCATTTTTTTTACAGTGTACATGAAATACATGATCGAGAACTCTATAACGTGTGGCAAATCTTGGCGTCTTATGACGTCAGTATTGAAGATTCAAGGTTGCCAACCTTATGCTCTATGAAATCAAATCTTATTTATCTGTTTTATGTTAACTTTTGTGTCACCAAGGACTGGAATTCGCTATATATGCAATCATTATTAAGTAGACATTGTAATTGAGCTATAAGTAAAATGTTTTACGAGCCGCTTTCAACTAAGAATGATAAAACATTCTTGACTTTGAACAAATCTTTAAAAAAAAATATTTTTATTATTATGTCGAATTTTGAGTTAGGGCAACTCTACTCTGAGTATTTTGAGAGAGACTGTGTATAAAAAATTGAAAATTTGAAATCTGTCATGAAGTGTACAGTGGGCAGTTGCTAACAAGGCAGCCGAAAAAAAGTAAGATAGTTGGGAATAAATTTGAATTTATTTTGTGGCTAAGACGAAATCTCACCAGTCTCACCAAGGGGGAAGCGGGGTCAATAAGATACTCACGACAACTTTTTAATGCAGAGACTACATTATTATAGCATATTACATTTTAAAATTATAAGGCAAGTCAGAGCTCACCAAGTGGAAGGGGAGATCCGAGTTTTCAAAAAAACACCTCACGTACTATCAAATAATCTGTGGCAACAAGCAATAACACCTTAAGCCGATCTACGATGACAGTCCGAAACAGTATAAGTCACATGCTTATACACAGAACTTATATTGATATGCCTTGTGGTCATATATAGACTTAAGCTGTTATTGCTTGTGACCACAGTAATGTACATAAGTGAATCAATTTGTTCCACTGTTACGCTCTCCTCATATTTTTTCGATATCTGCTGCTCACAATTTTACGCCGATAGGAACATGTTTAAAATGACGTCAGTGTTGAGCATGCGCAGAACAAATCAAATTTCATGCGCCGAATGGCGAACCGATTGTCTTACGAAGCTCACAACTGTGAAAAAGCAACAAAATAAAATAACTGAAAATAAATAAACGGTCCAAGCAATACGATAAACAAAACCTTAAAATAATGAAAAATATCAATAGAAAGGTATTTAAACTTGATATACCATCAAATTACGTTATTCCAAAAATCTTCTGTTTTTTAATAAATACTCCTTGGCATATTTTAATATATTGTTTTTATTTTTAAGGCTTGCAAGTGGTTTTATTCATACAATTCTCCCATAATATTCAGTCAAACATATTTTCCAGTGCGATTTCTTAAGGAGGGGGTAGGGTTTTGGCGCTACATTTTTGGCCTAAGTTTAAAAATGTTTTTTAGCGATACGGTAAAAGTAAATTGATTTATTTAAAGAGCATATAAAAGTACAATATTTAAAGAGTATTCTGTAAAAATTTAATTAAAAAATATTGGAAAATAAGCCATTGGCAGCAAGTTTCCGCGGACGCCTAAAAAAAAAGGTGGTTTGCGGTGGACAAGATATCTCATCACGTTATCATCTGAAATCAAAAAAAAAAAAACTTTCCTTAGCTTATAAGTTTTTTAAGGTATTGAAGAAGGGTTTTTTTTCTTTGACGATTTTTAAAATTTTGGCATAATTTTTAAGTCAAAAAACGATTTTTTTTGGAAAAAAAAGGCAAAAATCAGCACGTTTATTATTGCAGAACTGGTTGTAATGAAAAAAAAAAAAGCCCTCGTCATTACCTGGTTTTATATGTATTAAAGGAGTGTGTCAAATTTTAAGAAAATCGGTCTAGTAGTTTTTGAGAAAAATTGTCCACCGACTTTGAAAAGTTAGTTTCGAGAAAATCACGTTTAAAGATTTAGCACTGTCTTTTTTTTCATATATTTACACATAATCATCGAGACTCAAGACACTGTATCTTCGTCAGTTTTACTCCAATCGACCTCAAATTTCAACAAGATACTTTTGAAGAATTATACTATTAAATAAAACAACAAAAAAAATTGGAAAAACAAAATTTGGCAAAACCCTAACCCCCCCCCTTAAAGAAATTTTAAGTTCTTGCGCTGTTTTGAAAATATCTTCTTTGATTTCTTTCAATATCGAACGCTCTTTTTGCTCATTTAATATCTTGCCTTGACCTTCTCTTGGCCAACCTAAACTCATCGCGGAACCTCTTGATTATGTCGTGGACAATATATCTACTTTTTCCAATCAATTCGGCAATTCCTCTTGCAGTTTTACCTTTAGAAGGTCACTTAACTAATAATTGCCTATTTTCTACAGCAGATTGCTTTCCATTTGGAGCCATTTTAAATATATTTTAAGTTATTGTTGACACTGTTTGCCGCTAAATGCAATTTACGACTGAATGTGATAAAAAAATGTCATTCTTAAATGCTTTTCTGCAAAATAACGGTATATTTAGCATTGTCATTTTGCCTTATCCGATATGTGCACATAATTAGGAACGACTTATTATTTTGTATTCCTTAGTCTGAAAAATTTTTATTTTGTTTTTGTTTTATCAATATTTGGTTGGAAACCCTTTACTTGAAAGAACTGCTGCACATCGCCGAGGAATTAAAGCCACTAGATCCTCACACAGTCTTCAGGCAGTCTTAGGAATGGTTATCCACACCTTTCGCTCTTCCACATAGCGTTACATAAAATTTGTAATTTTTAATATACGTTCCAATACGTTCCTTTACTACTGCCAGAGGATCCCAATCAAATTTAGATCCGGACTACAGGATGGCTAATCCAAAACAGTCACCATGTTGTCCGTGAACCACTTCTTTGTATGACCAGCAGTATGTTTAGGATCATTATTTCGTTGAAAGATCAAACTCACGGCTAAGTTTTCATTGGCATATGGAATCAGATATGTCTGTATTATGACTGTATACTAGAACCTGTCTATGCGACCCTCAATTTTTGCGATTGAGCCAACACCACACCATGACATGCCGCTCCACACATTAATGCTACTTCCGCCGTACTGTAGTGTTGGGCGTGTGTACCTAGGGTTAAACTCAGCTCAAACCGGGCACCTAACGTATGATCTGCCATTCGACCATAGTCTATTTATTTTGGTTTCATCAGTAAAAAAACACGTTTTTCCAATCCTAGAGGGTCCAACGTCTATATTTTCCAGCAAATTCTATCCTTTATTTTTCGATTTCGCTCAGATACTAAAGGTTTCTTCCTGTAAACACGTCCTAACAGTTAAGCTTCTCTCAAATGACATTTTACGGTATCAACGGAAGGTCCAGAGCCTTCCTGCACATTCTTATTCTTCAAACTTTTCATAACAGTGCAGCACCGAATGCAATTTATTCAAAACTCTAGAGTTATTTTTTTTTAAGTTTTTACTCAGAGCTTTAAGGGGGGATTATCCGTACAGGGTTCAAGGGTTTCTTACTGGAATCCATTTTTGTACAAGTTATTGGCTGTGAATAATGCACATTCTAATCCTTCAAACTTTTCATAAAAGTGCAGCACCGAATGCAATTTATTCAAAACTCTAGTGTTATTTTTTTTTAAGTTTTTGCTCAGAGCTTTAAGGGGGGATTCTCCATACAGGGTTCAAGAGTTTCTTACTGGAATCCATTTTTGTACAAGTTATTGGCTTTGAATAATGCACATTCTTATTCTTCAAACTTTTCATAAAAGTGCAGCACCGAATGCAATTTATTCAAAACTCTAGTGTTATTTTTTTTTAAGTTTTTGCTCAGAGCTTTAAGAGGGGATTCTCCATACAGGGTTCAAGGGTTTCTTACTGGAATCCATTTTTGTACAAGTTATTGGCTTTGAATAATGCACATTCTTATTCTTCAAACTTTTCATAAAAGTGCAGCACCGAATGCAATTTATTCAAAACTCTAGTGTTATTTTTTTTTAAGTTTTTGCTCAGAGCTTGAAGGGGGGATTCTCCATACAGGGTTCAACGGTTTCTTACTGGAATCCATTTTTGTACAAGTTATTGGCTTTGAATAATGCACATTCTTATTCTTCAAACTTTTCATAAAACCGCAGCACCGAATGCAATTTATTCAAAACTCCAGTGTTATTTTTTTTTAAGTTTTTGCTCAGAGCTTTAAAGGGGGATTCTCCATACAGGGTTCAAGGGTTTCTTACTGGAATCCATTTTTGTACAAGTTATTGGCTTTGAATAATGCACATTCTTATTCTTCAAACTTTTCATAAAAGTGCAGCACCGAATGCAATTTATTCAAAACTCTAGTGTTATTTTTTTTTAAGTTTTTGCTCAGAGCTTGAAGGGGGGATTCTCCATACAGGGTTCAAGGGTTTCTTACTGGAATCCATTTTTGTACAAGTTATTGGCTTTGAATAATGCACATTCTTATTCTTCAAACTTTTCATAAAAGTGCAGCACCGAATGCAATTTATTCAAAACTCTAGTGTTATTTTTTTTTAAGTTTTTGCTCAGAGCTTTAAGAGGGGATTCTCCATACAGGGTTCAAGGGTTTCTTACTGGAATCCATTTTTGTACAAGTTATTGGCTTTGAATAATGCACATTCTTATTCTTCAAACTTTTCATAAAAGTGCAGCACCGAATGCAATTTATTCAAAACTCTAGTGTTATTTTTTTTTAAGTTTTTGCTCAGAGCTTTAAGGGGGGATTCTCCATACAGGGTTCAAGGGTTTCTTACTGGAATCCATTTTTGTACAAGTTATTGGCTTTGAATAATGCACATTCTTATTCTTCAAACTTTTCATAAAAGTGCAGCACCGAATGCAATTTATTCAAAACTCTAGTGTTATTTTTTTTTAAGTTTTTGCTCAGAGCTTTAAGGGGGGATTCTCCATACAGGGTTCAACGGTTTCTTACTGGAATCCATTTTTGTACAAGTTATTGGCTTTGAATAATGCACATTCTTATCCTTCAAACTTTTCATAAAAGTGCAGCACCGAATGCAATTTATTCAAAACTCTAGTGTTATTTTTTTTTAAGTTTTTGCTCAGAGCTTTAAGGGGGGATTCTCCATACAGGGTTCAAGGGTTTCTTACTGGAATCCATTTTTGTACAAGTTATTGGCTTTGAATAATGCACATTCTTATTCTTCAAACTTTTCATAAAAGTGCAGCACCGAATGCAATTTATTCAAATTTCTAGTGTTATTTTTTTTAAGTTTTTGCTCAGAGCTTTAAGGGGGGATTCTCCATACGGGGTTCAAGGGTTTCTTACTGGAATCCATTTTTGTACAAGTTATTGGCTTTGAATAATGCACATTCTTATTCTTCAAACTTTTCATAAAAGTGCAGCACCGAATGCAATTTATTCAAAACTCTAGAGTTATTTTTTTTTAAGTTTTTGCTCAGAGCTTTAAGGGGGGATTCTCCATACAGGGTTCAGGGGTTTTTTACTGGAATCCATTTTTGTACAAGTTATTGGCTTTGAATAATGCACATTCTTATTCTTCAAACTTTTCATAAAAGTGCAGCACCGAATGCAATTTATTCAAAACTCTAGTGTTATTTTTTTTTAAGTTTTTGCTCAGAGCTTTAAGAGGGGATTCTCCATACAGGGTTCAAGGATTTCTTACTGGAATCCATTTTTGTACAAGTTATTGGCTTTGAATAATGCACATTCTTATTCTTCAAACTTTTCATAAAAGTGCAGCACCGAATGCAATTTATTCAAAACTCTAGAGTTATTTTTTTTTTAAGTTTTTGCTCAGAGCTTTGAGGGGAGATTCTTCATACAGGGTTCAAGGGTTTTTTACTGGAATCCATTTTTGTACAAGTTATTGGCTTTGAATAATGCACATTCTTATTCTTCAAACTTTTCATAAAAGTGCAGCACCGAATGCAATTTATTCAAAACTCTAGAGTTATTTTTTTTTAAGTTTTTGCTCAGAGCTTTAAGGGGGGATTCTCCATACAGGGTTTAGGGGTTTTTTACTGGAATCCATTTTTGTACAAGCTATTGGCTTTGAATAATGCACATTCTTATTCTTCAAACTTTTCATAAAAGTGCAGCACCGAATGCAATTTATTCAAAACTCTAGTGTTATTTTTTTTTAAGTTTTTGCTCAGAGCTTTAAGAGGGGATTCTCCATACAGGGTTCAAGGGTTTCTTACTGGAATCCATTTTTGTACAAGTTATTAGCTTTGAATAATGCACATTCTTATTCTTCAAACTTTTCATAAAAGTGCAGCACCGAATGCAATTTATTCAAAACTCAAGTGTTATTTTTTTTTAAGTTTTTGCTCAGAGCTTTAAGGGGGGATTCTCCATACAGGGTTCAAGGGTTTCTTACTGGAATCCATTTTTGTACAAGTTATTGGCTTTGAATAATGCACATT
The DNA here is from genome assembly GCA_949775025.1 of Tricholauxania praeusta. NCBI lineage: Eukaryota > Metazoa > Arthropoda > Insecta > Diptera > Lauxaniidae > Tricholauxania > Tricholauxania praeusta. The sequence continues at coordinate 20,602,436 of OX459028.1, forward strand.
CTTATTCTTCAAACTTTTCATAAAAGTGCAGCACCGATTGCAATTTATTCAAAACTCTAGTGTTATTTTTTTTTAAGTTTTTGCTCAGAGCTTTAAGGGGGGATTCTCCATACAGGGTTCAAGGGTTTCTTACTGGAATCCATTTTTGTACAAGTTATTGGCTTTGAATAATGCACATTCTTATTCTTCAAACTTTTCATAAAAGTGCAGCACCGAATGCAATTTATTCAAAACTCTAGTGTTATTTTTTTTTAAGTTTTTGCTCAGAGCTTTAAGGAGGGATTCTCCATACAGGGTTCAAGGGTTTCTTACTGGAATCCATTTTTGTACAAGTTATTGGCTTTGAATAATGCACATTCTTATTCTTCAAACTTTTCATAAAAGTGCAGCACCGAATGCAATTTATTCAAAACTCTAGTGTTATTTTTTTTTAAGTTTTTGCTCAGAGCTTTAAGGGGGGATTCTCCATACAGGGTTCAAGGGTTTCTTACTGGAATCCATTTTTGTACAAGTTATTGGCTTTGAATAATGCACATTCTTATTCTTCAAACTTTTCATAAAAGTGCAGCACCGAATGCAATTTATTCAAAACTCTAGAGTTATTTTTTTTTAAGTTTTTGCTCAGAGCTTTAAGGGGGGATTCTCCATACAGGGTTCAGGGGTTTTTTACTGGAATCCATTTTTGTACAAGTTATTGGCTTTGAATAATGCACATTCTTATTCTTCAAACTTTTCATAAAAGTGCAGCACCGAATGCAATTTATTCAAAACTCTAGTGTTATTTTTTTTTAAGTTTTTGCTCAGAGCTTTAAGAGGGGATTCTCCATACAGGGTTCAAGGGTTTCTTACTGGAATCCATTTTTGTACAAGTTATTGGCTTTGAATAATGCACATTCCTATTCTTCAAACTTTTCATAAGAGTGCAGCACCGAATAAAATTTATTCAAAACTCTAGTGTTATTTTTTTTTTAAGTTTTTGCTCAGAGCTTTAAGGGGGGATTCTCCATACAGGGTTCAAGGGTTTGATAAAAAGACTCGAATTCGCTATGATCTCTATGAATAGTCTGCTCAAAAAAAAAAAATAAATCGAAACCATGGTCGAGCTAAGATGACAATTTCGATTTTTTTTTTGAAGCAGACTCTTCAAACATGGTTTTTCTTGAAAATAAGACTATCTTGAATTAATATTCAAGGAGGAACAATTAAAATTCAAAGGTAGACATAATTAAAATTGCACTTAAGTTAAAAAACATGAAAAGTTTTATATAAAGTTAAATAAGAAAATAAGTTCCTTGAATTTTAATTGAACAACATTGAGTATTGATTCAAGATAGCCTTAGCTTCAAGAAAACTCATGGTTGAAGAGTGTGCTCAAAAAAAAAATTAATAACGAGGCCAGCTAAAAGGCCTTTTTTGGTGGAGATGGCCATATATCCAACATTACTTTTTTGGTGTTAATTGTATGCCAAAGCCGTAGTTTTGATGTTTTTTTGGAATACCGCTAATTCCTAATTTGAAACTTTGTGACCCTGGATTAAGGGGTTTATAAATGTAATATCTTCCTCAATGAGTTTTAAGTATTATATTAATTTATCTTTAAATCTTCGTAAATGTTTTCATGTAAAGTTTTCGAAATGCAGTACGCCAATTTTATTCACATATTGTTTTGATAATATGCCCTTAAAAAACATTGGTGAAATGCGTGATCTTGGAGTTTATTTTGACTCTCATTTTTGTCTCAATAGTCATATAAATCGTATTTTACCAAAAGCATATTCGCTCTTTGCGTTTGTTAAACGTAATAGTTCTACTTTCAAAGATCCTTTGAAACAACTATATACGATTTTCGTAAGGTCCAATTTAGAGTATGCATCCTTCATTTGGAATCCATATTATTGCTTACACATTGATCGTATTGAGCGTATTCAGAAGAAATTCGTAAAATTTGCTTTGCGATTGATTCCTTTTACTGAGCCCATTCCTTCTTACAAAGCACGCTGCATGCTTCTTAATTTGGATTTGCTCGAAAATAGACGACTTGTTCATAGTATGATGCTTATTTAGGATATTATTAATGGGAATATTGTTTGCTTGGATCTCCTTGAATTGATTTTATTTAATATTCCATCGCGAACTTTAAGATCATCAGACTATTTTTATATTAAATGTCATAGGTCTAACTATGCCATTAATGAGCCCATTAATAGAACTCTTATTGCTTTATATAAATTGTACAAAAATAGTACAATTGATTTCTGTATGCCTAAAAATATATTTAAATCTGTACTTTTAAGTTTATTACACTAAATTTAAATTATTAGACTTAAGTTTATTTAAGATCATTTTAGCCTACAATTTTGTTCTAGTCTGTAAGGAATTTAATTTCATAGACAAATAAGTACATTACATTACATAACATCAAAACGACGAAACACGTGTTTCCACAGAAGTTTAGTGTATTCTATCTTTAAGCGAAGGTTATCATATGGTAGCAGTGGAATCTACTAAGGCGGAGAGCCCGCTGTAGAAAAGTCGAGTGTATAAGATGACAGGATGAGATGTACAGGAGATATAATGAACTATTTTGATGAAACTAACAAACCAGGGTTTCCTTGCCAAAGCCTGTCCCGATGACCGAAAATGCCCGAATTTTAGTAAATTTTGTTGTTTTGATTGAAACTGTGTAATATTATGCCTCAAAATGTGTGTCAAATTATAGAACTCAAAGAGGCCTAAAAATAATATCCAGGTTGCATTGTTGAATCCTGTCCCAAACATGGGTTGCGACCGGTTTTTTGGGTCAATTTTTAATAATATATATTAATACTTGAAATGTGTGCCAAACGATAGAGCTCGAAGAGCCATAATGGAATATATAGGGTTGACTTATCGAATCCTTTCCCAACTGCTTACCATTTGAGAAAAATTGGCCATAAAAACTGGTGGCGACCGATATTTAAGACCGAATTTGACAAAACAACCTTATATATTCAATTTAGGCTCTTCAACCTCTATCGTTTGGCATATACATACATATATCAAACTACCAGCTGCTACCAACCCATGTGATTTCAGTAGGATTCGAACCCAGGACTGTTCGTTTCATAGCCAAACACGCTACAACTGCACCACAGTTACTAGTTGGTTTTTCATGTCAAACGTGCTATATGACAACAGCGAGTAGATTCGTTATTTCATAATAGTTTTTTTTTCGCCGTAAAAATTTTTTATTCGCCGAAAAAATCAAAATGTTAAATTTTCGCCGCGCTCTGTTAAGAAAATGTAAATAACATTTTCTTCCGGCGCTCAAATTCGGCGCTAACTTCACATCGGTCCAATCACATCAGATTTTTGTATTAGAGAAAATTATACAATGTACAAATTTTGCTTAGACTTTGCATCTATTCCGGATTAAATTTATTTTGAGAGAGCGATTTTTCTAGCAATTTATATTATATTATTCATCATAGATTATCTTCATTTGTCGCCAGTAAACATTGTGACGTAGGCAAAAATAAATTCTGAATTAGCAACTGCAAATCCATTGAGAACTTTTATGAGAAGTTTTATTCAAAAAAAAAAAAAAAAAAAGCTCTAGTTTTCACGCAAGTTTGAAAACCTTTCAAAACATTAAACACCCCGTGGGTATAGTAAACATATCTGACCGGGAAGAAACTTCAGGTACTTTCTTTGATAAGCTTTTCTGTGTCACTCTGGATTCTTTCCCTTAATTTTAATTTTTTTGATGCACTCTTATAGTTTGGCTCTAAGTCTTCTAATTAGAAAGTGTAACTCTCCCATAAATGACCTTGACTGTCTCCAGTATTACCTTTTTCAGATCTGTATTACACCCGACAATAATTATACTCAAAAGTTTTTAGTCAAAATTATAACTATCTAATAATAATTTAAAAACGAATAAAAATAGAAATTTTTAATTTTTTTGTTTTTCAAATTCGTGTCAAGTTTCTACGCCTTCTAAACAAACTGTGTGTGGAACTTATCACTATTCTTTAATTTTTTTGAAATAAAATCGCTTTCTTACCTGTGAAAATGGATCTCTAAATTGTGTAAAATTTGACATTTTTCAGTAGTTCTCAATTACTCTTCGCTGTAGCACTTTATTAAGCATAAAATTCGCGTATGCATAATTTCAATTTAATTTAAATAATTAAATATTTAATAGCTCTAATGATTTTAAATTTTATAATACTTTAATTTTTCTATTTATTTTTTGAATTTTTATTTTTTTTATCACATATTTTTTTTCCAAAAAATTAATCCATGTAATTAACCCGAAACGGAACACGTCTAAAACAACAACGACTCGTGTGTCAAATGTTGTCAGCTACAATTAGCGCAATTTTTTACAAATTGAATCGAAGTGCAATTTAATGGCTTGAATTTTTCTTGTGGTTTTTTTTTTGCCAGTTCAGCAAGAGTTTTGTCAAGTTTAGTTATTGTTTTTTGTCTTTTTTGTCTCTGCATTCATTTTCCGGAAGCAACAAACTAGGTACCGGTTGCCGGTGAATATTCAAGAAAAATGCAAATTATAATATTAATTCAGGAATTATAGTCGGCAAAGCACGATTTTGCTGCAAGGTTTTATTTAGTCCTAAGTTCTTCTCAAAATAATTCAATTTAGTGCAGTTCAGAAAACATTAGATAATAACTAAACGCACCAGAAATTAAGCAAAAACTTTTAAAAAAATTGCATTAAAATGAGTCAAAAAGGGAAAATGTTGACTTTATATAAAAATTAAATAATAAGTCAGCGATAAGGGACTTAAAGTGGTTAAAATTCAACCAAGAACTAACGATTTAGTGAGCTTACGAATAAGAAACATACGAATATGGGAAATAAGAAATTGGCACTCATTTATAGGATGTAAGTGGCGCATTTCAAAATTTCCTAAGCCAAAAATTGAACATAACCGGTTGACCTCAAACTTGGTCAAAGTGTTGTCCTGTTGAGTGGACTGTAAAAATCTTAGTCCAAGTGTTTTGATAGATTTGTTTAATGGTCTTTCGAATGGTTGTAATTATTTTTTGAAAATTTTTTAAAAAATATATCCAACTTTTTTCAAACACGTTAAGTTCCCGAGGGCGTTTTTTTATTTTTAGTTTTCGAGAAACTACAGATTGAACATCTGGGCACTACTTTTGCCAGTAATGAAGTAACGCTCAACGAGTTCGAGATAATTTTTATAGGAAATTGAGACCAAGCGTCTAAGCAATACGAATAAAGCAATTTGTTCAAAGTTGACCCGGAAGTTTTTGCGTGATGCGCGAACATCGAAGACAACTATCTTTTTGTTTCATGTTAATCCTCTTGGATAAATTGCCACAACATGTACTGACTTTTTGGACGTTTTCGCATTGTTCGGGATAAAACCAAGAAACTTATTTATTTTGATTTTTTTTACTGCAAATAGCCGCTCGCATAGCAGGACTATGAAAACTAATAAATAAATTTTAACAAAAATGTTAAGTAGCATGAAATTGTGTTTAAAAAATTGATATTCGGAATAATTTCGACATAGTATTGATCTATGTTAAAACATTCACTCATTTCTGATATTGTATACATATCAATGATGCCACATTTTCTAGTTTACTGAACGGTACATGTAATAGGGTGGTTCATAAAAGGCGGTTTTTTTTTTCAATAAAGCCCAAAATTTTCAAGTGTACTTGATGAAAATAATCATCGAACTTCTAAGCTGCGTTAAATCAAAAGTTGAGAAATAATTTGAAAATTAGACAAGATCATATAAAGCAATTTATCAAACCTCAAATGTCTCTGACTGATGAGCTCTTCCCATAGTGGACACTCTCACACTTTGCCTCAATTCAGCACAACTTTGTTATCTATGCAATCAATTGCCATTACTGCTCCCACCACCCATATTGTAGGGTAAACAAGAAAACCAAAGGTATTGACGTCTAAAAACAAAAAAAAAAAATGCTGCGCGTAAACCGGATGCACCATTGAGGACCACCAGTGCCGCAATAATGCGGCAACAACAAAAATATCACCAACAATATTAATAACCGAAACAATAACAATAACAACAACAGCAAATCAGCAAAATTGACAACGATTGCAAGTTGCATTTTAACGCTGCGACACTGGCGACTTGTAGTTTTGTTTGAGGTTTCACATTTCTGTCGGTGCAGCAAGAGCTTGTGCTTGAAATTTCAAGCGCGCAAATGACGACATTTTGGATTTATTTAATTTTTTATTTTTGGTTTTTTTCAAAATTGAATTGAGTTTACATAAGTGCAGCATATAAATAGAATTGGAAAGACAAACTAATTTTCAACTGGTACATTACTTTAAAATCACCAGAGTAATTTTAAAAGTAATTAGTTCTTTGTTTTAAATCACCGCTAAGGAATTCAACCTGGCGCATAGTCCTTGAGATAAGCAACTTCACAGCCCTTTAGAAAAGACTTTCTTTTTACTTATACTGAAGTTCAGAAAAAACATAAATGCGTTACAAAAAGACTCCCATTAAGCAAATACGTGCCATTAATGCATTTTTTGGGTGCAAATAAATCGTCCTTTCTAAGTTAAGGGAAGTTGTCGGCTCAGATGACATTTTCTATTTGCATGAAATTTTGTTTATTGGTTATCTAGAGACCGAATCTTTTTCAAATCATTCAATCTGACTGTTCAAAAATCAAACAACCGCTATAAATATTTTCAAAAAACCATATAATTTCTTCCCTGTATGGAATTGCCATGCCCATTCTCATGATTTCGCCTAATTTTTTCTTCAATCAGTACTTTTCTTACTTATTGTTAGTTTTTATTTGCCAAGTTTCGCTGTTAGCTTAGTCGCTTTGCAAGTTTGAGTATAACATTCTTTCTATTTATGGGAGGTATCACGCCTACTTACATCATCCATCATCCCATATAGTTTTTGCTCAGTTAATTCATATATGAATAGCTTTGTACGCTTTGACAGTTTGTTTTATACGACGAAATTAAATTTTTTCTTCTACGAGAGGTGTCACTCTTACTTGTATGTATAACCACGAATATTATTCGATTAAAGCAATATCTCTTCTTGATTTTCCAATAAAACGAACTGAATTTTATTTTTGGGTGCGGTTTCGCACACCATGTGTCTAATATGGTGCGGTCTAGATTAACAATTTTTTCAAGTTGTTGACTTTTCAAAATTATACATAATGTCAGTGGCAGAGCTGTGAATGTGGACAATTTATTCATTAAGTTTATCGATCATATACATATGTATAACATATTCACTATATATATATATGTTTAGAAGATATTTGTGAAGATTTTCGAGTTAATTGAGAGCAGATGACTTCAAGTGACTTCAGTGATTTCAAATGATTGCAGCGACTTCAAGTGATTGCAGCGACTTCAAGTGATTGCAGCGACTTCAAGTGATTGCAAAGAATTAAAATTGATTTGAGGTGACTTCAATGCAATCAAAATTTTTCTAATCATGATTCCAATGAAAAATGTGACGTCACCAAAATAATTGCATTCTTTTGTGATAGAAAAGGCTGCAAACTTATGGCATTGAAGTCTACAGGTGACTTCATTTTTAAATACTTCGAATTGCAATACTATCCAGATTCAAACACTATCTTCAAATAAATTGCAGAAGACTTTAAAATATTCTTAAGTTTTTGAAAAAAATAATATATTTTGTTCAATTGATCCGAAGCTGTTGAGCCAATTTAAAAGGGATGTAGGCAGCGATGGCACCAAATCTTACTAGCCATAATTTGGTATATGTTCATTTTATTCGCAATGAAAAGGAACCACTTTTAAACCACTTCAATCTTTGATAAGTCAAGCTTTTTATCATAAGGACGAAAAATTTGTAAACTAGTGTTATTTAGCTTGTTTCGGGTGCTTTTACTATGGCTGGTTACAATAAAAATTAAAGCTTATTTTTCATATTAAAATCTTCCCGTGCCCAAAGCAACTTGAATGAAATCTAACATCAAATCAACAGTAAACTTTGAGTATCTTTAAGTATTGAATAAATCAAAGGACAGCACCTCTTTAGTTTTCAAAATGCCGCCGGTAAATGAAAGCAAATTAAACAACAACAACAAGACCTCGAATCAAGAAAAATATTCTCTTCTTAAAGTTGCTTGCGGGTGTATTCACATACCAGCAAGCGAACTATCAAAAAGAAATAAAACAACAACGTAAATAACGATAAAAAACAACACGTACGACCCGGCTAAAGTTAAAGTACTAAAAACTTAGCTCCAAACTGACCACGAAGCGAGAGTTATTGGGAGCCCAGTTAGTGCCACTAAGAGCGTAGTGCAAGCAGTCAATACAGAAATCGCAAAACGAACGAACGAGCGAATGAATGAATGAAAACATCTGCTCAACAGCAGCAGGCTGATATGCGGCAATCCGCCACATACCGCCGAGAAGTGCAGGCAGGCAGATCGTGTGTGTTTGTGCCAACACAAAGTTGCCACAGTTGTTTGAAAAAGGTGACCAGGTCAAATGTGATGTTTTATGTTTTCATGTTCAAACAACTGCTATACAAGCAGCGGAATGCCTGGAAAACTGCCTCCGCCTGCTGTTGTTAGCATAGCTCAAGTCAGACTGACTGACCAGCTGTGAAGGAAATGCAACGAGTGACTTGCTCAAAAGCTCAGCGATAGAACATTGAGTACATGGAGTGCTCCATTAGTGCATTTTTGCTATTTGCAGCTTTTTTAAGCTTTTACGTTGAACTGCAAGGAGTTGGAGAAATACTGCTCATGTGTATGCGTTTATTTGATTGTATTGGTCACATGAAAGAGATGACTTCATGTGCAATTTCACAACTAAAATTTATTTTTCTTCTTAGTTTGTGGTATTTTTCTTTTGCTGCCTTTCATATAGCACCGAAATAATAAGGTGGACATTGTAATTATTAGGAGCGCAGTTTCAATAAAACGTTTGTTGGCGCAATCGAGCAGAGAATAATTGACGAAATGATATCAACAATTTCGAACGTAAATTGGGTCTAAATGAAAACACGTTTCAAAAATCATTGATTAAAAAAATATCAGATCTACATATGTAGGTAAAAATTGCAGTATTAAAGAAATCTTTCTGATGAGATACATATTTGCATTGAAGACAACGTTTTAGCATTATCGAATTTTCAACCATTTTTCAAAAAGAGCTTTCCGCATATTTAATAAAGCTTTTCCAATTCTCTAGAAGTGATTTTCTCAATGGCTCTTCTTTTCCATCAGTAGATTAAATTGATTAGGGAAGTGAAAGATAGCCATAAAGTAGGCCTATTTTAACATCCTCGTGTACCTATCTGCAGAACTTCCTAAGCCTTGTGTTTAAAATTAAGGTAGCTAAGGGGACCACTGGTGACGATGACTTGATATTTCCGTGGCAGGAGGTGATATAACATGAACTATGCTGTTTCTATTTCTTTCATACGCATCCAGCACCTCACGCTCATTACTAATCTCTTGTTCAAGAGCTGCTTTTAATCCTGTCACGATTCGTATACATCAGTTTCTTTGATGGAACTGCATAAAAATATCTGGTTAAAATGATTTTACATGTATGTTACTTTCAATTTCTTTCCAGAATGTCATCTGTTTTCATTCCCGTACGAGGCTTCAGATTTTCTTAAATGGTAGTAATACATGGAAAGATATAGTTACTCGTATCATGGCCAATGCTTCTAGGGCAATACTTAAAAACTTCTACACCAGCACCTTCGTCTGCACCTAATTGTGAATGTTCAAGAATGAAAGTTATACGTGAGTTGTATCCAGGTAAGCAGTGATCTATGTAACTGAACATTAATCTATTTTCTCTCATTATCTTGGCTGCAGGTATTGAATGAATAGTTTTAACATAAAGTATTAGTCAATTTCTTTTTTTGACTAATACACTAATCCACAAATATCAAATAAGTCTTGTTCTGATTGCTCTTATTATCATCTTTTATGAAAATATTGCGGTGGTAAAAAAAATTTAAATGAAAAACTTTTATAACATATTGCTGTCGATAAAGAGATTGTCAATTTGCGAATGTTCTGACTTGTAAAAAACATGGTTCTTAATAGAACCAAGGCTGTGAATCGATTAAAAAATGGTACCACTTGGAACCAAAAGTTCTTATTTTAATTTTCAGCTAAACAAATGCATAATCGACTACACTTTCATTTCGTAAACCAGTTTGGTTTGAACCGGACGCTCCAGACCCTCGTTGTTTATTCTAATTATCTACTACTTGAGTTAACAAAAAACGTTGCAAAACGATCCAACATGGCTAGTGACCATAGTGGTTGGGAAAGGTCGAAAATTTATGTAAGACATAACTAGCACCCAAACCATAGCTTTAAAAATCTCCATCTTCCATCATAAACCGATGAAAATTGTACCATTACATTGGAATTCATATGAAATGCTTCAATTTTCTAAATACTATTGCAAGTATAACAGCTCGCTGTTGATGTTTCTTAAACAAATATATAAAAAAGTCAATAACTCGTGACTAACAAGTAATCGAACGCAATTATCAAGTGCCGATCCAAGTAGTTTTCCCCCTCTCAAGCGACCTATGCTATCATCAGGCATGCGATAAGAAGACAACTTCATGTCCATGCAACGTCGTCGTAGTCGTTGTCGTCGTCGTTCATTTCTTGTTTGTTGATACAAAATGTTGATGTCGTCCGATTCAAGTTGCCGCCTCTGATATAAAACTCCCTCAAATTCTGTCCACTGCGTACTTTTATCTGTCAACGCGGCAACAGATATGACACCAACTATCTGTCATATGATGGCTGACCAGAAGAGTAACATTAAAATTTCAAAAAATATGAAAAAATCCGATGCGGAAAATATGAACAACAACACAGAGACAGCAGAAGATGGCAGTACCGATAGAGATACTTAGTTGGCCAAGACAAAATGAATTTCTTATCTCAGTTTGGCGAGGTCGTTACTGTGATCAAACAAACGACCGAAATGTACAGTAAGTCATTGCGGGGAAAATCGATTGGGTGCCTTAAGCGGCGTCAAAATGTGTTGAAGCAGCCAATTTAATGAAATAAATTTGTCTGATAGTCAACAAAGATTTCAATTTTAATTTTTAATTAAAATTAAATTCTTTTTTTTTAAATAATTTGTTATGGGAAATGACAATATATAGAGCTGTATTAGGCGCCAGTGTGCTTGTATTGGAATCATTACTGTTGATTGTCATTAAGAGATGTTCTAAACGGATATATGTTAAGATTTTATTTATGCAATATATATAACTTAGGATATAGAAAATAATTTAAAATTAGGAATTTTTGAAAAACAATTGAAATCATACAATACTGTGGCTACTGGTCTTTTGATTTCAATTTTACTGATATTTATCGAAAATTGTGGGGGGAATTGAATCTTTATAATAAGGCTGCTGTTGGACAACGTGTAAACACAAAAAACATTTCTAAAAAAGGACACCGAACTTCTGTCATGATGACTTAAGCTCAAGCCAACTTTAAAACAAATAACGTTAAGTTAAAGACAAGTAAAAGTCGTAAAGCAAAGGATCGATTGCATTGGCAGCGTTTTATCTTAAAATTTCTTCAAAGGATCCGCCAACGGCGAAGTCTGACGTTATTAATGAAACAAAATATGCAAAAGATCACAGAATACGCTGTCGGAAACACGTTATATATTGCAGTGCCATACACAAAGTCGTTAAATGCAATTTGGTGCATTGGAATGTGAATAAAAAGTTAAAGAGAACGGCAAAACTCAACTGAGAATTCAAGGCATTCATTAATGAAATAAAGAAATTTATTTATTGTAGTAGCGAATTTTATCACGTGATGTTTACCATAGCCGGTAATCAGTTTAACCACAAAGCTAAAATGATATTTAATCTGAGATAATACAAATTTTCCAAACAGCTGAACTTTGTACTACGCATATATGGCATATGTAACAATTTGGGAATGAAGATGGTAACGATTGTATGTATTGTTCGTATACCAAATTATTGGCCTTTTGAGTTGAGGCCGCCTCCCAAGATAATTAATTTGCTGGCGCCGAATATCAGCCAACTAAGCAACAAATTAAATTTCTCTGATATTATCGTAAATTAATAAACAATAAATAGCACACAATAAAAAAAAACAATAAAATTTTAATTTTCAGGTTTAACCACGGCGGTATCTTTCAGATAAAAAAACAAAAAATATCTCATTTCCTTTTGCTGGACATTGACAAGTTATCTGATTTTAATTTAATTAAATAAAATGCGGTTTAACTTAAGAAACCGCGTTTAACATTATTATCGCAAAGAATAACGTATCGCAGATATCAACGCAACTTATACGAGTATTGTAGGTTATGTGGAAGGATTCATTTTGATGTTATTACCCAACAGTAAATATAAAAATTTTCTGCTTGGCAACTTTGTTACACCGAATTGTAGTTGTAGTTGCCAGTTGACAATATAAGCCAACATGTTTCTGCAGCAACATAAAATAAAATGACCAACCCACAACTCATGTCAGGTCAATTCAATCCTTTAGTCAAGGACTTTTTGCTATGAACTTTTTCATAGCCGCCAGCAAGGCTACGACAATTTGGTGTTCTTGTCTACAACAACAACAACAGAACTTTATTTTTTGACATTTCTAAACTCACTTTAGCACAGTGTAACACCTTCCTTGTGCTAATGTGCCCTTGAGTGACTAACCAACTGACTGACGAACTGACAAATTTTCGAAATTTAAAACTACTCATGGTGGATGAGCTCACGAGTCATGACTATCGGCAATGTACGATATGTAGAAAAGGTACTAAAAAGGGTGGGAGAATGGAGGTACATGAAAAGTTTTGTGATTTAACTGCGTCTTTCATTGTGTCCATTGGCGACCTTTAGGTGAAACATGGTTTTGTGGGGATTTGACATGGGGATCAGTTTACATGTTTTGACATGAGCTTGAGTCCTTTTGTTTTATTTTGTCATTGCTAACAATTTGTAATAGTGACCAAATAGTATGTCGACCTGTTACCACAAACTTAGTTAGTTTTGTGTCAAAACATGAATGAATTCACAATTTCGATCTTTTTTTCTACATTTTGAACTTTGAAGTTAATAACACTTGTTATTCAAGACATTTGAACACATGTGATGCGGTCTGCGAAGAGGTGCCTTACCGTGTCGGAATCGAAAATTTAGGTTGAGCCATATTCTTCTAGAGGATAATATAAGCAAAGAGATAAGCCTTTAACTCAACCAAACGAAAAAATTGAATTTAAGAAGTTATAAGAAAAAAAATTTAAAAAAAGCGAGCTTGAATCTTAAGTTATATACTAAGGGTATTCTTCTAAGTCCTAAGATGCCTCGAACACTGTGTAAACTGCGTAAGCCTCGAATAAAATTTGTATGAAGCAAGCTTGCTCACAGCTCAAAAACTTTCGTGGCAAATTTGATGAGCAAGCAGCTTTGGAAAGTTGGAAAATTGTTGCCGTATGCTGAAACAATTTGCTTCCAATTTCAAATTTCCTTTGAATTTTGCAAATAAATTTAACTTTACGATTTTTAAATGTATTAAAAGCATGATTCTAAGAATTTTTCTTTGTTTTTTGAACATGTTTTGTTATTTATTAACTTAATTCTACCTATTTTGATACATTTTTTCTTTTTGATGTGATACAATCTTGTTTCAATTAGTATCACCGATTTTGACATTGAACGACATTTTTCACTTTGCCGGAAGTTTTTCTTCGGCAATATAAGTCCTCTTTTACCATATTGCATCACATACTATATTAAAAAAAAAATTAAACTAAAAAATTAAGTGACGCTATAAAGAAAACTGATTTTAAAGAAAATTGTTAAAGTCTTATAACTTCCAAAACAAGAAATGAAATGAAATAAAATGAAATGAAATGAAATGAAATGAAATGAAATGAAATGAAATGAAATGAAATGAAATGAAATGAAATGAAATGAAATGAAATGAAATGAAGTAAAAGTGAGCTCATGGTGGACAGTTGAAATACAAAAGGACTAAACTTCTCCAACAAAATTATCAAGTCTAAAAAAGAGAGAAAAAGTCAAAATCGTATAAGCTAATTTTGTGTCTAAATTTTAATGTTTATATAATATTTTTGAGCGAAAATTCATTAGTTTCTAACAGTTTTGAACATGTAAAATGTTTTGAAAAATTAAAAAAAGTGGAAAAGTAACAGAAACTTTTTAAAAAGTGCTACTCGAGAACTTTCGTTGTCATCATCTTCACTGGGCCTGATGAAAATTAAGCTTTGGAGAGCTTGACTCAAGAGAATTTTCGACGAGCACGCTCTGCATTATATTTTCGTGAAATTTTAACCACATTAACTGAACACCGATTTCCATAGAAATCTGCGGGTTACTTCATGATATTTTACTGACAAGAAATTGATTAGAGAAATTATTATTTTTGAATATTATTTGCTTTTAATTTTGAAATTAAAACTTATATTTACTATAGATATTATATTTATATAATATATACTATAAAAGTTAACGCTGAGACTTATGAAAATTCATTAGTGACTATCCTCAAAACGATGTTTTCGTAGATGTTGATGAAAAAATATTTAAAATTTTTTGAGTAAATAACTCTAAACAATTAAGAATAACAAATCCTAAGGGGTATGTCTTAAGTAATTTCTTTACAAGTTTGATATAGAGCTAACCTAATCACATTCGAATCCGATGGGTAAATTCCAAAATGCAAAAAAAAAAAATCAGGTATCTTCAGACCACGTCATCAAAAATTTGTACAGTTTATTGTGCCTAAACTTGCGTAAGAAATTTCATCATAGTTCTCCCAACGAATTTTTATTAAAAAACAAACAAAACAACTTGAAGAAAACTTGATTCCAATAGTTTCCTAGGAAATAGAATTATTACAGTATATATTTCCGAATTACAAGTTAGTCCAGAAACTTCAGATAAATTTAAAGTGAAATTGAAAAGTGCATATTTTCAATTTTCGAAAATTTGTAATTCTTTCCGCATCTTGCCATTGGTGAAATTCGAAACTTAGACTCACTATCTAAACATTGACCACCCCACGAGCGACGCTACTGCTGTACAAAATAGGTCCTTTTATTTTTCTTATATAATTTTTTATGAGATTGAATGAAGGCTATTTAACATATTTTTTATACTTCAAAAAAAAAAAAAGGTTAATGCTCATAGCCAGTAAAAATTCAAATGTCAATGATATCACAAAGAAAATGAATTTTTACAAATCAAAATCGAATTGCAATTTGGTGCTAAATACAAAAAGCCTCCCAGAAAATCATTCACGTCAACTGCAAAAGGACGAGTGAAATACAGCGGCGCTAACTTCACAATTTTCACCACAAACTAAAGTTAGTGACTCTGATATCGAAAATCACTCACTAAAAGCGAATGGCAACGTAAAGTGTGCAACAAAAAGTTGAGGAAAGAGAGCGTAAGAGAGAAGCAAACAAAAAAAAAGGGTTGCATTAGTATTGGTTCGCAGGGGAAGTTGCTCACCAACACAGCTGCAAAAGATAAATCTTGAAGATAAAGAGAACTTTTCTGCCTTGTGGTTGTTTTACTAAAGAGCTTCCTATAGCGGTGCTACTCGCACACACTGTGAAAAACAAGATCCATTGTTTGGGTGTAAATTTGCTGCCATATTGAATCAGGCGTTACCAGTATTATCCAAAGCATAAGATATTCACACTAAACCACTGGATAAATAATGGGAAATTTAACTAAATAGCAATAGTGAAAAGTTAAGGAAAATTGAAAATGGAAAGAAAATCATGAATTACATTTCCTAATAAAGGAATAAAGGGTGTAACAATAAGACTTAAGAACTGCCTTTTTAGGAATTTTTTTTTCTTCATCATTATTTACAATCTGTCCGAAATCAATAAGCAAATTAGATATAAGAAAAGTAATGGTGAAAAAAAATTATCCAATGTTTGCAACAACACAAAGACCACACCAACCAGTGACTTTTTGAAGATGTGTTATTCTCTCAAAAGTTTTTTTTTTTTGATATTTACGTAAACGCAAGAATTGTTTCATTATCAATTAACAATTCCGAACAAAAATCGAAAAATCTTATTGATAAACCCTTTATATCATGTAAAATAGTTGGACAAAATCTTAAATTAAACTATACGTTTGGGCTATAACCGCATATAAGACAAAAGTTTTAAATAAATTTAATCAGTTTTCGCAGTGTATTTTCCGTTACAATGAAAAAATAGGTTATCTTTATGAATCCTAAAAAGCTCTTGTTCCACCTAACGCTTCCTATTCTAACTCTCGTTAGTTTTTTCCCAAAGCTTTGCTTAGCTTTTTGTCGCCTTTTGCAAGAACTAAATGTGCTTTGAACCCTGCAGAAGCTTTTTGTTCACACTATGACTTTTTCAAAGCAATGCGAAAAGGATAGAAAGAAAGCTTACAAATGCGAACACACAAAACACGGCAAAAGTTAGGGATACCAACTTAGAATCGGTTCTCAGAAATATCGATACTATAAATTGAATGTCTCCTCGATGATTTATTATTCATGCCATCAAGTACATCGAAAATAACTGTTTAAAATGAGTTTTACTTATTTTTGCATAACAAAAAGGTTCAAATAAAATATTTTATGACGAGATAACATTTCTAAAACGGTTTGACTACGTCGAAGTAGGCAAAAAATATAAAACCAACTTCATTGGAAGATGCCACCAGATTAGGTTTCTGACAGTTTTTATTTTCCCATTTGTATGCTCTACACAAATGACATGTTCTTTATACAGGTATAAAAACAATATATATTCTTGAACAGCATCCCTTCCCGCGTTGATTTAGTTATAAAGTTGAGTGAATTCATGAAATTATCTTTTATTTAACATCAATGTAAGTGGTATACATTGATCCTTGCGTTTCAAACTTGTTGATATTGTGCTTATAACCTAAGTTCGGTACCTTTAAATTGTGTTTAATAATATGAATATCAAACTTAAGATAGTTTCTAAGGCTATAACATTAACAAATGAAAATTTAAAACCGGTTGTATAGTTCTCGAGACATAACAATTTTTCTAAAATTTCGATTTATTTTTTCTTTTCCACTAAGAAAGGGTTGCTATAGAAAAATTGGAAATAAATTGCATATTAAATGAATTGAAACAAGGTACTGGGCTTTTAAAATATGCCAAACGAAATTGAAAAAGTTACAGTATTTTGAAAAAAAAAAATCAGTTAAAATTAATATGGTATTGGAAAAGGATAAAGCGAGCTAAAAGAGGTCCATCAAATTAAGTTTAAAAACTGGTCAAATGCGAAACCAAATATTAACATAAACTGTGTCGTAATTAAGACTTACATGTGAGAATTTCGGTGTTATAAAATAAATTAAACAAAATTCACTTCACAAATTGAAAAACATTAACAGAATATATTAAATAATGCAATACATATACAAATTTTAATATCACCCAAAACTTAAAAAGCACAACTACAATAATTTCACAATATTAAGTATCAAAACAAACATCAGCTGTTTCACGAGTGCGTTGCCAATTGTTTACAACCGACGGTAGTGTTCAGTAACAATGATATCCAAGGACGCATGCATGGCATCAAAAAACATAACCGATTCAAATGGTATTTAATTAATCTAAATGAGTTTCACGTAAATATATTTGTTTTGCACTAGCTTTTAAATCACGTTCATTTTTAAGGAAAAAATACTCGAGCACAAAAATTCCGAATAAAATGTATATCAACACAGGGCAGCAATAAGTTTGCTGCTAAAAATCCAATAGTCTTTTTGGAAGGTTTTTAAAGCGCTAAATTCAAATTCGTGGTCAGAATTTCTCGAATGGCTCCGGTTTTCGAGATATGCGAAAATAACGGTTTTTCGAGATATTATAAGAAAATTTACATAGGAAAGCAATTTTTTTATGAAACAATTAATGAGGCTTGAAAAACTACTCTTCTTCTTCAAAATACACTTTTAATTAAATCGATATCTGTTTTTCTTTTCGAAGAATCGTTCATTGAAAGTTATTATACATTGCCGCAGAATCATTTGATCCACGGTATGCTCACAGTATAGCGTATAGATGGATACACTGAAAAGAAATATTAATTCAAAAGCACTGTAGCTAGTGAAACCAGTATTGGACATACTTTGGGATGCAAACCCTGTACCGCGGCTGAAGACCGTCCACTTACCCTAACTTTTATGCAGAAGCACTGTGGTAAGCAATGCATAGCAAATAAGACTTACCAAGTTCATGTCAAACTTGGCAAATGGGCACCCTTCGGTCAGGACTTACATCTTTTAGTATGTCCAATTTCATCTTTGCTAGCCGCAGTGATTCTACATAAAACTTAGAGTAAATGGGCAGCTTTTGGAGGCGGCTCACAGCTTACATTCCATGGTATGTTCAAAACTGGGTTTGCTGCAGGGCCGCAACAGTTTTCTTGTTATATTAATTAACTGTAAGCGTCAGAGCAAAACAAAAAAAAAAACAGACCAAGAGATAGCGTTGCATTTTCATAGTCATTTCGTCCCATTTATTTTTTTACACTTGATATTTTAATGTTGGCTGATAATTAAGCGTCAGTCGCCATATTTGTGGTAGGCCTGGTTGTGAGGGGTCAACACAATAAAATTTGGCTCAATAACTGGGAAAACAAGCAACAATTACAAAAATATGTTGAGGCCAATGTTGTAGAGGAGATAAAAGCACATCGATTTTATGCCCGAAAGATCTCCATACGACAAGATTTATCCCGCCTTTCTCCGTTTTAAAGTTACCAATAAATATTCGGATTTGATCGAGTAATTTTAATTTAAGACTTCCAATAAAAACAGTATGTTTTCGAAAATGGAGACGACATTAGCAATTTTAAATTTAACATAAATAAATTTTACATCTGTTATTATTAATTTTTCTTCTAAATTTTAAACTACGTCGTAGCAAACTATGCTTATTTTTGGTTTTGACAACAAAAATATTTCAGCGCCAGCGTATGTCCGTGTAAGTGCATGAGTAACAGAGAACTTGTGAGTCGGTGTTACAAGCCGACGCTGCGTGTGAACAACATAACAGCCATTGAACACTGTTGTCGGCTGTAAGTAGTTGGCAACGCACTGGATCAGCAGATCAGTGAACAGCTGTTTGTTTTAGTAATTAAGTTTGTGAAATTATTGTAGTTGTGCTTTTTGGGTTTTTTAGTGTTTTTACAAGTCTTATATTGTTTAATTTGAATGCATTTTGCTCAACTTTTCCAATTTGTCAAATATTTAAATGTTATTTAAAGTGAAGTGAAGTGATTTTTGTTAAGTTTATGTTATAGCACCAAATTTCACACATGTAAGTTTTTATTTCGAAATAATTTTGTTAATATTTGGTGTCCAATATGACTATTTAATAAAACTAATTTTTCTAGACTACTTTTAGCACGCTTTATCATATTCCTTCTTGGTAAAAAATCTGTTATTTTTTTCAGTTGGTTTCCATTAATTTAATATTAAATATGTTCCCTATTTTCTTTATTAACACTCTCTTACTGAAAAATTCGGTCAAAACTTAAGAAAAATTGTTATGTCTCGAGTAGTTCTCGACTGATACCTTGAATTTGATGTCCATAAATTTAAAATTAATTAAGAGGTTCCCAACTTGGGTTTCTGTGTAAGAGCAACAAAAACAGCAACAAGTTTAAATCGCCTGGATCGATTTTAACAACATTGATGTTAAATAAAAGATAATTTTGGGAAAACTAGCCATTTTTTTTTTCCCTGTATATTTCAAAAGGACCACTTGACTACTCTGCAATCCTTTTAACGTTTATTTGGTCGCTGTTCTAAAATATTTTTTCATGATAAATGTCTTATAAATTTAACATCCACAATCCATGTAAATATGCTATATTTAAATTAATAGCCGTCTAAGGAACTCTTAACATATGTCACGCATGAAATGGCAATTTCTCATCAGTCAAACGACAATAATATTAAAACAAGAAAAACACTTGAATTGTATCTAATTTATGCAAAATATCAATTCACAAAGGAGAGGCACATCAAAGTGGCCCAATATATTATACGAACGCAATATATTATAACCCAAATAAACTGTCAAATGGTCAAATGGCGCTGAAAATGCGCATTAAATAAACAAATAAAGAGAATACAAATAACAAGATCAACGAGACCAAAAGTGCACGGCAGCAGCAGCAGCAGCAGCAGCATAAACTTCACACAGACCAGCAACAATAATGAATTACCCTTAAAAATGGGCTCATTTCACGGTCATTTGAACGCGACGATAATGACGACGACTGCGACTGAGTTTGGTCTGGTCAGTTATTTTATTCTATAATTTATTGACCATTTCGTGGGTGTCCAATTATTCACTAAGGTGCAGGTAACGTTAAAGGTAGAAAGTGAATGTGACACAGATGCCCCTTTCATAGAAAAATTCTTAGTTTTTTCTGCTAACAAAAATTTGTATATATACTTGAATTTTTTTTCAAAGTTTTTTTTTGACTGTTTCGTTCTTTAAAATTGATAAAATTCATCAATCATCATCCATTTCTGATTAAGTTGCAATTTTTTGTGCTCAAGATTTTTGCCAAAAAAGCAAAGGCAAAAAACTGCAAAAGAGCATTGTATCTCGTACGCAAATGTATTTCGGGGTCGCAGACATACACGCCATATCCATCTTAAGGGTTGTTTTGCATCTATTGTGTCTTTGGTTCTTTTGGTGCGACATGCAGATGTGACTGTCATTCGTGAATTTTTGGTCATAAGCGTATTTTTTTTTTATCTGGCATGTTCCACACTTTAATTTGTAAATAAAATTTATATTTCTGCCTTAGTTGCGTTGCACAGTGTAGTGTTTAATTAATTTTAAAGAACTTTTTCTGTATTTAAATTGATAAACTCATCTAAGAAAGAGATTTGTTAAAAAGCAAACTCACACGGAGAGATGTTTTTGTGATCTGTAAAAAATTCTAACCTATTGTCCAAAAAAAGATTTATTTCTTCAAAAATGTAGTTCTTAAATAGTTTTCATCACGTCTGCTTAAATGCCAATTTTCCAAGCTTTTGTGACAATACTGATGACAACTTAAGAGTTTGTTATTCATTCTTCTTCTTTTAATCCGATAAGTTAATGTTTCTTTTTTCGTTCAACCTGGTCATCATTTTTTCAACTCTATTTATTACATATGGTATATCATTTATGAGCTCCTCAAAATTGACTGTTTTTGCAGAAATAATAAAAATGTCATTTGGATTTCAAAATCATGAGAATATATCGTTAATAAATATGTGGGTATGTCGAAAATTTCAATATTTCATGTTTAATGTCATTCTCAAAACCTAACCATTGTCATAAGCCGTTTTTACCATTTATTTTCCGATTTATTCAAATAGAATTACATATTATTAAAGTAACCAGAATTTATTTTTATAATTTCTTTAATTATGATGGTAATTATTAAATAATTTTTGGGGAACTTCGCATTACCTACTTATTCACTACCACCACGGATATTTTGTCAATGTTTGAACAATGCTCCAAAACTTTACTTCTTAATTAAAAATAATTTTTTTTTGTAGCATATACTATCCCTCGAATTCAATGTAGTTTCTTAATAACAATTTTCATAACATTTTCTCAATTTAATTTTGAAATTTTGTTTAATGATTAATTTTCGTGAAGTCCTCACTGATATTTTTTGTAATTTAATGAGGTTTATGCAATATCTCATGTGATTTTTTCAATCTCTACATTTGGCTTAAGGTCTATCATAGTTTATCTAGCTAAGATGGTCTAGTGCAGATCGTAAGCCAATACTTAAAATATTCTAAGAATTAAATTACTGTATCAAGAGCTTACTTATATGAAATTTCAATTACAAATTGATTAATATTTTGGAGCGTGCATTTTGTGATACTCCACTTCTTAAGTTTTCAGTATATTTAAGTTCATGTTCATAAAAGCAAGAGATATTTCTATGAAATCGCATGTGACAAGTGGGTTTGATTTTTAATTTTCAGCAATACTCGTACAAGAAAATAAGTTCGCACTGAATACAAGTAAAATTTATTAAGATTTTTTGCAGTTATCGCATGAGATTTTAAGCAAATTATTGCTTTTATCGGGCTGACGGGCAGTTAATATTCATATTTAATCATAGGTATTTTATAGGCTTGAAGTGATATTTATAAAATCTTCATCAAATCATTTTCAATAATATGAAGAAATGCCAGAACTTGGAGCAAAATCGCATGCTAGTTGTGATAGTGTAACATTAAATTCTATAAAATCAGAGTTATTCTAGAGCTGAAGTAAATTTGAGTTAATATTTGCTTGCTACTAACCACTTTATGTGATATTCTCAAGAAATCTGGTGTTATATTAACGTTTCCTATTATCTGTAATCTGAAGATATGTGAGCTCGCATGACATTTTTTGTTAGATCACAAGAGATTTTTGTAATGTCCCTTGAAATTTTTAAAACTTTATAGCAATTCTCGATTAGTTTAAGTTGAAATTGGTTTTCGTAGTAACCCCTTTGTTTGATAAGCCCGACATTCATGTTGTTTATTAAAAATAGTCACTAGGCAAACAATTTCTTAAAACTTTATGATATTTTGATATTTAAAAATTTTAATCAACCCATAGGTATGTAAGTTAGTTCACATGTTTTGCAATTACGTATTTCTCAAACCGTTTTCCTGTAAAGAACCTTCTTCATTTTAATGTTCAATGAATTCAAAAAATCAAGCAGTGTGAATCGTTTTTTTTTACGTGCTTTCTCTCAAACAAATTTTACAGCTTATGTTAAATGTCAGTTTTTTTCTGTAACATTTTGTCTGGCTTGCCCGCGAGTGCATTTGACACTTTAACAGTTGATGGATTAGTTGAATAATTATTGATTAAACACAGGACTTTGCATGTCGCATTAACGCCGTAACGAAAAATCTTGTGAATCCTTTACTTTTAACTATGTAAACTAAAGTTTAATTAAATGCGTGACAAAAATCAAATTCTGGGCGTAAGTGTCATACGATAACTGCGATCTGTCATCATAGCAGCTCATTAGAAAATATTAAATGTGCGTTCAAGCACATATTAATACGAAAATGTGAAATAATGTAAGGCATATGAAACTTTAATCCTTTTTTCACTCAGCGAGAAAAACAAAAGTATAAGATTACCATTCCAAGCGTGTACCAAGCAACCTACTGTTTACACTGCAATTGAATTTTTGCTAATCAGCATCCGATCAAAATGTTAATGTGATGCGTTAAACATTTATTTTTAATAATATCATCTTCATTTATTTTTTCATCATTTTTTATCCATACTTACTGCGATACCCATTTCCATCGTTTTGCGATATAATTCGTTATAGTCCATTCCACATGGAGTGACTATATGCTTCATTTCGATCAGTTAACTTATATACAGAATTGTTATTGGCATAATTAATCATGTATTCTTCATTCTTGTGCCTGTGATTAGCTTTTTCGAAATGGTCTACGTATACCTACGTATTTTTACATTCTTAAGCCTTATAATAAATAACAACTAAAACAAGAAAAACGTCAATCAGCTTAAAAAGATAAATAACTTAAAAAGTCGCTGATAAGAAAGTGTAGAGCAGCTTAATAATAAAAATTTCAAAGCGCCGACATTCGTGAGGTTTAAGTTAAAAGTTTAATTTTTTATTTATTGGAAATTTTCTGTCGAAACAAAAGCAGTTGAACCTTGAGGTCTCAAATTTTTGCAGATTTTTTTTTTTTTGGGTAGCATTTGACTAGTTGACAATTTATCATAAGTCATTTCGGCATAATACGAATTACTGTTGCGCTACAATTTTTCAAAATTTTAGATAAATAACGAGAGCGTAACTTATATTTGATCAATAAAAACTTCCAAAGCAAAAAGTCCATTGTTGAGTGTTCAACGCATCTCGCGTCGTTTTGTTGAAACCAGAAGTCTTCCAGATTTTTTTACGCATTTGAGGTAAAGCACAATGTGCTTAAACCTACCGATATCGACCATCATTGATTGTCTTTCCAGCTCTGAAAATGAATCGCGCAATGTTGGCTTTGGAGCAAATACCGGCCTAAAAAGTCTTTTCATATTATGCAATGCTGTTTCGCAAATTATGTGAGGATCATTGGAGCCCCAAAAGCGACAATTTTGTTTTTTGGTGGTGTCAGAAAGCGTAAAATAAGCTTTGTCGGTCATCAGAATTCGCTACCAAAAATGCGGCTCCGTTTCAACCATGCAAATGACGATATAACCGCAAACCATTCGACCAGGCTGTTTCCAATATTCTATGAGTCAACTGTATATTGTATTGAACATGTGAAGATATTTCGATTAAATTGTAGAGTTACTAAATATTTACATTGGCCCGATTGGATTGGTGCATCCGTTATAAAAGTTAACTCTTCATCACTGCATATAAAATACTACAAATTAGTTAATCTTTTGAAAACCAATTTTTTATAATTTATATCTTCATTCGGGTAATAATACTTTGAGTTTAACTCGAAAATTGACTAAGACTTAAACTTCAGTGTTTTTTTCTTATATGTAATAATACATTTATTTAAATTCGTAGGTATGTACAAACAACAAATGTAACAAAATCAAAGTAATTTCATGAATTTTTGAAAACAAATTATTTTTGTTGAACATTTTTCTAAAACTAAGAAAATATAGAAAACATTGCAATCTCATTTTGATTTTGGTACTCGTAGGTACTTTTTCATTTAGTTTTTGAGAAAATTAAAACCAAATTATTAAGTAGGTACATATACCGAAATTTGAGTTTTGACCAACTTTTACGTTTAAAGTAAAACTTTTCCTAAGCAACAATTTGGATTAGGGCTCAAACTTTTGTAAGTTGGAAGTTTAAGTTAACTTTTTCTTTGAATTAATTAGTTTTCAAGTAAATATAGCTTATCGATTTCACAAGTAAGACAAACATATAATTTATGATTTTAGTATAGAATACCAAATATCAATTTAAAATAGTTCAAAAAGTGTTAAGTTAGGGTAGGTTGAACAGGGTGTCCAGGAGTTGCTTAATACTTTTGTACAACTTCTGCAGGAACCATTGCAGGGAATATATAAACCTCTAGCAGTTTTTACTAAATAGACAGTGGCCTACCACCCATTTTATCTTCCTGGATTATTTTTAGCTATGAAATTTTTTGATGGATAATGATCCAGCACCTTTGATGCATGTCGCTTTGTAAACCCAAATGATGGAGTCAGGGTTTCAAATATTCAACTAAATTAACTCATATGTAATAAGTAAAAAAAAAGTATTAAATCTAATAGAAAATATTTGTTATGCCCGACGAAATAATTTTTTGAAGATTTATTATTTCGAAATTAATTTCATTTGCCATACATACATACATACATAGAATTGATATTGTAAATAGCATTAACATCGAATATAAGGATGCCACGATATTGCAAAAAGCTCTATATATTGTTTTTTTTCTATAATCGTGTGGCTTTAATAAATTCATTTGTTGGGTACAAATAGATATCTCTTTCGCCTTTATCATGTTTTGGTAATTATTAATATGTACATTTTCGCGCTAAAGAAATATTTTTTAACCAATATATAATGTAGTATGTAATTAATATACGACTGATTCAGTTTTATTGTTGAAATTACGGCCATTTGTCAAATACTATCAATAATAATATATTAATATCTAAAATTAAATCATTTGCTCTGGGCTCCCGTTTCGAATTTTTTTTATAATTATATTTTCATATTTTTATATTGAGATACATATTTTCAAAAACTTGAAACATGAGTACCCATACAAAAATTTTACTTCAAAAGAGGGAATTAAAGCTTTTAATTACCTTTTCAATAATTGTGCTAAAACAACGTTTGAAAATAAGTTTTTGGTAAAAGTATTTTAGGTTTACTGGTGAAAAGATTTCAACAAATATTGAACAGAATTAAGCGTTTTGCAATCGAACTTACATCGCATTGATTCCTTTCTAATTTTCCCATGCTAAATCCTGTGCTGTGAAGACTTTGAAAGGTGAAGAAATTTCATTTGATTGTAACCTAAGGCTTATTTTCCAAGGAAAATTGAATAGTAACATATTAACTGAATCCCATTTTCATGAAAAAATAAAAACATATCAACATATTCCATAAGATTTAAAACACTCATCGTATTACCACTAACATTATCGCTGTGCTGACGCAGACGTTGACAGATTTATTGAATTTGAGAAAAAAAAATGGAACAAAATTAAACACAAAAATCCTTTGACCCAACTTACTGTGTCTATCGCTAATCAAATAAGTAACTCATGTCCAACTAGGCGCCAGTACTCTAAGATCCTTAAATTCTTATCAATAGGACATATTTATTGTTTAGATTTTATGAATGACAACGGCAACGCAACTCATTGAGTGTCACCGCAGTGCAAGGGGTTTCATCTTTCCCTTACACTAAATTGGTATCTCTGCACAACCGACTAAGAGTAGTTGGTTCTTCTAATGGCACCAAAAATCAACAATTTTATGCAATTACATATTTGTACAGAGATCTTTTTGTCTTGTGACTTTGATTTTTTTGAGCACCCGCAGAGTTAAAGAAATTCATTGTGAAAACTCTACGCTGTTGGTGCAGAGACAGGTAGAAAACGATAAAAAAAAGACAATGTTGTTCTTGTTGCTGTACAACAAGCGTATTTAAGATAGTAAACTTATGATATCGTTAATACGATATTCATAAAAAATACAATTTTAAATGAAATAAAAATGTGCTGATTTCTTAGAGTAAATGTGACAAATTCTGTAGTTCAGGTGAAATACAGCTTTACAGTTTTGAGGAGTATAATTTCCGCAGCACGCAATAAGGCACCATTACCATACGGCCAACTTTCGCATTTGTTTGTCTCACCTTCAGCGGTAGTTACTGACCAACCAACCCCTTCTGCGACTGGCAAAGTCCCATGCGTTCGGTGCGTCAGTTAGTCGGAGTTTTTCTTTATTGAAATTCGATATCTTGAACGTTCATTTAATCATGTCAAAGCCGACTATTTTCTATGTTCGTAGCCGTGTTCAGTGTTGCTGAAACCGTGTTTTACCTGCTTTAAACGGCGGGGCAAATTGACATGAGTTTCTCTTGTTGTCCATTCAGTTGGGCTCAGGTTACTGGTCACCGTCATAGTGTACGAATATATGGGCTGGTACAACGGACTTTATCTTTTATATGGCAATATGTGTAAATTTATGTTTTAATGGCGGAATTTGCTGTTTATTTGAATTTTATCACCGCGGCATTGTGTTGACTCTTTTATTATTTTACTCTGTCCCTTCGTTTTTATCACATGACTAAACACACAGGCATTTGTTACCAATAAGCGTTGGACTTTATATTTTGTAGATATTTTTCTTTGCCCCTTTGGTTGTAGTAAGTTTTTGCCGCCTTTTGGTTCATAAGACACTTCACCGCTTTTATTGCAGCGCTCATCAGATATTGTGAACCCTGTTTTAAGGATGCGATCAATTATGAATATCTCAATTGATTTTGATGTTATACTCCTCAATAAAAGTGATATTTTTGTTGTTTAACAATTTTTTTTTCTTTGCCTTTGGTTTTTTTATATAGTTTCAATGTGAGTTTTATATAGCAAAATGCTTATGTATTTATATTTGTGGCTATACGGACTAATGACTTAGTCGGTTTCAGTTGTTTGCAAGAAAATTCACTTGGACGGTTTAAAAGATATACGAACATTTATTTTAGTCGTTAGATCAGACAAAATATCTACGAATCGGCTTTGAATTTTGAAATTGAGCTTAAAAAATTACACCTCGAAGAGTTATAAATTAATTTTTGAAATAGCTATGCTTAAGTCCAAGCATTTATATAAATGATAATTTTCATATCTAAAATAGTATCTCACGCTCATTTCACGTTGCCAGGCACAATGCCATTCATTTGTATGATATCTTGTATTTTATCTTCCATATACCATAAAACCATGCGTTTTACTTAACTCCTAAGAATATAGTCCTTTTTTGATGCTATGAAAGGAAATATACTTAGTGCTTATTGAACAGTTAATCGCTTAAAATGTAAACACTATATTTTTATTTGGTATGGCGTCTTTTTGGATCAGTGTTAACTACCCTTTACTACATTTAGTTTTTTATTTAAATAGCCCATTTTAATACATTTCCATCGATATATATTTCCACCAACTATATTTATAATACTTCCACAAGAATGTTTCTTTTTTTGAAAACGCATGAAATTATTTTTATATATAGTCCCTACACTTGACAATCATTTAAAAATTAAGAAGTTATGATCTTTTAAAATTTCGTAAAGAGAAGGGCCAAAGGAAACAGTTTTTCTATCTTCTCCTTAAAAAAAGAGAGTCGGGCCCACTTTCCATATGGCGTTAAATGTGCGAAATAAAATAATTCTTTCCTGATTTCAAAAATACCTTTGATTTCATGAAGAAAATCTAATGGTCGCTGCCCACTTTGTATTGCCACATAGTGTCCGTGACTTAAGTTTCATTGACAACATTAAAGTTAATGGTATCAAATCCTCTGTTCAAAATTTTCATCTATTAATCCAAGCTATAATTATGTCATTTCGTGTTCTTGATATGGATAGTCAGGCTTTCGATTCAATATGATTTGTTATTTGCTGGTTCTTTTCACCAGCCCGCTTCTTTTTTAGTGTTCTTTACCTCCTACGGAGTATAAGGCTTCTATAGCAGACTTCAATTCGTGATTTTCGCAATGTGTGTCCACTCCATTTGCATTGTCGTTGCTTGATTTTAACGCAGATTGAATTTTTTCAGCAACTAATGTGCAATTCTGCATTGGTGACAGTACTTTTTACCTTGCGATTGTTGTGTCACCATTTGTTCCGGGATCAAGTTTCAATCTAGTCATTTAAAGAACACTTTTGATACATATTTTCTAAGATCGCTTAGATCTTTGCCATGTGTCTTTTACTGTTCTTGTACCTTTTATGAAATACAGTGGAACCTCGATTATCCGTCTCCCGATCAACTGTCACTCCGATTAACCGTCACATTTTGTCAGCAAACTTTTTTTTTACGAAATTCGGAGATGAAAATTTCGCAGAAACTGTTAATCTAGTTCACTTTGTGTGTGATTCAATTTCATAACATTATTGATTTTGTTCATTTGCGCTCTCTAATTGATTTTGGTCAGTTGCACTTTATTCGCCAAGTCAAGTGGATTACACACATTTCTTTGGCTTCACAATGGAGCCTCAACCATCCGAATCTGGTAAAATAAAAACGCCAGAGAACCGTTATTACGATAAAAAAAAAATGGAAATCATTAGAGAAATCAAAAAAGGTGTATCTGCTATTACAACTTCGAGCACTCAATTTGGTACTCCGCTCCAATTAGTGATATAAAGAAAAATGCTGATGAGATCGAAAAGTTTGTCTCTCAAATGGAATCATTGGATGGTCGCGCAAAACTACATCACCATACAGAATCAAAACAAAATTCTGCCATATATTCGATTATCCGTCTTTTCGATTATTCGACAGGCTGCTGGTCCCGTGCCTGACGGATAATCGAGTTTCCACTGTAAATTTATTTTCTATGACTCCCTGATATTAAACTTTCTTGCTTCTACAGAAGCTATCACGCCTAATTGTTTAAGTCCACCCACATTTCATCCAGAAAATATTTATGTAATAAGGTGCTCTTGTGTCGAATTATATAGCAGTTATGGAATATCTTTGTGATGTAACAATTAAAAATGATGCTCAATTCAAACTTCATAGTTATGATAACATTAAGTATTTTCTTCCAATGTAGGTAATTTTACGCCCATTTTTTCAATTTCGTTAGAATTGTGCTGTAATCTCATTTCATATTGTACAAAATATTTAGTTAAATTCTATTTAAAGAAGTCATCACATCTAATGACCTTATAATATTGCTTCTATAGGAAGTGCCTTGCCTACTAAGTAGTTGAATTCCGTTCACAATTTACGTCTGGTTGACGCTTTATTTTATTTATAGATTTTTGGAGAAGCAAAACTGCGGAACTTTTTTTTTTTTTTTTGTTGAAATGAGAAAAGTGAGAATTTTGTTTTTATTAGGTATAAGAATTTCAAATTTTTCAGATGGACTACTTTCGTAGGCAGGTTATCTGGTAACCCTACACTTTGTCATTTGATATCAAAATTTTTATATTTTGCTACTATGCGAGGTTTCGCTCCCAATTTTCGTCACATGAATATTTTTGTCATTTTATAAAATTTTTCCTTTCATGGGAGGTGCCACGTGCCCATTCCAACATAGTTGTTATTTTAGCGTCCTTCGATCATAATAGATTTGAATTCAAAAATTAACATTCTAAGCTTTATCTCTCTATCAGACATAGTTTGGCTTGGATATTAAGTAATTTATTGTTGATTAAAAAATAAATATTTTTTTGAAAGAAGGGGAATAGTGCCGTGTCTTTTAAAGTTTTGCAAAGAAATTATATTTTTAGAATTTTTATTTTTAATTTAATATGTATAATTTGGTTTCTATATGGACTCGTAGTGAGTAAGTTTAGAAAAAAATCCACTTTAATATGAGCAAAGTGAAATTTTCAAGAATGTTTCCTTAATGGATTTTCACAAATTGTGAAAACTTAAAGTTCCGTATTTTACCTAAGAGGAAGTGTTTCGCTATTTAATTAAAATTTGGTTTGATGAAGAAGTTACAGATATAATGAAACAAATTTTTATAGAATTCATTTTGCTAGGGTTTTTGTGGTACAAAAAGTGCCTTTTTATCGGGTAACAAATGTTCACGGAACGTCACTGAAAATAGGTTTAAGAAAATTTCATATATAAAAACGACTGCTTTATGCATAAATGCGAAATTATTTCAAGTATTCCGAAAGTACATTTTAAAAAGGATATCAGAATCCTGTCATAATAGCTAAACTGACAGCGATTCTCTAAAATTTAATTATTTGACCGTGGTGTTATCAATACCTATCAAAGTAATAAAAATGTCTCATGTAAATTGTTTTATTGCAATGATCACATAATGGAAGCAGTATTGCTTAAATATATTTATTTCATAAATTTCATAAAAGTTATGAAGCTTCAGAACAAATGTCATAACAAAAAATCAACATGACGTCGGTCCAGTCAGTAAAACTCTTAAGCGAGCGTAGGTAAAGTTACTCTTAAGCAGAGTAAAGTAAACAAAACAACGATCATTTAAATGTCATTCAGGTATTAATAACTGTCAAAACATAGCATTCAAAACGGGATATGGGTTAAGTACCCCCCTCTGACAGACGCTGTTTGGACGTGAAATAACTCAATTAGAGACGAATGCTCACGCAATAGGCGAACAACGGGGGGTGTACACAATCGCCAGACGATTTTAGTGACCGTAGCAGCGCCAGAAGCATTGAATGAAATGAATAGAACAACATGACTTGATTTGTTGTGGTTTTGTTTTGAACTATGAAAAAAAAAAACGTACAGGTAAAAACTCATCATAGACAGAAGATTGACGCGACATAGAAATTAACTAATTGGCGAGACAAACGATATTGGAAAGATGATATATTTCATGATAAGAATGTTGTGTACTTTTATGTAAAACATAAAACCTGAAGTGAATTTCTTTGCAACAAATACTATATAGATTACATAAAATAATGCTTGCATATTTTTAGGGATTTCTATAAATTAACTCGCCTATGCTCGTTACAACCATAATGTACCATGCCACCAATACAGCTTGTGAGGTCGCAATTGCTGCCACTTTTATTTGACTTTCTTACCATAAAATTCATTTTGAAATAAGTGAACATCATGAATGAGTGCTATGCGGCAAGCGCAGAAAACATGATTCCAATGTAACGAGAACATTGTTTTGACTTCTATTGTTTAGGGACCTCACAGAAAGTTGCTGCTGCTGCTGCTGCTTCATGATCATGACAGTCATTGGCGACACAAACAGCAGACAGACAGACACACAATCGGAAGCAGCAACACAATTACGAGTATTCATGATGATGCAAAAGTCGTGCGAATTCATAGCAATCGGCGACTGCGTGGCAGGTGGCGCCAAAACCACAATTGTAAGATACTATCGCTGTATCGCTCTCATGGCTGCTTGTTATTGTCATTGTTTTATGAAAATTTCATAATTTGAATCATTCGTGGTGAAGACCTTTAAAATGTGCTTCCTAAAATTATTTGTTTCTTTTTTTTAACTGTTTTTTATAGGGTAAAAAGTAGACAATGCTCAAGTAAGGCACGAACTGTGGCATTGCGTTTTTTTCTTTCTTTTATTGAAAATCTTTAGCGTACTTAATATACATGCGATAGTTTTCAACAAACTAGGTATGTAGCGGTGTAAGGCCTTTATGGGCAATTACCATTTTTAAATCATCGCATTACAATTAGCATCGTTTTTATTAGGTAAGGAAAATTTAGCTATTGGGACATTTGTAAATTAAAATTAACGACCTTACAACGAAACAAAAATTTAAAAAATTTTTTTACTATTTTTTGGGTTTTTATTTTGATAGTGAACAACAAAATTTATTAAATGTATTAGCCAAAAAAAACATTTTTCCATATATAAAGATTCAACACATATTTGTAGACAGTGAAAATAAAATCCTAGATTAAGACTAAAACCATATTTTTTTAAAGAATATCAAGTACACAAATAATATTAGATATTATTTCAACTCTGAAATGTTTACAAAGGCAGTAGGTAAGTCAATATTTGACCACAGAATCTTACAGGTGTTACTATAATGAGCAAAAAAGATTGAAAACACTTTTTTGATATCCATCAAAGTTTCTTCTATTACTTTCTTTACACAAAAGTTGCATACTTATTTCCATAGCTGGACATCGTTTATCAAAGAGTTAACTTCGTTAATCGCTAATCCGTTACTAACAAAATTAAATTTGTTAAACGTTAAAGCGTTACATTTCAGAAGATATAACGGAAGTTAACGTTAATCGTTATTCCGTTAACACGTGATAAAAATTAAATTTTTTATATCGTTGCGTTACTGATCTTTTTATAAAACTGTTGGTTTGGGTTCTGGAAGTTAACAGGCTGGGAACAAAATAAAAAAAAAGACGTGTATAATTGGAGTGTGAAGCTTAGTCGCCTGGATATTCCCCTCTTCATGGACATTAATATGTTGAAATGTTTGTCTGAAAGCGAGGCTGGTTACGGCATTAAAATATCTTTGCCCGATGGAAAAAAAGATTTTCAACTGCAGCGCTTGATGGTATAGCAGTATTATATTTAATAAACAGATTTTTGAATATCTGTTCCCCGCATCGTTGAACAAATCTCTTGATTTTATGTCTAGCCACATTTTTACTCTTTAGAGACTTGTGGCTCTTAGATTTTTCCTTAGACTGAGTGACAGAATTGAAATAGTCTTTCCCATCATCGACGTTGTTACTCGCGTTGCTGCCTCCGCCACTTAAAATATCTCTGTTCTTCGAACTTTTCGCAGCTCCTAGTCGTAACGCTTCTTCTACCTTTTTTTTTCATGTATTTTTTACTGCATCCACTTGACTGCTGTCATTCGTTTCCAGCCATATCAACCGGAACGTACTTGTTGTCAGAACGTGTTTTTCGCGGGGCAGCACGGTATCTTTTTGGTAAATGGTAGGTCTATAGAGTCAATGCCCAGCTATGCATATTTTCATTACTTCTCCAACGGTATATATAACACTCTATTTGGCTTAGCCAGCCCGTCTCATACCCGAGAACAATTTTATATGTACATTCATGCACAAAATTTTGGAACTATTGGTGCTATTAAAAACAAAATATAACGTTTTAAGTATTTTTGTTGCATTGGAGGTGCTACGCGTCATTGCTCGATTCCGCCAATACTTTGAAAAATGCTTAACATAATCAATAGTTATACAGATATAAAAATTTCATATCTATAGCTACCACAGTACTAGAATATAGCGTTTGAAATGTTTGTGTTATATGGCCTAATTTTCTATACTTGCCCATTTCTTGAAGCGTGCTTGATACAGCAAATATACATTCCAAATTTTGCAACCAAACTATCGTAAAATTTAAGTCTTAAGTGTAGTAGTCCTTCGTCCAAATCGAGGAAATATCTTTGATAAATTTCGTCGTAATTAGCCCTGGTCTTCTTGCACTTTAGATTTGTTTTTGCAGCATAAGTCTTGGTCTTGCACATCGAGTCTCAGTCTTTCATTTAAAATAATTGTTCTTAAGCTGTCAATTTTTTTTAGATTTAAATTTAATGTCTAAAAAATGGGGGATATATAAATTCCTTTGTTTGATTTGAAATTTAGTCAAATCTTAGACCAGGAAATAATTGCTGGTAAGTCTGTCGTGCTTATAGGCAAAACAGTGGGAAGAATATCTTAAAGAACCTCAGCGCATATCATCTATTTAATACATTTTAATTTATTTTTTTGCATTACTTTTGGTTTGATTTTGTTTAATTTTAAGAAATCAAACAAAAATTATATGTAATTAATTTAATAGCTTGCTAACAATTATTGCTTCATCTAAGTTCGGACTTACGACCATGAAGAAGCAATTGGCATCTCATAAATCTTTATAATTGAACTATGGTATTTTTTCTTTAATACAGACTTTTTCAAAAAATTGTGTCAAGCGGGGGCCTGAAGATAAAAGACTTTAAGGGCTATCCGAAATATGAAAAATTTAAAATAAAAATTTGTTTTGAATCATATTTTTAATGACTTTTTTAAAAAATTGTTTTATAATGTTCTCTTCGATCGTATAAGTAACCAAAGCTTACAATGTTCAACATTTTGCAAGACTGTGGCAGGATTATGTCATATCCTTGGGAACTACGTACAATAAAGGCATTGGAAAAACACCATTTAGAATCCACAGCAGTACACGGTTTATATGCTGATGAGTGCTCAGCGATTAGTATTTGAGTTATCAGTTAGTTAAATATTAAACCTACCAAACTGAAGCACTCAGCATTAATTGAAAATACCTACATATAGGTAAAGGACTTACAAGTCTTCAGAAACTCCGATACATAAAAAAAATTTCCAATGTTTCTCTCTGGTAAGACAAGTAAACAGTGAAAAGAGTCCTGAGAACCTTACTATGATTTTGCATAGTTTAAGAATTATGGTTTAAGTTACATTCAGAGAATTCTTCTATTTCATCCAATGATTTTTAATATAATTTCTAAATACGTATGAAATTGTGCAGATTGTGTGTGAACATCTCAATATACATACAAAAATAGAATACAAAATATCTTCATGTTTCTGTATTATTCGCATTAAAACTCTAAACGCGTAAAGTGCTGTGATTTCTTTTGTATGGTGTCATAGTAAGTAAACTTTCCCAAATCGCTGAGCACTTGCACTCGGAAGGGACATGCTTAGCTTCCATTTCAATAAATCTCTCAAAAGACCTGACCTGTATATGAAATGTTTTTTTTTCATATATAATCTGTAAACTAAACAGAATTTATTTTGTTTCATATGCATACAAATTGTTCTAAAAATCAGTTAACAAGATTTGGCATTAACTAATTGGAAACCAAATGTCTAAAAAGAATTTTAATATGAAAAATTAATTATACTAAACAAGAAACTTGATCTTGATGTAGACCCCTAAAACCATGCTATATTTTTTTCATCCATAAGCCAAACGCAACGGAAAATATACACTCTGCCTAAAAGTATGCTAGCTTATATTTCAACAAATAACGAACCTGCAGCGTAAGTGATCTGCAAGAAATGAATTTAAAATTCTGCAGCTCGCTTCGTTGTTTACGTCAAATTGAAAAATTTATTCAATCAATCTTTTAAAAAAGGGTTCTCTTTGATTATTTTTCATTCTATGTAAAAGTTACTTTGCAGTTTTAAGCAACACCGTCAGCAGTTTTGGCAATTTCTCAAGAGAAGCCAATATAGTTGAATATTTACTAAAGATTTGTAGTGCTACATATATCAAATAAATGCATAACAGAGGTACTAAATGAAGGACAATATGCAGGCAGTTTGAAAAATATTATCAAGTATGTTGTACCTACATACATTGTCAATGAAAGTATATTTTTTTAATAATATAATACCCAGCAGCTACATTAAAATCGCATGAAATTTTGATACAAAAAGTATTAAGTAGAGATAGTAGTAAGTAGTAGAGCTTATAGTGTTTTTATAAGGCTTTCACCTAGCTTTGACTATTATGGAATTAATTTCTGGAAAGACGTATGTACATCCTAATACATATTTCTATATACGAGGAGCATTAGCTTTTTAATATAAATGATGATACTATTAATGGCTCTTTATATGAGGCGCATAATGATACCACAAAAAACTATGCATGTATATATATTTATATTTATATTGACAAGCAAACACAAAATTTCGCTGCAATTTAATTACAGTATAGCCTCATAAAATGTGACTTGGCGAATGTAAGGCAAAAAAATGTAAGGCTCGTGTGCTATTATAGAAAGCAATTAAAAGGGTTTTTCTAACGAAATACATATCATACGGGTCGTATTGTATTTTTCTTTTCTTAAATTTTCTATGTCATAAGAGTGAGTTTTCTTTCAATCCATGATGTAAGTCATCTTTTGTAACTGTTTGAGCAAAATATTATATTGCTATAAGTATAAGCGATATAGCTCTACAAATTATCTTTCAAATGAGGTATATATTTTATATATCGAGATAATTGTTTGCCACCACGTTTTTAACGTTTTGTCAACAGCCTGTTGTTTATTATATAGAAGCTCCTTAAAGTATAGCCCTAACTACACAATTTTTTCGTAATTCAGATTAAAGAATTAATATTTTTTTTCTATTTAATGAATATCTATCAATTTTAATATATGTATATCTGTAGTGCTGGTTGTGGTAATTTTTAAACTTTTTGATTTACAGATTAATTTGTATTATAGACTCTAAAATTAGTTTCAATAAAATATTAAATTAAAGTCAGGCAAAACTTTTAAATAATTTCATAGATTTTCTATTTTGCAAAAAGGAAAAAAAAATGTTTGTGACTTGATAAGTCAAAATAAAATGAGCTGGACCTTGCGGTTTCTGATTTTGCTAATATTTTTTTTTTTTTTGTGAGTTGATGAATTATAAATCTTTTCACGAAGTGCCAAACCACTGAGCTACAGATTTTCAAAATTTATGTAATTTTTTAAATATTTTATTTCGCTGCTATAAAAATAATTGTTTGTACATAAAATGTTAGGAATTGTTGAACTTTCAAAATTTTTTTT
This sequence comes from Tricholauxania praeusta, assembly GCA_949775025.1. Lineage (NCBI taxonomy): Eukaryota > Metazoa > Arthropoda > Insecta > Diptera > Lauxaniidae > Tricholauxania > Tricholauxania praeusta. Next base: position 20,639,830 of record OX459028.1, read on the forward strand.
TTTAAATTTTTTTTACCTATGGGATAGATGATATTTTGAAATAAACTTAAAAATTAATCAAAACTCATTTCGGTTTCATTTTTGGATCTTGCACCAATATTTTAAATGTTAGAATGATCATATCTCAATATATTTTTTTTTTTGAGTATTAGCAAAATTTACAGAATGTAGTTTTTTAATAATTTGAAAAAAATAAACATTGCAATTACATTTTGATTTTGTTACCTTTGTTTTGCGCATATTTAATTATAATAATTATATTAATAATAAAAACAAATTGAAATTCCCGAAATTTGAGTTTCGGCCAATTTTTAAGTTAAGCTGAAAAATTTACTTATACAGTAAATTAAAAATTGAAAAATGGACGTGTAAGGACCAAATAATTTCCAGAATTTTATGTTATGACAACTTTTTTTTTTTTGGTAGAGCTGATATAACAGAAATAATTTTTGGTTTTCAAAATGAGCTCTTTTATATTTAACTAAGTAATTTTGATAGATTATAATGGTAACTAACTTCAAAAATTACCAAAATCGGAGACCTCATTAAATTAAAATGTAAAGATAAAATATTAAATAAAACTTTATTTTGTAGATTTGAGAACAATATAACTTAGAAATAAATAAAGCATTTTGTTACTTACATTCTTAATATATAGATACATATTGACAGTATACATTTTTTTAAAAACCAAATTACATATTCTTATCAAGTTTCTGCTTAGTAATTAAAAGAATTGAGTCTTTCAAATTATATAACAAAATTAACTTTTATGAAAGTCCACTCTCCGAAGTCCGATTACTCAGTGTTAAGTAAAATTTCCAAAACTATAACTCAAATTGGCAGATAGTAAATTTTCATTTCAAACTTTTTCGATTTCTTAGATAAGGTGTCAGTTTATGTTTAACGGAATATTAAGAAAACGACCCGTACAAATTTAGCTTTACATAATTTATTCGTTATTACATAAGTTTAATAATTTAACAAATTCAATCCTTAGTAACTAATTCAAAAGTATTTTATATATAATATATTATTTTAAATATATGTAGATGAATTATATTTTCCCTTTTTTATTTTTGGTTGCTTGCACATGTGTCCATTGTTTACTAATTTTTTACATTTTATATAAATTTCTATAGTAATTGTATTTTACAGATAAACAAATATTATAGAATGTTTTTACATGAACAATAAATAGATTCAAAACTTTTCTTTTACCAACGGAAATTATTGTTTCAATACGAGCAAAAAAACAAACGTTTCTAAAAGTTGAGAAATATTAAAAAGAGAGAATCTTGCTTTGTTCCAAAAAGAATTTTTTTTCAAAAAAGTCGGCCTTTTCACAAACGATCGCGGCCAGAAACTACAAAAAAAAAAATCAATTGAGAAAAGTTGCATTTAAAAATTTTTACTGTAAATTTCAGGATTTTCCAAAAACTAATAGACTTTTACCTAAACTAAGACTCAGACCGACGGAGTCTGAAAAATAAGAGAAAAGACGATTTTTGCATCATATGTATATGTTTTTTTTTAACGAAGAAAACTCAATGAATCATCTTATGTTCTCATAAAGGCCCTTTTGTAAAAAAATACTGGTTTCTTGCGTGTAACTTTCTTTTTTTCACAGAATGCATGCATAAATTTGGTAAAGGAAGAAAGATTAAGTTCTTAGAAATATTTATTTATTGAATGAATATTACGCCTCAAAAATTGATTTTTTTTTGGAATTTTTGCAATCATTTTTTGTTCAAACCACTACATAAGATGAATTTCTCATTAACGAAATTCAGAAATGCTGAGCCTAGCCGACTTTTCTTGTTGTATATTAAGTGAGATCTTTTGGGGCCTGAACTTTCTGAAGAACTTGTCCTAAAGAACTAAAAATTTCTTATGAAAGCTTTAAGTTTTTTGCATATCATCATGATTGTCCATACTTTAAACCAATTTCAATGTTATGTCACAAAACTCCTTAGATTTTAGTTTTTATGTCTTGAGAAAATGATAGTACGCCGCCTTTATTGTTGCAAACGATGTTGTTGCTGCTGCTGATGTAGCAACAAGCTATCAGCAATATGTTGAGATAGTACTGTCAGTGGCATTTGTTGCTGCTGTTGTAGAAATTGCTGTTGTTGGTAATGTGTTGTATGTTGCTGACTGTTAGTATTATTGTAATAATAAGCATGTGAATACTGTTGTTGGTGCGTTTGTTGTTGTTGCTCATATAAATCTGAAATTTAAAAGAAATTTGAAATAGTAAAAACTGCCAGCATTTAAATTTGCAATATTATGATACTTAATAATTGTATTATGGTATATTTACAAGACATATATTTATCCTTGCGTTGATGATGCGAAGCGTTGCTGAGAGTGTTAATAAATGAGAATGAAATTGTTACTGATAAATGCAATTGAAAGCAAATAAATGAAATTCCAAACTTATTAAATAGTGCAAAAATATACATAAAAAAAAAACATAAAATAAGAGAATGCGAGGATTGTTTTAACAGGGATTAGTTTCAAATAACCCAGACACTTAATTTTTTGTTTCATTAGTTATCTATCTCACTCGCTAGTTGAGTCAGTGCCGAAAAACTAAGCAAAATAATAAATTAAATCTAAATATGCCATCCAAAATAATATTTAAATACCAAACTAAGCCCATTATTTTATTTACTTAAAAAATCTTTTCATAATCCATTTTTAATAACTTTAGAAAAAATTAAATTTTCTTGATGTATCGCTTCTTCATTTTACTCAAGCACACTTTCTCTATATCTTCCTGAAAAAATTCTAAACAAGAAACTTTAAAAAGTGTAAGTCAAAATATTATACGGGCTTACTCCACCTGATGCACGAAAAAAAGATTCATATAAATTTATGGGAAATGCCAACCATTCACATTCTTTGAGGTCAACAAATGACTTTGACAACATTACTTATGCAAAATGCAGAAAAAGAAAGACCAAAGTATAGATGAGTTAAAAAGCAGCGAAGTACATGTGCAACATCCTGGCAAAAATAGCGTAGGCGATTTAAATTTTGTAAAAAATTAATGTCAAGATGCTGTCTGTCGTATTAGCATCTAAACAGGTATAGAGTTGCACATGTGCCATACGCGATTGTGTGGGTAAATTTACTGTAAGCATAGGTTCAGGATCATCCCAGCAGGCAAATGAGCAAGGCCTTACTCGGAGAAGGCCTGCTAGCACTGCTGCGATTATATAAGGACTTATGGATAGAAATAAAGAGAGGTGAGCAGGCTAGTCTTCTGTTGTTTCATGTTATGTTAAGGAGGTAGAGTTTTGTGTATTCTTTGTCAAATTGTAAAGTCATTAAAAAAATATCAACGCAAGTGAGATGGCGCGGATAAAAAATAAAAAACAATTAATATTTAGAGTCTTTAAATTTATTAAAATTAAATTTTTGTCAAGTACTTCTGAGAGTCCTTCTACGGTAAGCGGTCTTAGAAAGCCTGCTTAGGAAGGCCTGTTTTCTGCGGCCATTTCATATAAAAAAGAAAGTACGTTTGAAAGGAGGGTGGAAGGCCTTATACTTACCAAGGAAGACCTTCTAGAAGCACTGTTAGCTCCTGTCCTTGCCTACTGGGATATTACGAAAGCATAATACAGCATTTTATTGTAAGCACACATTTGAAGTAAGGAATTTATTATGTCAGCATGAAATTCATCAATTACTTGGTAGCCTAAAATTTTTAAAACCGATGTAGGTGTTGAAAACTTGAGATGCTGCTGCCAAAATGTCTACTAAGTTCAAAACTCGTAGTTAAGTTGACATTTTTTTTTCTTTTTTTATAAACCTGCATTCCAAACTAAAAGTTACCTGATTGATCGCAGCCAGTATCTTGAATCGAGTAATCGCTATAAATTATCAAAACACATACATACACATTGAGAAAGAGTTATTTCATTAGGGTGCATTCTTTTTCTGTTCTGTGCCGCAAACTGACTAATCGAACTGACTTGACTGTTTTCTTTTATTTTTTTTTATTGGGTGCTCCTTACGAAATGGAACGTATCAATTTTCAAACAAATTTCAACTTTATTTCTTTTTTTTTGTTGTTTCTTTCGATATAGTAAATTTATTTTAAAATAAAAAAAAAAACAAAATTAAAATTCAACCTTTTTTATGAGATGCAGATTTTGAAGATCTTTCACAGAGATAAGAGATTTCCGGTCATCAATGGTTTGAGATTCAAAAGGAAATCAAGAGCGCCGTATATTTTTCGTGGTATAAAGACGCAGCGGCATAAGGAACGTTGCTATAGATTCCTGAATTTATAATCAAAACACAAAGATTTTTTTCTTAGGCTGTTCATTTGACAAAAGACATTATAATACACTTAGCGAAAAGTAGATACTAAGCTGCGAAAATGTGTTCATTTAATTTTCGGTTTAAAGGGAGTTATGTTCACATTTATATGGTGCGTGGCATTATTATATTTTTTTGGTGTTCAATAAGGTATATTTTTTAGAAAGATTTTTTATATCCAGCTTTCAGTAAATTTCAGCACTTCCTATCCGTTAAGCTGTGACTCGTGAAATGTTTCTTAGTCACAAAAGTATTTTTTCTTAATAGTCTAAGAGCTAGCAGCCACTTTGAGGAACCTACTAGATACAAAGCTAAGATTTTGTGTATTCTTGATTTAGGACTAGTAATATATGAAAATCAAAGTCTGGCTGTCTTGACGCCGTTGCAAAGGTACACCCTAACTGTTTCAAAATGCAAAATGTTGCTCAAAAAAAACCTTCTCTTACAAGGCTGGCGTTCAAATCTTCAGTTTATTTATTCAAATGTCTTAGTTTATTTATTTTTGAGTATTATGAAAAAAGTCTGGCATGTTTTTCGCTGTTGCAAGTACCTGCCAGACGAGCCTAAAGGGGGGGGGGTTAAAGTGCAGATGATGGAACTCTAGGTCCGAGGAGGATGGGATGATGTGGAGAAGTGGGGCTCTAAAATGAGATAATAAAAGTGTAATCAGAAGTTGGGTGACATACCTGGTCTCTGAGATATAGCCATCGTAAGTCAAGATATAGCTTTTTAAAAAATCATTATACGCTGGGTACGCCTCCAAAATATTGATATCATATGAAAGATAATTTAATAAGCTATAATATTTGCTCAAACATTATATAACAACTTTTCTGAAATTTGAGCGATTTTTTTTTTTGAAAAACCGTTATTTTTTCAAAAAAATGTGTAATTGACCTATAATTTTATTAACATGTTGGGAAAGTACAATTTATCACCTTTAAAATAATATAACATTTATGTGAATTTTTTCTTATAGTAACCCTTTTTAGCCGGAAAATAAAAAAAAGCACTTTAATAGTTTTGCTAAAATCGAGAATATCATTACAACTTAATGTAGTTTTTATATTTATCTCATTACTTCCAGAATTGTAGACTTGTTAAAAGAATTATTGAAAATTTTTTTCTTCATTGTCTTTTGAGATTTTAAGAAAAAAATAATAGATGAATGTAGGTACTGAAAAATTCCTTGAACAATTTTTGGCAAAACATTTTTTTTTTTTTCAGTGTAAATTATTTTTTTTCAAACTATAGTCTTAAAGTGCTTCATCTGTAAGTTTACAAGTTTGCGAAAAAAATAAAAAATTTAAGTGCTTGGTGACAAGCTACACTGGGTTAAAATAAATTTTTTTTTTCGGACAAAATTTTTATTTTTTTTTAGCAAAATTATTAATTTGCTGAACTCCTTCCTCTATTCACGAAACTGCAATAAGGGTGAAAAATATCAAAACTGAGCAGAGGCCATTACAAGCCCAAAATTTGACTGGCTAGGAGGTATTATTTGATTACTTCTTCCAAAACGATGGAGGTTTGACTGTAGTTGCATGAAAAGCTAACTACCACTTCCATCAGTCTTTCAAAGCCCAGCGATATACCATAAATATTAAACAGAACTCCGATTTACTTCGCTTCAAGTTTAATTGACACTATCAGACTTTGCATCACGCGCGCCTATCAAAATGTTATTCATTAATTTTAAAATTAGATACACAGATTGGGGTGCATACGGTCTTTAAAATGCACCATTACCAAATCTACAATTCATTGTCATTGGCATAAAGTTGAACTTGGAATTGACCAAACCAATGGCAGTCTCCACCGCCAACAGCATCGTCGTCATCCTCATCATCATCATCGTCGTCGTCGTTGCGTTCCTGCCGCATGCATAAATTAATTAATTTGAACGGAATATGTCGACCTTTTGTCTGGTGAATCCCACATGTGCACTTATGGGCCCGTGCCTATATTTGCTAAGAAATGTGTATGCATGTGTGTCGGTGTATCTGTGCCTGTTTGCATTTTAGTGAATAAACTCGTAAATTTTAAGTTTCTCGCCTTTGTTCTTCTAAAGAACAGTACACATGTGAGTAGAATGAAAGGAGATGGTGTGCGACTACCTCCACTCCGACTCTGTGTGAGTCATTTGCATTTAGAGTTTTTTCTTCTTTTTGCTTGCTGATTATGAAAGATGCTGCGTTGCTGATAAATGATTCCTTAACTTAATGTTGGCTTTAAACTTTAAAGGAGGGATGCTTACGGCATTAACTTGAAGACTTTACGTTACTTTGCGCCTGCTGTGAGCCAAAAAGTTTTGGCTTTAATTAGCAGACGAAACTTCATGCTCTAAAGTCATATTAGGCTTAAGATAATTAAGAGACATTTTTCTGCATTCTACAAACTTAAAAGGAAACAATTAAATATATAATAAAATAAATGTTTCTTATCTTCTGAAATAAGTCTTTAAAAAGCCTTAAGATAAAACCAAAAAACACTGCTGCCCTCTTGAATTTCAATTAATGGAGAAATTTCGAGCTTGACGAGAAAAAATTGCACATGTGCACTTATGGGCCCATTGATTAGGTTGGGTTACGCAGGTGTGGCTCCATTAATTGACTGAACTTACTAAGACCCCAAAGCGATCTATTGTGATAATACTGCAAAAATATTTAGTTCTGCGAATAGAACCATCCAAAGCTACCTATAATAAGCTGATTATTATGAAATAGCACGCACCTAGGCGCGTTAAAATTTTACGAAAAAACTGATTTACTAAAACATAGAAAAAGTCTGTTGTAGGTGACAAGATATAGTGGTTTAGGTATTTTAGTTGTATGAGAGATGTAACCCACAATTAAAAAAAAGAAAAAAACACTTCGGGTGTATTTTGTCCGCATTTTCAGCCACACGAAAAATGTGGGCGTGGTTTGACAACAGTGGGTTACATCTCCCATACAACTTAAATACTTAAACCACTATATCTTCCCACCTCGCATTATGGTAACTTATAAAATATTTACGATACTTATTGATATCGAGTCCTAAACTGCCGTCGTTTAGTTTCCAAAAATGCATACGTCCTTCAACTTCAACCGTACAATCACTCAGTGAAACTTTCAATTCGAACTACTTCTCCATTTAGTCATGTCCAACTCAGATCTCATACTGATTACCTTCTTCGTCTTCAACTTCTGCCTACCACCCACCCTGCTGACACATTACGTTAAGTGGTTGCAACTGATACCCAGGGGAACGTAACGCAGTCTAACCTCAGCAACGACGACGACGCCAGCTTTTAGCCCGTAAAGCTTAATGGATTCTGATTGAGATTTAATTATTTCATTTAATTTTCTAGATGATTTCATTTTATTTAACACAGCGGCATATGAAGGGATGAAGGTCGAATGAAGTGCGCTGCTCTGCTATGCAAACGTGGCACAATAAGAAAGCGCCAGAAAAAAGGGTGCATTGCAATAGCGAACTTAAAGCGGCTACTCACTGTCAGCGAGACGTACTGACAGATAGGCAAACAGACATTGGCGGTGATGCGTAAGGGCAAATGGGCGTTTTGGGGGGAAAGAGGCGTAGCGAAAGGCTCTTAAATCAAACGTCCGTTGAGCACTTAATGAAGTGAGTAATTTCTCGAGCAATTATATCTGGTGGATAAACTTAATTGATTGCGCGGTATAATAGAGACAGTACAGTGAACAGTTGTTGGGGTACTTAAGGGCATGGTGGCATGGTATAAGCCTTGGCTCAACTCGAAGACAATTGTTTGGTACAGTAAAACTACTGGAGCATAAGATTGGTAACGAAAATTAAGTAAATGGAAATAATTAGTTGACAAAATAAACGAACAGAATCCATGGTACATACTCACCATTTTAGGTAGAGACGTTTTTAACTCTTTACTTGATATTTTCGATAATCACGCGCGGCATTGATTTCTTGTTAACAAATTTGAATCTTCGATATTTGATGTGGTTTTGCCATCTGGTGAATCCACAGTATTTAGAGCACTGTAATTGTACTTATATTTTGGTTCACTTGTATCATGTTTCATTGCAAATGTTGCCACAAAGGTCGTAGGTTGTTGCACCGTTCTAGGCACATCAGTTGTCGGTTTTTGTGACTGACACTCTCCGACACAGGTAGTTGTATGTGGTGAAGGCATATCAGTTGCTTGTGTTTTCGATGACTCTGCATTTACCAAACGCCAAATTTGTGGTCTTAAAATTTCTGGCCCAGGGTGTGGTCCCATCGGAAATTGCATATATCTTTCGACTGGTATTTGAATAGGTTGCTCGTTGTATGCTTGAAAATACTTAGGACTTTTGTTGTGGATATAGTCTAATTTTATTGGGAAAATAAAGTTTGATTAAAAGGCCTTGAAGTTTAGATAGCAAGCAGCTAAAAATCACTTTCTAAATAAAGAAATGTATCAAACTCTAGAGAAAATATTTTGGCATTTAAATGAAAACGATTAATTTCTGTAGCATGTACGATGTAAAACCCAAGTCCAAGAGCAAGATTACACTGTTTCAATTTTGAGACATTTAAACATTTTATGTACTTTAGTAGAGTATAGCAACACCTCATAGCCAGTTAACACTTAAAGTCATTATAGCCAAGTTGATCCGCGTAACAATATTTGAATAATATTGATTAAAATTGGAATTATCCACCCAATTCGAAACTCAAAAAGCAAAGTAAACTCTTTAAAGTTACCCTTCAACAACAGCCATCAGTCTCCATACTTCCATTTCAGCCAGCGCACGTTTATTATGACTGATTATTATGAGTTGTCAAAAAGGCATGAGACTGTAAAATGGTCGCGTTCTACCGCAGCACAACACATGAGCGCCATGCACGAATTACCAAAAAAATATTTTGCCAATGCGGCATCATCATCAGCATCAGCATCATCATATGCTGACTTTACTATATATGCAAATATCGGAATAGACACCAACATACTCGCATGGTATATTTGCATGCCACTTTGGGGTGCCATGCTTCGCTAAACATCACGTGACGTCGTCGTCGTCGTACATAAACAATAACAAACACAATGTCATCACTGCGCTTCACTCAAACACAGGTCCTTTCTCCCTCCCCCTCCTAAACTCCACAAAAACAAAGGACGAAGTGTTGAGGCAGGAATGCGCATACCAAAGGAAAATAAACACATAAAGAGACAAACAGACAGACGCATGGCGCAGTCCTTATATGAAGTAACAATATAATTCATCATTCACATTATCCTTATTATCAACGGCATCATCATCAATGAAATCGTCATCATCACCACCAGGCAGAGCAGTCCTGCCGCCCCACAGTGGTGGCATTATCTTTATTGTGTTTACTTTATAGTCTCAACATGCTTTCGCGTTTGTGACTTTGTTTTGACGGGCAACACCGGCATTTTCATTAGCTTCTTAAGTGTTACAAATGGTATGGCGAGGAAAAAAGTATCACTTGCAGCAAAGTATTGCAAGGGATGTTGCCTTTTGTTGCTACGTATAGAGTAAAGGCATCGGGTAGTTTTTTCATATATTCGATTACTTGGACTTTAATTTTGGAAATTTGTTTGTAATTGAATTGCTTTTGTTTGCTCTGTTATTTGATATTCCTAACTTTAATAACATAGTTTGGTGAATACAGAACTAAGGGTACTAAAATAAATGAAGGTCAACAAATCAAAATATAGAAGCTATCAAGTGGTTAGCATTTTTATTGTGATCAATGCTAACAGCTTTGCTTAGTGCACTCTGAACCATGGATGCACGTGATTTGTCTTTTATTTAAACATTATTACTTTGCAATTTGAGGGTTATGTTTGGAAGAACTAAGTGTTCCAAAAAACAAGAAAAAAGTTGCAAAAAAAAACGAAAAAATAAACGAAATTGGCTCAAATTCGAAGAGCATAGTTGCATATTGGAAGATAAGAACAACCGGTCTAAAAAATTATTTGATTAGATAGAATAATTGATAAGTTTCACAATGAGTGAGAATGCGTATTTCTTTTGGAGTAGAAATAATGTTGACTAAGCAAAAGCTTATGAGATGTCCTTTCCAAGGGATTTGAATATAAAATAACGGCATAATTAGCAAGATTCATAAAAATTTAAATATTTTAAACCCGTTTTAAGGTAAAGTAAAGTTTCCAGAAAACTTCAACTGTTGCAATGAGTTTTTGCTTTTGTTGGTTCATAAACCAACCACCACCACCACCAGCCTAAATATTTGCTGTAATCGCTTTTTTGGAAGCAATTGAAGTTTCAGCTCCTTAAATCAGCTATATTATGTCAAATATTGGACGTAAATTTTGTCATAAGTTGATGCTCAAGTAGAACATATAATGCTATTCTGAAAGTAGTTAACTAATTTTCAATATGCAGCTGGAAATGGACCATCAAAAACTGCTAGAAGAAAATGAATGATGAAGATATTTTTTCTTATATTGTTGTACAGAGCTTATTGTTCAGTACCTTTAGTGCAGAAAACCACAAAAAAATTACAAGCACAAAATGCAATTCATAATAATGCATTAAGAGTTACTGGTCGTCTACAAATTGTGCGAGGTACTATGAAACAAGACCAGTAAAAGAAAATCTTAGAAAAGCGACACTTGCCTCAGCTCTGTAAATGGTGTGGTGATGGAGAGGAACCAATTTTTATGCACTATATTGCTCCTTACCATAGAGCAAGACAGTCTGGAAGTTTTTAGATGATACAAACATCACTGTGAAAGACTGGTCTGGCGATTTATCGCACCTGAGCCCAATATGGGAGCTCATGAAACGCGAGATCAGTAAAACGGCAATAACAACAAACCAGTATACAATAGTGAAGCTGATTGACATCGGGTATCGTAGTCCACATATTCAGAAAGTGGTAAAAAATTGCGCAGATTGCATACCATAGAAAATATCAGCTCTCATCGCAGCAAAAGGACGAAACACAAAATATCGATTTTTCATAAACAATAGACTATTTTTTGAATTTGTTTCTTTTCTAAAATAATTAAATGCTTTAGATCAAATAAATATGTCTCATTTTGTACGTTATGATTCCATAATTGATAATAAAATGATTGAATACCAATTACATGGCCATATTAAAATTATAGCAATATAAATGTTGTTATATGGAAATTTCCGCAATGGGTCTAATAATATGGCACACCACTGTAAATACTCAATATGTCTCTTGCAGATAGCTTGGAGATCGATAAAAATATGTACATTGAAATTCATTTAAATAAAATCTCTCAAAATTTGGAAGTTTGTGGGGCTTAAACTTCTTACTGTCAGAGCTGTGAAGTAATGAATACTTTCCGTTTCTAAGAAATTGGAATTTGGTATTAACTTTTTCAGCCCCATGGCAAAGGAAAAGTTTCTTTTACCGATTCCACCATAGAGATCAAAACTGGGAATTGAAAAATTTTAAGCACATTCCAAGGAATTGGATATCAAAGTTTTTTTTTAGGTTCCAAGGCAAAAAGAATAATAACGCTGCCGATTCCATTACAGGAATCAAAGTTTGGAGTTCAAAGTTATTAAATTAATTCCAAGTACTTAACCCGATATTTAATTCTTTAAGAAATTAAAAACCCAACTTCAAGTATTTGCACCTATCGATGCGGAATTGTCGAAAAACATTTCTAGATTTCCCATGTGACAGTTTTGAATTGATCGATGAAAAAGGTGTAAAATTAATTTTAAACAACATCAAAGGCATCCAGATCATCGGTACAGCCTGTTTTGATACAACTTTTTGAAAATTTCTTTGCATGTCTTTCAAATGTTATCTAAAGTCCATTTTTGACGTTTTTGCTTTACATAGTGCAAACAATTTATTTTTTCAAAAAATTGTCTGAATTCAGACTTTTTAAATGACTGGTACCGTCACTGGTATTATTCAGAATCCATTTTCAACCTTTCTGCATCGATTGCTATAAAAATTGTTTAAGAAAAATGGCAAAATGATATTGATTTTTCAATTCCCTTTTATAATAACCAAAAATATAATTCAAAACTTTCAATACCAAACTTGGATTGCTTTAATGGAATCGACAAAGAAATAATTCTTTTTGCCATGCAATTAAAAATATCGATTTCGAATTCCATTGCCATAAGATTGTAATTTCAGAGCAATTTGATTCCCTACCCTGCTCTTTTAATAATGCAGCAATTTTGCTTTTAAGAACATTCTGCAACTTACCGAGCATAGTTGAACCCTCTCACTAAACTTTCTAAATTAATTCCTGAAACTAACAGACAACTTTCATGAGAATAAATAGATATTCTTTACTTGAAATTGTCCTAAGAAACAATAAGTTCCCCTGTCAGTTTCCAAGCACTTGTTGTGACACAAATTTACAGCAACCTTTAAGTTCTGAAAATGTTGCCATGCTGCTATTTTCGTTCAAAACGTTTCGGTGACAAAAAAATATAAAACTTTCAAGAGTCCTTTTAAATAATTAATGTCAATTACGTTGAAAGTTAACTTTTGCTCATCAGCACAGCCACTAGTGTTTCGGAAGAAAAGCACAAAAACTGGCAATTTCTATTATCACTTAAAGCGAATATCTTACTCCTCCCCTGACTTTCCTTCTTCACGCTCACTGCACAAAGTGTCAACTTGACAAAACTAGAGACAATGGCTGTCATAAATATTTTATAACATCAATTACAAAGCACTTAACTTTCATGAATTTAATACGAAAATTCCTGGCAGTGATTACATTTATTTTCGGCTAAAATTCATTTCAAGTCATTCATCTTGTTGCTGTTGCCGCTATTGCCTCTTGTTGGAAGAAGTTTGCTTGTTGTTTTTGTTTTTGATTTCGTATTGTTTTAATATACCCCATATGCCATGATGTTTTCTACTCACATGCGACCTTCAGTCGATAACACTCCATACATCAGTCAGCAGCACTTGGATTGAAATGTAGATTCCAACACCCAAAAACAACCCTCATCGATAGCAACAAGCAAAATATTGCCAATATTGCTATCGTACGTATGATGATTTACTTCCCTTAAGGAAAACACAAAAATAAAATCAAAATCGAATCAACGGCACAACTGCAAAACGGAAAACAACAAAAAGAAAAAAACTTCAACAAAATAAAACAAAAAAAAGTGGGTATCGCGTGCCTCATATCAGCGCTTTATGTAGCCACCCCTGATTTTGATATTCATACTCCAAACAGTTTATGGTACAAGAGATTAGAATGGTCTAGTCGTTGTTCATCCGTTTGGTCTGTGTTGATACACTTGTTTGCGTGGCATTGAAACCCAAAGGGACCAAAATCGTTTTGTCTTCAGCTCTTGGCAGCTGCTTGAAAGTTTTTCTTTCTCGTCTATCGCTTGGCATCATCAAAATCATATCATTCTCTTATTGACAGCTCTTTCTGGTAATACGTTTGCAATACGACAGATATGGGGCAAAATAGATTTATAATAGCACAATGATTTAGTGCAGAGCTCGAAAGTGGTCTTCATAAAATTTGCGAATTTATGAGCGAAAAAATTTACTGGTGGCTAAGGCAGAATATCTTCATTGCAGTGATGTGGCGAAGAGATATGCTTACCTTCACGATCACGTATCGTTGGTGTTTCATTTAAGAGTTTGCCAACATATGTGTCTATGGATTAGATGTTACTACACTTCTTCAATATTTTTTGGCTTCTATGTTGCAAAGTTACTTTTCCACCAATCTGTCCGTTTTCGGCGGATATTCTCAGGCATTCCTTATTAACCGTTTGTGCTTCTGGAACTCAGAGTATATTATGTCCAGTCCGCATTATAATTTTCAGGCATCTCTGAGGTGTCTCAATATAAATTGAATCAAAACTTTATTTAAATCAGTAGTGGGCATGGAAATCTAACAAAATTGCTAAACAACAACATCAAGTAACAACAAACAAAATTTTAAAGTTTTTTTTTGTCATTTCCAAATTCGCCAGAAGCACAAAAAAACCAAATTGCACTACAAACAAAAACAATTGCTACATTCGTCAAGACACAATGTGGCTCCATCGCTTACGCCTTTGTGTTTTGTTTTTGTTTTCATTTGAATTCAAGTCAACGCTGTGCCTCAATAGCATTGAAATTCTTCGAATTTTTTTCGCTTGCTTGAGCGTCGAATAACGGTGCGGGCAATGAGGGCGGATAGGGACACTACGTGCCCACCACTGATCTAAATAATCGCAGTTGATGATCTGGCTCCCTTAGTCAGCTTACAACGACATGCTTGGTACGAAATCCATGAGTTGTTCTACTACAAATCTGACAATTTTTGGCGAATATTCTCACGCATTTTGCCCTTCATATTATATCAGTGCATATATGTCCAGTCTGCACAAAAATTTTCAGACTAAGCTCCCATACACATATGATGAGCATTCATATAAATTGGATCAAAACAAAATTTGAATAAGCGCAAAATATAATCCAACTGCTTTAGTCAGCTCCGGTGGACATGCTTGCATTAATCGATAGCATATTTTCGTAAATAAAATTCAGACAAAATAATGACGATGAAATAATGATTTTTTTACTGTGTTTTACATCAATGCAGGGGATAAAATCAAATATAAATTTTGTGGATGATTAGCAAAATGAGGGGCAAAATTTCATTCGATAACTTCAAAAATTTGGTATGTTGCAGAGCTTTAACTTAAAGAGAAACTATGAAAGTCAAAATTTTTAGGAACACCCTTTGAATTCTAACGTTGCTATTCTTATGTCTTTTTTAATTCCAAGCAGGTGCTTCTTGCTCCAGTTTATTTCACACATCCTGAAGTATTTTCAAAAACAACTTACAAACTGCATCTTTGGTAAAATTTCTTAATATTACTGCATTATTTTAAATCGCTAACTAGTTCGCTAATTCACATACAAAACATTAGCCCCTTTACAAAAATAAATAGCCCTACTCCACACTTTTTGCATCATTTTGTGCCAAATTAAATTCAACCTCAATTGAGGGGTTAATTTCTATCACCAAAGCAGCATAAACAAAAACAACTCAAACCTCTGAATGCTCATTTCATTTCATTTATGAAATCATAGCCATATTCACACCAGAGGCAATGAGACGCATAGAAACTGCGAAGGGCAGAACCCGCATTCAATTTGAGTGTCGTTGAGCTCTTTATTACGTTAGTGTGAATTTTATGCGACTCATTTTCATTGTCAAGGAATCCCCTTTCGTAAATAATAAAGACGCACTGGCTGAAACGTAAAGTGCGTTTGAGATACAGTATTCGCTGGCTAAAGTGAACAGAAGATAATAATGCTACCAAAATAATCTTTCTGAACTGTGCCATATTTTTGACAACGTGGTACGCCGTTAAGGTTTCGTTTCTTTTGTTTTCCTTAAGTTCTGGGATATTATATCAATATTTCTGCAAACATCTTTAACCTAGAAACGCTTGAAAATTTAAAATGAAAGACTTATAAAAGATTTCCGAAAACTCTTTCTATGATTATTATCTAAAATTTTCAAGTAAGAAAATCAAATAAATTTTTAAATGGAATGGAATTTTTCCTTACAGACTACAGGAAACAACTTCCCTCGCACAAAAGATAACATTTTCTTTAATTTTAAACAACTATCGAATCAATACTGTTTGCAATAAAAGCTCAAGCTACTACAATAACAACGCAAAATCTGCTGTAGCGCAAAAAAGCATTAAATGGCAATGGAAATATCAACCCTTCTTGACTTTTTTCCCTTCTTCACAGCGTTGAAATTTTACTTCTAATATGACCGAAAGTCCTTTTAAAGCATCACGTTGCTGACGTTTTTTTCATTCTTCTGACTTTGCTTCGAAATGCTGTTGTTGTTGTTGTGGATTTTGTTTTTGTTGTTGGTTAACCAGTGGCATTCCCCGGTGCGTTTCGCCAGCATGCCATTGCCACTGGAAGTCATAAACATATGCAGCTCACGTTAGCTAACATAAATCTAATGCGATATACTTAACGCCCTTTTGCATGAGACGTTTGCCGTTCGTCGACAATTGTGCCGGCATGGTACGCAGCAGCGGCTTTTTTCACTTTGATGAGGTTACTGACTTTTCTCGCACTAAAATTAACTTACTGTCAGGCGGGCATTTGTCGAAGCGGAAACCAATGCATTTTGTTGGCCAAATATAAGGGTTGCACGCTTGAACGCGTTAGTAGCAAAATAAAGAGGAAATCTCTTGGGAATGACGATGAAGTGACGACATTTATAAGATCAATGGAAACGTGTGAGGAGAGAGGCTTTCAATTTGGGCTGAAAAAATTTGATGAATGAAAGTACAATAGGAAAAAAAAAATATGTTACTACTATGGTTTAAGTAGCTTAGTTACTGTAAGATAGATCCTTTTTACTCGAATTGAATACTTTAAAATCTAAAAGTGTTACATAATTTCAACTCGCAAGCCACATTGCTAATTTGCATGATCACTTATTCAAATGAGGGCTCTCATTTTTCTAAAATCTTTTCAGCCGGAGCATTGTAAAATTTGTAAATTTTTTTTCTCGAAAGACCTAATGTATACTAACCGATTTAACCATGCAAACTTTTAAGGAATATAAGAAAGGAGTTGAAATTGCGTGGAGCTACCAGCCCTTCTACGATCGTTGCTCTAGAGCAGTGGTGGGCATGGAAATCTAACAAAAGGGCTAAGCAACAACATCAAGCACCAACAAACAAAATTTTAAAGTTTTTTTGCTGTCATTTTCAAATTCGCCAACAGCACAAAAAAAAAAACCAAATTGCACTACAAACCAAAACAATTGCTACATTCGTCAAGACACAATGCCGCACCATCGCTTATGCCTTTGTGTTTTGTTTTTGTTTTAATTTGAATTCAAGTCAACGCTGTACCTCGATAGCGTTGAAATTCTGCAAATTCGCTTGCTTGTGCGTCAAATAACGGTACGGGCAATGAGGGCGGTTAGGGACACTACGTGCCCACTACTGCTCTAGAACTTAGACCATTTTCATTAATAAAAATTGAGGGAAAACCCGTAAAAATGTTCTTGTAAATGGTGTAGTCAAAAAATAAACGAAAGTTTGCTGCGGAAAACTTACCCGGACATCGAAATCCTTCTAAAGAAGATATGGCATCTTATCGTTTTTATTAAACAAAGTACCATGAAAACCTCACAAATGTTTTTTAGAACGGGTTGAGAAACATTACAAAAACAAAATTTGATTGCCCAAATAAATTGAGGTTAAAAATTTCCAAAAAATTTGAAGGAACTTTTCTAACAAATCGCCCAAAATGAACTATCCCTTGTGGAACTGCGATTTTATATATAATTATAAGAATTATACTTTAGCTGATTAAATGTCTTTACTCCTAAAAATAAAAATCATAGTATCATGTTGCACTATCCTTACCCTGCTCCTTTTGGTACAAGGTTCTTCCACATTGCTTTCAGAGGCTTAAAGACTGAAAGCTTTGACGTCTGGTGAAATTGTTTCCAATGAGTATTTGGATCGAGTTTAGAAAGCGATTGATAATCTTTGACTTCATCCGTAATACTTATAACTAAGATTTAAAAAGTCTGAGATGTGTTTACATAGGCAGCTACTAGGGGATATTTCTAATAGCATTTTCAAAACGATAGCATCATTGCAGGAATCTTAGCTAAAAACCACATTTGCCTCATAAATAACATGACGCACATGCACAAGTGCCCAAGAGCTATAAAATTCGAAACCAACATTCGTTATGAGCTGCTAAAATTTATGAAACCCAAAAGCAACTCCATTCAGCAACACAGTGGGGAAAAGTTAATGAATAAAACTGAAAAGTAAATGTGAGCCACAAAATAATTTTAATGAGAACAATAGAGGCTATGGAACAATGCACCACAAAGAAAGCCTTGAACAATTTCGGGTGACACCAACTCCAAGTAAACTAAGAGCGCTACCAAACTACCGCCACCAAAACTAAAATTTCTGTACAAAAACTTATGCCAGCCACACAACTGTTTTACCTTTCGTTGGTTGGTCTGCTAGGCCAACTTGTGTTGTGTTACCAAGACCAAGTCCAACACCACCACCACCACCACCATCACCTACGCCTACGACGACACCTGTTCCAATGCCAGTCGTTGTTGTTGGCGTTGTCGTCGTCGTTGCTATGCTGGCGCCATTATTTCGTTGATGACTTAAGGCATTTGGTGTTTGAACTTTCTCTCCACGTTCCTTTACCCTATCGCTGAGCTCATCCTCTGAAGCAATTGCATCATCATCGTCATCTGTACGATTCTTTGGTTCCCATGTCACTTTGTTTTCCTTTTTAAGACGCCTACGCGCATTGGCAAACCATGTGGATACTTGCGTTAAGGTCATCTTGGTGATTATTGCCAGCATGATTTTCTCGCCTTTGGTTGGATAGGGATTCTTTTTGTGTTCATTGAGCCAGGCTTTCAATGTTGCCGTTGATTCGCGTGTTGCATTTTTACGTCGCGCTGCCAAATCATAGCTGGCGCCATAACTGCAAAAATGAAGAAGAAGAAGAAGTAAATTATTATTGCAGCATATGATTGAATGGTTGATATCATGAGAGGCTTGAATGCAAAATTTTTCACTGGTGAGGGTGTTTGAAATTTTGCCCTTAGGTTAATTTTCATAATATTTTAAACCAAATTGACTGTAAACAAGCGCTCTGGACTAAGTTAAAATAGCTCCTCTAAGAGTAAAATCATAAGCAAATTCTATATCCGTTCGGGCAAACTCAACACAAGAGAAAGAGCCGCTAGAACCATAGGTCGGTAATAATATTTTTAGTTGAATTTATGCTTTATTTTGTTTATTATATCTGAACAATGATTTCTCGGTGATTTGGCAGCTGGCTTTTCTTTCGAATTTGACAATAGTTGGGCCTTAAGGCTTATATAAAACCCGAAAATAATCAAAAAACATTGTATGTAATTCTTGCAATTTCATTTTTTCGATAGAAAGCAAGAACAAAAATTACAAATTTGCTCCTTTTGCTTAAAGCTAGCCCATCGCTGGATGGAGTACTTCAGAAATAGAGCTCAAAAGCAGATATAAGGATAAGATCAAAGTCGATCTAGCTAAACTTTTTAAAAGTCAAGCAAATACTTAGAGCTTGTGTCAATATATTAAAAATATATTTCGGCCAAATTTGAGGTTTTCTAATAGTCTCCAAAATTCTTCTGCAACACGCAGAAATCACTATGACAAGAATTACCTTCACACAGTTGCTAATGCTGTTGGGTACACAATAACTCTGCAAATAATTCACTCAATGAATATCGCAACATCATTCATGCAGCTCATTCGAGGGGGGTGCCACATTAGCAAAGATTTAATTTATGAATTCTAATGTGTGTGCAACACAGAGGACTTTATCCATTGAGTTGGCGCGATATTTCATAACTCTATTAAGTTGACGTGAGATTCGTTGTCGTGTATGGGTTAAATGGAGTATCATATTTATTCGCCTCTGTGTGTAGTCAGGTCATTTTGGATATGCACTACATATGAAAGAGTCGCTGCTTTATTATGTGGTTTTTTAATGAAATCTATTTTATGCACAGCAGGTGTCCTTTTCCGCCGCTCACAATCTCACTCTTTCTCTATTCTCTCTACCAATGTGATGTATTATCGTGTTCGTCGCCTGGACATTTTTATTTATACTCGCGCCAGTTTTGGAACGCGTCAAACGCCAGCGGGATACCATTTGAGCTGAATTCACATGAAGTGAATTTTTTAGCGCATTTTACTTTGTTCTTATAAGGAATTAATCCTTTTAAGTTGATTTGGTTGCAAAATTTATTATATATTTTTTTTTATTTTTTGTTTCAGATGGGCTAACTTGTATTTGTGTGGTGAGTATATTAAAATGAAATTGAAATATTTGCATAAACATAAGTAGTTACCTCTATAAAATTTGAACAATAGTAAAATGCATATAAAACTGAAATTGATTTTCCTTTAATGTTATTCATTCTTTTTACTATTGATGGAATATTGTCAATACAAGCTTTGCAGTGATGCGATGAGGTGGGTTAAAATTTAAATCTTTTCCTAAACGTTTAAAGACTGTTAAGTAATAATGAGCTAGTACTCTGTTCCCTACTTTTCGCTTTTATTTCCTCTATTAACATCTCCTTTATATTTCCATCGATGTTCAAGCATCACGCAAAATCTACTTAATCAATTTTGATTAAATTGTTTAGTTTTATTCTTTAGATGTTTGGTCTCAATCTCCAATTAAAAGTATCACTTTTAAAATTGCTTAGTAATAAATGAATTGCTCAAATAGACACAAGCATGCAAGCATAACAAGCAGTTTTATGACAAGCTTATGTTTTTTTGTGTGTGCGTTTTGTTTTTGTTTTTTCCATGGTGGAATTGTGCAAGGTGGATTCATTTGGTAAAGCAATGCGTGCTGAAATTGATGTCATTTTGAAAGATTGAGACTAAATCGATTTTAAAAATGAAACTCAATAAAATGAATGTAATCGCTGATAAAAGAAAGCATTTTTTCTTCTGACTTCACCTTCATGGTTCTCCTGAGAATTCAGGTTTATTTTAAATAAAAATCAAATCAAAGAAATACAGAAGAAAAGCAGCGCTGTACAAAAACAAAAACTTTTCAAATTTATGATATGAACTTAGGATCGAAAATTCAAATATTGGAAGCTTTAAAACAGGAAGCAGCTTATGCGTACAAAGTTTCGGGAACAACTTGTCTTCAGAGCGGAAGGTATTCTAGACGTGGTTGCTAAATGTGAGACAGTGGACGTGGTGCACGAAAAGAATATATTATATGTGCCACTTGAAATAATTGCAACTTGATCGTGCAACCTATGTGGGCAACAACCACGGAAGAAATAATCAGTTTCGTTTAGAAGATCGAAGCGAAACTTACTAATATGATGTTAGATCACTTACAAACTATTCTTCGTGATAAAAAGATGATCATATATATTGATAAGTTGTCCTCGGATGTGGGCTTTATAGTACAAAGATATCATTTCCCGTGAGAGTCTAAGGCTGGCACTTGGTTGCGATTACAGTTAGTACGCAAAAGTTTTAAGTGACTTTGGTACATTACTCTTATCTCTGTGCAAAAATTATGGAATTGAAAAATTCTTACGTTCAGGAAAAAACTCAATGATTTTACGCTTGATTCAACGCTCATGACTTGGCGCTAATGCTGGAAATGTTTAAATTGAAGAGAACGACTTTGACGACTTTATTTGTGTCAATAATAAAGTGAAGAAAAGTTATTTTTACTATTTTCAACTTCAAAATTCATGGCTTCAAATCAAATATAAATATTTAGATTTTAAATGACATTTTACTTTTCCTTGAGAGGCAAGATCATTCGTACATCTGTTGTATACTTTCGATTCCCTTGAATTTTTCATCTACATTATTTGCCAATATATCTTCAGTTTCAGTATAAGAGCAGACATATTGGTACCTAAAGTCAATTAAAAATATCGGCTCCAAACCAAAGATATCTCTAAGAAAACTTCAATTAAATAACAAACATTGACTTAAAGACGTAATGTACCGTCAAAGTGATCGCAGCAAATGACATCCAGGCGGTAATGCAAAAATCAAAGCGATATGAAAAAGTATCATGCGCGCAAAATCAACAAATTGATAAGAAAAATCTCTCAAGTGCAATTGAAGTACATAGTGAAGTGGCCGCCTGAAGTGATATAATGCGACGCTATATATCAGAGATAAAGACATTGAACTGATTGACGACATAACGTAAATAATGGTGCACATTTTTTTCATTTTGCCGCAAGGATTAATTTAATTTTCACATTCCATGCCATATGTATTCATTTCATGCAAAAGCGCCCTCTGCAATGGGGTTGTTACGACCGAAAATCACTTGAAAATGTCACACAAAACAAATAAAATAAATCAAAACTCCAATCACAGATTTGTACTCTACGCGTCAAAAGTTTTCCCAAACACCATGGGTGTTGTGCTGAAGTGCAAACGGTGTTTGTATTATGGTGGAAGAAAATACGCCCACACTCTACGAATGTGACCATTAGGGTGTTGAAAAAAAAAATTCATAAAAGTTGCAATTTGCTTAAACTACCATAATTTGAAGGCAATTAATTTGTCACTTAATAAACTGACAATATTGTAGTAAGGCCTGAGAGGTAAAAAGAAGTTATCTAAAGCATAGCAAATCGCACTAATTACCTTCAAGCTTTCACAAAATAATTTTAAATTTTCTTGGTACCACCCTAATATCTACGCATGCATGCATTGTGTGACACATAAGAAGAAAAAGAAAGAAAGAAATCACACCAATAACTTATTTAAGCTTGAGGCAAGTGACGCCAAATAAAAAATCATTTTTGGGATCGTTACAAGCTTAACGGCGCTTTTAAGTGCTCCTTGAGCGCGCACGCCATGCCGCCCAGCTCAATAGACCGACGTTAAGAAAAGGCACGACACATTATACCACCACGCACTTTTGTCTGAAGTTGCGTTTAGCTCCTTTCCGGCATGACCTTGGAGAGCACCATGTGTGTGCGTCGGCAGTTGCCATCAAAGCCTTTTATTCCTAATCGAAGGGGTGTCTGTTCGCCAACGTTGAACTGTGGAACCCCTAATGGCAGCGCCACTACCGCAGCAACTCTGACTGATGAATTATTGTGACAGCTCGCAGAAAACCTATTAAATATAAGGGAATCGTAGATGGCGTTACCTAAATTTGTCAAAACGTCTATTTTATTGTGAGTGTTAGCTGTGAATTTCAAAGTGGGTGGGGGAGTGAAAACGAAATGAAAATAAATAAGGAAACGAAAAGAGACTGCAGTAGGAAATCAAATTTTTGTTTACTGGGATAAACGGGTGAAACTTTGATTGATATCAAAGTGTCACGCAGTCGCGCATGTTTTTCACATTTTTGGCCGCATTTGTGTGCCACTGCAGCACCGTCATTAAGCGTCGAAAATTGCAAAATGAAAAATTTTATTTGGTTGTTTAAGAGTTTGACAAGCCAATGACAAATGCTATTCGGTAAAATTTGTTGCCAGCAGCGAGTGCTCATTTTTTATTTTTAATTTCACGATGCCGAAATAAATCATCAATGAATTGGCTGAAAGTTGGTAGGAAAATGTATTTCCTTAAGTGAATCACATATGTATTTTTTGGGATGTTTTGTGATTTTTTTGTGTTTTTTGCATTAAAAGTACTGAATAGTCAACGATTTTTATGTTTACATGCTTGTTTCTATGTGTGAAATTAATATTTTTTAGCAATTTTAAAACTTAAATATTTTGTTATTTAACAGGAATATCGTGACAATTTTAATTGGAGATTGAGACCAAGCGTCTAAGAAATAATCCTAAACAAATTTGATTGAAATTGATCAAGCAGTTTTTGCGTGATATGCGAACATCGAGAACAGCTATGATTTTAATTTTATAGATACTTACAGCACTTGCAACTTCATTTGTATCGAAAGAAAAGCTTTCAACGGAGCGCTTGTCAATAAATGTGTAATATCAAAAGGGCTATATAAGCAATTGCATATAAAGGGGGAAAAAATGTAGAATTTTGGCGCACTATGTTATATTTTTTTGCTATGATTCTTAACTGGTCAACGCAAAAAGTCGAATAGAGTATGCTTGCAGATTCTTAAACGTAGGCAAGCAAATCTTATACTACTGTTGTGTTTTTTACACTAAAAGTACTGAACAACAAGCTCTATACAAAACATAATAATTCAGATATTTAAGTTTATTCCCTCCGCTTACAAAGAAAAAAGGTTGTATGCCAAATTCAGTAGGGTGTTATCGAAAATTTGCGGCCGCAAAAATTAAACTTTTCAAATTAGAGTCATATCGGCAAAACATCCATACCGCCACTATATACAACTGTTATGAACAATGTTATGGGTGCTAATAACTGAAAATAATTTTATTTTGATATGGGAAATCTATATAAAAGAACATAGCAAAAATTTGAAGAAAAATATTATGAGTACATTCCATCTGATATCATAAACATAAATCAGCAAAACAATTTCTTTTAAGCGAGAAAGCGTTTATACTTTTTGAAATCTAACAGTAAGCATACCAACACAAGCCACAAAAAAACAAGGTGTGAAAACCCAGCTAGCATTTTATGAAATTTCCGATCACATTCGAGTGTTTTTTGAGTCCTCTGTCTGATTAAAATGATCATAAATGCGCTAATTTTCTGATCATAAATGATACCTTTGTCGGGAGAAAATGGTACCCTATCCGCGACTCTTCTTGAAGAATCGTTTATGACCCGTTTTTCTGATCAGTTTCGACTCATTTTCGAGTCATATTTCTAATCATTTGCGAGTCTTTTTCGAGTCATATTTTAGTCACATATCTTATCACTTGCGAGTCTTTTTCGAGTCATATGCGAGTCTTTTTCGAGTGAATTTTCTAATTATTTGCGAGTCTTTTTCGAGTCATATTTTAGTCATATTTCTAAGCATTTGCGAGTCTTTTTTGAGTCATATTTCTAATCATTTGCAAGTCATATGACTTAAATTTTTTCGCGTTCACGTTCCTTAACGTGTCCTTGCCGTTCTTTTCATCACCATCAGCCTTATATGCATAATTTTACTTATTCTAAAAGTATTTATATATTATCTACTTCTTGTAAAGTTATTATGAACTACAAAACAGAACACAATTCAAAGTACATTTTCAAGAATAAGTACTGAAAAGTGATAATATTGTTACTGTTTTCCTGTGCAATCAGTCTTAGATCATTGGGTAGATTGGAATGATTTTTGGATTTTTTTTTCTCAGCTATTACTTGTAATCACTTTTTGGTAAAAAGTAGTCAAAAATGACTCGTATAGGTGATTTAAAAAAAAAATTATCTGAATGCTAGGTGGGACATTCATGAACATACCGGTACATCATTACGGCAATATACCAATAAAACAATTTATGGATATTTGAAATAATGACCCAATTTCACAATGTAACAATACAACAGTATTTCAATGTATCAAAAAATATATACATATATACAAATATTTAAATAAATCATCAATACATCAATGTAACAATATTTCAAATAATTAACACTTATAGCCATCGTGTGCTGACCAAATAAAATATTTCACTTTTGCCTTCCGAATAGCGAAAGTAAATAAAACACTGCGACCATAAATCGATACAAACGCGACCGCCCTCTGCAACGCGTTCGGTTGAGTTGGCAATAACGTGACTTTTATGTAAATAAACTGCATGCGAATGAAACACACACTCCATTTATTCTTGGCATGTGGAATGAAAAAAAAAAAGATTTAAATTTCAATTTAAAATACTCACACCAACTCACTCACTCACTCATTCACTCATACATTTAATAACGTGCGAGTAAAATGTAGTGATTCATTCAATTCGTTTCATTCCCTATATTCGTTTCATTATTCTAAGTGACTCTGAACCGGGCACTGAGTCCTTCGTCGGTCGCACTACTGTATGCGAGCTTTTGTTGTTGTTATTTTTGTAAGAGAAACTGATTATATGCGAAATTTTGTGATGAATTTATTCAATTTCGCCAGCAATCACACAGGAGTAGCTGTATAACAAACATACATTAGGGTGGTGTGAAAAATTTAAAATAAAGTTTTTACTTTATGGAATTAAAGGCTTACAATAACCGCTTGGAAATTCAGAATTACGCGGAATTGCACGAATTCTGAAATAGAAAATGAGACGTCGAAATGCAGGAAAAAAAAAATCACAAAAGAAATTGCAGAAACGCTCGAACTCGCGCGAAAATGCTCGATAGCGTGAGCAATCGCTTAAAAATGTAGAAACGCGAATATGAGCGCATGTTTGGGAATTCGCGTGAAAAAGCGCAAGATCGCGCGAAAATGCGTTCAAAATAAAAGCAAGTTGTTAGATGTAAAACAGGATAGCTAAACAAGCAATATTTCTAAAGAAATTTTATCATGCAGGTTAACTCCACGCAATCTAAATGTGAAACAGAATAAATTGGAGAAGGTAAAATCATATACAAACAAATCTGCTTTTGAATGTTTGATGGAGTCCTTTCTAGCAATTTTTTCTTCAATAAATTTTACAATTTGAAAACTTAGATTTTCGCAACACCTTTTTCTCTAAGAACTTACACTCACACAATGTAATGCACAACCCATTCGAATGTTGAAAATTTAAATACGACGTCATTCCTTCCACCTGCTTGCCGCAAAAATTCACAAAATGCGAAAATCCGCAACGTGTTTCATTGTGTATGTACAAGTGCTATACATCTGTGTGTGTGTGTATGGGTTCGCCTGCGTACGGCACCCGCTGGATACGTTAGATGCATAAATTTCAACACAGCTTCAGCTGTGGGCGGTACAGCGCTCATTTATTCTCGACAGTTCATTCATTTTTTCCTCGCGCCCTTCTCCTTCACAGCTTCACTTACGCTCCTGCTGCAGACTCGCTTTCACATTTGCATTTCATTTTGCTGACGAGTGTAACGTTGGAGCGTATTAGGAAAAGTGATGTGGAGGAGAAAATTGTGGCAACGAGGGCCGGGGATAAAATAAATCACAGTGCGTAGCAGCAACAGATACATTAACCCACACTGCCTTAATGTGCTAAGCGGGATTACAGTTGTGCGATTGACAGCAAAGCAAACGTTCCATTCGTTAGTGCGATTCTTTGGTAGGAAAAAATGGGACAAAAATTGAAGAAGAAAAATTACCTAAAATTATAGTTTATGAAAAAGTCTAATATAATTGCAGCAAATATTGCTCAATACAGTTGTCGGATTCCCACACATGAATAAACTTCAAACTGTTACTACCTTGAACGTAAGAAGTGAGGCTAATCGTAATTAAAGACAGATTCATTTTGTCAGTGAAATACCCAGAAATCATCTTCAATAATCTTTCTTGATGGAAATACTGTACAATAGCGCAAGCGAAATAACTAGAAGGAAGACAAAGAGAGCAGGAAAATGGCCCTCAGTATTCATTAAGATTAGCAAATAATATTAAAAACTTGTATTAAAGTGCGTGATAATACCAACAATATAACAACAACAAAAAAAATCGAGCTAAAGCTATCACTAGTTTCATTCATTACTGAATGGAATCATCAGCGACCTTCATGCCAATGATGAGATTTTCTAAGTCCGATATATTTATTTTTTTTTGTTGCAAGCAGCATAAAGTGAAACAAAACAAAGCCAAAACTCTCTTTTTTTTTTGTGTCTATGTTCTTGTAACTTATTTTATTTACCACTTTTCTTGCAGGCGCTTTAATGAAGGCTTTCTTATCAAAACGAAGTTGCATTCATCACCTCAAGGGTTACTGATGATTCCATTTAACAATGGATGAAACTAGTGTCACTAGAACCCTGCATCAACATACTAAATTTTTTCGAATTAAATATTTTAGGTAGAAAATTTTAAAGTTCACAAATTTTTGTCCCACTTTCTTCATCAGCAAGCCCACCGCAGCAGCAGCGATATATTTTTCGCTTCCCATCCAACCGTAGCAAATCAGTCTCATTTATACGCATTTAGTTCAACGATGGCGACGAACGAACGAACGAAAAATTTTTCCGCCATCATTTTGAGTGATGTCAATTAGATTGATTTGATCAGCGAAAATGTGTGATTTATCAGTCAGGCAGCCAAGCAGGCGGAGTTTTGGCAGGCGGGTGCTTAAATAAGGAATACATCCCGTACACAGTCAGCCAGCCAGCCCGCGCGTATGAATAAATAAGTAGATGCCATATCGTGGTACCACATTGTTTCAGCCACAATGTGCTGCTCCTGCTACCACCACTACTGCTACTTGCTCCCCAATGCTGCCAAAGTTGGCAAATTTCAGAATAGATTCCATGTGCGCTCATCTTCATCAATCAGTCATCGGGCGGTTTGTTTTTTTGTTTTGTTGGCATTATTTTTCATTTTTTTTCTCTACGATTTTCTTTCTCTTTTTTTTTTCGTATTTTCACCACCTCCCACAATTGAAAGCAAGCGGGTTTTTGCATTTTACTTCTTATCGGTGTTGTTGTTGTTGTTATTGTACAAAATCCTCTGGAGGCAAATATTTCAGTTGGCATCGAGATACAATCAATGAGTAGTAAGTAAGTAGTAGATCGATGGTTTTGAGTCCTTGTTAAATGATTTCGTTAAGGAAGTTTGAATTTTCCTTTTATCACAGTGTTACATAGATTATGTGATTGTAGTAGTGGCTGGTTCCGTGCATGATATTGAATTTGAATTTTGGAATTTCACTTGAGTTTTTCATTTAAAGTTTAGCATTAAAGCAGTAGTGATGAACATTTTATATAAATACATATACTGTAAAAATTAAACTATGCAGTAGAGAAAGCTAATGAAAGAGCTAATAAAATAAAACGAAAAGTAAAACGTTTTCTTCTCTAAGAGGCTATGAAGCTTTCTTAAGTCTTTTAAAAGTCTTTTATCTTAAAAGAGTATTTACTAAGATAACACTACACAATCGGTGATTGCTCGAAAAACTTTATGACTACAGTATGATTTTTTTAGAGTGATTGAAATTTCGACAAAAACAGCTGTTATTTGACAGATGGTGAATGACATTTGTTTTGGCATTTTAGCTTCAGAATGAAATTACATATAATCAAATTTCCATTAAAATTCAGTTTAAAGCATTATCTCTACAACTACTCGATTCTTCAGGCACGCAAGTTGTTCATTTTCACGGTTTCAAAAACAATAGGAGCGTAATAACAGCTATCAACGTAATACAGTCACTAATTTTCCTAGCGATGTTCCAAAAGAAACCACGTAATAGAACGTTATTCAAAAAGATTTAAACGACGTTAGTTGAAACCTTATTCACTGACTTGCGAAATCAAACTTGGTCTGTGTTCAAATTGTTTAGGCAAAAGTAGTCATACTTCGAGTTCAAGAGCACAAAATCACGCCTTAAAAGGGTGAAACTGAGTGCTCAACAGAACGATGTTCATCTATACCCCAGCGGCAAATCGATGAAGTACTCTGAATTTTCATATATGAAAAGCTATACCCTTTGTGTTGTATGTTTCACAAATGAAATTGTTACTGTGATATTTTGTTTATTTGTTTGCTCGCTGCCTGCTTTGTATATGGAGCTGTAGGCAGTCCGTTTGCTTGCTGCCTCCTTTGTATATAGAGTTGTAGGCAGTCTGTTTATTGGCTGCCTGCATTGTATATGGAGTAGTAGGCAGTCTGTCTGTTTGCTGTCTGATTTGTATATGGAGATGTAAGGGGTCTTGCCTGTTGGCTGCATACTTTGTATGTGGAGATGTAGGCAACTCGGTAAACAATACAGGCACTTGGTAAGCGATGTTTTTAGGCAATCTGCCTTTTCCTTGCTACACATTGTATATAGAGATGTAGGCAAGCTGCCTACAAAGCGGCCATCCCTTTGTAAAAGGGAGTATAGTTATAGCTATATATATATATATATAGTTATAGTTATGAGTATAGCTATTCATCGATGTTGTGTATAACATATTTGCCGCTGGGACTTTTCAGCTTCTAGCTGGCTAACCTGCAGAGCCAACCAGACGAAATTCAATCTGTCTCCTGCGCAGACGATCGCTCTATTTTTTCGAAATATCATCAAGAGAGCAAGCCTCAGTTCTGTTCTCAGTTGAGGACAAAAACAAATATGTGACCATTTTGAAGGAGTATTTGGCGATGCCTAATCGCGATAAAAACTTTTTACGGCGTTTTGTAACCGCAGAAGAAACATTAGTCTATCGAAATACGAATAGTCAAAGCATTGTATTCCGCCTGTAGAATCTATGTTGAACAAGGCCAAGATGAGTCTGTTGGGCAACAAGTTGATGGTTACGGTTTTATGGTACTTGAAATTAAAACGTCCTCATTTGGCAAAGTTCTATTTCTTCAAGTCGACGCACAAATGTGTAGTCGAATTAGTTCTCATTCACTTCGTACTCTAAGATTGACTTTCTGCAACTATAAAGTCTATCAAAACATGAAAAAATAGCTTGGTTGAAAGTCGTTTGGAAAAAGTGAGGAAGCTTATTGATATATTGACCTACTTGGTGAATCTCAAGAAATCATACTGCACGAGATGCATAGACCTAAAAGAGACTATATTGAGAAATTAAATGCATTTTGGGCGGAAAAATTTCTCGGTGATAAAAAGTTAGTAAGACCCTACCACACTAAGCGACCAATCATCACGGTTGTCGATTTAAAAGTTGTCACAGAGTACAAGAAGCTGAGAAAGGAAGCTGGGAATCGCTAATCGCATATGAACTGCAGTAATATCTATCTTTGCCAATAATGCAGCAAACTCAGCAGCTATGATTATCTGTTTCAAGCATCCCATATACCTTACACCAGCGCAACTGTGAGCATGATCTAGAATTTTGACGAACTCACTTGAGTTACGATTGAAGAAAATTAACAGCTAAATGGATTTCTTGTTACGAAAATGGGAACTGAGAAAATGTTTTCATAAAAGCTTTTTTTTTGTATTATATGATACAATTCATATAAATTTTTTGTATTTTACATCTGGCTTGCGTTATTTATATAGTACAAGTTGTATTTCAATTCAATACATATGTAAATAAAAAAATATTAATGGCTTGTTATACATATGGACATGCAGCATGCATGTGTGCGTGTATATTACAGGTAATGAGCTTAAATTTGTTACCGCCTCCAGCTTTGCTTATTTACTGATGATTTTGCAACATTGAAAGTTTTAATTATAAAATTTATATTTTAAATAAAAGGGTATTATAATTGTCTGTTTGTTGTTGTCTTATGTAAAACGGATTTTTATTAACAAATAAAAAAAAACTCATAAAAGCAACCCATATTGCTGTTGCATGAATTGCACGCTATGTGTTGGAAACAACAAATACTCAGAATGGTTTTTTTTTTTTTTTGTTTTTCACTTTGACGTTGATTTATATATTGTTAATATTGTATTAACTGTTCTACATATGAAATAATTATTAAGTAAATATAATAAATGCAACAAACAAGCATGCAATTCACAACAGCAAAAACAAAAAAAAAATATTTTAATTGTTTAATTCACGCGTTTTCATTTTACAAACAAAGTAGAAAAACATGATATAATAAATATACTCGTGCAGATAGACGATTACTGGTGTGCAAGGAAAATCATTTAATGATAAATATGGGTTTAACATTTAAACTTTTCAAAGTCGCAATTACGCAAAAACTAAAATAAATTCGTTCAAAAATGCTTTCTGTATAGCGTGTAGACATAAAAAAAAAGTATTATCGTTGAAGAAAAAAAAAATATTTATTGTAAAAAAAAAATTTCAACCGAATTTCGGACTAATTTTAAATGAAAATTAGTTTAAATAGCATGGAAATGTTTTTTGAATATTACATAAAACTAAAACATCAAATCTGTTAAAATTCAATACCTCTATTGCAAGTATGTCACTTGGGCGGTTTCTCATTTTTATGCCATAACTTTATTGAATTTATATGAAACTACATTCTCTGAATTCTCGCTGATTTTTATTTCAAATAAAACACAATTTGTGTGGCTTGTTTCAATATTTCAGCTGTTTTCCTTGAGTGTAATTTTGCATACAGCAAATTAAACATTAAAAAAATTAAAAAATATTTAAAGACTTTGTTTTAAAATAATTCTTTTTACGAAATTTAATGTTTCTTTAAGTGTATTCTCTACAAAAGGGGCCATAATAAAACGTCACCATCGAGGCAGATCCTTTACAATAACTTTTATTTCCTTCTACGATTTTCCCGAGTTTTAGATTTCCTTTTACGACGAGCTTTTCCAGGTGACTTTTGTGCTGCTGCCTTGCAAATTCCACGTAAGGGCCTGGCGACAAATGTTAGTGTGTGGTTTTCAGAGAGTGTGACCTATACATTCGCATTTGCGTAGTATTATTTCGTATGTTGTGGACATCTGGTTGCATGTAAAGTGTAAATCAATGTTGGTATTTCGGAACCAAACTTTTAGTATGTGCCATAGGCATTTGTTGGAGAGAATTTGCAGTCTTCTTCATTAGCCAGGTCTCGTATCCGTACCATAGCACCGATTTTACATTCGAATTAAAAATGGGAACTTTTGTTTTGATGGATATAAATGAACAGCTCCATATTTTGTTTAACTAAGCAAACGCAGTTCTTTCTATTGAAATTCTTGAGTTTATATCCTTTCTTATCCCGCCGTGCATAGACATGATGCGGCCTAAATATGTAAAAATGTTGACGTTTTCAATTGTCATCACTACCATCATTAAATGTTATGTCATGTTTTGAACGGTTCAGTTTTATACTTACTTGAGGCGTTACTATTTAATCTGGCTTTTTGCGATTCCAAAACGCTGCTTTGCTGTTTCTTCTGCATATCTACATGTGTGCCAGGGTGATAATAAGCAAATATCATTAGCGTAGTCGAGGTCTTCTTGGTGTTCGTTAAAGGAATGGATGCCATTTTTAGATGACTCTTTTGACCCTGTCAAAGGCATATTAAATTTTTAAAAGGACTAGTTTCAAAGACAAATCCGCCTAAAGTTTGATATCATTTTGACGAAGACCATTTGAGCCAGTTTGCCCGAAATAACTGGGCAATTTACTAAACATAAAAAATTTCACAAAAATCTTCAATTATTGTACGAAATTTTGGCTCATTTCTCATATTAAATAAGGCTGAAAATGATTTTGTAAGATTTTTGTGGTTGATTTAACCATTGCCTCGAGCACTTCAATAAGAAGTAAGAAGTTTTTTGGTTTATAACATTAACCTTTTATGAGCTTATATTACGGTTTTTTTTATATTTAGTTTTTTTTTAACTTCCATTACGATTGGATTTCTATTTAGTACCAGTTTTTAATATAAAATCAAGTATTAAGTAATAAAAAATGCATATTACAAATAGCACATACATTTATTTAGTATATTCACAGAATAAATTTCATAAATTGACTGCATATTATTGCAGATAATAGCAATACAAAAATTACTTTCATGTGGTCAACATGTCGTATGAGTAACATTAAATTCATTGAATTGAGTGTAAATTTAAATTGCTGACGACACAAGAAACAAAAACAAACTTTTTGTGCGGAAAGCAGCAGCACAATTCAAAGCAGTGACTTTGTTTAAAGCATTTATGCTGTTGTTGTTGTTGTTGTTACTGCTGTAAGCACGTAGCTATGATTTTTCATTGCACTACACGACCACGAGCAGACGCAATCGCATCGCATGGAGCAGCATAGAAAGTAACAGCAGACGCGACAAGTAAAACAATGGCGTCCACCACCAAGGATATAACCTTATCCTGGCAGTCATACTTTATGCGTGCGTGCCTGTGTGTGCGTTTCTTAACTTTTGATCCTTTTTATCGCAAAGAAAAAGCAGAAAAAATAATGCCATGCGTTCGTGTTTTCTTCTCTACGCGCATAAAATCCACTAAGGAGTTTAAAGGATAAGAAAGAGTAAAGCGATAACGTTGTTTATAGTAGAAGAAAGTGTTTGGTCACTTGAATGTTATTGTATTCATGCTACATACAAGTATTTTTACAAAACTCTCGCAGACTGACAAGAAATTCTCAGAATTTCTTTAAGCTTCAGGACATGGCTGACACTTTTTTTGGAGGAATATTAATGTTTAAATAAACTGAGAACGCGGCTACTGCTTGGAGGTTAAACAAATATGAATAATTAACCTAAAATATTGTACAAAATTAAGAAAACATGCCCAATTTCCAAAAAAAATTATCTTCTGAAATAAATTGAAAAAAACTACAAGAAAAACATTCTGTTGAACCAAAGACATATGAACTATTATTAGGCCTAGTTTTTTTCAAAACTCCTAAGTCTACCCATCATCTTCACCTTAACGAAGCACAGCAACTACGTTATGAAAAATCTTTGATTTCGTGTATCATTGAGCAATTTCATCCAATTATTAACATATCTTAAATAAACGATTATTTCAAGTTAAAAAAAACTTCTAAGTTCATCCAGATATTCCAAATACCATAATCAAAAATTAAACACCTTTTCACTTTTTCGTCCGTGAAACATAATGTATAAATAAATTCCTTAAATTTTGTCCCCTCAAGCGGCCATAAATGGGTAAAAGAACCCATAACATAAATTAAAAATAAAACTCAGCAGCAACAGTGCAAAATGTATGTGCAATGAAATAAAAACTCAGCCAGGATTTTCCCATAAGGATAATGTTCACAATATAAAAACACTTGTATCCTTTATGTATTCCGAGCTCGTTTAGTTGCTGTTGCATGTAGCACAGAAAAAAATAAAAAACGAAACAACACGAGTTAAGTCTATAGTGAAGTGTATGCGCCCAAAAGCTAGCAACGAAATTGTTGAGATAAAAACCAGCAAAATAAAACGAGTTAAAAGAGAAGTTGTTGTTGCTGTTGCTGTTGTTTAACAACTCTCTTCGGTAATGCGCCCCAAGGAATGAATGTTATGCACAAAAAGTACAGAGCGACCAAAAAACAAAAAAAGTGCACATTTTTTTATGCAACTTTTATTAATTACAAACTGTGGAGCACCCTGTATCACGAACATGCTACCCAAAAGGATTTAACTCAAACGAATGTGTGTGTGTGTGTCTGTATTGCATTTAATCACGAATGAAATCTTCAAAGTGATGCAACAAAAACAACAACAGCTCGTACGAGAATGAGATGAAAATAAATTTTTATCCTGTGGATAACATTTGCTCGCTCGTTGGTGCACCAACCAACAATAGTCAGCTTTTGAGGGGAACAGCAATAACATCATCATCATCATCGTCATTGTTACTGCCTAGAGGGGCCATTTGTAGCGATGAGTTTTTTTTGTAAGAATAATCGATACAAAAGCATACACCGACTAAAAGAACAATTGTTCGTAGATATGAGAATAGTTTGAAGCTCTTATAGTTTGAAGTTATCTAATATAATGTTGTTCACATGTAAGCGAATTAGAAAATTATGAGTAAAGTGGAGAAGCTCCGCTGTTTTCTAAACAAGAACTTTGTAATTGGTAAAAAACTATATTAAACAATTTTATCGTTTTCCTTCCGAATTTAATTGTCTTCCGTATTGCCCCTAGAAGCTGAAAATACAAAAAGCAGACGTGTAGATCTCTGATCTTTCCAAATAAATGGGGTTGTATATTATTCATGTTCTTCGGCGTATTATAAGCAAAGAATTTTAGTGATTTGAAAGGTGCCACAAGAAACATATCACACAAAGGCATCAAAAATTTCGAACCGACTAAATTCAAAAACTTACACAAAAGCAAGGCATCGATAGACGATATCAACTCGAAAACCAAAAACCATTAATTCGCTAATACCAGCATGAGAGCACTGCAAGTAAATGCAGCCAGCTGCCTTATCCTTCCTGTATATTTTTGCCTGCTGGCACGGCAGTCACTGACTGACAGCCTTGGTGTGGATGATGGTCGAAGTCCCATTTTCATGTCTACATCTGTAAGTTTAATATTGTTGAACAAAGCTTTTGAGATCTATGAGTTGGCTGTGTCAACATACGAAACACAAACACACTTATCTACATACACACATACACATACGAACACATTTTATCACACACTCATACATAAGCACTCGTCGCATTTTGGTCTCGTCTGTTTTGCATTTCACAAAACAAGGAGTGTAGAAAAAAAAATCCCAAATGAAAACCAAAACAGCAATAGCAACAACAACACAAATGACAACAACAACAACAAAAACAATAGCATTAACGTAACGGAAGGACGCCATCGGAAGTTTGTTTACGGGCCCCATATAAATTGAGTTGAAAATGCCAACCATAGCAAGTGGGTTTGCCAAGGATGGATGGACGGAATAAATGCATATGGACTTAAATTGAAAGTCTACAGAGTGTGGTGAATTTTTTGGTGCACAACAAGGCTTATGGTCAGAGGAATAAATTTAAGAAAAAAACAGTGCATATTTATTTGGGAAACTCTAAGGTGGTAGTTGTATTCCAAATGCTATCTATTGATATATTTTGGAACTATGTGTATCCAAATTCACAGTAAATAAAATACGTATTTATAAAAGTAAGTGAAAGATCAACATTTTACATAATTCGAATAAATATACTTATACCGTTTTCAGAAATTTATTGAGCGTTATCTATGGGAATATTTTCAAAACCCAGCAAAACAGTCTTGCAAGCACTCGGAACATAAATTTTAATGGTTAAAAAAAATTACGAGCTTTAGTCCCAAGCATCGAAAAACTCACTTAACCAAAAATTGTATCTTACTTGCTCTGAATCTTTCAAAGTCAGTTAATTCTATTAAAACAACAGCATAAGAAGTCTCGGCAACATGTGATTTTCTCTCTTGTTAGTCATCGCTTTTGCATGTTGCCACAACGACATCATCGTCTCGTTGTTGACTATACGTTGCAGCTAGAGCTAAAGTTATCACTTGAGCCGCTGCCGCACATGAGCTGCCTACATTATGTACTTGGTGTACTACTTGGCATTTTTGCACATAAACATTCACAGCCTAGTTGCTGTCAGTTGCAAATAAAATTACATCTACACGTAAGCATGTATGAGTGCATTTGTTCACATGCATATATTGTGACCAAAAGGCTGCTCGACTGAACGTCTGTCCATTTGTCGTCTGCTGATGTACTTTACTCCAGTGGTGGACTTTCGAATAATCCGTAAAGTTCCGCAGCAATTGATTTAAGGGGTAACATATTTATAAACACTGCAAAGACAACTAAAATATCTTTTGTATATGAACATCAAATACAAAATTTCTTACTTAGTAGTCCAATCTATTCAGCGTTATGTCCTTTTCTAAAGCTGCCTTCCATCTTTCTCGATCCCGGGAAAAGTTAAGCCAAAACGATCGTCGATCTTCTGAACTCAGACTAAAATTTTAAGCTTTTTCTTATCTGGCGACTGTGAAATGAAAATGTTCTCTCCGATAAAATTTTTTTTTCACACGTTGCGTATGTCAAAATCAATGCAATTTAAGGATATTTTCCTTAAATAGTTGATGTAAAAACTTACTTCTTGGTTTCAGTTTAGTAGCCTAACTTTGCTAAAATTTCAAATCCTGCACTGCCTTATAAAATTTGGATAAAATATTATATTTGCATCCATGCCATCCTTCCGTTAGTCGCCTGTCCGAGTTCTTCTCACATATCCGTTGCCGTTACCGTCGTTGTCCTTTTCACATCCTCACATCCACACATATGCACACATCGGCAGTGTCTATACGTGGATGTGGCAACAATTGTTTCCTTGCCGTTACTTCAACTCGATTCAACTCATTGTCTCGTCCTGTCTCACATGAATAAAGTTATATTGTATAGGGGTTTTCAAGTGGCTGGTGGCAGCTTAATTCGCATAAAATGAAAACACGTTGTCTACATTGTTTCGTACAAGTTTCAATGAGTTTTATAACCTCAAAATGGCGCACAGAATTAGCGAGAGAAGCTATTCTTGCTGTGTGTGAGTGTGTATGTGTATATGTGTGCGCTTTCCAAGGACTGCCATTTTTAAGCAGATACTCTATATTAAGTTCTCTTTTTTAGCTATTGCCGAGATTTGTAATTAGTTTTCGAGGACGAATTTAAATTGGTGAGTTTTTAAAAATTTAATTTAAAGTTTTCTAAGCACGTGAGTTTTTCGCTAAGTTATTTCAATCAGGTTTTGTTTTTTTTTCTTGACATTACCAAATTGATATTTCAATGTTGTAGCACTGCTATTAAGAAAAAATCGACATATAAAAAGATAAAAGGTTATAGAGTAGATTGGCTATTTCTTGATATCTTTGAAATTAATTTTTAATATTAAATTATCCTTCTAAAAATCTGATGTTTTTTGCATTCAATGACACATACAGTTGTTGACAACTAATTGGAAACGAAATCATTCATTGTGATATTGGTAGTTTTTCTCACGTATTTTTCTCTGTGTACCAAAAAATTTATATATAATACAAATCTGGATCATCTAAGCTTTCTAAAAAAGAACAGATATGAGTTCAAGTTCCCAACATAAATATGTCTTATGAGTGATTTTCTGCTCAAACCTCAGGTTTGACTAGGTCAACTAATTGGAAACATAAAAGTAATTAGCAAAAAATTAAAAAAAAAACTGAATAAAATGTTCTAGAAACGATATTGTAATATTTTCGTTGCTAGTAAGAACACTTTTTGACCAAATTTTCTTATTAGCATATCCTTAAACATAAAGTTGTACACCGGCCATGTGTACGTCGATTTCTTAGCTTCGAAGGACGGACATGAGATATCAGGGGATGGCAACACCGCTATATTGCTCCAAAAAGATGGTATCCAATACACTTGATCATTTTAATAAGTATGACACAGCAAAAAATGTTCCTCGCAGAAAAAGACCTCGTAAAACTTCTGAGCAGAAGAGTCGCCAGATTGTGTGCAAGGCGAAATTGGATCCTCGTAGGACTCTTGCAGACATCTAATGCGAAATAATTGATCAATACGATGCACAAATATCCTAATGAACTGTCACTTGCCGATTGGTTGAAGGTGGACTCCATGAACGAATCTCCCAAAAGAAACCATTGCTGATAGTTAAGCAGAGGAAAAGCCGCATACAATTCACTAAGGCACATGCCGGTTGGCTGCTTATTAAATGGAAGTATTCTTCTTTTGGTCAACTTACATATCTTTTATAGTCTGGGCCAAGGCAGATGATCTTTGTTTCGTCGCACCAGACCACATACTTCCATTTAATGAGTGGAAAACCGGCATGCGTCTTAGCGAATTGTATGCGGCTTTTTCTCTGCTAACTATCAGCAATGGTTTCTTGTGAGAGATTCGTCCATAGAGTCCAGTCTCAACCAATCGACAAGTGAATGATAAATGGTTATTGTAAAATATTTCTGTAAGTTTTAATGAATATTCTCACAATAACCTATTTGTGGTAATTTCAGTATTCGGTCTCGATGTTTTTGAAGCTGATGCTCAAGATAAAATAGTACTACAATTGTCTGAGTCATAAAAATATTCGTAAAAGACTTGAACCAAATCACAAAAGGTCAATTTTGGCAAAAGACAAAAATTTAGGATGAAAGTTTTTATTACTAATTACACTATGTTTCATTGAAACTTTTCGCAACGCTGCTTTCCACTTATATATGATAATTCAGTTTTTGACGTTAGAAGATCCACCAATATTCGGTTTTTTGTTGTGATCCTATAATTAAGATTGAAAATAAAATAAAAAAAAATAAATAATATTTGCAGCAGTTGTCACTTCAACTTATCATGGTTGTCTGGAAACGGTTTGTTCACTTTGAATTATGTCGAGATCTCTTTTATTCTCGAAAATATCATAAATTGAAATTGTCCAGCTTCCCTGCCACAGCTCATGAAGATCTGTGTAGTAAATTTCAATATATTTCAAAGAAAAACAAAAAGATATCGACATAATTCGAAGTGAGTTTGAGTTTGCACTTTCACATACCGTAACAAATTCCGATGAGAAAAGTTAATTCCGTTGTATACTCCCAAATATGAGTAACAGCTCTGTTAGAAAAAATCTCCATTTCTTTTTTAAACTTGACTCTCCTCTTATTACTACAAAAATAATGATGCAAACATTTTTAAAGATTCGGCAATTTTAAACGAAAATGATTTTCAAATAAAAAATTTAACTCAACATAAAGCTGAACGCTTAAATCGTTAAAATAAAATCGATACGTTAATATTTCCAAAGGGATTTATTGATATGCGAGTATTTTTTTATATGATTTTTTATCATAAAAAACAAAACAAAAAAAAAAAAAAATAAATAAAAAATCATACAAGGGATTAAACAGTGTTGCAGCAGCAGCAACAACGACAACAACAATAATTGTTTCCTTTCCTCTTCTTTCCTGATGTTTATTTACATCCTCCCACACGACCTACCCAAACGAATGAATAAAATGAGCAACAGACTAGTAGTACCGTAAACAACCACTAGTGAAAGCACTTGCTCACACCGCTCCCACCCCAAATAACGGCACAGACTCATCATGCAAACTTTTACCTCGAAGCGAAATCCATTAAAAAGCCTCAGAAAATTGTGCGATGCGGTGAATACGGAGTGAAAGCGCAGCGCACACAAATCAAAATGGCCGCGTTAACGTTACATTTCCATCCAGACAACGAAGCAAAGTGAAGTGACACGCTCCAACATCCGCTACCCCCAACGACGACTGCAGGGTTTTGTTTTTCTTTATTTTTGTTCTTGTGTTTTTTTTTGTATTTCAGCACTCGGACAGACCTTTTAAATGTTTTATAAAATGCTTTTAACTTAATTTTTTAAACGCTTCAGTTGAGTTGCTTTTGTGGCCTAATTCGCATTAGGATTAGTTTAGGTAGCAAAAAAAAGGGGGAGGGGAGGGTTGGGAGTAGTACAGCGCGGGTGCAATGTTTCATTTTATATTTTTAATTTAAATTTGAATAAAATACCAGCGGCAAATTAACCAGTAGCGTTAGCCGTTGACGTTGGAGAAGCTACGAAGTCAACATCAGTTAGGGGTCACAATCTCAAATTGGAAAAAAATAAAAGTGGGACAACATCACTCTATAGAAATTTAATTAATTTAAAATGCAATGAAATTATAAAATAAATTGTAGAATATTTTATTGGAGATATAAAAAAGATATTTCTATGAAATTTCAATTATTTAAAATCATTGACAACTATGTAAGTGCAATAAAGGCTTTATCATTATTTATTTAGTAAAATCCAGCTGAGGTAGAAATAGTCGATGAAGAGGATGCAACTGAAATTTTTACTTTGTATTTAGGTTATTCAATGCTAAAGAAATTATCTAAGGTAAAAAAATAGTTTGCTCGTTAAGCGACATTTAAATAAAAGATTTAAGTTTCGATGACCAAAATTACCAAATTCCAAACATATCCTCAGTGGTCGATTTAGGATTCAGCCAAACTTACAAAAACTGAAAAGAAAGCGATGTGTTACTCAGAATCTACAGTCGTATACGGTTGGCTGGAGGTTAAGTTAAATGCGACAGTAATCGGAGCATACCACTTAGCTCCACGCGTCTAAGCTTTAATTTAAGTTCACATGAAGGAGAAGGAGTTTTCACTTATTAATAATACTGACACCCCCTTATCAAGAATTTTTTTTATATGTATGCACTTGCAAAGTAAGCAATTTTATTTTTAAAATAAATTCATTTACTTTGATAAAACTCGGGTGAAAAAATTGTTTCTAAAATTTTGTGGAGTTGCATTGCCATACAGATAAACCTCATAATTTTTTAAAAACTAAACAATCTATTGTATTAAAATTCGATGCACAGACTTAACCCTTAAATGCCCAACTTTTTTTTGATTTGTAAAAAATATATGTTGTAGATTCTGCGATTCTGAACAACTTT
This sequence comes from Tricholauxania praeusta, assembly GCA_949775025.1. Classification (NCBI taxonomy): domain Eukaryota; kingdom Metazoa; phylum Arthropoda; class Insecta; order Diptera; family Lauxaniidae; genus Tricholauxania; species Tricholauxania praeusta. The sequence continues at coordinate 20,681,633 of OX459028.1, forward strand.
TGTATCATCATTTTTTTTTTAATGATAGGCACGCTCCCTAGGCACAAATTACCTGGCTGATCCCTGGCGGAACCACCAGATCCCCGAACTTTTTAATAAATTTTGCAAGAGAAAATTTATTTGATTTTATTGTGTTAAATGTATTGAAGACTTACAGAAAAATGAGACTAGAAAACCATTTTGATTATTTTTTCAGGCTTAAAATCATAAAATTTATTGGCAATCTAATATTTTCAAAATTATTCATTTCACATAAATGCCTTTTGGCGATGTTCTATCACTCCACTAAAAAAATTGTCACGGAAATAGAATGTGAAAACTGAACTGATCTTTGGCGCTTGAAGCCGAGCGTATATGTGTGTGACGCAAAGTTTAAAAATTGTACGTTAAATACATTGGCGGTACCACGAAGCGTTTAAGGGTTAAGCTTCTATTAACCATCACTGAACCAAAGATGATTGAATATGCATTAATGGCCGTAGAATCTCCCATATAATTCATAAACTATTAACTATATAGAAAGGTGAAATTGGATTAATTTAGAATTAAATTATCACAATGTAGGCAGCTATAATTGGAGGCACCGATGTACTAGTAATATGAAAAAAGGATCTTTTCTATCGAGGCCAAAAACTTTTGCTGTTTAGCAAAAGAGTTGTTCAAAGAGTTGTTTTACTCCGTTTTTGTTGAAATTTTTGCCGCTTGCAAACTTGCTTCAGGCCCGCCGCACAGTAGAGTTTACTTAAAAAAATTTTTTTTTTTTGTTATTTTATTGAGCATACTGTACAATATAATGCATGCCAATAACAAAACACTTATATTTAAATAAGATAAATTAAACAGAAAATTGTGATAAAGCTATTCATACTTGTTTCGTCCGCTACTAGGCGGATTCATCAGAGACTTTTAAGCCGACTAAAAATAACTTGTAAGCCTACTAATTATGTTTCCATTTTTGCATAGATGTGTTGAGAACCCAAGCAAAAAGTAAAATAAAGCAAAGAAAAAACACTTTTTTTTCTGTTGTTTAATTTTTGTCTTTGCAACTTCTTTGTTATTACACGTTTTCTTGCAAGCGCTTCGTTGCAAGCTTTGTTGTCGAATCAAAACGAAATAGCAAGCTCAAATCGTATAACAAATCGGCAGGCTTCGTGAAACATAATTTTGTTGTTGTCAAATGACTTGAGAGAGTTAAGCTGTTGCTCCACAAAGAAAAAAATATTGCTTAATGATGTCATTGCCCTTTGACCTTGAGACTAAATGCAGGCCTACTTTAATTAAGTTTGTCTGTACGATGTCTAAAATAGAGTTTAAACTATTTATTTATCATTATTTTTACAAAAGTTTTAGACATTTAAAAATTTTTTCTCATCAAATTATGTAAACTGCGGTGAATGATTGACATTTTTTCTATAGGAATAAGATATTGCTTGTCTGCGAATTTATTGGAATATAAGTTTTGAGTGGCTATAAGTTTTTCAAAAATAATAACAAATCAATAGTTTAGTACCATTTTTATTCACATGATTAATCCACTTGATTATTTCTACGAAAATATGTGAAATCTCTTACTGGCACAAATAGACCAATGACTTTATACCATTTGGAAGCCAACAATTGCATTATTATTTCTGAGATACAGCCCAAGATTCTCATAAAAACGGTCAAAAATTTAACTTCTAGACAGGCTCTCATATGACTGAAGTCATATTCAAATGCTAAATGATATAAAATTATGTTCCAGTTAGTGGAAAAATTTAAGCCACTTGCGTTTAATTTCACTTCAAAAATACGCCACTATAAAAACAGCCAGTAAACGCCAAATATGTATCGGACACAGTTGCCACCTTATCTTCTCTAAAAACTGTCTTTCGGTTGCAATATTGGTTAAAGAACAGAAAACTTTTATTCGATCCTTGATCTATACAGATGTAGAAACTAATTGCTTATTAAATGCCAACACGTTTGCAACTTATCTTCATAACAATGCTATTGATTTTCAAATCAAATCAAATCAAATCAAATTGAAAATTCCACAAATATTTCGAGTATTCACAAAAGGTAAAATTTCAAATCAATGACTACAAAAATAACTGCATGTCCATTACTAACTTCATTCCCTTAAAAATCTTAGATGAAAATTAAAAGTTTAAGCATCACATTACATACTCGAACAACTTAACATAAACTCATAGATGCCATTTCGTACAAGCGTCATAATGTTCAATTCAAAAAGCAACTTCTCGAAGGATTTTTTTTTTTATTTTTTGGCTTTCAGCAAAAAAATACCAAAATTTGCTGTTGCTTAAGAACGACATGATAGTACCCAAAAACAAAAAGAACAAATAGACCCACAAAGTGCGACGTGAGATAATTCCATCTGTTCGGAACACTTTTCCTTAGTTTTGCTCAAAAGCATTTAAGATTTTCTATGCGTTCTTGGCCCTTTTTTTTTTTTTTGTTTTGCAATTTGGCAGCACTTGCGTGTATGCGTTCGACCCTCCGCGTCAGTCTGTCCCACTGTCTGCGTGAAGGAAGCGTATGTTGCCAGACATAGAAAAAGTTAAAAAGCAAAAGTGCCCGCATGATACTGAAGGCAGTGAAGGGCAACGCGGTGCCGGGTACACCGGAAGTCGCCACGAGACAAAAAGGCAGCACACGCAGGCGACAAAACTTTAAATAACTTTAAATGTCTTCTGTGAATTTGTTGTTGTTGTTGTTGTTTTTTTCTTTACGAACTTTTTTGTTGTTGTTACTTTTAAAGTTTCAGCGCGGGAGGAGTGCTTTGCTGACTTATTTTAAGTTTCGCCTGGCAAATGGTGACTTTCTCGCTTTCTATTTGAAGCTTTGTCGGAATTTAAGAAATGTTACTCCTTCCGCTTTCTCGATCTCTCTGCCTTTTTGTTTTGAAGTTTACAACTGTCTCGGGGACACTTGACAAAAGGGCGTACAAATTAAGAAATATTTAAGAGCTTAGTGGAAAGTTTTTTTTATTTTATTGTTAGCGTACAATAAGTCAATGTTTTAAAGTTTCAAAGTCATTTAGAAACCATGCAAGATAAGCTAAGACAAAGTGGAAATGATAACATACCCATAAGCAGCAAGCGTTGGATCATAGGTATAATAACTTGTTGAAGGCTGCAGCCCGGTTGCTGTCCACGCGGTGATGTCCGAACTGCTGGAACTGTCCTTTAGCGAATAGGGATTGCTCTGGAAAAAAAATTAAACAAAAATGCCTATGAAATAAATCGGTATTTTCTTAATGTGCAACAATTGAGGAAGTGGGAAGCAATGTGATATTAGAGAAGCTATGATACTCAAAACTTACTTAATGCCACTTACAATCCTTTGCTACTTACTCCTTTAACTTCAAGTAAATTATAATTTAGTTAACAATTTCTGGTTAAACCATACAGCCCATTTACATACGAACTTAGCTGATGGCGTTCATTCAACCAAGTACTTTAATACTAAAACTACGAAATCTTGCAAAACGTGTTTTTTTCTATCTTTGAACTAACTAAAATATATGCTGATCAATACAAATAAAATACCCATAATGGATACTTAAAAGTCAGCGACATTTTCAACGCCATATTTATGTGTGAATTATGACCCAAATATAAATTCCGAAAAATTTTTAATATTTATTTTCCCATAATTGTTGTCGTTTAACAAACTTGTTCAGGGTGTTTTTTTTTTCTTCATTTTATTTTTTTTATTTTATCTATGGAAAACTAGAAACCATTTATTGTAAATTGCTTTTGTTTATCACTTTTGTAGATAAGAAGAACGACAAAATATTAGAAAAAACCACAAAAAGGTAAATAAATTAAATAACAAAAAAATTAAAACAAAAGACAAAAAAATAAATGGTGGACAAAATGCCTGAATGATGACAACTTTCATAGCAATAAATATACGCGTATTTTAGTTAATGATTGTGTTCACAAGTTGTAGCCAAAAATGGTACTGAGAATTTTTCTTTTAAGATTCCTATAAGAAATCAGCAGATAAGGTTTACGAAATTGATGAATCATGTAATAAAACCATTTAATATATTCCGAAATTCCGAAAAAAAAATACAATTTTGCATAAAACTCAGTTTTTAAAAGGGAATAGTGAACCAAAATATAAAATGTAAGCAAAAAATCTTAAGTTCTTTTATATTTATTTATTACATTCTTATGCATAGTTAGAGGGATGTAAGTAGGTCAAGCCTTTAGAAAAATAGATAGGGAGAGTAGTTATAACGTTCTCAGAATATATAAAAATTAGTTTGTATTCTTCAGCTTCCATCAAGCTTTTTTACTTTGAAAGTACTTATATCTCGGCATTGTATACTACAGAAGTTCTTGAAAGACAGTGCCGGCGAAGGCATCTTAGACGTGAGCTTTAAACTAAGAATTCATCAGAAATATTAAGCTTATGAAGACAGATACTCAACACTAGCATCCGATTTTTAGCAAACAGAAAATGTTTCTCCCCTAAATTTCACAATTCAAATACTACATGCCGAGAACTACCACCAAAAATCTTATGGAGGAAGACCTGATCTCTTTATTTTACCCTTGAATATTCGTTGAGAATTGCACTATCAGATTACTACGTTTTAAGATCTCTATAAAGCTTCTTCGGTGAAAGACTTTGAAGGCATCCAAAAGGTTATAGGAATATTTTTTTCTTAAAAAATTAGAACTTTTTTTAGGAAAATTAATCAGCTATTAGAATGACTAAAAAACATAGTTTGTGTATTAAAAATAGTGCAAAACTGCAAGCTGTTGGTTTCCAAAAAAAAAAAGTCATAGAATTTAGAAACTTAATTCAGCATGCGAATAAATAAAAAAAATGTTCGCTCTCATAATTACTTATCCGAAAGGATTTTATCTCAATAAACGATTATTCGATTAAGTAACTTTCCGTTTGTCTTTATTTTAAACCTCCCCGGGACAACTATGACGTATTTGTCCATACGTACTTTTGGCTATCTCTGTATCTTGGAAATAGCATATGAAAATTTTATCGTACCATAAGAGCGTGCGTTTTACTTTTAATGGCCTTTGTTGAGCAATAAGAGCTTAAAATTATTGAGAGAACAAATTCATCATAAGTTTCCTGAGTCGGTAGTTTTTGTTTTAATGAAATTTTTTTCCAAAAATCGTATTTCCTTACCTAATTCAACTTTTTTTACTTATTACCCAGTTATTTTAGAAATATATATATATATTCATTTGCAGCGATTTATTATATAAATACAGATGTTTAGTTTATTGTCTGAAAAACAATGAAATTTTATTGCAAATTTCACATTCGAAAATTCCTTTTTTTCAGTTCGCTAAGTAAATAGGGTTTTAGGAGCCACAGCCAAATCCAAGTAGTAATTTTTAAGGATCATATTATCAAGATCAAATCGTAATTTTTTTTTTGAACAATTAGTAACCGAGATAGTGATTTTTAATTTCAATTATTTTAGTCCGGTCCGTGGCAACATATTTTTTCTTTAAGTTATAGAACATCAAAGAAAAGTAATCATCTAAATTGGCCTTATAATGTTTGGCCACTCCTAAGTTAAAAAGAAATGCAAAAGGCGAATTCATTATAATATGTAAGTGTCCCGCGAAGGCTTAATATAAGGATAGACTGATTGAAATTAGTGTAACGATTTCAAAAATTCTTTGAACTTAACAGAAATAAAAGTTGCTAGTGAGGAATACAGATCCTGAGGATAATATGAAAAGAAAATCCTGCACAGGAGAAAATGATTGTATGCGAAGTATCAACCGAATGCCTGACCAACGACTGGGACATCTACTCCACTTAGAGACCGTCCATTAATCACCCCTTGGTGAGATTTGGTGAGTTCTGATGGGAACCCCGTAATCTGTAATCTGCTATAATAATGTAAAGTCTGTACATTAAAAAGTTGAAAAGTTGAGAGATTTTTATTGACCCCACTCCCAGTTGGTGAAACTTGTTGACCATGCTCCCTCCCCCCCCCCCCCCCCCCTATTTTGACTCACGTAATTTATGGACGTTCCCTTATATCATCAACGAAAAAGCCTCTTATATATAAGAAAAAAATCCCGTTCAACTTAATGTTATTGATAGATAGGTGAAGATTCTCCCTGGTCAATATTTTTATCCCAAAGAGTACTTCCATTGAAACTGGAAGTAAACAGTGTCGGCAAAGTAGATAATCTACTAAACACATACTCCACGATCTGGTCATATTATACAAATGGTACACGGAGCAGGATTCTTCTTTTTGAATTCGACTGACACAATCTGCAATCGAAATCAATGCTTTCCATCCCGTAACAAAAGACATTTTTTAGATTGAAGTGCCTCGTCTTTAATTTAGCTGAATTTTCAAAGCCTATGCGGAATTTACCGCACAACTTGTCTATCCTTTGTCCAAATTTCAGATGAATGTCGTAAGCCCTGATGTATGTTCCAAGAAACAGATTCAACTGGAAACTAGAGTCCGTCTGAGATAAAAACTGTTACGAAACTACTTTTTCTTCTTAAATGTGTAGGGGCAAATGACAAACAGCTGTGCTGTGAACTATTTTAAATTGTGAATAAAGATTTTTTTTTTTGAACATTGAAAATTATGTTTTTAAGGAAACCTAATATTTTAAAAATGGATTTTGTCCGAATGGACATGTTATATACATTCAAATTGTATTAGTAAAAATAAAAACTTCACACTTCAACTAATATATTATTATTAGTTGAAGTCGCTTAAGTGCAATTTTAAATTTTCAAAAATTATGCCCAAACATTAACTGAATAATTTTTACATTTTCACGTTGAGAAAAATTGCAATTGAAGAAAAAATGCCAACAGAAAAGCAACGAGAAACATTAATAAGTTAATAATATATTATTAAACGATTTTCAACGGATGGTAGCTTTTTAAGAGCACTCCCTTTCAGCTACTACTTTTTTTATTTTGCATCGTCCCGCTGTCTCTTCTCTCTTTGGGCCAAGTTAACCCTCCCATGGCGTCTCTCTGCTGCTCTGTACTCAGAGTCTGATTTGCATATTAAAGTTGGCTGCTCATAAAAAGCGGTTAATTGCATTTTTATGCAAATTATTGAACATTAAAATAATTATTGTTGCCTTTGCAGTTGTTTTTGTTGTTGTTGCTGCTGACTCGTGTTGCGAGCGCGTTTAATTCACAGACATTTGCTAACATGGCTACAAATGTTTGCTGATCGCTTTTTTGCAGCCAGGCAGCGAGCTAGCGCGCTTGCGGATGTGTTTAGTAGACAAAGTTTAATGTCGTGTATAAATGGGTGATTAGTAGAAATGTCAGAGTGTCGACAAGCAGCGATTCGTCAATATTTCTTATTAGATTTAAGTAATAAAATCAAGTGAGCATTTTATTAAACAATCAACCAGTCAGCCAATTTAAATTTGAATAAATGCGTGCTGTGTCTTGCTTACTTGCAGAAAATTGAATTTATATGTGGATAGATGAGCTGTAGTATTTTCTATTGCCTGAGGGGAAACTTTTTGCAAAAATTTTGCAATCGAATTTACTGCAGAACGTTGAACTTTAAATAAATAACTTTTTGCTTAAACTATTGCATAATATTTTATTTGAATCAAAAGTAAACTTAATTTTCACAATTTTAAGTGATTAATGTTTTTTTTTTTTGGTCTTTTCTAAGACTCATTTTTAAGATTGTAAATACAATTTTTTTCACTTTGATGGATTCGATTTTTTAAAAAAAAAACTTTCCTTAAAAGAATCGTCATTTTACAAAGACACCCAAACTTGATAGAGATTCTGGATAAAAATTAGGAGATGTTTATATTATTTTTTTATACATCATTAATTTTTGTTGGAAAGTCTCACAATTATTCTAGGGAAATTGGGTTTCAGGCAAAAGCAATGAACAAATTAGATATGGATAATCGGAAATTGAAAATACTGCATAATAGCGTAGTTTTCATCGTTTTTTGAGCTGTAATGGCATTTTCAGTACATTTGCAACGTAGAAAGTGGTCGTCAGCACATTCGACAAGTTCTTAGTGTATTTGGTGCATTTGGCGCATTTTGAGTACATTTGACGTAACTCTCTCATTGTAATTTGCCCCGAATTAGGACGGTGGCGGTAAAGCGGCGACGAATATACCCTGTCAAAAATTATAACATACTTGATCATGTGAAATTGAACAGAATTGCGGCGTACGACTGATGACCTGCCGGCGGTTAGCCGTTGATTAGGAATTAATTCTATTTTTACGTCGGATCAGTGTTGCATTTCTAATGTATTAAAATTTTTCACTCTCTTTCCCATACGATTTTCTCAGCAAAATTTATTGCTTTCAAATTTTGTTTTTGTCACTCTCTTTTCCCATACGACTCTCTCACAAGAAATCAGTCGTGAAAAGCAGTCGTCCGCCACAATTGTGTTTATTCAAACGATTTTTCGTCGCTTTTTTTTTTTGACAGCGTATATTCGTCGCCGCTTTACCACCACCGTCCTAACTCTGGGCAACGCATTAGTTAGGAAACAATAACAAATACAATGAGTTAGAGTAGTATATTTTTTTTCTCCTGGCTATGGCAAGGCATTGGTAGTTAATCAGTGCAATTCTTGAAAAAGTAGGAAATCTTTCCACACTTATATCTCAGCTTTTAGTGAACCGATCTCGAAGCTGATAGTTTTCGGGCACTCTGCTTGATGAGTATTTAAATTTGATATATCACCATTTGTTGAAGCTGTAGATCCCGTCAACTTTTATCGTTTCAGTGAAACATTTTCGTCTCATTCTATCGCAGTTTAGTTTCTTAAAGGTTTTACTATTTCCACATAATTTTTTTCTTAGTAAAAACGATAAAACTTTGTATCAATTTTAATAATTTCAATTAACTTTATGATGTTTATGACAACAAATGTATCATCTGCCATCGAAAATGTACATTTCAACTCTCAATTCAGTACATTTCCATAAATCCCAAATGCCATCAATGGTTTTGAATCCGAAGTTGACCCTACAAAAATTTTCATGGAAAAACGGCCGCAGTCCTTTACATTTTGTGTTTGGAAATATTTTCACATTCCTTCCTATTTTTTCTAGAACTCCGAAGCATTTTATAAAAAATTTTTAAGAAAATACAAAATTTCATATAAATTTTTGGTTGTTTTAGGATATATATTTCATTTTGACTTCTGGGAGATATTTCTTTGTTAAAAATTTCTCCTTTAGAAAAATGACCAGATATGACAGAAACAAAAATTATTCGACGATTTATATGTATAAGAAAATATTGACCAACATCTTTTTATTTAAAACGTTTGGATGTCTTCCTTATATGAACGAAAAACTTGTTTTATTTCAGCGCAATTTTTTCATTTTAGCAATAATACTTTGGGCGATCCTAAATACTCCAAGTTTTTAAGCTTTTCTGTGTTATTTTGAGTTGTTTTACCATTTTTGGTTATTATTATTTTTTCTTAGTGAAAATTTCCCTAAAATTAACATGGAGAAACTAAGCTTTTAATGACTTTCTTTAGAAAATACGTATAACACACATATCTGATTATCCTCCAACAAAAACTTAGCTTTTTAGTCAATTTTTTTTTGGGAAATCATTAAAAAATCATTTCCTTTGAACTCTTTAGGAAAACCCGATCATACCTTAGTTTATAATTAATTTTTTTGTGAAATTCTTTATTTAGAGTTTTTGAACAAAAATTAGATGCATAACTCGACCCATAAAAACGCTGAATAGCAGGAATATTTTTGTTTATTTTTTTAGAAGAAAAAATCTTATCACATTTAAGTGCATCATAGTGGTTTCTCCAATTGTTTTTCCAACATTGTTGTTAATGTTGCCGCATTTTAGCCAAATATTTTGAAACACAAGAAACTAATGCAAATGTTGCTGCAATTTGCATAGCATTGAATTTGTTGTGGCGCTCACTTGCAACTGTTGTTGGTAACGTTTTGTTGCTGATGCATGGCTTTTTTTTCTTCTTTTTGTTGTTGTTGCTTTACATGTAATTGTTGTTCCTCATTGTTGTGTGGTTGGTTGCAGCAGCAGCAGCAACAGCAAATGCTGAACTTTCAATTGCATTTAGCAACCGTTTGATTTCTTTTTGTTTTTATTGTTAACATTTTGTTGTTGTGTTTTTTTTTTTTTTTCTTACTGTTGTTGTTGTTCACTGCTGTGTTGCACTCGCGCCATTAAGTTGTTCACTGAGTGGCTCAGCTGCCAACTTGTACACACGCAGAAAAAAAAATTGTAACAAAAGCAACAACATGCTCACATGCACACTGAGAAAAATAAATAATCGACCATTAAAGCATTCCTGCGTCCAATTATCGCACGAAGCGATTTGCACCGAGTGTGGAATTTGAATTTTCAATAAAAACTCGAAATTGTGCTTGAACTCGTAAATAACAAAATAAAAAAAAAAAATACGAAATTCTTAAATAATTTCTTCATTTTGCTGTTATTTGTTATGCTAAGACGAGAATTGTGAGGGGTGAGGGTTCTATTTGAACTGAGAATGAGTGCACGTTTGTAGTTTACGCAAAAATTAGAAAAAAAGGCACGAAAAAAAGGCTTGAAATTGAAAGATTGAGTTGGATTATGTTTATCCAGGTCTAAGTAGATTTGCAATAAAGTTTTTTATTATTAGAAAATTTCGCTGGCTCTCTTTTGTTACGGAATTTGGGGTTTTTTGGGTGAAATTTACTCTTTGAATTTGATTGATATTTAAATTTAAATTGAGCCGAATTTTTCGCACATTTTCCAATTTTTATTTTAACAATAATTTTTGCCGCTCTGCCTGTCGCTAGAAACTGTTGCAAAAAAATTATGGAGAAGTAATGAAAACAAAGATTTTACTTTCATTTGAATTTCTCTTCATGGGTAGAGATTGATATCCTTAAAAATCAACTAATGCTTCAAGAAACCAAGTACCGTACTAACTTTAAAAGAAAGTCCTTCACTATTTTTACAGAGATTGTTAATAAGTAAAGCTTTGCAAAAGTGTTCACTCCGAGGAAACACTTAAAATTTCACTCAAAAATGTTTGTGATTTGATAGAAAGAAACGGGGTTTGATGTTTTCATGGAAATATTTTTTAGGATTGTAAAATCTGGTAAATATATCGTTACAAGGCTTGTTACAAAAATTTTCCTTAATTATAGAACTTCACTTATAAAGCCTAATTTCCATGCTATCTTTCTTGATCCCATATCAGCGATACCAAATCAAATTTTTGTAAGAATGAAAAAGCATGCTAACAGAACCTAATGCGCTTAAATGCGAGAGTGAATAGCATACATTTGCTATCTTTGTAGCATGTGATGTGCTCCCTGATATTTGATAAGATACGTTCAAGAAAGATCACATGGAAATTAGGAATAACTTTACTTAGCTACCTTCTTTAACAACTAAAAGTATGCATTGGATTTTTTTCTTCTCATTTTGTTCTTCTATTTTTTTTCCTTCATTAAACGCAAAATTTTTTGAGACTGACAAGAATTTTGTTTAAAAGAAAGATAATGTTTGTATTACGTGATAATTCTTTAAACTGAGGTTCGTCGAATTACATGTAAGGAGTGCACTCACTGTTGACCACTTTTGAGTCTACACTTAAAGCTTTAGGCTTTGAGGGACCCGGGGTTAAAATTGGAACTCATAGCTAAACATAAAAAATTTCAATTTCAAAATAAAAAAAGGTAATTCTATTTCCTAAAAATGCCATTCAAATTTAAAATTACATTTTGATGACAAAAAAAAATCCTCGCGTTTCGTTTCCCACAAAACATCCATAAGTCCCTTAACTTAAGGTCTGGTACTTAGCCCTTCCTATCTCTCGCAAATAACTTATGTAATCCAGCATTGGTTAGGAGCCCCCTTAGTTTGGGGCCACCGGCTAATGCCCAGATTGACCATGCCTAAAGACGGGCCAGCAAAGCCCGGAAAAGATTGATTTCTTAACACAGCGCTTGGTAGAGAAAAGTGTAGCCGTCTTTCTATATATAAATAGAGAATATAGCAAAGCAAATGAGCCAATGCATCATGTAATGAGCAGTAGAGTCATCAACTCGACAAAATTCGAGCTCTTTATTCGGGAGCGTTTCACAGTTTAATTTGGTTATAAATCATATCGTGATCCTATCATGCGCTGAAGAGCACAAGCTACCAATTATTGAAGAATTTAGTCAAAAAGTAAACTCATGGGATAGGCGCTCTACCTCTGACGTTAGATAAACAGACTAATAATCGCATGCTCTGAGTTTCGCATGAGAATTTGTGTCAAATTTGTAAAAACACAAGTACCAAGAATTTATACAGCTGCTAAAATATTTCAATTTCCAAAAACTATACCACCTATAGAGTGAGAACTAACATACCAGACACTCATGCTGAGTTATTATTTTTTTCCATTAAATATTTTTTTTTTGTTTCAAAACATTCATATTCATAGAGTATTAATAAGTTTTCTTTTTGTTTTGTGATTACATTGCGTGTGTTCAAATTATAAATGGAGCCATTCACAGATGATTCCATTAGTTATTCGCAAAATATAACCTAGAAATGCTGGGATCCATCATATACATTAACAGTTGCGAACAAGTTGGTCATAATTTATTTATTTCATTTACTTTGTTCTCTGTTGGCACCAACTTGATCATTTTTAACAAGACTGTGGAAAACAAAGCATGAATTACTTATTTACATGTAATTGCAACGCCTACATCTTGTTGGGTTTCGCAGATGGAAACCCCTTGTTACTTGGAAATTCACCTTGGAAAAGTTGATTTGTTTGTTTGTTTACCGTAGTTCGTTGTTACAATTTTACCACTGATTGCCTACTGAAGCACCCCTGGGTAAAGTTTTGCGCGCCGTTACCATATTTTGCGTTATTTTGCGTGGCACTGCATTGCGTTACGTGACGTTGCAGTGCAATGCGTTTTGCACATGCGCACACGCAACTCATATGGCAAGACATGTCGGTAGGCTATGGAGAGGGAGCGCCGTGCTCCAGTATCAGCAATTAACTGACTTAATTGGGGGGGACGAATGCGAATGCGACGCGCCAAGCTTTAGACGCATCTCAATTAAAACCGTAGTCATCGTCGACACCCGCATTGCGCCTACAATGTAATCGAGAAAAGCCGGGACGCCTTTAACGCTTGTTGCGATTTACACTTAATTATTTGCACTTTCTCGCCTTCCTTCATCAATTTTTCTTTATTCTTTGCGTCACTGTTTCGCAGCCAGCAAATTTGTTGTTTGTTTTCATGCAGACGCAGCTGATATGATAATTAAAACGTCTGCCTATCGGTTAAACTTACAGTGGGTCAGAAGAGTTACATTTTCGGCAAACTTCGAAAAGTATAACAATAAAATGAATTTCAAAGAGATTCTGGCAGGCCGAGCCTCTTAGTCCCACCACTCTGTTGCGCCTATGCAGGTAAGTCATAAAGTGTCATTATGGAAAGAAACTTTAAGTCGAACCGAATGTCCTTAATGGAGTAATGTTCAGATATAGAGCAAAGCCTACTGTCATGCCTATAAATAATTCCTGAATTTCCATATTTTGCCTTTTGGTTTGTGTAAAGAGTTCGTTCCCATGTTTTAAGATCAGCTTAGGGTGTGAATTTCAGAGATCTCTGTACCTTGGTTAGTAATATGATGTAGGTTTCCCAATGAGTTCTTTCCCATAATACTAGATCTCCATAGGTAGGCTTTCTAATAGTAGCAGACCGTACCCTTTTCCGAATGTCCAATTGCAGACGTTGTTTCTCCGAGTTTCTTTTTCAAGAAAGGTTAGAGGTTTCCCTGGTTCACATGAAACTCAGGATTTAATTTGTCTAAAAACGTACAATGCGCTTACACAACCAATTCCACTGTTCATTAGTCGCCCAACCGTTTGTCTATCGCCTGACGTTGCACACACGCTGTTCAAATGTTGCAAATGCTGTCTGGTTTTGTATTTGATGCATTCTGCAACACGAAAATCAAATTTTTCTACACAACATCGCTGTGATTTTCTAGAAGAAATTTTTATGAAAATTAAATATTGCGAAATTCTCATTTTTTTCTCATCTCATCTCTAACTTTGCAACATTTTGTATTTATGACATTGTAGTAGACGCACTGATGCATCATGCAGCACACCTGGCCGCATTTAATATTTTACCCCTACCCATGTGGTGGGCCACCGTTTTGCAGTTTGTAGAGTGCTCCCCACAACATTGTGAAATTCTTCAATTAAGTTTTCATCACGCACATTCTTCGGGCTCCAGCTCTTCTCTTGTCTGCTCCCTAATAAAAATTGGTAAATAATTGCGAAAAGTTGAAGATTTTGCATTTAATTAAAATCTCGCAGTGAGTTGTGTTAGACCTAAGTGCAGTTGCATATTCAGGTAGCTAGCAAATAACTTAACCAGTTAACTATTATTGCTTTTGTTGTTGCGATTTCAATTGTTTTAGTGTCTGTCCGCTTAAGACGCCATAATGTTGATTGTTAAATATTAATTAATCTTACAATGTACTTGAGTATGTAGTTATTATGTATTTTCAAATTTCATTCAAAAGAACACATTAAAAAATTCAACAAAATGCACAAAATTTACGCCCATACGTTAGATGAACGCGTTGGGCGGTCGTCTGGAAGATATGAACATCATGGCAAAGTTAGACTTTTGGCATTTAAGTTGTACAGTGCGATATTATTATTATTATTTGGAAAATATTTGTTAAGATCTTAGGAACTGATTGTATCATAACAATATATTTGAAAATACTAGCAGTTCTTAGACCCAAAGGCGGATGAAAATTTCATATCTTCGAGCGGTGGAGTACGAAAAATCGTTTCGAAGTTGGTCTAGCTATGCTCGTGACCTTAGGGTACGGAATTATTTTTAAGAAAAAATGTATGTTATAGTATGTGGTTTTGAGCTGCACATTAAATATCAATATCGTTTACAAATTTTTCAATGACTTTTGAATTGAACAGAATTGGTAGAGTAATAAGCGATTCACACTGCCATCGAAGCCAGCCTGTTTTTATTTAGCTCGTTTATGTAATGCGTTTTTAAAAATTGCTTTCACTTTTGCATTATCGCGATATCGCTGACGTTAGCATTCTGTTTGAAGTTAGCTCACTTCTTTCATTTCCCAAGTAGCAGTTTTGGCAGAGAAAGAGCTTTTAATGCGCATTTGCAGCGCCTTCACAGCTGTTTTAGGTGTGTACAGCTGTAGAAGCGCTGTAAATGCACATTAAAAGCTTCCTCTGCCAAAAATGCTACTTGGGTTGGCATTGCCTGATTTTTGAGAGCATTAGCTTTCTATATGACATTAGCTAACTGCTTTTCGTTTGACAATAAATTACTCTACTGCGTTTTGAGGCTTGATCATTCCGGTCTATGTTTAAAGTCAATTTGTTCCAGGAAAATTACATTAAAAACGTATATTTCTCTGGTAGGTTATGTAACGCACTCCCTCGTTACCAACTACTGCACACTTTCTTCATCAAATACGATACATTACAGCAGTGGTGGGCATGGAAATTTAACAAAAGGGCTAAACAACAACATCAAGCAGTAACAAACATAATTTTAAACTTTTTTTGCTGTCATTTCCAAATTCGCCAACAGCACAAAAAAAACAAATTGCACTATAAACAAAAACAATTGCTACCTTCGTCAAGATACAATGCGGCGCCGTCGCTTATGACTTTGTGTTTTGTTTTTGTTTTCATTTGAATTCAAGTCAACGCTGTGTCTCTATAGCGTTGAAATTCTGCGAATTTTTTTTCGCTTGCTTGTGCGCTGAATAACGGTGCGGGCAATGAGGGCGGGTAGGGCCCACCACTGCATTACAGTATATATCCCGGGTCCTACCGAATTAGTTTTCTGTTTTTCATTGATTTTGCACGCATTTTGCTGGGCCATTTTTTGGTTCATTTGAGACTGACATAAATGAATCAACGTTGGTAAGCATTTTGACCTTTTTGCTTTTCTTCCGATGGTGTTGACATATTGAAATTGAATGCAGACGCTCATTCAACATTTTTCTACGTTCATCTTCTCCACCCACTTTTAATCGTATTAAGCATTCTTACTTACCACCAATTCCCTTTACGCTTTTAAGCCTTCACTAACCTTGTTGTTTGCGTTACGGTGGTTTTATTGCATTATTTTCAGCCTTTTTCCTATGCTTTTTCATTATTTTTGTTTTGTTTTGTCTTTTGCACTATTTTGTTTCTTTAGTTTTTGTCTTTGCCATGTTCTGATTTATAAATCTATTTATTTGTTTTGTTTATGTTGGTATCTACTTTAACTCATATTTGTCAGTCTCTCTGTCTGTCTGTCGGTTTGTTTATTTATGCTGTTGTTGTCTATTGCGTATTTTATGTCGTGTTTGGCTTAGTTGTCATCATCATCATCAACATCATCATCATAACCATCATCATTATTGTTGTTATTGTTGTTACGATTATTGTTATTGTTATTATTGTTGTTGTTGTTGCTGTTGACTTGGTGTAATTTTCATGTTTGATGCGGTTTGTGGGTTGCATTTTGTATTTGTAGCTTTTTCCCCCATACCACATTTTCCCTTAAGATTTCCACATTGCTTTTTATTTGATTTTATTTAATTATTTTATTTTTCATTAAATTGTTGCAAGTTTTCATGTTTCTGCTTGAGAGCGCATTAACACTATGAGTAGTAGTACCTACGCTCCTCCGCCGTACTAAATATTCCACAATACCCGCCCGATATGTAGACAATTCCATTGTTGCCATTGTCTACTCGGTTGCTGCCGTGTTATCATCGTGTATTGTCTCTGTTGTTGTCTGTTGAGATTTTGTCTTCTTTTTTTCTTCTTTTTTTCTTCTTTTTCTTCTTCTTTCAACATAATTATTATCTACTTAATTCCATTTTGTACTTCGTCTCAAATGCAAAACCCAAGTCTGTTGTCTGCTCATGTTTTGACGATTATTTTAAATGTCATGAATTAGTTTTGCAATTAGTTTGCGTTTGTTTAACCACCGAAATCTGACACCTCATTGTGAGAGGGGGGAAGGGGGGGTATATCTACTTCAAAGACGACGGAAATTGAAATATTGACTTGGAATGTTTGCTTACATTGTGGCGTAGACTTGCATGCTTCATTTGGAATGCTTCTTTTTTTTCAGTTCTTTTTTTGATGCAATGAATAATTTTGCTCTGATATGATAATCAATTCAATGTCTATGCATGAGAGTATCTCAATAACGCAAAAAGTTAAGATTGAACACAGTGGTTTTATTTCATCAAAAGCTTGGGGGGACGAGAGTGTAAATATCATATCGAATCGATGATATTTTGAATTAAATCGATGTAATTAATAATAATATCGGATCCTTCGGGGGCCAATGCCACCCTAGCCCTACCCAATTGACGCCTCTGATTGAACATCTTCGGTGGGAAAAAGTTTGGGATATTTCAAACGTAGTATTTAAATCAAATTTGGTCAACAAATAATGATTTTGGCTATAGCGCCCCCTTTGAGAACATTTGTAAAACTTTTTAACCCAATATTACCCTCCCAACTGTGGCAAAAACTTCGGTGGTGAAACGATTATGAACTAAATGAAACGTACGACTTTATTTCTAGCGTTTCAGTAACTGTTATCTTTTCCGTTAGGGTTACCGTTACTGATCTGAAATATTTATTTTTACCCAAAACATCCACACATCAGTAAGCCATTTAATTCTTAAGTTCAACTAACACTTACCAACGCAGGATAAAACGCCGTCGCACTGTCTACACCAAGACTGGGATAGGGATTTTGCTCACTTGGCGCATAATGAGTACCATAAAGACTCACATTTGCTGTGGTAGCTGCGGCAGGTTGCATACGTGCTGCGGCGGTATAGCAATCATTTAATGCTGCTAGCCGCGCAGAGTCATATTGACATGAGCACACTGTTTCTCCCGATATGGGGTCAGCCAGGATGAGACGTCCATTATCACAACATGCAGCCGCAACTGGCGCAATAGCAGCACCATCTGTTGCACCAACGAAAGGACTTCCACTGCCATTGGCGGCACCAGTGCTGCCAGTTGCGATGCTGGACGTTGCTGTATTCGATGATTGCGAGGTAGCATCAGGTGTTAGCGAACCGCAGTTGTGCACGTTACCGTCAGTATGCGTAGAATGCATATGGGTAGCACCGCGACTGCTGTTAGGACTTCGTGACGTCGCCGTTTGCTGAGGTACTGAGATTGGTGAATGCGCACTGCTGGGTGTTGCTATAATTGGAACTGTGGGTTGAGCACCGCTGACAAGAAGCTGAAAAGATGAAAAAAATGTCATTGTTTAACAATAGATACGATTGAAAGGACCTTTTATGAAAATTGCAAAGAATATTGCACTCTTACTGTATATATGTAAGTGCAAAAAAAAATATCAAGGACCTTCTAAGCTAAAAGTAAATCAACTAAAATTACCCTCTAATAAGATAAAACTTAACATATATTTTTTCTTGATCGCTACATAATTTTTAATGATGACACTGTGTGCAAAAATGCAGAGCTTAATGTTGAAGGAACATCGACTGATATCAACTTATGGTAATTTGAAGTTGCTGATCTCGAATGAGCCATCAAATTTTGCGATAAGTTTGCAAAAACACTAACGATATTAAGTGTAGTTTGCTAAAATTGGATAATCTGGGGTTAGAGTACAAGTGGCTCCTTAAAGAAAGTCACGCCACATATTGCATAGCACACGAAGAACTAAGTCCAAACATTGCGTTTTATTTTCGGCTTTGGCTATTTACTTTACCACGCAGGATCGCCTAAACTGATCGTTTCATATTTCTTTCACTGCGGTTACAAACTCCCAAGACTCTTAATAACAACAGTCAACTAGAAGTATTGAGTAAATTGATGGAAACTGTCTAAAAAATGCGAAAATTTGTATCAAATATGGATGCCATCAGTTAAACCTTACCTTTCTTAATTCTTAATGAAATTAATATTTTAATATTTTTCTAAAAATAATAGCAATAATTAGAAAATCTTCAAAATGGCTTACTTTTTTTGAAACATATTGTATGAATATTCTTTGCGCGAGCTTTGTTTCTCCATATAATGTTCGAGAAAGCAATAGAAAACAATGGCAGAGAAGTCGTACACAAAGTTTCCGAAAGAGTTCTAAATAGATTAAATGCTGGATCAAGTCCTTCGAAATGCTGCCTTAAGGATTTAAAACAAATAATCGTAGTTATCATGTTAGCGGATTAATTTTGGGTAAGCTGAATCTGTTCATGATCCTTTAATTTGGTTTCATAACTAACGTGTAAAAAGTCCTCATCAATATTGCTTACGCTTAGAAAGTTATTCAAGGTCAAGGATCACGAAAATCAGTTTTCCAAAAACATCTCGTAATATATTGGTTTTACGGCAGTTTTAGCTTTATAAAGTTCGTTTTTAGCTCAAAATTTCCGTATGCCAAAAGTGCTCGAGATATACGACTGAGAAAAATGGTGTGGAATATTGGGCTATAATTTGACCTTACTAGATTCTTGTGTTATACTGTAGCACCTATTCATTGAATATGGTTGTCATTGACCTGTTTTTTTTTTCAGACTTTTCAAAGAATTGTTTTGAAAGTAACCAATCCCAGACCTCCTTTCTCTTACGTTTAAGTTTATAAGACGAAAATGTACTACAAGATGTCTTAAATATAATTCCACATTATAGATTATAGAGCGTCTTAATGAAATAGCAAAATTTAAATATCGCCACAAAATCTTAACCTAAAGTTGGCTGCGCTATAAGTTTTCTGTTGATCAGCGGAGTGTCTATTTCACATATATAAGGCCCAAACTAGATTCAAACCGCCCAAGGCTATAAGTTTGCCTGATGTTTTTACATGTGCTAAAACAATTATCAAATACATTTTTTTTTTTTAATTTAATTTAATTTAATAATATTTAGCTCTCATTACGATCGATGCGCATCATTATTTTCTTTAATTTATAATTTAATTAAGTTATTAAATTTATTCGTAATTTATACTTTATTACGGTGCAAATTGCAAATTAATTTGTAATATGATGCCAACTTGAAAAATACGGCTGGTGCACTACAGAAAACTTAGTGGCAGTTTGTTTTGCTTTAGATATCTTACTATAATTATGCGATTCACACAAACATCTGTATAAATTGCATACAAATTGCAAGTCTATCTATGTGCAATTAAAAAACCGCTACTTTATGAGTTTAATTTTATTGCTCAAGCTATGATTTACTTTGGCTGCTTCATGAATTTTAATTTTTTATTATTTATTTAATTCGCACATAATTAAATTTTTGAGGCTCAATAATATGAAGCGTTATTTTTATTCCAAATGAAACTTCTTGAACTTGCAAAATCTGATTCACTTTAAGTATTATTTCGAGTATATCTGAACTTAATAATTTTAATAGAGTTTAGCTATTACAGCTATAGGTCGGTGGCGTACCGTGAACATCTAGCGCCTGGGGCGAAGAAGTCATTTGCCGCCCCCTTCCTAATTAACTTTTTTTTTCCCGTGCACCAAAAAATTTTATTTACTAAAAATAAGCATAACTTCTCACATCCTAAAAACTGCAAACACTGAGAAAAAGCACTGAACGGAAAAGAAGTATGCTGTAAGCCAGTGGTGGGCATGAAAATCTAACAAAAGAGCAAAACAACAACATCAAGCAACAACAAACGAAATTTTAAAGTTTTTTTTACTTTCATTTCCAAATTCGCCAACAGCACAAAAAAAACAAAATTGCACTACAAACAAAAACAATTGCTACATTCGTCAAGACACAATGTGGCGCCGTCGCTTATGCCTTTTTTTTTTTTGCTTGCTTGTGCGTTGAATAACGGTGCGGGCAATGAGGACGGATATGGCCACTACGTGCCCACCGCTGGTGTAAGCAAGCGTTCACTGTGTTTTTGCAGTATGTCTCGGATTCTACCATTTTAAGCAAACAGGATTTTTGGTTTATTTACAGCTTGAACTTCCTAACTTTATAAAATAGTTATCGACTTATTTAGCTGCGTGTTAAATGGGACCCAATCAAGTACAAACAAAATCGAAAGAAATGTCTAAATTTGATGGATAATTAGACGCACAGAGAGAGAGAGAGAGAGAATTTTCGGATATATGATGTACATTGAGTGGAGAGAGGAGATTCGTGAGCTTATTGGTCTGAAACAGCTGTTTTGGATGAGTTGATTTAGGCTCGTTGGCGTTGTAAATTGGCTCCATCAATAGCCCATGCCACCGCACCAGGAGAATTAGTGTGAAAATACGCATAATAATAATATCTTGGTAGAATTAATCACTAGTTACTTTCACTGATTTAAATTTATTGTGTGCTCAATATGTTCGCACATTCTTAGAAGCTACCGCTTTCAATTATAAAATTAAGAAACAAAACGCAAGATTTCTTACTTAGCATTGCAAGGCCATAAACTCTCTTTCTAATTTGTTGAAGTTATAAATTATAAAAAATATAACTAACGGCATTACGTGCACAAATATTTGGTCAAATAAATATTAAAAAACCGCCAAAATTAGGGACAAAAAAATAGTACAAAATTATATAACGCTTATCGTAAATTCATCAGCACTTGCAATTGTGACAGGCTTTGACAAATTTCACTTGGCCTCAAAGCAAACAAGCCGCCAACGCGACATTGCACCGTGTAGCAGCGACTAACTGTGCAAACGTGCGACCCAATGTACAGGAACTAAAATCGGTCTGCGTTTTTAGTGTCTAAGGAAGTCGTAAATTTACAACATATTTAGTGTCCCACTGACCACTCGCTCATGCGGTTGGTATGAAATGATACCACAAACTTTTTGCTGCTAGGCCTAAAAGTAAAGGGAATACAAATTTCTAGTTTTAAAAAAGGACTAGCCAGAACAGATTTAGCCTTAGTTTGCTTTTAGTCAGATAAAAAAAGGAACTGTTTTTTGTTTCATATAGAAATCTACGATACACAAAATAAAACGGAGCGCTGCTTAAAAATCTTCTTCGAGGAGTAACGAAAGAAATTGTCGCTTCAGAAAAGCTTAAATTATTTGACACAGCGCAGTAATTCTTGGCAGCGTCTATTGAAGTTTCCAAAATTTTTTTCTTAATTCGTAAAAAGGATTCTAATGGTCACACTCATACATTTCTTACAAAGTAAAAAATACAAAAACAATTACAATCTAAAGCACACAATTAGCAAAAACATAAAAAAACTACAAAACTAAATGCCTGAAAAAGCCTTTTGAAGACAATTTACATGGTTTTCATTTGGCAACAGTCAAACCTACGACAAACCAAACAACAATTGCATGCATCGACGGCGACCCTTAAGAAAAGACACGAAAAAATGCCCCGAATAGTTGATTCCTTGCGACACTTTATGCGCCTTTTTGTGTGTGCATTTAGCACACACTTAACTACGTCAACTCCTGCTGCTGCTGCTTGTCCTGCGATGTTTTACATTTTTTTTCTTTTGCGAATTTTACTTTTGCTCATTTTCGAAGACCGAAGGAAAAAAAGGACATTCGACGTGAACGCAACCAACTCGCCGTGGCAGTGGCCGTTTTTAATTGCATGCAAATTCCAGTGCTTTCCACGTCGGTTTATGCTGTTGTTTGCGCTCGCGTGCATGCAATTTGGCAGGCTGGCTGCTGCTGAATTGGCGATAATAGGTGCGTTAGGGTGGACCTACTCATATTTTATCATCTTAATATCGAAGATTGGATTGCAGTATTATCGCTACACCAAGACAACAGCGATTCGTAATAGTTATGTTAGTACGGTTAAGATTTAGTATACTTATTAAATAAGAAACTTTTAACAAGTTTTCAAAACACTTATGAGTAATATCTAAAATTTTGAAGCCATTTTTTGGTCGGCTTAGGCAAAATCTCCTGAAAAACGAAAATAATTTCGAAAGATATAGTCCATACGCACAAAAATTAAAAGCGACCCAAATTTATTGAAAATATTGCCGAAAATTGGAAAAACTTCTTTTATAAAAAAGTCTTTTATAAAACGAATGTTATCTAAAAATGCTCAAGCTCTGATAAAATTCTCTCTTAATGTATTTTTTGGCACTATTTCCCTTTTATTTTTTTGTCATCTTTCTTTCAAAAAATCAACAAAAATTTTAAATTAAAATTAAGTTTTGCAAAAAACTTTAAACTATTTTTAGCATTTTGCTTTCCTGCTTAATTTTTTATAAAAAAAAAATAACCAAAACTTGTCCTACTTATTGTTATGAAGAAAAATTAATAAAAAGTTGTCCAAACAATAGCTCTTGATATTTTAAAAACTGCTTAAGCCAAAGATGCATACAAACATCTGCTTTGGGAGCTGCTTACAACGACATATTACGTCGAGTAATACTTTGAACAGAATTGGGACGAGGTGGGGATGCTTACACGCTGCCAAAAAAAAAAAAAACCGTCGAACAATCGCTTGAATGAACACCATTGCGGCGGACGACTACTTTTCACGACTAATTTCTTGTGAGAGAATCATATGGGAAAAGAGAGCGACAAAAACAAAATTTGTAAACAATACATTTTGCTGAGAAAATCGTATGGGAAAAGAGAGTGACAAATCTTAATACATTAGAAATGCAACACTGATCCGACGAAAAAATAGAATTACATAATTCTAAATCAGTTATCGTCTAAGAGCGAAACTCAACTTTTCCTTTTTTTTATGAAAAACTATTAATTTTTTTTTTATTGAATATGTGGCAAGAAAATTCAGTTTTCGTGAAAAATATTCTAAAACCAGTCGTACGTCGCAAGTCTGTTCAATTTCACATGATCAAGTATGTTATAATTTTTGACAGCGTGTAATCGTCGCCGCTTTCCCTACCTCGTACCAATTCTGTTCAACACATAACTAATATTTCCTATCGTCGGAAAAATATTTCCACAAGAAAATTCCTCCCCCTAATCAGCGATTCACACCACAAAATAGTAGTTGTTGAAAAAAAAATTCAAAGCAGAAATCCTCTAAAGATAGAAGCAACAAGGTTCACCCTAAACGACTTAAGCATGGAACGTACCTAAGGGAGGGGTTGCACTTGCACTTTAAACTCACACCACACAAACGTTGACGGCGCGGTTAACGAGATATTGTACGCTGCTAACTAATTAAAAATTCCAGCAGAGCAATTGCGAAATTAGTTTCTTATCGCGTTTTATCATCGCTGGCATAAAGGGGCCGCGCAGCACGGCCGGGGGGCCGATGGGCAAAGGGGGTTCGCAAACGCAGTCATGCTACTGATGCGTTGATGGATAGCTGAGTGAGTTGTGAATGAGGTGGCTGAAGGTTTCATGAAAATGCATAAAATAAAATTTTTTATTATTCATATTTTTTCGTCGCTATTGCATTTTTTTTGTTTTTTATTTTTTTATATAAAAAATGTTTAATATGATAATATTTTCTTGATAGACAACATTCACAAAAGTCGTCATCGTCGTCGCGGTTGTCGTAGCTGTAAATGTTTCGCAGGCGTTTTGCAATACGTTTTTATGGCCCCTTTTATGATCGGAGTCACGCGATGCCAAAGATAGCGCTAAAGGTCTCTTGCACCTATGGTCACTGGTTAAGAAAAATACAACAATTTGAAAGTGTAAAGCATAAGAATTTCAAAATTTTATATTGTTGTATTTTATATCT
The DNA here is from genome assembly GCA_949775025.1 of Tricholauxania praeusta. Taxonomy (NCBI): domain Eukaryota; kingdom Metazoa; phylum Arthropoda; class Insecta; order Diptera; family Lauxaniidae; genus Tricholauxania; species Tricholauxania praeusta. The sequence continues at coordinate 20,706,354 of OX459028.1, forward strand.
ATAGTTTAGCACCTTGATATACAAGGAACAATAATATTCCAAAAAAAAAAAACGAACAAAAATATTTGATAGGTTTACGAAAAAAAAAAAACGATTTTGCATTGTCTCCAATGTATTGGGGGCGCCTTCATCAAAATGAAGGCTTCTTGTTTGTTTTTGTTGCTATTCGTTTTTATGCCTCGTTGCGGTGGATCCCAGTAATTTTTGTATGCAGTTTTAAATTTCTTTTTTTTTCGATTTTTATTTGGTTTTTTTGTGTCGCCTTTTTCACTATTTTGTGGCATCAGTGAGCACTTTGTACTTTGAAGGACACGCTCTGGTTGTTCTTTGTACAAAAACACGTCACAATTTTTCAGCCACTTCAGGGGATTTGTTTCTTTCTTCTGTTGTGACATTCTCTATGAAGGGTCTAACGAAAAGTACAATAAAAAAAGTTACACTGTGAAAAATTATATCAAAACAACATAATATTCTTAGAAATTTAGTTGATAATTCAGATATTTTGGGTAATCCCGACGTACTTTAATTAAATTTCATGAATGTTACATTTTTTTAAAATGAATATTCTTTTTTATCAATGTATTACTATGAACAGCAAAAAAAAATTAAAAACTTTTTTGTTACTGTTGTTCATTTTGTTACCCAAAGGCTGCTTGCTGAAATTTCGGTTTTTTATTTTCTCTGTTAAATTTTGCTCTTCGAACTAAAATTTTTTTTTTCAATTTCACTGGAGGAGCAGCAGCAGATCCTTCATTTGTCTCTAAGCCTCTGTTTGGGTTTGCTTATACTTTTGGCAGTGTTCACGTTTTTCTTGTCTAAGTTCTGTTGCTGTTGTCATCCTAAAGTAGCAGCAGCTGATGCAATGTAACTCATGAACTGCAGACAGACAACCTCGGGTCACAACAAAATTCAACCCAGACGAACTTCAATGTTCGAACGTTTCTTAAATTAAATGTAGAGAAAAAAATGGAGACTAAAAGCAAAAACCAATTTTAATAAACTTGGCACTGATCTAAGTGAGACGCTTAGAAAAGAATACAAATCAGGGTGGATTATATTTTTCAGCATACTAGCAGAAAAACAGCATAATATAGCCCCATAACCAAATAGTCGCTGCACGTTTGTCGTTGTATTACTGCCTTTACAAACACCTTTTGTTAAATAATTCTGTTTTGAATCCACCCTAAATTATATACCGTCATGTGTTCCCGCTTCTCTTTCAAATATACAAAGTTTGTCTCTATGCCTGTGACGATTTTAAAAATTGATTCATTTCCGTTTTTTCGTTGTGTTGTTGTTTATTTGGCCCCTATTGAATTTGGCTCATTGAATTTTGTTAGAATTTGGCACAAAAATTGAGTAGCCTTTGATATATGTATGAATATGCAGGAAGAAATGCTGGCAAAACAATTATGTGCATAAAAATTTAAAAGGCTTGACCGGCACTCACAGCGGGTTAAGATTTGTCGTGTTGTGGTTTGCGTGTCCCATGGTTAACGAACTTCTTTCTTATGGAAATAATGTAATGTAACACTTGAGTGGAATATAAGTTAGTATGTTAAAATGTGCCTAGAAGCTGGGACAGTGTAAAGCGAATAAAAGCGTAAGCAAAAAATTAAAAAAAAAGAAACTATACAAAACTTACACCAATACTTTCATATTGCTATGACATGTAGTCTTAAAATTAACGATTTTAATTGATATTTTAAGGACAAGATAAAAGCTCTTACAAAAATATTCTTTGAGAATAAAAATATTAAAAAACTTCAATTGAAGAATTTAAAGCACTTTATACTTTAAAAATTAATTACAGAATACTTTAAATTTTTAAATATCTTAAGAATGCAATTGTGGTGCGGTAAATTTCGGAAAAAATCAGGGAACTTTCAGAAAAATTCAAAAAATTTCTAAGAAATTCCGGGAATTTTTGAAAAAATTCAGAAAGAATGAAAAAATTAGTTAGCATCTTGTGTTAACTAGTATATAAAAAACTGGAGCCAGCGTTATTTTTGTTTCTACCCAAAGACCGATCAAACAGAAACTGGTATCTCAATTTTTATTTTACACTAGCTATTTCCCGCCACTTTGTATAGTAACTTCGGGTATTGTGATATGTATATTTTTGTATATTAAATTACACGTAACTTTTATAGCAAAGCTTCTACTTTTTTATGTATTATGGTTTGTTGATGCATTGTGCAGTATATTACGACTTCGGAGCTCTATAGCGTATGCCAATCTGAAGCTATTTCAACGAGATGGAAAAGAGCCAAGTGACACCTCTAAATTAAATTGGCTGGTAATGTGATATATAGCGTTCGGATAATGTGATATACCATCATGAAAAGTATAACAAGTATAAAACAGTAGGAACTAGTAATACAATAACATTACATCTATCAATAGAATTTCCATAAAAAAGGAACTAGATTTAGAATGAATCAATAAGCGAAAAGCAGTACATATTAAAGTTAGATAGATGACTCTCATACAAAAATTTGAAAACAATCATTTTGAGCCCAATTTAAATCGCATTGCAGGAATTGAACTCAGGTCTGAATCTTTGTATCTCTCTTGAAGAATTTGTTGCAAAAAGCACAGGTAATGTCCTTGCTGGATGGACCAAATTGGACTATATCACATTACCCGAATTTCAGTTTTAATATAATCGGGTTATTTTTATTAAAACACATTTCAGCAAATAAGAAATTCACATTATTTATGACAAAGTATATTCATCTACTAACAAATTTTAGTACTTCTGCTTAATTCACTCATGAAATGCAGACAAATGAAATCTCGACTTGTGGCTAAATCAATTTCACCGCACTGAGACCAAAAACAGTGAATGCGAACGCACAAAACCTTGCAGCACATATCTTTTTCCGTTACTGCTATGTTGGCAAAAAAAATTTTGTCGAGAATTGCTTATTTAAGGAAATATGATGGCATATCACATTACATGACCATATCACAATACCCAAAGTTACTCTACATGTAGCATGTTTCCTGTTTCAAAGGTTTCCATATTTAAATTTGAATACTATATCCATATTATACAGTTGTAACAATTTTTATTTTTGTATAGCAATAATTTTCTTCTGGAATTCTTTCTTTTGATATTTTCAAGACAAAACCGAATTCTCAGGAAAAACCATGAAGACGAAGTCATTAGAAAATTTTCTTTCTCATCGGCAACTCAATTTATTTTATTGAATTTCGTTTTGAAAGTCAGTTAACTCTCACGCTCTCAAAAATGGCTCATATTTTAGCACACTTAGCTCTCCCTAATGAATTGACCTTGTGTAAGTACACCATGGAAAATACAGAAACACAGCGCACACAAAAAAACACATTAAATTGCTATTAAACGGTTTGTTATGTTTGCGTGCTTGCGTCTGTTTGTGCAATTAATTTTTTTAAGCAATCTTAAAACTTTAATAACTTAATATTTAATAACAATCCGTGACAATTTTTATTGGAGACTAAGACCAAACGTCTAGGTGATAAAACTAAGAAAATTTCATCAAAATCTCTGCTTGTACTTAGCTGCGGCCTGTTTTCTATACATAACTTGACAGATTTCTAGAAACATCTGAGAAGTTCGGACCGCTTTGTCTCAGTATTTTCGTAGCAATATGAGTTATTTATTCTCAAATTTCAATGTTATTTCTATGAAAAATATATGTTGGCATAGAAAATGCTTTGGATAAAGTATACTCAGAAGTGCACCATCATGGAGTTCCCAGATCATTATTATTATTTTTTTTAATATTATTTCAAACTGAATTGAGTGACTATTGCCCTTACCTTTTATAAATCCTTGATTACCTGTCGTTTGCAACACTTATTAGATATATTGATATTGGTCTGTTATTGGATAGTTCTTGGTCTCGTCATTTAATTTTTTTTTTCCTTCAGCTTCTGTGATAACTTTTTCCCTCTTATTACCTACTTTAGCATGAGCTAGAAAAAAATTATATGACATCGTTCACACTTTATTATAACCAGATACAGATTTGATGAGCATGATCTGCTTTTGGTAAATAGGTCTAGCATTTATGTATGTATAATAGAGGTCTACATGAGTGCACTCGAAGTAATAATCAAGCCACTCGCTACCTTGCGAGTTCATCGAGCCCTTGAGCACGAAAACCACAAATCAAATCAAAACAAATCGAAACACCAAGCAAATAATTCGCAACTAAAATGTGTTACAAGTTCAAGAACTCGAAGTTGATTACATTCGGAAGCTTATGTGATGCTCGTTTCGAGTGCACTTATGCAGATCGCTAATGTATATACAGTTCACCACGGAAATATCACATACGCCTTGAAGAGTTCCGAGTATAATCAGTTGCAAGGAACAGTTTCGTTTTCTTCCATTAGCTCCTTTACAGCTAAACTTACCACTTCTGTTAAGAATTTTACTTAAATGAACATGTGATTCCCTACAGGAGACAGGTACTGGAGAACCGAATGTAAACGCCGAATGTAAAGCCACGTCCAGGAATATAGCAGTATAATGCTTTTTTTAAAGGACACCTTTATCATATTTTACTGGCTTACTAAATAATATTGTGCTTCTATCTTTGCCCGAATCATCGTCTTGGAATAATTTGTTGCTTTTTATTCATTGGTTAAGTTTAAGCAATCAATAACATTTTGAAAATTTTCGAACTTTGAAGAACTAAGGAAGTTACCTAAGCATAGTAAAGCAATGTAAGTGTGAAGTAAATGATTCAATCCTGGTTGTGACTTTCTCTTCCCAGTAGCAGGCTAACTCCTTTTTAGCGACCTAATGGAGCTTGCAGAGCAGTTTAACGACGTTTGTTTCATTTCTTGAATATATCGGAACTATGCTCTCAATGTTACCTTTCTGAAAAAGCTTATATTTTTGTTTGAGTATCTTTCAATTCATATTTTGTGCAACAGTTTGTAGCTCTTTTTTAGTTTTTCCTTTTTAGTGCGATATCAAGTCATTTTCATTTTATATATGCCAACTGTATTTAATTGAAAACTACCAACCTATTAAATGAGTTAATGCTGATTGTTTTCACAACATAACATCACAAATAAAATTGTAACCATTTTCAGATTATAAAAATCTAAGATTCTAAATGGAGATTCTTCTTTTCAGCCAACTTCCGCTCACATGCGAATTAATTGCGTCACTAATTACTCCCAAGATGTCGTCGAAGCACCTATTGGCATCTTGTCGTGGAATTCATACACGATCCTTGTGTTTCGTATGTGAACTTAATATTGAGAAACTCTGCTGACAGACGGGCATAAATCGACTTCGACAACATAGCCAATACTCATTCCATAGCTATAGTAAATGAGATGAGAAGAAGTCGAAGCTACGAGATGTTGCTGCTGACGCTGACAGTAAAAATAAAACTGAATCAATGAATGAATGATTTACGAGGTTTCAAGGAAAAACCTACTCGGAATAATTTATTTCAAATCAGACAAACTAAATGTAGAAAAACAAAGTGGAAGTGGAAGACGGCGAAGAAGAAGAAACTGAACGACAAATCAACCAGCGAACCCATATCCAATACCCAACCCACCATTGAATTCTGGTGGCGCAGACGCGTACGTGTGAGGATCGCGAGATGGGAAACAATCAACAAGTTGAGAGAACAGAACAGTGAGCAGTGAAAAAAAGTCCACAATTGGAATGCAGCATAAAATGTCACAGCGGATTCCCATCGCATGCTCGATCGCTTCAGTTGGGCTGCACAGCTCCTTTAAGCGACGACGTGTGTCTCATAATTTCGTGCGAGGTTTTGTAGGTATTGCTCGGCCTCGAATATTGATGATGATGGTGATGGTGATCAACTGATGCTGAGATGGGAGTGATTGCTTGCGCGATGATGAACCCAAATGATTGAATATTCCTGCAGCACACGCTTGTCAAAAAACTGTGATAGAAATATGACAGATCGTTATAACTAGGTGACTGACTGACTGCCTGTGCAAGTAAGGCTCTTCTGCATGCACGTTATCGTGCAATCGAGCTTGTCAGTTCGTTGGCAGTTAGCCAAGACCGGCAAGACTTGAGTAATTCGTACGTTTTCGATATTGTATTGTTTTAGAGATCTTTAGCCGGAGTTGGCTGGCATGTCAGCCAGCTAGTCAGACAATACAGACAGGAATGTGTCAATGCTGAAGTTAATCCCAATTTTGGATGATGAATGTCCGGTATGTATCACAGAAAAAATTAATTAATTAAATTATGTGTAAAATGGTTAGTGATTTTGAGAGCAATTCTAGAAATGAATCATATGGATTGTGCTTTTTGTGTTTAATGTATATATTCGTAGGCTTTCTCTTTAGTCTTTTTGCCTGAAATGTATAAGTTTTATACCTTGACTCTGCGGCTTAAAATTATAAATGTTTTTATTTAGAGAATGTTGCTTTTATGGAAAGAGGCCTTTCCTTATATATGATTTTTCTTTAGGTAAAATTTCTGATGAAGCACCCACGCCTCAGAAAACGTTTTATAAGGCATTAAAGACCTTCGAAAATATTTTATAGACAGAATTTTACCACTAAATCATTAATAAACAATACATAATCTCTTAAGCTCTTTAATGGTTAAAAAAAAGTACGTTGTTTGCACGAAAAATGTGGGCGTGGTTTTACAACGGGGGGTGGCACCAATACCTAAATCGCTATATCTTGGCACCTGAGGATTCTTTTTCTACGTTTTAGTAAGTCGGTTTTTTTGTAAAGTTTAAACGAAATCGGACACAAAATCCGCCCGCAGCGCTTTTTTGTCTGGTAATCAGTATATAATTTCATATTTTTTTCTTTCATTTGTGGGAAATTTAAGTTGTTCTCTATTCTGATAATTGATATTTTGCTTATGTCAATTTGTTGAAATACTTGTTAAATTAAGTTGGAGAAAGTTCTCCTAGGAGATAGTTTTTTAAGCTATCCGATGCCATAAAAATCTCGAATATGGATTTTTTTGAGATATGCCCTATTCGCTTCTGAGGAAAGTATTTTGATCATAAAATTCCGAGCTCCGCAAAGTCTTAACCTGCTTTTGCTTAGATATCCAAATGTTCCTTAAGTTTTTCATTCAGAACGTCAGCGTTGAACGCATCAGCGCTTCGTGGATTCTCGGAGTGTAGATGTGCTGGATACAGGGTTGCCATGTGGCCGCTTTTGACGCAGCAAAGCCGTTAATTGCATATCAACGCCGGTGGCGAAATAGTTACAAACATAAATTGTTAGGCAAAGATAATTATTTTATAAGTTTTTAAAAAATATTTAACGTCTTATACCTCGAAAATCAAACATGCATAAGTTTGTGTGAGTATTGTTCTCAAATGTCCTCAAAGACGCTTAAACTACTAAAAATCTTTAACTCTTAAAAAATCACAAAATTTTTCTACATATGACATTATTTAAATTAAATAAAGTAACCGTCTAGGTTGGAGATTTTTCGAGGTTGCTTTGTTGTCTAGAACTGCATCTAGAATTGTGTCTTTTTCTCGCTTGCTATAAAACTTTGTAAGTCTCTTGCCGTTTAGAAGTTGTGATCGGAAAACCAAAAGTGGCGTAATGTGAAATCAAATCGCGTTGTGAGCGTTAAGGATTTATCTTTACTTTGCTTTGTAAAATTATATATCCATCCAAGGGAAATAACTTTTCCGAAGTCTCAATGTTGAAATTTCTTATGGCTATGAGTTCAGTGAATGAATAAATATGACTTGATTCTTGGGGGTAACATTTAGTAGCTCTAGTGAATTTAGTAAAACCATCTCTCATTTTGGTTCAGTGTGAAATGGAAAATTCGCCCAATTTTTTTTCAGAGCATTAAAAAGATTTCGTAATATTTGTGTGAGATTTGGTAATATTATTGTAAATACGTGTCTCAGTGAAGAGTCTTAAATTACATATTGCGACAAAATTTGGTCAAATCTCTAGCTTTGAAACCTGAATATACTTTTCCGAATGTTCTTGCTGCGCTGAGCTCGAATCCGAGGTCAAAACTTCTCTGACAATTACAGTTTTTCAGATATTCTGTCCTACGTATACATATGTATGTATGTGCGAAAATCACGGTTTTTCGAGATATTTGAGGTTATGTTACATTGAAAGGCTATTGTTTTTTGTAAGATCATTAGTGGAGTTCGAAACTCTTTTTTTTCAAAATCCACTTTAAATTTTATTGATATCACTTTTATTTCTCCGAAATGTCGTAAATTGAAGTTTATTACAAATTCGCCTTACTGATACTTATGAAGATTTGTATGGAGACCTGCACAAATGTGTTTTGAAGAAAAAGAGTAGTTCTTTTGGACCCCATTAATGGCTTTGTTAGAAAATGTTGCCCTTCGATGTTACCCGTGAACCGATTTCGCCCAGTAACCATCAGTTAAAGTTCAAAATACAGCCAGTACGCCAAATTTGATCACTCTAGGTTTCTTCCCCAGATTTCGCTAGAAATACGAACAGACGGAATATATTCTGTGTATATAATATAAAAATACCTTTTGGCGCCTCAAAGCCTTATCGCGACCCTATACAAAAGCAATTCTTCGACAATTTTCAAAGATAACGAGCATATTCACTACCGAATTCAAAGAGTAAATACGAAGATGTAACACAAAATTCAAGTAAATCGAAAACTGCCTAAAATATTATTACTATTGATGCCGTAAAGCTAGGAAATAACTTCTTTTTTCATTAAAAGAAGATAGGAAAACTATTTTTAAGAATCAAATAGCTTAAATTTTTTTAGTATCATTAAAAAACCTCTTCGGTAAACCCAAAAATTTTTCAAAAGCAAATTTTATAAAAACTAAAAATAGATAGATCATATTTGATTCAGTTATCAAATACACACGGTTTATAAAGATTTTGAAATGACAGTACCTACATAGAGTTCTTAATGAGTTTAATAATATATTACCTGACGAGCCGACGGATATCCGTAACCAATCTGAGCATATGCGGCCATTTTAATTGCTGTCAAATGTGTCTAATGAAAACTGCTTCTATATGGACGTAGTATGTTTTTTTTTTTTTTGGTAATTTTTTGGTCAGTTCCGAAGCAAAGTTATAAAAGAATTAAAACTAATTCGTACCTCAACATCTGTTTTGTCATTTGTTGGTTTTATTTACATTTTGACTTAACTTTGCACTAAAGTGTCAAGCACTGATGGTTGACAGTTGACATTTGACGTTTGATGTTTGGCAAAATGTAAGCACTGACGGGTCAGGCTAACTTTTATGAGCACGGTCAAGGTTAGCATACCACCGTACATGTTCTGCGGCATTTGAGCTTAGAAATCGAATTAAACTTTGCGAAACTTATTGTGTTGTTTTTTTTTTAGGTCAGAAAAAAAAGTCGAATTTTATGATTTGCGCCGGGTTTCAAAAAAGAATGATATCAAATTGGTTAAATATTCGGCGTTTTCTTATTAGATATCGCATCGCACTATCCCGGTTTATACAGCTGCGATTTTTGCCCGAAAAATTACGTACACGTTGTCGAACACATTGTTGGTAGCCCCTCAAACTTGTCGCCTATGTGCGTTTTACTGCTCACGACGATGCGCACGTTTTCACGTTCGAGCACAAACTGGTTGCAAACACACAACCTACGTTGCGGCTGCAACACTGCAAAGCCATGCGGGAAAGCAAGAGCGCGCTAGTGGGGTGATTCAAACAAAAGACTTTACGTTCGCTGTCTCAAACGAAAGAGAGCAACAGTGATGAATGAAATAGCGCGCTTGCTGAAAGTCAGTACTCAAATTAGTTTTCCTCTAAGTTAAAAAAGATCAATAGCTTTGCATGCGTTTCCAGCAAGGGGTGTGACTAAACGTCGACCACCACATTTCCAATTGCCAGTAGGAAGGAAAGAGATGGTGGCGCTAACTATCTTTCGTACTAATTGTAAGCCTTCGAAGTTGTAAGTCCGGTTTAGCGATAGCAGCGCCGCCACTCAATTGCAACGACATATCAACGAATTAATTACTCGTTACAATCATAATTGTAACTAGTAACGAGCTAAATGCTCGTTAACACCTCACTATCTTGTTTCCTTATCATCATTGCATCCATTTACTCGCTCACTCTTGTGCGAGTTGGAAACTGGAAGTGCACGCAAAGGGGAATTCATTGATGGCAGAAATGAAAATAAAATAAAAAAGAAAAAAGAAAAGAAAGAAATCAAGGTGTTAACTGGAAAGCAATGCCTACTTCACACTCACTCATGTAAGCGCGAGTACCTTTGCAATCCCTTAGTAATGGCAACGTTAGTGTAATAAAAGAAAGTAGGCGTGGTAATGCCACTACAATGTTGGTAAGTAACATTTTGCAACATCGTTAAAAGTTGCTATTGAATGGAAACTATTTTACTTGCTGTAACCTTTTATGATATGAAAGCTTCTGAAGTTTAGGCACCATAAAATGGCCTGAGGGATTAGTACTTAAGAGGTATGATAGGGCAAGCCATACCATAATACAATCTAATTTTGGAGCCATCTCTTATAACCGCCTTATAATTGTAAGGTATTTCAATATACCTGTATAGGTACTATGTACTGTTTCATAGAGGCTAATAAACAGAGTATTTCGGAAAATCCACAATGAAAAGTGGATTACTTGTATTGTGGACTTTATATATTCGATGTATTTTTGTTTTTATCAATTTCTAAATTCATTTTAACCATTGATATTTGTCTTAACTTTTAAACTTTTGTTTAAACTTTTCCAGAAACGGAGCAGTTTCATATCTCTGTCAAATCAAGATTCTTACCTGCTCAAAATAATAGTTACACTCAAATCATTTTTGTTTTTTGCACTATGACTAAAACTAAAATTGGCTGCAACACTATGGTTGATAATGCCAGATCGGTTTCTTAAACATTTCTCCGCTTTGAAAAATCCATATGAAACGGCTCAAACGCTAAGACACTCGTTAACGACTACACCTGAAAACACGTATGCACTCGTCAACGGACAAAACGGAAGAGGATTCAAACCATTTCTTAAAAAAAAATTTAAGTAAATTTGACATAATTAAGTAAGCATCTATTCCACGAATGGGTTCAGGCTGTTGGTTGTAACAACCAACATAAATAGACATTTTTCACTATCGTTAAAATTATGTATAAATTTACTAACATTTTGCATACTTTTTACATATTAATGTAGACAGTTTGCCCACTACATGCTAACTTTGTATATGGGGATGTATGCAACTCATTAAACTATGTAGGCACTTTTTAAATGATGATGTAAAGCAAGTGACTTTCATTTGTTACGTATTTTATGGAGAGAAATAGGCAAACGGCCCACAAATTGACGATCGATTCGTAAAAATAAGTAAGGCCAGCGGCGGTTTAAAATTTCGAATGTTTAGGGCGCCCTTGTCATAAAATTATTAAATTTTTCTCAGAATCTGTTTTTTCCCTCTGTATTCAAAATAATGGTCAAAGAAAGGGTCCTCACTCTACACTCGAAAACATCCAAAGAGGAAAAGTTTTTATATTAAAAAATTTTTATTGAAATTACCAGGACTTAAATATTAATATTAATAATTAATAATATTCTTTATTTTTTTTAAAAACTGTTTTTTTTTTTCTATAATTTTTTTTTAAATAAGATTTTTTTTTTTAAAAAATTTAGTTTGCCGCGCACTTTTCGGTTAATATAGTGGATTTTTATGTAAAAACTGATGACCTGTTTTTTTTGTTCATAATGTTGAATATGGTGGGATAAAGCGAGCTGTAGATAGGGTTCTGTGATGAATTTGTTTTGCTCACCATGATGAACATGGCTTGAAAACTTAAATTTGTGATTAAGAGATATTCTATGTTGTTTCAAGGAAACGAAAATATTTACAAAATGAGTAAAAAAAATTGTTTGCACTATAGGGTCAGGGCCTGGATTTTTATTTGGCAAATTGAAGATGAGAATGATTTTGTTTTATAAAAACCCAATGAATGGTATTTTCTTGAGCTCTGCTCTTGGACTTCATGAAAATTGAGTACCTACATAAATTTTTGTTCATCATCATGTAAGAATTTGTCCTTCACTAATTTGGGCCCTATGCTACGTGAGAAGATAAGCACTCATGAGAGCGTGAAAATTTAAAATTTTTATCACAAATTTCAAAGGCTCTGATTTGAAAATTCTTAAATTATTCAGTGGAAGCACCCAGACAAGCACCATTAAGTTAAAGGTAGAAAAACTGATTTTCCTAACCAATAAATTTAGATTAGTAAAAATGTGGCCCAAAACAGTAGACAACATTTGAAGCATAAAAAAAAACGCAATGTAAATCCTTTATACAACAGGATTAACTACTACAACATCCCGGGTACTAGGAAGGATAACAAAAAGTAAAAAAAAATATAACAAAAACAAAACTACAACAACGACAAAATTAAGTCAACATGCCTACCGCAGCAGCGTTAGTGGTTTGTTGTCCATCCATCGAGCAGTGCAGGCTCGGTCACATGTCCTCCATTCGGCATTTCTTCTTTTGATGTCCACTTCAGGTTTTTCGTTCAAATGAGCGAACAACGCAGTATCCTTGATGTCCTTAGTATGGCCAGTACTGCTGTTTGCTTGCATATAAAATGCAATTTTCATTTTTGGTCTAAAACAATTCCTTTTGTTCCCGAGCTGAACATGAATGTAGCGAAAGGAGCACACAGCCGCATGATGCAAAATGGAGGAAACACCATGTTTTTTGCATAGGCAAAAAAGGTACAAGGTACGCAAGCAGCTACGCAGGGATAGGATCGAAAGAAAATTGATGGTAAAGCTACGTTGCATGCGTAGCTGAAGGATGCTTTTACCGAGAAGTTAAGTGCGCACATTAGGGTGTTTTGAAAAAAATTAAATGTTTGACATAAAAAAATTTAAGATGCGTACTCTGAAGTTTTCAAAAAGACATCTTCTCTACATAATATTTGGTCGTTGAATCAAAGAGGAAAACAACTTAAATGAGACAATGAGGAACGAAAAATTTCGATTTCATGCCTTGAAATATTGCGATCTCAGATCCCTGCGCAGGTATGCAAATTGTACTTCAGCATAGGTGACCCGTGCCCAAGAAAGACGGTTAATGTCTGAAAATCGTTTTTTTTTTTTTCATCTTATAGGGAAAAACATGCAACGAAAACTAATATAGATGCAATAAACAGTCCGAAAATCGATATGGGTGAATTATTTCTTACAACGTTTACAATAACCTCAACTCTTTGCCGTTTCTTTCGACACACCAAACCCATGATTTGGTTTCCTCAGTGTCAAATAAAGACTTTGCGGAGCCCGGGGCTAGAAACTGAGAACGGGCTTCTTTTTTTTTTTGATGATAAGAAAAAAGGTTGTGTGAATATATAATAAATTCGTTTTAGGTACTGTAAATCATAAAATCAATGCAATGGTGGTGAAAATGACCCCCATTAGGCTTTTGTGATGTATATTGACAGTGTGAACTTTTCCACAAAAACTGATGGAGCCTCTTTGAGCTTGAGATCTGGAGATATTGCTCTCCTGAATCCAGCGCAGGTCTACCACAGGTTCAATTGAACGAATATTAGCAGAACCTCATGATTTTTTGATCTCGTAATGTCTTGTAACCTTTAACTGAATCGTCCTTTATTGTCTACATTTTTAGTTCTGATATTCTCCTATCTTGTCTGATTTTATTATGTTCCGGCTCGTATGCAATTAACTCCATCATCAGCAATTACGAAGATATTAATTCATTACCTTATGTCCAGAACTTAGAAGAGCTAATCGAATACTGATTACAATGATAATCAACTAAAAGCTCGTGGAATTTTTGAAAGCATTGAAGACATGACTATCCAAGTTAAACGCATACTGCCTACTTTAATGGCTTGCACAAATGCAATCTCCCACTACATCAGCTCTAAAGTAACAATAGAATCAATAACACAGGCCGACAAAATCTAACCTTTCGCTTCGAATTCTGTTTCACAATTTTTCTCAACACGCTGTACATAGTAGCGATAGCTTCAAGCTATTACCCCTGTAGCTTGAAATTTTGTTTAGGGAGGCTCAGGACATAGTCTCAAATCAGTGGGAAGGAAATGACGTTTAATGTTATCAAATTCTCACAAATTCGGGAGGGAGAGAGATTCTAGCCCTGCGAGCCTTTCTTGATTCTGTTGATTACACATTCCGACAGCACCTCAGACCCAGAAACCAGACTATATATTTCCGAAGGTTTTTGATGCGCTGAATCCAAATGCTCTATCAGCTCTAGTTTTTGAGATATCTTAACCTAAAAGTGCAAAAAACACCGTTTTTGCCCATTTTTGAGGCTATATAGCAATGTGATTTTTTTTTTTTTTTCAAAAAACTATGTATAAGATCTTAAACTACAGTTCCTCTTCTTTGAAAGCCCGTTGAGTTTTCTGAAATATCTTTCTTTATCGCTCAGCAATCGCATTTTGAAATTTTTTGACATAAAAAAAAGTATTTCAGAAAACTCAACGACATTGGAAAGAAAAAGTTCTTTAAGATCACATCCATAGTTGTTTGAAAAAAAAATTCACGGTGTTACATAGCCTCAAAAATGGGCAAAAACGGTGTTTTTAGCACTTTAAGGTCAGGATATCTCGAAAACCAGAGGATTTCCGACGCCAGATTTAGATTCAGTGCATCCAAAACCTTCAGAAATGTATAGTCTGGTTTCTGGGTCTGAGGTGCTGTCGGAATGTGTAATCAACAGAATCAAGAAAGGCTCGCAGTGCTAGAATCTCTCTCCCTCCCGAATTTGTGAGAATTTGATAACATTAAACGTCATTTCCTTCCCACTGATTTGAGACTATGTCCTGAGCCTCCCTAAACAAAATTTCAAGCTACAGGGGTAATAGCTTGAAGCTATCGCTACTATGTACAGCGTGTTGAGAAAAATTGTGAAACAGAATTCGAAGCGAAACGCAAAGTATGCGCATATGTGTAAGAGCGCAGAAAGTTAAAGAAATGAGAGAAATGCAATATCAGGAGACTTCTCTTACATCAAAGTTTTACAAAAATACATTGATTTTTTAAGATCTCTCCATTTTTCGAAACACCCCAAATGACTTACGCAAAAACTAAGAAGCGAATCGCATACGTTGCACCAAAGTACAATTGAAATTTTGTGTGCATGTGTGTGTGTGTGCGTGTGTGTGTGTGTGTGCGTGTGTGTGTGTGTGTGTGTGAGTGTTTTCAAAAATATGGCCGTTTTGCTGCACATGTCGATAGAGGGCGCTACTGGCACGCATATCAAAAAAACTAGGAAGGAGGTTCATAAATAGAACTTTTCCTGCCTAAGCTAAAGTCGACTGCAGCAACGCCACGTCTTTTATTTCAATTGTCACACACGCACAGTGTGTGTGAATATTCAATGTTTTGCCTATGCCGCCTGGATGTGCTTTGTCCGCCGCATGTTATCCTAAATATTCTGTATGTCCTGCTATATTTTTCTTTTTCCTATGTATGTATGTGTGCCAGTTTGTTTGTTGGTTTGTTGTTTCGCATCCGCTTTCATGGTGCCCATCATCGCACACATACGCAGGCTTCAGCGTCAGCTTCCGCTTCATTTTGTTGAACGAGTAAACATCTTGTTGAACTAGCGAACAAATAGGTTTCCTGGTTACAGCTTTTCATTTTTTTTCCATCATCATCATCGCCATCTTCCTGTTTCCATTGCGAATCCATGTAGTAGTAGTGTAGTTACTATTGTTCTTGTTGTTGTTGTTGCTGTTGTTGTCATCGTCCACTATGCCTTTGTTGTGGACATTTTTACAAATCCTTTGATGACGTTGCAACCGTTGTCATGTTACAAGCTTTTTGGTCTCGTTTTTTTCGTTCGTTCGTTCGTTCGTTTGTCCATTTGTTAGTTCGTCTTTGTTTTTGTTATCAACGTTTGTCAGGATGTCAACACTGGTTGGTTAGTTGTTGTTAGTATCCTAGTAGCAATTTAGTTTAGTTCTAAGTTTTTTTTTATCTTCATCGTTTTTGTAACATTTAGATTAATTTTAAATGCCATGTTTGACCTGAAAGCATTTCTGTTTGTTTGTGTACATCTGTAGGTGCCCGCTTGGCACAAATTTCATAAAAATGTAGGCCTATTTTTGAACTGAACTGTAAGATTCTAACTGTAAGATGAACTATTTTGGCAAAAACCTTGAAATGAAAATATGACAGACTTTTCAGAATGAAGACTTCTAATGTTTGTTCTCAAAAAATAAATAAAAATTATTACCTTATAACTATCATTATCGAGCTGGAGAACTAAATTTGAATTATATATTCAGTATGAGTTGAATGTTAAAAAAATCAAAATTGTTTATTGATTGTTACACTCGCACCGGGTGGGTAGATCACATTTATTTCAAGCCAATATAGCACAAATGCAGAAATAAATAGGCATGTTAATGTTAAGAGCATTGTAAGACGTTTCAAGTCAAAATGTAACCTTTGAAATTCAATAGCTACGCCAATGATTGAGACAAGAACAAATAATTTTGAGCTATACTTTTCTTGAACAAACTTCTCCAGCTAAATAAAGACAATTACAATTTGGATGATATAAAAGTCCAAAATCAAGTTCAGAACGTGACGCTGAAGGTAAAGACCTCTCTGGCCTTAGGGCAAGAAACTCAACATAGCTGATCAATCAAACACAACATGGGAATTCTTCTAACATTCGCTGAAGCGATGAAAGAGAATTTTGGGTTACTATCAACTCGTCATTTTTCATATATCCTCAACCAGAATTGCAACCCGTTCAGCGGTAGTACCTAAACAACCGCCATTGATTGATGAAATTATGAATGGGACACTAATCTTAAGCAGCAACTATGCAACCGGAATTTCGTACCCATCGAAAAGTTCTGAAATTAACTTTTCACATCATTTGGGACACTCGGACCTCCTAAGAGACTTTTTCGGAAACAAAAGATTTGCACCAATAGATGGGGAAGATATGTGTTAGGCTGATTTAAAATTAACTCGCCGCACTTATTTCCTTAAGAGAACAAACTTCTTTGTATAGCACAAAGTATCTTTGTGCGTTTGCAAAACTGAACTTTGGTTGAGCTGATTTTGATTATAATTTTCTTTTAATATTTAATATTTTTACATTCACCCCTATCATGAATAAACATTCCTTCGGATTTTTTCTCCAATCTTCTGTTTTGCGATCGTGGAAGAATTTTGGGGAATGGGAACAAATTCTCTGGAAAATGAGGTTATCGGCAAAACTTTTTTGGGAAACATTTTTTGACGTTTCGCTCAAATTTTGTTCTCTAACTTTTCGCAAGGAATTTAATGAGAAAAGAGTCAATGCTAGCAATATTTTGTAATTTTATTTGATAAAAAGATTTTATAACATATTTACAAGATCTAGCAACACAAACAAAGAGCAATTACTGATATTGGTCAAGTACATGGAATCCAATTCGGATACAGTAAAAATCTTGATGAAAAGGAGTAGATGGCAAATTATCAAGTTATGCTATACTATATTTTAGGTGATTTATTTTTTTGTAATACAGATAAATGCACCTCATTTTTATTTATAAAATTGTTCAGCTGACAGATAAGCTAATGTCAAATATGCAAAATTACTGATAAGCTAATGTCAAATACGAAAAATGCAACTGTGATTTTGGACTGAATGGAAGTAATTGGAAATATTTTGGCAGCACTGACTGAAAATGTAGTTTTCCATTCCCGAATTATTTATGATCGCAAAATACTCTTCTCGAGAAACAAAAAAATCCGAGAGAATCGTTTTCCTCCGGATATTCATGAAAGGGGTGATTATGTTTACTATTGTGTTTATTTCATTTGCCGCACATTGTTGGTCACTTCACAAACAAACTTTTTTTGTGAGTTTCCTTACAAAACCTCTGACGAATCGTCCACTCCCAAAAAATCTTAATAAAAATTTAATGTATTTTTAATCGGCCAAGTATGTTTCAGTGTGTAACATTATAAAATTTAATGAATTGACACTTAAATACAAGAAATAAACAACATTTAACATTCAACAGGGTATGGGGTATAGGGTGATCTACAGACTGGTCCACGGACAATGATTTCAAGTAAGACAAATAATGTAATGCTGCAAGCATAAGGTACACTTCATAAAGAATGTGGGGGAGAAAGGGTCAAACCGCAGCAACTTGTTGTAAGTAAAAATTTCTTCTCAATAAAAAAAGCTAAGAGCGTACCAATATAAATACATTTTTTTGTCATTATAACTCCGACTACTTTGCGCCTTTGACGTTGACGTTTACGTTGGCTGCCCGAATGCAAAGCAACCCAAAATTTTGTGTTGCGTTGATATTTTATCGAAATTAAGTGAAGAATTTCTTGTTTTAAATTGATTGCTTGAATTTGGTGATAATTTTAACTTGCCTCATTTTGGCCCCAACAAAGAAAAACCAAGAAAAAAAAACACCGAATTAAAAAGTATAAGAATTCATTTCAACGTTATCGGAACTTTTGAAATGTTTGTTTTCTTCGTTTAATTATTTGTTTTTTTCTTTTCTTTCACATTTTATTTATTTTTTTATTTTCTTCCAATGGGTTTTGAATTTTTCGGTGTTTTTGAGGCCCAAAAAAAAAAGAAATAGTGAATGGATGAGGTCGCCTTTGGTTGACAACGACTTTTGTTGACGTTGTTGTGTAGGATGTTCCCTTTTTCGAACAGACGGAACGGGAACGGGTTATTTAAGACGCGTTTGCATTTTTGTACTGTGGGTTTTTACTTTAATGAAATTCTGAAGGTGCCGCCGCCAAGCTGGCTAGTAACATTGTTGCAAACAGCGACAAAATATGGCGGCCACTTGGCTAGTGGTTGCATCTGTCTTGTGTCGGCAGGCAGCGGCATATGAAAATCACTTAAGTAACTCTTTAGCTGATAAGAACTTTCAAGTATTTGGTTACCATTGAATGATGCATTCGGTGTTATCTCAAAATTGCAAAATTATGGAGGCACTTCTTAAGATATCATTGAAGAAGAAATTTGCTTAAATGAAATTTCCACAAACTTAACGAAAGTGGTGGTAGCACATATTTTTCACATTTCAAAATTTCATCAAAAATTTAAATATTTGAGGCTTTTGTTTAATAAATAATTCATAAAAATTATACCTCCTTTAATTTTCTTTTTTTTTTTAATTAATTTTGGCAAACATTGATTTTCGTTGTTGGAAAATATTTTGAACGAATAATGATTTTATAACGAACATTAATGAACTTAACGATTTTACTTACATACGATAAGTGCATTTGTTATATAGAAAAAAGTCGTAATTCACAATTAATTTTCTTATAAAATAAATGTACACAACTAAATTGAAAACAAATTAACTTTTTTACAAAAAAAAAACTTGTAGAAATATAACAACAAAATGGAACATATGTTTAACAAATTACAACAAATTGTTTAAAAAAAAATGATTAACTTTAACATTCAAGAGAACGAGCGGACAGAAAAAAAATCCTCATTTAAAATGTAAATTGAATTTTCTCAGTTATCAGACTGAAATAATGACAAAGCATTATTACTGCTAATATACGAACCTGATGCAACAACAACAGCAATAGAAGCGCTGTAACAACAACAACAGTTTGATAAATATAACATCTAAAATAAAAATTAATTTTCAAATTACATATCGTTAATTGAGAGAAAGGTGGAAATTTCAGTCACAGAAGCTACTGCAAGCGATAGAATTGTCTTGGCATATCGTTTCGTTAAAGAAAGTGCTACCATATTGAATCACGATGATCTAGATGTATTCTCTCCCCCTTTAATTCTGAGTTTGAAGAACTTCAAATATTTTTTGTGACAAGTGATGCGGAATCTCCATTGAAGTATCTAAGACTAAGCTGAATAATTTTTCCTTTAATAAATCGAACTCTAAGCAATCGATGACACCAGCAGTTGATTTATTTAATATGCGATTGCATCATCTGTACATAAAGATAAACCACGCCTTTGATAGCAGTGCACAGTGTTAACTTTTCGAGTTTTTTTTTATAAAAATCATACATTACCTACTAAGATGCACATAGAAGGATAGATAAATATATAATAATAGATAATTAATCAAGAACACTCGCACTTATTGCGGTGGTTTCTCAAATTTACGATCGTTTTCACTTTTAAACTAATTTGTTTTAAATGCATTTGAGTTGGAAAATCAAATGACACTTGAAAAAAGTTTTTTCTTGAAATTGTTCATCAGAAAAATGTTGCCAAAATGGAGTGCTCTATGATTTTTAGTGAAATTTTTTTTGCCCCTACAATAAGTTTTAAGATATTAGTTCTATTGTCTAAAACTTGAAAGTTTTATCTTTAAAATGGTGGTAGAATGGTTGATTTGTCATTACTTCTGTAAAAGTTATAGCCGTTTTTGGAACATATGCTAATTAATTTAGAGAACACATGTCGTATGAGTAACATTTTCTTTCTGTTGCTCATTTTATGGTAAAACATTTTGTAAACGGCTATAACTTTTGTTAAATTAAGAATAAATCACTAATTTGAGCACCACTTTTAAGTGAAAAGCCTGAAAATTTAGATAATTAAACTCAATTTTAAAAGCGTGCTACAGTGACTAAGGAATCGAACAAAAAATAAAAATCACTGAGTAAACCACTTAAATAGCATTTTGCTTAAAAACTGTTTGACTAAAATTCTTTTGTATTTGTTTTTGATTTGTTGTCTAAAAAACAAAATTTTAAAATACAAGACAAAATAAATACCTATGTCATATCTTCTACGAAGTTGCGAAAAACCGCAAAAATGAGAGTAAACCTAAAATACATTTGTCCTTCATTTTTAAAGTTCCACATAGGTTAGTGACGTCGCGACTATTTTTCCTCTATGTAACAATATTTCAACTTTTGTATGCTGTTTCAAGCATTCGACAAAATGAATCCTATGAACGATTTTGACAAAAATCGAAAAAGTTACACTGTGCGGCGGCAGCAAACTGGCACGATCTGGTCGATCGCTGGCGCAAGTAGTACTCAATGAACGTGCGCGTAATTCATGCTACAAATATTTTTGGTTAAACCTTTCAAAAACTCTCATTTATTTATAAGTTTTTTATTTTAATTCTGTTTTTTAGTTAACAGACAAACTAGCAAATGATTAATGATAAATGCTGGTATGAGCTGTGAATGATCGTGCATTTTTTTTTTTCTATCTATTTTTTGTTTATCAGCAACTTTTGCGATCAAAAATGATCCATCAAAATGGGGAGTCGTGAGAAAGGTCTACAATATTGATGAAAAAAAAATATTTTAAAAACAGCAATGAAGGCACCACATCAGCAAGATCTTCATGTGGCCCTGCTGCATCAGACGCTTGTAGTTGTTGCCACTCATGGATTCATGAACAGGCAAATGACGCCAACTTTTTTTTCTTAATAGAAATAAACAAACTGGCTGTCGTCAGCTTGCCAAATGGTGACAGGCGCACAACCAATTCTTGTTCAGTGTGATAGCAAAAGGATGTGCCAAAGTTTTTAATTACAATATTTTCTTTCAAAATAAAAAACAATAACCAGCGAAAAATGTTCGTTTGATCATCACGACTTAAGTGTCTGATGACCCAATATTAATTGGGCGTTGCCAATAATAATGCTCAAGGAGTGATATAAAATACAATAGAAAATTTTAACAAAAGTTGGATGGATTGTGCCCCAAAATATCTGCTGTTAGAATACACCATAATTGAGAGAGAGTAAAGGAAAAAATCACTCAAAACTTTAGGTCTTACAGAAGATTTCTTGGGTAATCCTTCATAGTTGCATTTTATCTTATGGTTAGGGAGCTGGTGAATATTTTAGGCATATGATTTTATCATCGTTGGCACTAATAGTTGCTGTAGTTCAGATTTATGCAAATTAAAAAAATTAAGTAAGCGCCTTTTTAAAAAAAATAAATTTTGAAATTTGCAAAAAAAAAGAAAACAATTAAAATGTTTTATTGTGTCTGCCTCTGATATATTATGCTTAGAGCATAGTACAGATAGCGTAATATAAGAGGCAGACGTCTAAAATGCCACATTTTAAGTGACAGCAGTTGTTAATAATTAAAAAAAAAACCTGTTTAGTAATTTTATCGTTTTCTTCCAAAATTTCTTTGTTTTCAGTATTGTCGCTAAAAGTTGAAAATACAAGAGGCAGACGTTTAGGTCTCTGATTTGTCAAAATATATGGGGTTTTATGTGTCAAAATCATCGATTTCTGTGAACTTCTCATACTTATTTTAAGGCCACCAAGTAGTCCCGTAGTTTATGACAAAGTTGAAAAGTTAATAAGTTTAACTTTTGCTCCTTAAAACCCACTATCCTTTTTGAGATGTCTTTAATTTAATTTTTCTAGTTATCTTGCCGGAACTTATGTATATCTCTATGTTGGCTTGTGCAACAAATCTCAATTTATATTATTTCTAGAAAAAAAAAAACAATAAAAAAACATTTCTTAAAAATCAGAGATATTGAAGAAAAGTGAGATCAGACTTGGCGTAAAATGTCTCATGTACACAGCCAGAAAATTAAGGAAAAATAATATACTTAAGTAACCAAAACAGTAAAACTATAAATTTGCATAATAGTATACACCTTAAGCATTCAAAAACATATGCCCTTGAAAAATTATTACTAGAATCGTCTGCCTTCTTTATATTTATGTTTCTTATAAGTAAAAGAACCAGTCAGCCGAGAGGCAGACGCCTTAAATTGAATAAGTACCTACTCAATTTGAGTTTTTAAAAAATTGAATAACTCTTAAATGCAGCAACAAAAACCTCTGCCACTTGCATTTAACTATTTTTGTATATGAGCACATTTACTAAAGTAAAAGGCAGACGCAGACATTTTTTTGTAAAATTTAAAGCGCTCTTAATTAATAACGCATTAAAGGTTAAATATGGCAACAAATTGTTTCCTTCCGCTTGAGTTCATTAATAAAGTTAATTGTCATTTCATTCAAAAGTGACACCATAAAAAGGTGGCAACTTCTGATAAACGCCTATTTTAGTTATCCTTCGCATTCCTATGGACAAAATAGTTAATATTTCCAATACAGCAAACTATTTAGTGGCAAAACACGCAATGGTAATAAAAAGACATCAAACGAAGAAACAAAAATACACCCTTTTTCATCACAGGACACTCTCATTCAATACTGCGGCATCCAGAAGCAGGGCGTTAATACTTTTGTGTACTTAACGCACCTGTGTCCATAGTCAGTTCATTGCGGTAACCTGATGAACTACGCCTGTGACAAGCAGCGTAAATTAAAGAAAAAAACCGAGGACCATTCTCAACACCATGGGATATCTATCGTTTGCGATAATTTTGAGATTATAGACATTGATGTCTGCTGGAATTGTCTTCAAGAGAAATCTATGAGAAATTTTGTCTTTGGATATTTCAGTTGAGACCGCACGCACGTGACGCGGCACATGCTGTGTGTCATTTGTGTTTCAACAATGTTTGCTCAGCATTTTTTTTTTTTTTTTTTGTCTGAAGTCAAAAGGATCAACGTTTGTTTTGCGGGTATAATAAACAATTATTGATGGGCCATAAGGATATACTATAAAAGGATATATGTACATATAAGTGGACGGCGTATGTCTGTTGGCATAGCTAGTTTCATTGGAGGTTCTTCGAATTAAAGTAAAAAAAAAAACCAAATTTATAAATAGAAAATTCAAGTTAATAACCACTTAAAGAAGAAGAATCAGACATGGTTTCATTTAATGAAACCCCGCTTATAATTACTTTAAGGTGAGCTACAGACTCAAGTTGTAAATAAAAATTCTTAATAACTCTCAAAAGTGAAATCTTTATGTTTATTAAAAGTTCCATAACATAACTCTTAAAAAACTTGCTGAAAAACTTAAATGTAAAGGCACATTCCCCCATCCCATTAAAAAATATCAACACACCAACCTTTAAACAATAAATTCCATAATTTGTTCTCTACTCTCTACATTGTACTTAGAACAAAGTACTTATACATACGTACCCATGATAGTCATAATTCTTAAAAATTATTTTAATTACTTTAGCTTGATGTGTTTTTTTTTACATTTTTACCAGCGCTACACATCCCCGTAGCAACAAAAGGTGTTTGCTATTAACAAGATGCTTCCATACTCCTTTGAGCCATTTTTCACATTAACCATCTACCAAGCCCAGTCAGTATCCATACCCACCTCTAACTTAATAACAACCTAACTCCAATTCAACATACAGTTAGTAGATTCATAAATTTTTTCGGTAACTCCTGTTTTGAAATTTTGCTGTGGGGTGGCACATTAGAGGATGTTCGCGTAATAAATCCATTAGAAAGTTTTTTTTTTCTCTACATTTCTTCATATGAGTGAGAATATGCCGTCGACATTAGGAATTTACATGCCAAACATAATCTCGTAATTAGTAGCATTGCATGAATGTGAGAGTAGATTTGTTTGTTAATTTACTTAGAAAAAAATGTAAAGATTCACTGGCAGCATTTAGTGAAGCAATGGTGTAACCCTTTTTATTGTTATGGCGCATTGACACCCTAGCACACATTAAAAAGCGCGTAATTGTGCTTAACTTATATGCGTATGTATATGTAACTGCTAATGTGTTTGTGTCCTTATGTTTGTATGAGAAAAAATTAGAGGTAATTAACAGAATAAAAGAATTTACAAAATGGTAAAAATGCTAACTTGAATTAAACGGAACTTCTGTATATGCCAGACATAGCCTCAGCGAGATCTTTAAGAATCTGAAAGAGAAATTGTTGCATTAAAGTTGCACTTGAGTTAAGTTAGTAGCCAAATAATATTTTTTTATAAAATATTTTAGAAAGTTAAGTATACTAAAATGTTTGTTCCAAAAATGGACATCGGTCAAATTGGCTTTAGTTGGATATTGCTGAAGTCATACTTATTAAAAATCTACTACCACAGAGTACTTCAACTTTTTATTACAATTTTTATTCGTTTTGGGGAAAACGTGCAATTCTTTTCGAGTTCAATTCCCTGGAATAGAGTCAAAACGAATTTAGTTCCAACATTGATTCTTTAATGTATTAAACCCATTATTGACATGAAAATCAAAAAACCTGAGTTCAATTTTCAAATCGCTTGTACTGCGAATTCAGAAGAATTGTATTCTTAACATGGGAAACTCCAGTCAGCTCTGGTATAAATCACGATACATCAGAAAAAATCCATTAAGTTGCAAACTTGTAGGACTTTTTTTGTTCCGAAACTCCCTTTTTAAGGATTCACAGAACAGTATTTTATTGGACAATTAAAGTAATAAATTGCCTAATATGTCAAGATTGAAAAGAATAAGCAGATAGGTTTCCGTGGCAATTTACTTTCAACTATGCGATCTAAAATAAATAGTTTACGATACTCTCTGTGCTTCCTATGAAGTTCTAACCATATACCATGATCACACTGAGCCTCATCACATTTTTAGACGCATGCTTCATGTAAGAGATTTGGGTCTACTATGTGAATATAGTCAGACATTGTTTCTTTGGAATCAATTAAAATTGTTTTTTCGAAAATTTGTCAAACAAAAAACGAAATATACTAGATATGAGAGAATTAAATAAAATTATTTTCAGAAAACACCTCTGACTTAAGCAATGTGTATCTCATTCGAAGGTCCTTGTTATTCAAAATCAAATATGTCAAAACGTGTCATTATCACATCCAAATTTTAGATAATGTATTGGGAAATATTTAGCAGCTACTTTTTAAATAACAAATATGGGTCTCAGATTTGAAAATATTTTTTATTATAACAATTATTCTGTTGCGAGAAAACTCATGAGAGACCTACTACCAAAAATCGATAGCTTTGGTTAATTTTAGCTAAAGTTGGCATATCATCGATATCAAAAACATTGCTTGACAAAATTAAAACTATATAGAATGTATGCCTACTTAGAAAAATTAGCAAAAATCTTAAATGTGACCTTACGTCACCCTCCAGAGCGCAAAGGTAATCTCATTAGACAATCAAGACCTTAGAATCCAAATTGATGTCCATAAAGAACTCTATTCAATGAACAATCTTACCTCAAGACAATGCCTGGCTCAGAATATGTTCTAATATAAGAATTTTATATTTCTACAAATACGCCAACTGTTAATACGCTAGAGGTTTTGACCCTGAATAGCCATTACAAAATTAGTATGGCTTTTTCTTAAGTTAAAATGGGCTAAAAGTGAAAAAGAAAATTAACTCAAAAACAAAATCTTCTCAAATATGGCTATATATCGAATACTGGGCAATTGTTCTTAAAGAAAAATTACCAAAAATTAAATAATCAAAATACGATAAAATTTTGCTTAGGGAAATTTTGGAAAATTATATATGTAAGCTTAATAAATTTTATAGTAATTTCCCGAGTAATATTTCCACAATAATGGAATCAGAAGAGAATTTTCCGATATAGTTTTTCAAAAGATTTTCTTAGAGAATTTTTTATTAGAAAACCAGCATCAGGTGGAGGTTATCTTTAACAAATTTGTATACTTCCTTTTAATTCCGTGGCTAAACGCTATTGTTTAAAAATATTAATTTTAAAACTTTCAATTTATGTAGTGGTAACTACCATAACACAATATCAAAAATAAAATAAATTTCCCAAGAGTCTTATCGAGGTTTTTAATGATGTCTTGCGGTCAAATTTGCAAGTACTTAGGCACTTTATTTGTTAATAAAACTGAATATGCAATTCAACAATTTAATACTTATTTTAATGCACTAATAACGTAATTTTTAATGCAATTTAAATACGCACATTGTTGTCATTAAATTGGTAAAATAAAAAACCTAGAGATTTTACTTCCAGCAGATACAGCGGGGGAAAAAATAGCGATTGCGAAGCGTTGTTCCTGTCAGATGCATTAAATGAATTAATTTCAAAAATTAACGCAATTGGAAAATTCACCTTGTATGCAGTTTTTATGCTGCATTTTAAATATTTACACATGGTATAAGCATGTGGGAAATTCCATAGACTTTGTAATTTTTTTGTTTGGTAATATGGGAAAATTGTTATATAAAGCTTCGAAAGGAGTGATGCCCAATTTAATGGGCGATGGAAGTATTTATGAAACACATTGCAAAATTATAGTCAAGGTCGACCAATAAAAAACTAGAGCAGCAAACTGTTAATTACTGTAGATGACCAGATATTCCGCTAAAATTACATAAGTCGATAGTACTCAGTAAAGCTTCTCTTCATGTACAGAGATCACATAGACTGTAAAAACTTTCAATAACAATAAAACAGCGGGAACAGCTGCCAAAATGTGAATAGCTTCTCTACAGTTCATTGTTCAACTAATCTGATCTATCGTTAACCAAATTTCGGATGATGAACTAATATCGAAAGTCTGTCATCTAAGGACTCAAACAAATGCAGACTTATCGCTATGCCAGAACTGTAGGAGCATTCATCCAAGTTTTTGTGAAACATTTTCTCTTCCGAATGAAACACTTCACTCAATAGCTTAGTTTTCTAAAAAAAAATACAAATCATTAATTCAAATAGCCATAAATACATGGAAACTCTGCACTGCATCGCAGAGCTGCAAGTAGTCTTCAAATTAAAATTTGCTGCGCAGAGGAGTCAGGGCTTCCACTTTTCAATAGAGTTTTATTCATTTCAAAAATGTCAAATAAATTTGTTATGTCAATCAATATGAAGCCTACTATCAAAACAGATCTGCACATCTATTTTGCCTGCAGCACTGCTGCAGATATCATTCTATGTTGCATGCAGAAAATCTGCACATGTGTTTTCAGCATAAGCCATCTGATAGCTCCTTTTACAATAAGCACCAGAGCTCCAAAGATAAATACCCAAGAAACAACCAGTTCGGCATCGCTTACACCAGCGGTGGGCACAAAAATCTAACAAAAGAGCAAAACAACAACATCAAGCAACAACAAACGAAATTTTAAAGTTTTTTTTACTTTCATTTCCAAAATTGCCATTAGCACAAAAAAAAAACAAATTACACTACAAACAAAAACAATTGCTACATTCGTCAAGACACAATGCGGCGCCGTCATTTATGCCTTTGTGTTTTGTTTTTGTTTTCATTTGAACTCAAGTCAACGCTGTGCCTCGATAGCGTTGAAATTCTGCGAATTTTGTGCCTCGATAGCGTTGAAATTCTGCGAATTTTTTTTCGCTTGCTTGTGCGTCGGATAACGGTTAGAGCAATGTGAGCAAATACAGCCACTATGTGTCCTTCACTGGTTTACACAATAGACAGGCAAATAGACAAGCTAAGAGCATAAGCGTCCCAAAACCACATACGCAGAGGCTGAGCCGTACCGTGGAATGGTGGGGCCTGGAGTGAAGGAATATTGTTTTTTACACTTTGAAGTAATTTTTTGTTTCTGATATTCTGATATCTTCCCAGTGTTTTCCCATGTTTGTTCATTCAAAAAACCCATCGATTATTGCATTTACATTAATACTTCCCTAATCCGATTGAAATACGATAAGTTGTATTATTGTGGCAAATCAGGAACGAAAATGTGTCAATAAATCCTTATAATACTAAATTTTCTGGAGGAGTTTTGTGTCTTTCACAACAACCTTGGCCATGGCGTCACAAGGGCTAAGGACAGTCTTTAAAGTATGTATATTTGTTGAAGTACTTTTATGCCTTATCATCTGGTTTTTGGGCAAGGACTATTTTTTTTTTCCTTAGCAATTTATACTATTCATACATATATTTCCATGACGATTTTTTCCGACTTAAGGATATATATATGCTCCGGTAGGATATAAAGAACTTGAGTAAAAAATATTTTCCCACAAATGTTGTTGAACACTTTTGTTCAAATCTAGCAAACAAATCATTGCAAGGTTCTTTAATATAGTGCCATTAGCTCATGGAATCACCCATCATCACATATTTATGCATACGTGCATATAATTGCATTTGTTTGCTTGTGTATAGCGCATATGTAGACAATTTATTCAATTGCATCGGATTGCATTATTTAAATAAAAAAATTAAAAAAAAAACTGATCGATTATATTTATGCAGCGTTTCGCATCCTGCGTCCCTTAAAAGCGTAAAATCATTACTGACAATCGAATTGAATTCAGTTGAATTAATGTTTAATCAATTTTAAATGTGTGTATTTATGGCTTTTTTTTTACTGAGGCAAAAACAGCACATAAAAATCGAGTAAAAATGCATTTTAATTAATTAATTCATTTATTTCTTTTTTTTGTTTTTTCATTGCATACCTCCATGTTATTTATTTTGACATTTTTTATCAAAACTGAAAAAGAATTAATTACCAATATGTATTAAGTATATATGATATAAAGCTTAATAATTTATGGATAAGCACTTAAATTTACTGTATCCATTAGAAAGTTTTTTTATGCAACTTTGTTCAGGATTCAGGAGGATCAAAACGTCGTCTTCTCGAAGACGAAACACCTATTTGAATGTAAATGAATCCTTTAGAACAAAGAATCGTTCTGTGACTTATTTTTATCGTCTAACTTGAGTGCCAATTTTCATATACCTCAGTAAAATTGATATTTGTGCAAAAATGTTATTCGATATTCCTTTTAAAATAATAACGGCAATATTGTTTTGAGTTTGCACTTTTGTTCTCTCATCCTTCAACTTTACTTGTCGTATGTTTAATTTTTACCAAATTGGAATCTATGGTGCCGTTATCTTAAGGAAGCGCGTCAAATACTGCGTTTCATAGAAAATTGATATTTGTGCAAATTGATTTATTTGAGTTTTGAATACTGCAGCCTCATTAACCATACAAATAAAGTGACAAAATTATTGAGGAGATATATAGTCATTAATATAAAAATATAATTGTAATTTATATGTGGTGACAAATATTTATTTTAGTTCAAGAGGCCTCTTGAAAAAGAACTAACTAACGAAGAGAAAGTTAGAAAAAAAACGAATGCATGAAGCTGGGATAAAAATATGTGAAATTGCTGGTGCAACATATCGCCATCGTAATAACACTATAAATTTTTTGAAAAACCCGCAGAAATATAACGTAAATAATTGCAAAGGTGCTATATCCAAGGTAGATGAGCGTACCAAACGACACATACGGACTCTATCCACGAGCGAAATGATGAGCTGCGCTGATATTAAGGCAGAACTAGGTCTGTCAATTACCAGGCAACGCATACAACAAATTGGAAGAAAGAAGTTAGATCTTTAGTATCAATCGAAAGTGCCAAAACCGAGCATAAAAAACATCACAAAAATGCGCGCATGGCCTTTTACAAATAATACAAGTTTTGGGATGATGAGTTCAAAACTGTGATATTTATTGATGAAAAAAAGTTTAACCTATGCGGCCCAGATGGGCATCATAAATATTGGAGGAATATGTGCCATTTTAGGTAGATCTACAACTGGCGCAATTATGCTGGTGGATGTCTGATGTCTTGGGCTGGTTTTGATGCTAGAGGAAAGTTGCCAATTTGTTTTATGCCCCGTCGTATTAATGCAGAAAGGTATGTTGAATTGCTGGATAGTAAACCTATATCATTTGTAGAAGAGTTCCATGGCGACAGTTAGACATTTCAGCGGGATAACGCCCCCATACACGTTGCACGGCATATGATGGCGATTTTTAAGTCTAGAAATATTTTGTTGCTGCAGTGGTCGGCTTTAAGTCCGGACTTAAATCCAATTGAGGACTTATGGGACATACTATCTGCTAAAATTTTTGGTGCTACAAAGCAGTACGAATTCTTGAACCAGCTAAAATAAGCTGTTGCTAAGGAGTGGTCGAACATAGCTTTGTCGGTTCTACAAAACTTGGTGAATTCAATGCCCGATGGTTGTAGTTACTTGATAAACAAAAGAGCAAAACCATCTCATACTAAAATGACCTTAAATTAAATTTTTTTTTGAAGATTGCAGTTAAACTTTCTCTTAAAATTAGATTGTAAAATATGAATTTTCTATGAAATAAATTTATATTAATTTTTTTTAGATATTAAAATGTAATGAATTTAATATATCTATGTTTTGTTATGTTCTACTTATTAAAGCCTTTAAAAAAAAAATAATTCAGAAGAAAAAAATCTTAGTGCTTAAATTAAATTTAAAAAAATATATTGCACAAATATCAATTTTACTGAGGTATTTCTTAAGTTATGACTGGGTTTCGTAAGGCACTTTAGCCTCAGTCGTTTACCAGACGACCTTCGCAATACTATGTAAGAACTATTCGGAATTGTTTAATAAATCCTAAAAAAATTTTGAGCTTTGCTGCCATTGAGAAGAGCTCCATATATACACTGCGCCTAAGAAAAAAATATTTTATTTGACCATGAAATTAAATTTATAACGAATTTAAGCTATAAAATAAAATCGACCCTGTACAATCCCGTAATGATCCGCATTATTTTGAAGGACCTGCATTCCGTGCTTTTTCTATTCTGTTTAGTTTACTTGTGAGAAGTCTTTTTTTATGTGAGTCCTTTCAATATTATTTATCTAGGACTTGCTATTTAATATATAAGTCTAGAAAATTCTGCAGTTTTGAAACCAGCAACTAATTTTCAAGATTATTTGCTATCAAAATTTTTTAGTTTACTTGATAAAACTGCTGCAAATGAAAAAAAAGCTTCCTTAAGGCTCCTTAGAACCCATTGCATTAAAAGCTTTACAACAATTCAACTTTACTCACCACAGTTTGGTTGAAAGCGCTCAGATTGAATACAATTTGACTTCAATATTTGACGCCTAAAAATAAAAAATTGCACAAAATATAACTTATTGCAAAACTAAATTTGTTTAATTTTCAGGGTAACAAGTTAAAAAAAAAAATATTAGGAATAAAATAAAATAAAATAAAATAAAATAAAATAAAAATAAAAAAGCTAAACTTTATTAGCTGCACAATTAATCTTCCGTAAACAAATAAATGCTGGATATAAAATTTTGACAATAATTCGAGATTTGACTTTTAAATCCATTTGTCATCTAACACACGGATAAACAAATCCAACAGCCAACATACACACACACAACACATACGACACGCTCGCTTACGGTGACAGTGACATATGACAAAAATCAGTTGTGGTTTTTGGCCATTAACGTAATGCGGGCTGTAGTACAAGCGAAAAAACCCGGCAGCACCCAACAGCCAACAACAAACAGCTAACAATGTTAGCCGATGGACAAATACCACACCTAGTGATGGCGTCGCGTTTTCTAACCATTTTTCGACCATTTAAAATATTTCACTGTAAGCTGTCAATAGTCAGACCTTGGCTAATCATTCATGGCAATCCAAATGAAATTCAAAATTAAAAACAACAAAAACAAAAAACTTTGGTCAAAATCAAAACAACTGAAAATCGTCATTCGAATTTAAAAAATCTCTAATAAAAAGTATCTAGCGCTGCATGGCCTAAAGCAGTACATTTTCGCTCTAACGGTTTATTTGTAGTGATCGATCTCTTCTGACGTCGACGCGTCGGGTGAGTCACACCTTGGTAGTGCAGTGATGCCGTAGCCGTAGGCAAAATGACATCAACAGTCATGGCTGCGGTGAAAAGCATTACAAATGCTAATTATGACAGCCGAAAAGTTGTGCTAACGCGTGTGGGCAAAATGCCCCAAAGAATAATTTTAAGGAAATATCATTTTATCCAAGATAAAATTGCGCAAGAGACCATAAACTTTCTTTGAAGCTATTTTGTCATTGAAAAATTGTTTTAAGCGCTATTTTAAGTGAACTTATGTATCAATTGATATGAAATTTAATAAAGGTAGCTTAAGTGCTATAAAATTTATTTGAATCAAAAGCGGGCAGAATAGCACCAGTGGGCGTGGTGTCTCCCATACCAGTAAAATACCCTAAATGACATATCTGTGAGCAATCATAATTAAGGATGTTGGTCATTAAAAGCTATTTCTGGACCGCCCAAAATTTTAAGATTTATGATGGTATATCTCGCAAATTATACAAGCTATTGTGATGAAATTGGATATGCGGATGCTGATCCCGAATATAATTTATTTAACCAAAAGTAGGCGGAATTGCAAAAATAGGCAAGGCATTTTTTGACTTTTTCGATATTACCATATTTATTGGTCTTTTCACCATTATGGGCTTTTCAACTTTTGGAACTTTTTCAACATGTTTCACAATTTATTGACTACTAGCAGATGCCCGCGACTTTGTACGCGTAGCCTGTTTTTCTGCTTTTCTGCGAAGGCAAACAATTTACTTTTTTTGAATATATGTAACTACAGTCAATTTTGGATTCTTCTTCACAGATCTAGAGTTCTTGTTGTTTTCTCTTCCATAAATATTTCATTGCATTGCCATGTGAAAAACAAAAACAAAGCACACACACAAACTAACATATTCAATTAGCCTAGCACACATGTTGTCCAACATCAATGTTCGATAATGTGAACTCTAGGAACGACCGCTTGACACACATGTTGGATGGATTTCAAAAATTGTTAATTTTCCTGCTGGCTTGTCCAACCATACAACCTGTGTGAACTGACTGTCAAGCCTAGTGAACATTTTTCATTTTAAATAGGATTTCATGCAGTTCACTTCGATGTGGACGCTCATAAATTGTTCTGCAATTGATGTTTGATGGCATGCACGAAAATGTGAACTCAAAGCAATATTGACAGTCACACATGTTGTCAAGCCATTTAGGACAGCATGTGTGTTTTCTATGTGTGAACGTACTGTAATTTGTTTTTCATTGTTCACAAATTCCGCGTTGCTGCGTTGACAAATTGAGAATGAGAGCGAGAGCGAGAGTAAAATTTGAATATTTTCTTCCATTGCATTGCCATATAAAAACAAAACGCACACACACTATCTTGCCATTAAACGATCTGTTATGCTTACATGCTTCTATGTGTGAAATTAATTTTTTTAGCAATTTTAAAACTTTGATATTTTCATATATAACAGGAATATCGTGATAACTTTAATTCTATGTTGAGACCAAGCGTCTAAGAAAGATAACTAAAAAAATTTGATCAAAATTGATTCAGTAGATTTTGCGTGAATCCCGTTCATCGAAAACGGCTATCATTTTATTTATGTAGATTTCAACTTTTTTTTTCTACATTTTGACCATTAAACTAAGGGGACGTCCATAAATTACGTGAGGTGTTTTTTTGAAAATTCAGACCCGCCCTCCCTTGGTGAGATTTGGTGAGTTCTGGCGAATCTCCCCCCTCCGTGTGAGATTTTCCTTATAATTTTTAGATGTAATCTGCATTAAAAAGTTGACGTGAAATTTTCGTTGACTCCCCCTTCCCATTGGTGAGATTTATACCCTCTCCACCCCAATTTCGACTCACGTAATTTATGGACGGCCTCTTATTGGAAATTACTAAAATTTTTCATCATTGCAACATGACTTTTTCAACCTCGTTAAATTTATTTCTACTTTTTCAACCTCTTTTAACTTTTTTCAACATTTTCCATATTTTTTCGACTTTTTCAATTTTTCTAACTTTTTCAAAATTTTCCGACTCGTTCAACATTTTTTGACATCTCTAATATTTTTTTGAATTATTCAACCTGCATTAACTTCTTTCAATATTTTCCATATAACAGGAGTGGCTCCAGGTGACTCCTTGCGAAACACCTAAAATCGCTGTAATGGAGGAAAAACAACTTTCAAAATTTTCCATTTTTCATGAATTTTTAGCCATTCCCAACATCTCCAACATTTTTCAACCATATCCAACTTTTTTCGAGTTCCTCAACCTTCTTGAACTATTTCAACATTTTCCAAATTTTTATGAAGTTTTCAGCCTTATTCAATTGTTTCAAAATTTTCCACCTAAGTCAAAATTTACCATATTTTTCATTTATTTTCAGCTTTTTCAACATTTTTCGGTTTTTTCAAATGCTTTAAACTTTTTTCAGCATTTTCAATGATTTTTTTTTACTTTTTCAACCTTATACACATTTTCCAACATTGTTCAACTTTTTTCGTTTCTTTCAACTTCAATGACTTTTGGGTTTTTTTCTAACTCTTTCAATTTTTTTTTTCAACTTTTTCCACACTATTTCGACATTTTCAACCTCAAAACAAAAAAACAGAAATATTGACGGTCTACCGGTAGGTACTTCAAATACTAAATGGCATTCAATTACTTACCGAATAAAGTCAAAAAATCATTAGGTCTGGAGAAATATTTTATGTTTTAATTCAAATCGAAACTTCGACACACTTAAAGAACATTCGATACAAAAGATTTTTTTCTTGATATTTAGTACATTATTTTTGTCATTATCATTGTATTTAATATCCATTACAATTTTTTTGTCAATGATCGTGATACATCTCAATAATTTGAATAGTTCTCGAAAAGTGTAAAATATTTTCTATCATTATTTAACTACATAGCCATATTTCTGTTAAGATTCAGAAACTCATCTTAACCCAAGAAAGTTCCTTTAAGGTTTCCTTGTTAAAACTTGAACCCAAAAGTGACACAACCAAAGTCAAAAAGAACCTTTAAAAAAAGACACAAATGAGCAACTTTAAGTGCGACTTAAACATCTAACATGAGCACTGACAACATTTTATAGTCAACACGAATAGACCACCGGGGCACTACACTGCAGACGGTGCAGGGCCAACGCACAGATAACCTTCAGTGTCTGCTGCACTGTGGTATATAATGCTTTTCCTAAATAAAGAAAATTTCATAGAAAAATAATACAACGTAGCACTTTGACAGCCGAAGGCTTGTTACCCGTTGGCTGTATTAGTGAAATTTTTCTTGGGAAATAAAATACAAAATATAATTCCTCATTTCAATAAAATTGTAGGTCGGTTTTTTCTTATCATTTATTAAACAAAGTATAGGAAGTTTTTCTTTAACTCGAATTTTATTTTATATTTTGCTCGCATCGTACCACTGTAATTTTTGATTTTAGGCAAAAGAAAAGACAGAAGCTTAAAAATCCAAAGTCACGTACGAATTGTTCTACCATTGGTTGCTGCTCAACTTCACCTGCAACGTAGCCAAATTAAACTTCCATGCAGTTCCTTCTCATTGAAGCAGTTACAAGCGATGCGTCTCGCCTTCGCCATCGTCCTCGTAATGGCGTCATTTGGGCCCAATTCATTACACAAAATTGACTGTGAATTAAGTTGGGGCCTTAATGAAAGCAAACAAAAAAAAAAACAAAGACATGATGCTACCAACCAAAAAGTCAAATAAAAAAATCATTTGCGCACAAATTTCTAGTGCTGTTGTTGTGCCAGTGGTAGATTTTTCTTCCCAAAATACTGCTACCCTCAATGAGATGCGCGCGCATCATTCAAGACATTCGCGCCGGATGCAGATAAATCTTCAAGTTGAGTAGCAGCAGCCAGCAGCAGTGAAACAACAAAGCTCGATCAAGACTATGCGATAAAATATGCGCATGCGCAAAGACATGTCCAGCGTTAAAAAACACGAACCAAACGCATCATCAGTGCAGTGCAAAACGGTCGAGGCAACAATAGTTCGCGTCGTTTAGGATGAGCCAAAGATGAGATGCGGATTAAACTTAATTTGGTCTCATTTCTTCATTAATTGTGAGCACACGCGGATGCGCTTCAACGATTGCAATGCATCTGTGCTTGCACTACATTTGCATGGCGTCGTCGCCGTTGAACTGTAATGGACGGGACGAGACGGGGCTGAATTGCGGCAAATTTATTTTGTTGGCGGCGCAAATTAAATTTAATTTTATTCGTTAAGATTTTGGTTTTTTTTTTAATTTATTTTTATTTTTTTGAAAAATGTCACCAGACACGCAAGCAAAAGAGTGCATCAGTAGAAAATGCAACAAGCAGTTTTAAAGGGAAAAGTTCTGCAAAGTATCAACATTTTTATTTTTTTAGTATATTGATTCTTTTCTCCAGTTCGCTATGTCATGTCTAGCCATTGAGATATCCGTATCGAAAAGTGTGAAAAGCCCCAAAATTTGAGTGCTTTCGAAAAAATAAGCAAAAATTTGGGCTCTGCACAAGGACTAACCAAAATAGACGTGACGAGACGGTAGCAATTGAACGAACGTTTGCACTCGTCTATTTTGACATTTAACCCAAAATCTTACGATAGCCAACGAACCAAAAAAGCTGTTATGACGAGTAGCAACGTTTTGAAGTTCGGTTCTTACGAAACTCTTGCGTCTCGTCAAAATGTTTCGTTCACTTTCGATCAATTACGTAGGTTAATTTTGGCTATCAACATTGGTTTACATACAATCGAACTTACTCGTTATGTCTCGTCTATTTTGGTTTAGGCTTTACTCGTTATGTCTCGTCTATTTTGGTTTATGCTATAGACTTGTATTGTTTCGGACAAGCGTAAGGAATTTTTTTGAGACTATGCTAAAAAGCTTCCGCTCCAACTTGTGAGCTAGCGTCCGATTCGAAGGGAAAATCACAGCTGCTATAAAAATCGTTGAGTTCTGAAAGTGTAATACTCGCTATGGCATTTTCTTGTGACTTAAATTCAGAAATATTTGGTCATAGATCATTTCTGTTGTCAAGCAGAAATCAAACCAAAACAAAATTTCACACAAAAAAAAGTTTTGAGCATTGCTCCACCTTTTCCCAGATAAGATATTCAATGCAAAAAGTTAAAAAATTGATATTTTTTTAAATAACGCTTTCTATGTGAAGCAAAAGCTAATAAGCACTCAATTTTCTGAAAGGATTTTCCGTGAAATTCAATTTCATTTCTATTTTCATAATATGCGTGAAAATAAATTTTAAAAAATTGTACATATAAAAATTGATTGAAATCGTGCCCGATTTAATTAAACAATTGAGACAATAAACACAATGAATATACGCCCATTAAATTCATGCTTAACACCATGTTCGGCAATTGTCAGTTGAAAACAAAATAAAATGGGTGCAGAAACAACGACACCCCCAGCTCATGAATAGAGTACGCACTCGCGTGCGTTGTCAACTGTTGAAGAACGAAAGGATATGGACACATCACCCCAACCATTATTGGTCTAGACTGTTTGCGGGTTTTCTTTTTTATGTAAATTGTAAAATTGGTATGAGCAGATGATTCCGCTGACACTGGGTCCAAGTCCAGCGGGTCCACTGCGGTTTGGTAGGCAGCACTTTACGCGCCGATTGTTTTTTTGTTTTCGTTTCTTTGCTGTTGTTCACATTTTTTTCTTAATTTCCAAAAATGAAAAATGGCGACACGCGTTTCAGCGGTTAAAAAACCGCAAAAACACAATTTAAATTTATTTTATTTCTGTGTGGTGAGAAAAAAAAATGCGACCGAATACAAATGGCCAGCCTCACTTCGTAATGTCCGCAAGCGGAAGCGTTCATTAGACGATTTTGTGCCTACAGCGGACATGCGAATAATTTAATTAATTGCCGCTTGGTGGCGCTACAGTAAGGAATCCAACGGAAGCGTGGCATTTTTTTCGGTGCATTTTTATTATGCTGTTGGCCGTGCTACTGTTTGTTGATTGTACGATTCATAAAATAAGAAAAATTATTTTAAATTGAATGAGAAAGTTTTATGTGACCAACAAAAATGGCAACAACTGCTTATTTAGTAGTACAACAATGCCAATGAATGGTCCTTTTACATAACGTTTTATTTATATGCGTAATGTTTTATGGTGTAGAAATAGTCGCTTAGGGTTTTTGAAGAAATTATGCACAAACATAGATTATCCTACTGACAACAGAAAGTCGTCCAATAACTTAAAGAAAACTTTCCACAAATAGCTGAATATCAAAACTAAAATTTGTCGATGAATATGCCCTTAGTTCTATGAAAAAAATAACATCGTTATGTGAGATAGTGCACCTCTCTCTATTGACAAATAGAACATTTTTGAAATCCGCAAAAATTTCAGAGAAAAATTCGAGTTTAAACACGTGCCGCGCGGAGTATGTAGAACAGCAATGTCTGAAAAATAGATCAAGTCAAGCAGAGAAAGTAATTTTTCACAAACCATGTCACGCCAATTTCCAAAACAATGTTAAGACTATTGCATCTTGAACCGTTTTCAAGACAGTCCGTCTGAAATATGTGTGTGAACAAGCGAGGCTCCAAAAACTTAAAACAAATTTTCCAAAAAAAATATTTCCGAAATTAAAAGAAAAAAACAGTCAAAACCTGGTAGTCTTTTTACAGGACCATTTTTGCGGGATTTATTTTTCTTAGTGATTGAGCAATGTCTTCTTCTAAGGAAAATCATTTAGTTATTTCAATTAAAAACTGAGTCGCTCAAGGAACATTTTAGGACATTTACAAATGAAAAATCATTCAAATAACTCTACCTTAAAAAAAATTGAAAATCGCCTAGGATAGAAAAGGAAATATAAATTTATCCTTATTAATTTTTAAAAAATGTTAAGTACCCAATACTTTATTTACCGATGGTTCTAAGGGGGACTGTGAAGTAGGCGCAAGTCTTTATTCAAAAGATTCAAAATCTTTCCTTCTAGCTGATTCATCTAAAATTTTCCAGTCAGAAGTTTTTGTCATTCTCGAAGGCTGCTGGTCTATGGGTAGTATTGACTCAGAGAAGATAGCAATTTTCTTCGATAGACAAGCCGCCATCAAAATGTTGAGCTTGGCACACATAAAATCAGAGCTAATAGCAAATGGAAAAAACTAGGCTGGCTAGGATTCCAATTTTACATTGAGAGAAATGAAAGGACTGATGAAATAGGAAGAAATGGCTCCTCCCTTGATGAAACTACTCCAAAATGTGTTCGCACTCCTCTCGGTGTAGTTAAAAAAAAGATTTTCTCGTTCTCACCAAAAAGCACAGGAAGTCTTTAAGACCCTGTTAATCAGCCAGATAAATCTAGACCTCTTATAATAAATCGAACCCACCAACTTACTGTACAGGAGCCAGGCAAGAATGTTGAAAATTTAGTTTTCCCATTGAAACTTCCTGTCGCAGATGCTTGAATGTAAGCGAGATTGAATCACTCGAGCGATTTCTTTGCAGCTGTTCAGCTATAGATCAGATGTCTAGGAAAGTCTTTTTTCAATGACCGCAGAAAATCGGTGAAATTGAAATTGGCTCGCTGCTGTACAGCCTTGATAAGGCCAACTATATATTGCTATTTATTTTTACCAAGGTAGTTTTATCATCTTCCTCCAATTTTTCGCGTCACGTAATGTTGTCTTAAGACGTCAAAATTAGAGCTACTTAGGGTTTTGAGATGGTTTGCTAAGCCACCACTTTGACCTAACCACCCCATACCTTCTTCGGATATGTGAACAAGCAATATGTGTAAGATATTGCGATTTTGGCTTCTGCTGCAATCAAAAACACTTTGTTCAACATTCTAAAATAAGTGTTTTATTTATTGTTCACAATAATTCACAATTATTAATAAAAGTGTTCACACACTGTAACTTCAGAAGACAGCTATGAAGACATGTAATGTTAGGTTTGCAAACTGAAACTTAACTGTTTGGGGACGTCCATAAATTACGTGAGATGTTTTTTTAAAAATTCGGAACCCCCCTTGGTGAGATTTGGTGAGTTCTGGCGGGACTCCCCCCTCCCTTTCGTGAGACTTTCCTTATAATTTTTAGATGTAATCTGCTATAATAATGTATTTTCTCTGCATTAAAAAGTCGACGTGAGACTTTCGTTGACCCCTTCCCCCCCCCCCTCCCCCTTGGTGAGATTTGGTGAGATTTTGCTGGACCCCCTCCCCCCTATTTTGACTTACGTAATTTATGGACGTCCCCTTTAAATCCTGACTTGCTCCATTCTTACATCAGTCAAACGAAATTATTCTGATGCAATTTAGGCATCGTTGATCTTATCCATCATTTCGTTAAAACTCGTCTTGTTTGTCTTACTTACTTACTTACTTACTTACTTAGATGGCCATAACAACCCGTTGTCAGGTTACGGCCGACCTCATTAGCTCTCGCCAGGCGCCTCTGTTTTGCGCGCGCCTTCTCCAATCGTTAATGCCAAGCGCGGTTAGGGCTTCCTCAGCTTGGTCTATCCACCGGAGGCATGGTCTCCCTCTTCTTCGTTGACCGGGGACCTTCCCTTCGAATACCTTTTTCGCTGGAGCTTCTTTATCCATACGATGGACATGACCCAGCCAGCGTAGTCGCTGTATTGTTATACGCTTAACTATGTCAATGTCGGCGTAGAGCTCATACAGCTCGTGGTTCATTCGAATGCGATAGTCGTCGCCAACTCGAACAGGACCAAAGATTTTGCGGAGAACTTTCCTCTCGAACACCCCAAGAGCGGCTGCGTCTGTTGTCGAAACCACCCATGCCTCAGCGCCATAAAGAAGCACAGGTAGAATGAGCGTCTTGTAGAGTGTTAGCTTTGTCGATCGAGAGAGAGCTCTGCAACGTAATTGCTTACTGAGACCGTAGTAGCACCTATTAGCAATTGTTATTCTCCGCTTAATCTCCAGACTGACATCATTGTTGCTGGTTACGGCAGTGCCAAGGTAGGTGAATTCCTTGACAACTTCTAATTTACAGTTGCCCGCTGTAACATGAGAGTCTAGATCCCGTGCTCTCTTGTTGTTAGTAGACATCATGTATTTCGTCTTGCCCTCGTTTACCGTCAAACCCACTTTGGCTGATTCCTTTTCAATAGCAGTGAAAGCAGCAGTAACATCTCTCTTACTCCGACCGATAATATCAATATCATCAGCGTACGCAAGGAGCTGAACACCTTTGAAGAAAATGGTGCCATTATGATGCACACCGGCTTTTCGTACGATCCCCTCCATAATGAAATTGAAGAGATCGCACGAGAGCGGGTCGCCTTGTCTGAAACCTCGCTCGCTTGTTTGTCTTAGATCTACTTAAAATGTACTTGCTTATTCATCTATTGCTGCGTTTAGAATTGAACGTCAGCTCCTGAAAATGTTTTTCCGAAAATTCGGAAAATTTCGTAACAATTTCAGTGGATTCAATTTACTGTCGATCAATGCCATGTACTCTTAACCAATTTTATGGCCTGGAATTTTGATTAAGCATTTACTGTTCCTATTTTCCTCATATGTTTTTGGTTCTCCAATAATTGACACTGACACGCATACCTGCAAGATATTGCGCCGCCATCCCATAACTAATTATCCCGAAACTCACTAATGGTACCTACTACAAAAATCGACCATTATACTGCAACCCCACTGCCACTCGAAACTGCGGAACTGCATCAGGTCAAATTAAATCGT
The DNA here is from genome assembly GCA_949775025.1 of Tricholauxania praeusta. NCBI lineage: Eukaryota > Metazoa > Arthropoda > Insecta > Diptera > Lauxaniidae > Tricholauxania > Tricholauxania praeusta. Next base: position 20,748,671 of record OX459028.1, read on the forward strand.
AGCGAGTCAACTGAATGCGACCCATTCGCATTTCAAGTGGAACTGAGGCAGCCAGCCAGCCAGCCAGAAGTGCATTCGTCGTACAGCATTCAAATGAGTTATGGTGCTTGTTGTCGATTTTATTGCCACAGCGCGGTCATAAAATACGGTAAGTTATGGCGGTTTGGCTATTTTGTTGGTAAATGTTTTGATGTTGCTGTTTCTGGTACTGTGTTGTTGTTATTGCATTACGCACTGCATTGCATGCCGCCCATTTTTTGCAGTATCCTTTGCAATCAACTAAAAATAAAAGGATGCAAGGATGTTGTTTTTCCTTTTTGTTTCATGTGGAAAAAAGTTTTTTGCAAATTGGCGCAACATTGGTAACGCCAATTCATTTCAATGTTTTAAATGTAAATTTGTTATTCAATTTGAAATTCAATTGAATATCGCTGAAAAACTGGAAAATTGCTATGAAATTCACTAAATTATAAAGTCAGTACCGTACATTTGTTGTCGTTTCGTTGAGTACTTTTTATTTTTGGTGGTGTAGGTTATGGAAACTAATTTCATTGTTTGCTTAAAATAATCCGAATATTTGTAGTAGATTAGTTTTGTTAGTCGCTAAGCTTACCGATTTCGTAGCCCAGTTGTGTATGTATTTTTTTGCAACAAATTTTAATGTCAACTGTGAATTTTATTTGCCAGTAGCATATTTGTGGCCTCGGAGTATCAAAAAAATGTACCCAAAAACTATATATCCTTCGTTTAAGTAGGACTTTCTAAAGTTATAGAAAAAGTGGACTTCGCTGGACATGCGTTCCTCAAGAAATATTAGTTGGAGTCCTTATTGAAGTGAAAACTTCTTATGGCACGTTGGGCACCTCCGTAAGAAAGCATTCGCGGCTGAGGAAAAAAGTATAATCTCGCTACACCGACCGTCATCGGGACTCCCCGTCATGAATGAGAGCGATAGTAAAATTTGAATGTTCTATTGTTTCTCTTAAATAAATATTCCAAGTGGAAGACAAAAAGCAAAGTAGACACACTATCTGACACATTCCATTCTCATTCAACGATTGTTATGCTTACATGTTTGTTTCTTTCAAATTCCGCGGCACTCCCGGAGTGCAACCCGCCGGCTTTTTTTAATATTTTTCGAGGTTTCTAATATAATCGCAATTTTTTGAGTGCTTTCCAGCAAATATCCTCGGTAAAAAAAGATTTCTTTGTGCTTTCTATACATTTAGCTGTTTTTCTAAATTACTGTCCACGGGCCAAGCCCGGAATTTCATCTGAAAACCTAGTAGAAATTCAAAAATTTTTGAAATAGCCGAGTGTTGGATGATTTTTGTGATATGTTCTACAAATCTTTGTTAAAAAAAAATGTTTTTATCATGTTAAGAATAAATGTTATTAATAAATTTTGTAATATTGTTGTCCACAAACAGGGAGACGCGGCGTATTGGATCCTTTGTTACTGCGAACAACTATACTTTCGAAGTTGTCAAGGAATTCACCTATCTTGGCACCGCCGTGAACACTCAAAACGATGTCAGCCTGGAGATAAAGCGAAGACTAACTCTTGCTAATAGGTGTTACTATGGTCTCAGTAAGCAATTGAGTAGTAGAGACCTCTCTCGCCCGACAAAACTGACACTCTACAAGACGCTCATCTTACCCGTGCTACTTTACGGCGCAGAAGCATGGGTTGTGTCGCAGACTGATGCAGCCACGCTTGGGGTGTTTGAGAGAAAAATTCTTCGCAAAATCTTCGGTCCTGTTCACGTCGGCGACGACTACCGTATTCGAATGAACCACGAACTGTACGAGCTCTACGCTGACATTGACATAGTCAAGCGCATCACTATTCAACGTCTGCGCTGGCTGGGACATGTTGTGCGTATGGACGAAGAAGCTCCGGCGAAAAAGGTGTTTGATGCGGAAGCCGCTGGGCGACGACGAAGAGGAAGACCATGCCTCCGATGGAAAGACCAAGCCGAGGAAACCCTATCCACGCTTGGTGTGAATGATTGGAGAAGGCGTGCGCAAAGCAGAGGCGCCTGGAGAGGGCTTTTGAGGTCAGCCGTAACCCGGTAACGGGTTGTTATGGCCACCCAAGTAAGTAAAGTAATATTGTTGACCAAAAAAATACAAAAAAAAAAATCATCAACTTTTCCCAAAACAAAATTTAAAATTTTACTATTTCAGATACATCTTTTTTTTAGAAGACCGGAAATTGCTTCTTCATAACATGGTAACCCTGGTTGTCACGCATATTTAAAACCCCAAATTCAGAGCTTTCTATAGAACACCTGACTTTATACAAATACTAAAACCCGATTTACAACAGCACTAATTGTTTATGTGCGTTTATTCAATTGACAACCCCCCCGCCCTTCTCGCTTCGGCAGGTGCAACTTCACTTAAACTATGCAACTTTTTAAACGAGAAAATGCACCATTAGATTCGATGCTCTGCAGATGCAATTGTGTGGAAAACCCCTAAACATGTTTTAAGGGTTAATTTAAAATTGTGGCTGCGCTCAATTCGCACAAAACAAAACACCAAATTAATGTTGACATGCACCGCACCATATTGTGCTGAGCTGCTGGGGGGGGGAGAAGGGGCACAGGAGCAGACGACAAATGCTGCAGCAACACAAATTCAAATATTTGGGATCCATTTGAAATTGGCCAAATAAATGCAAACTCTATGACTGTTGCTGCAGCCTGCAATGGTGGTTGGTAGCCATTAAGGACGCTTCTGTTCCAGACTTTGAGCATTCTCGTCTATTCAGACCGGCATGAAAATGCACTTGACGCTGCCGTTTGTTGCACAAAATACGACGAAGAATATTGCACCAATTTAGAGCTAATTTTATGACTTTTGCATTTTAGTGGATTTAGAAACGACTTGAAAATTGAAAACTTCCACAAAGTGCACCACTTGATGCAGCAGAGCATAGTGAAAAACAATTTAATTTCTATTTGGTGTCATTCGAATAGTGCCTTCACTATTGGGGGGGGGGGGAGACTATAACTCTTCTTTTCATTACCATGTGTGGCCTAACAGTTGTGGGTGGTTGTATCGCATTGCTAATGAAAATGAATTCATTTGGAAACTTAGTTGGTTGGTGGCTTATCTGGGTAATGGCAAGGGTTATCCTTCTTGAATGGGTATAAAGTTTTGCTACAGTTTACTGCAATTATTTGAGTTTACTATTAAAGTTAAAGGTTTTTCTTTATTAAATTTCTAAACTGATTGATCAACACAACTTTTGTCATATACTGATTACTTTAATCTATAAATTGTTGTAACATCTATTTCATTGATGCGATTGAAAATCATTGACCTCATGCATATAAACTTTACATTTTGTTGTATAAAATATATAAAATAAAATTGATGCAAAAACAAAAATAAAAAGTTGTTGTAAAGAAATTCAACAAATGTGTGTTTGCTCATGTTTGCCAAATGTTCAAAGCGTGTTCGCCCCTATTTTAATAGCCTGCTTGACTTACAGTTGCTGCGATGATTTAAAATGTGTTACAAATAAGCGTGTAAATTTCTCGTATACCAGAGTGTTGAATGGACAACAGAGTTGCATTTGGTGTCCAACATTTTTGTGCATAAAAAAAAAGAACAACAAAAACTTTTATCACAAGTAAAATATTTCACTTCGATAGAATAAACTTGCAAGGTGGAAATTCACTCATAGAAAGATGAAAAGTTAGGGTGGCTCTTATATTTTTTGGCAGTTTATCGGGTTTATTTTTTTTATTCCTAGTGTCGTCTTCTGGCAATTGGTCATCTGCAAAGCTGTGCACAACACCACGACATTTTTATACAAACTGTTGGAATGCAAGTTGCATCATCTTCACTGTCATCCCAACGAAGTTAGGCTTAAACATTCTTTCGAATCTGTATATCTATCGTGATACGTTTCCACGAAGATACGAAATGTTTGCTTCTATTGAAACGAGGGACGTGAACCGGTTCTGAACCGGAAAACCGCTTTTTTTACTAACTAAGTCAACCATTAACCGAACCGAAATTTTCCACAAATGTTTGATCCGAACCGAAAACCGAACTATTTTTAATAGAGGTTTGAGGGTTCATTCTGACCAATTTGCAGTAAACAAATTTTCCCTACTTTTTTATTTTTTCTTTTGTTAAATATGGAAATTGATGAAATTTTCAAGGGAATAGGGATGCATGAGACATAGTTCATAAATAAATCATTAATAGATAAAATCAAATCGTTTGATAATACAAGCCGGCTTTCAATTAATGCTGATGTTTTGAACTTTTGGGATAACTATCCTGACACACAAATATCTGAATTAGCTCAAATTATTTTTGGTGTTCCAGTATCCAGGTTTTGGTAGAGAGAGCATTTTCCACCCTAAAATTTATTCTCGGAGATCTGCGGGGAAATATTGACGAGGACTTGTTAGAAGATATTCTTCTCATAAATCTCAACTGGCTATTGTAAATCAAATTTTTTATTAAATAAGAATTTTTTACATCATACTGTATAGCGTGTGACATAAATTATATGTACATATACATATGTATATTTCTATATTCTTTTAGACTGTTACTGAATAAAAATAACTCAAATGTGCATAGTTTTTTTAAATTCCCGAACAGAAACCCCGGTTCAAAGAAAAAAAAACCGTTTTGACGAACCAATCGAAAAGCGCACAAACGGTTCGAACTGCTGAACCGAATCGACCAAATTTTTCACCCGGTTCACATCCCTGATTGAAACTTTCGATTGCATAACAGCAATTTTTGAAAGTTCTGTCTTAGTCGTCGTTTCTTGGATGATCATTGCGACTTGATTGTCGATGACCACTGAAAGAACGAATAATTTAGCTTTTCTCGCTTTTTAACACAAGAAAATGGTAACAAATACCAATTGTTGACATTCTCAGAGCTTTTGACAATCAGAAAAATCGAAAAGTCCAACTATTTTGTAAAATACAATGCGATTTGTATAAAAATATTCAAATATACTTGAAACAAAGGATTATAATTTTGTTTTGTCATCAATTCGATTTCCTTTCCATTTCACTACATAACCTGAAACGCAATCAATTCCCAAAATATTCAGGGATCCTGGCAATTTAAAAAAAAAAACTTTGAAACTTTTTAGGAGGCACAAAAATTTGGTGGGAGCCCAGCTGCGTCACCCCATGGTTAGAGCGCTGTCTCGAATAATGCGAAAAAAATGTGAACAAATGGATTTTGGAGACACACGTCTACTGTGGGTAGTGTTTTGGGTGGGAAAAAGTTTTATTGCACCAATCGATTTCATAAAGTCATTAGAGTAAAAAAGAATCTATAGATAAGTTTCAGGAGAAAAAAATTTAACAACATTTTTTTTATGTAATTTATATGGTAAAACTCATAATTCTATGATATATTCCTTTTAAGTTAAATTAAAGGCTGAAATTTTCATTTCGAACTAAATTACAGTATTTTAATTTGAATGTGTTCGTAAAACGTTACATCAAAACTGCATTAAATTGCCAGAATTATGCGATAGTGATCCAAAAGTGTTGAAATTTGGTTTTTCCAAAAAAATTTTTCTAGGGTCCATTTACTCACAGCCATTTCTCATTTGTAATAAAATTTGATAAACTCCGTATTAACCAACGTATTTTCTCCTCTTTTGAAGTTAAAGATCCACCTTAAAACGAAATGCAGAAAGTTTTCTTTGTTAAAAGTCATTTTATCTTTCTTCTACAAACTTCACATGGTAAAACTTGGCCTGTGTCCTGACTTAATGGAGAATATCGTTTCATTTTTTGTGCTTCTAAACATTTGCCGCTTTTGTACGTACACGTTCGTGTACAACATGTTAAACAACAGAAAATACACAAATTTATCCTTGGTCCTTTTGCACGTCGCACATGGAGTAAGGTCCCTAGAGTCCGAAAATAGTTGTTATACTTTTGTGTGCTTTCTTAAAGGTCAACATGGGTATATATTGTGGATGATATAAAGATATAAAAGAAGTTAAGATTCTTTATTGGTGCTTCATAGTCGAAGTTGCTTCTAGTTGTTGTTATTTTTGTTAGTGTCTTCTAAGTTGTATTTAAATTGCCAACAAAACAAGCGATTTGACACAAGCTTATACACAAATTTGTTAATAACAAAAGTGCTCACTTACTTAGTTTTGCATTTTAATTTACGTTAAAGGGTACAGCGGTATAAGGACATAATTGTCCTTCACACTTACTTAATGTTAAATGGTACTTTAATGTCTTTATGCTTTTGTTATTCTTATTGGGAAGAGAAAAATGTTGGATGAACTCATAAAAAATGATGAGTTAAGTCAAGGAATTGCATGTGGTGAACAACTTAAGGAAGCTATTAAGTGACACAGGAATGATTTGACTAAGAATTTGACTGATGCTGTTTATCGTGTATTTTGTTGGTTGACTGAGAATACTCATTGGATATTTTTTTCAAAAATGCAACAAAAACCATTACAGAAAGTTGAGTCAAAATTAAATTATAGATTGCTCAAAAGCAAAAGGGAAATTTTACTTAAAATAGTAGAAAACAAGTTAAGGTGTTATCTTCGGCCAGGCCGAAACTCACATACCCTATACTGCACTGAAAGTACCTTTTAAATAAATATTAAAAAGAATTGAAGAGGTTGAAGAAGTTGAATAAGTCGAAAAAAAAATGTGAAATGTTAGAAAGGTTGACAGAGGTTGAAAAATGTTGAAAAAGTCGAAAATATTTGCAAAATGTTGAAAAAAGTTAAGAAAGGTTAGAAAACTCTGAAAAAGTTGAAAAGGGTTGAAAAAATTTGAAACAATTCAAAATTGATGTAAAAGTCGAAAAAATTTTGAAGAAAGTTGTAAGAGGTTGAAAAAATCGAACTAATAGGATATATTGGAAAAAGTTGAAGGGTTGAAAAAGTCAAAAGAATATGAAAAATGTTGAAAAAAATCGAATAGAAATGAAAAATTTGAAATATGCCACACCCACTTCTCCAATTCCGCCCACTTTTGGTTCAATAAATTATATTCGTGATCGACATCCTCATATAAAATTTCAGTATAATAGCTTGTATAGTTTGCGATATATGCCGTATTTAAATTTAAAATTTAGGGCGGTGACACACCCACTGGTACAATCCAGCCCGGCTTTGATCCAGAAATAGCTTTCCATAAGCAAACATCTTACACCAAATTTTAGTATGATTGCTCACATATTTCGATAAATATGCCACTTACCGTATTTTATTTGTATGGGAGGTGCAACGCCCACTGGTGCGATTTCAGCCACTTTTGATTCAGATGTGCTGTATAGAAATTGAACGACTTACATTAAATTTCATAGCAGTTACTGAAATAGTTCACTTAAAACAGCGCTTACAAATTTATGTTAATATGGGAGGAGCCACGCCCACGAATTCAATCCTTTCAAAATTTATTTATTTTCAAAGCTTATATTAACTGACATCTGTACATCAAATTTTATGAAGATTACCCTTATAGCACACTGTCTATAACAATAAACGTTTTTTGCTTATATCGGAGGTGCCACGCCCACAGGTATTATTGGACCAAATTTTTGTAATAAGAGACCTTATAGCAAGTATATCCACCTCTTAAAATTTCATAGCGATTACGTTGTTAGTTCTCTTAATATAACGTTTACAAATATTGTGGGTGGTGCCACGCCCTTCAACTAGTTTTTTCAGTAAAATGGCTAAGCTTGCATTGATGACAGCGGCATCATCTCCAAAGTTTTTATGAAAATCGTTTGTGCCAATTTTGAGATATACGGAACCAAAATTTCTAACAGTTGAAAAGTGTCACGCCCACTTTTTCGATTCCGCCCACTTTTATTACAAATCAAGATATATTTTATATGTATCAGCAAACCAAATTTCATCGCATTATCTTGAACGGCTTACAAGATATGGTAGTATAAATGATAAAATTTAGGGCTTTGCCACGCCCCTGTATGATCCTTTGAAAAGTTGAAACCTAGCCTAATCCTAATTTGGTTCACATGTGCACCAAATCACCGAGTTTCATCAAAATCGCTGCAACTTTTTTCAAAATTGGCCTGGGTAAATATACAAAGAATATGGGCGGTAGGCGTGTCCGTTAACCGATTTCGCCCATTTACAATAGCAAGATGCCTGCAAGAAGGTGTGACCTGTGTGTGAAAGTTTCATTCAATTAGCTTTCTTAGTTTTCCCGTAAACCTGATTTCAATAGACAGACAGACAGACAGACAGACAGACAGACAGACAGACGGACATCGCTTAATCGACTCAGGTGATGACGCTGATCAAGAATATATATACTTTTCCATACCTGCTACGCCCCCTTCTATGTGTTCCAAACGGAGAGACAAAGTGAATATACCCTCGGTGTAGGGTATAAAAATGGCTTAAAGATAAAAGAAAAGTCCTATGAGAAAATCGTCTATAACGGAGCTTTTTTAACCAAAAAATTCCAGAAAACTTGATATACTTTTTATAGTGCCAGAAAAATAATATAAAAAGCATAATTATTTACCCTAAATTTTGGGTCATTCCTCATATAAATGAAAAAAATATTTTTATTTTCTAAATGTATGTTGCTCTTAAAATCATATATATTATTTTTAGGTAATTTTAAAATAGTTTATGAACTTAAATTTTATGGTGTCAACTAAAATATATAGAAATTGAGGTTCCCCTTAAGGGTTGCAAGAACATTGGTGATTGTTTTCGCACACGAAGTTAAGATGTTGCACCACAAAAAGAGATATAAATCACAACCGGCCATTAATGGAGTGACCGATATAAGTGACCCAGTTGAGTGGAAAAAAAGTTCTCCAGCATTGCTTTATACTCGTCTGAATTTACCATAAATGGATCCTCATTTGCATCTGCAGAGAAATATGTCTCTATGACATTTTCAGGCGAGATACCATACCAAACCCCAACTTGAAATGCATATACACTTACTAGACCTAAATTTAATTCTCAGATGCTAAGAACATCACAAGGTTTATTTCTAAGGAAAATTGAAAAAATGGTTAGTGCTACTTTAAATCGAATGAGGAACTTTGCCTCGAGGCTTGAACGAGCTGAGAATAAAGTATAATATAAGTCTTTTATTCTCAGCGGCCTTTAAGTTTGCTAAAATCAAATTATGACAATTGCTGCCCACAGTTATCACTGATTACTTAACAGTAAGATATGTATGCAAATTCAAGAATATTTTTTTCGCAGCGCATTTTCATTTTAAGAGCATCCAATTTAGAGATATGCTCAAAGTGTCAAGAGCAGTCCATTAGAAATATAAACTATTTCCTTTATTTTGATATGTATTTTCGGCACTTTTGTCCTTTGAAAATTTGACGAATGTATGACAGTTGACAACATTATGTACGTTGTCTGATGAGTTAATCGGTGCGTTTTTCCTTTATTTTCTTTCACATTTGATTGTGCACTTCGTTTCGGTCCCATGACTATGAAGGACGACAAAGGCAAAATCAAATGCAAAGCGCAACATTTGCGCCTAATTCTATATTTACGTTAGAAAAACGAGTAGACCCATAGGAAAATCAGTGCTGTCAGTAAAGTATTGAGTCGCCGCCGCCATATCCTTTTGATTGTTGTCAGCTGACACCGGCAATTTTATTATCTAAGTGAGTATGTGTTCATGTGAATGTGTTAAGTAAACACTTCACATCGTATTATTGTATGTACATGTGTGCGTATGCATCAAACAAAGCGTATGAAACATAAAAATGATTGACAGCTCAACACTGTACGGCTCATCGCAACAGTGTGTCAATTGTTTGTGGATGACACCTTTTTTTCACCGATAGACGAACAGACAGACAAATATGTGACATATAAAGAAAACACTTTCAGCTCGTTGCGCTTGACAAATTTTTATGAAATGAAATTTTAGGATTACATCCGACTTTTTCTATTGTTGACATAAGTTTTTTTCTTTGTTTGTTTGTTACACTGTGCTTGCGAGTATAATATCATTGTTTTGACAGTAGAAACTGTCAATTAAAAATATTTAAATCATTTTATGTTATCCTGTTTGTTAGCTATTAATTGGTTGCAAATGATTTTTTGTAATAAGCACATAACTGTAACTCTCCGGAATCATACTTATAAGTAAAAGAAAAGTGTAATATCAAAGGATATGACAAAAACAAAGACGCAACAGCTAAAAGTATTTTGGTTTTGCTTTGTTTTACTTTTGCTTGGGTTCTCAACAAATCTATGCAAAACGGTAAACATATCAGTCTTAGAAATTCTCACTCAAAGGTCACTGATGATTCTATTTCGCAATGCATGAAACTGGTCTAAGCGGATTTTTTGTTTTGGTATTTGTTTGCTCAGTAAATTAATTATATAAGTTTATTTCACTTGTTTTCGACAATTTACATTTCGAATGTTTGAATGATAACTTTCCTATTAGGGAATAGTCTGAAGTGTATCTTCGATTAGTGTTGCTCGAAATATCAATTTTGAGAATTAACAAATTTTTTTAAATTTTATCTTATTATATTTCCTATACCATTTTTGACACTGAATCCGAAGCTGTTATACATTTTTCTTCTATAGTGTCTGACTTTTGCTATAAATGTTGTCAAAAAATCCATTGTTTTTGCACTTCCTTCAAGAACGTCGTTTTTTACAACATTTTAAAGTTCGCGTACCTTTTACCATCAGAGTTCGAGTATGTGATAATTTTGTTTTGTAAATTAAAAGAGAAAAACTGACCAAGCAAATTATTTACATAAAAGTCTTTTAAAACAATCGACCTATTGAACAAACAATTCCGCTTTCCATAGATATGCTTGTTCAAGATAATAAAACTAAATACCTAAAAACAACAACAATGAGATGAGAAATGCATGAAAAATTTGCATATCCCTAGGCGTTACGAAATCTTCTCTCTAATTTTTTAATACACTTCTCAGACAAATGTGAGTATTTAGTAGGAAGTTTGTTTATTGTTTTGTTTGTGTATTTTAATTTATTATCATAACAGCAAATTGCTACTTTGTAACTCATACAACAAATGAGCAGCTACTGCGGCTGCTGCTGTAAATAAATCCAAGTCGACCTGCAGGATTTCCTAGCTTGCGACAATTGACAGAAGACAATTTGCAGTTGTGTTCGCACAAAATCTTCACTCGTGTACGTAGATGTTGATGCTTCAAAGACGATTTGCCTTACGTACCGATTTCAGTACATCTCTCCGTTCGTCTGTCATCTCTCCAACCTAATACCATTTCCCACATCAGCATGTTGCTCGCTTGCAAAAGGCTTTTGTTAGCAGACGTATGAGAAATCTAATTGCAAGGATTGCATCTTAGGCAACAAGGACAATAAATTAAATTCACTTAAGGATACATCCTTGATTGCAAATAAGAAATCCTCACATGAGTGCTGTCATTTTGCATTGAAATGCATGCGAGTATGAAAGGACTAAGTACACAATGTGTGAGAAAGAGAGAGAGAGAATATGGATAGCTAGTAGTATATCGAGATGAAATAATAGAAGTGGCAACACTTTGGCCATGTTATCATTATGTAGCATCTTCTTGTCAGTGGCTTTAGTCTGGTTGTCTTGGAGCTCCCCGCCTGGTTTGGGTTGATAGTATTGCATTCAGGCGTTTTAATTGTTCGTTACGTTATGTTTCTTCCGTTAGTTGCAATCGAAAGCTTTGAATTCGAATGTTTTGTGCTTTTGCTTCTTCCTTTTCCTCCAACCACTGAGAATGCAATGATTCCATGTACATAGCTGATACTATCGTGTAGATTTACAAATGTTGAGACAAAGTGTCGTTTGAATTTTGGCTGACACATGGATTTTCCGTACTTGACAAGCAAGTAATTTATACGCTCGAAAGACCACCCATGTCCCATTCCGCCTGCTAAACATTGCTCTCTACAACCAGTGTTTTTTTTTTGTTGAGGAAATGCACAGTGCTTGGAACATTTTAGTTCATGGATTAGCATTATTCACGGCAAATGCTTCTGAAAAGTGACTTGCCGTAAAAAGATTTTTAGTAAGTGTTTTTGAATTCAACATTAAGCTGTAGTTCTACTCCAACTTGAAAGAAATTAATGGTCAGCAAGCCGTATTAGATATCTTCCACAGTCATTTTGCTCACACATGTATAGAAATTCAGAAAAGTTAGCTTTCCAAGGAAATTATCGTCTCCCTGATGCTACAATCGTCAAAATCTTTTTACTTCCCAAAAAATTTCCGTGAAATATATATCGACACACATTTGTTGGCAGCTCTACAAAAGCATGGGTGGGCAAAATATTTAACTCAGAGTCAAAGGAACAAAGAAAATAAAATTAACATTTGAAATACTTCCCAAAAAATATTATTAGATCTTAAACTGAGATAGTTACTAAAGGTAATGTAACTAGCTTTTATGCAAATACAAAAATTTGTTTGGAAAAGCTGAGAACAATCGGGCGAAAGAGTGTTTGGCATCTTCCAGGTAATGAAAACAAACTTCACACAAATTCCATTCTTTCCCAGAAAAACGGGGTACAACCTTTATACGAAAAAACCCTTGAACGCTTCGCTGAGAGTAGTCTAAGCAAATACAACAAATTTCACAGTAGTATGTCTCGAAATGGGTCAGATTATCATAGCTATCATTCTCACATCACTCTTTCTCAGCGATCCTGCATACAAGACGCAATAAATTCGCATAAATTATTCATTTGGATTACTTCATTAATAAAGTTAATTTAAAATATTATTTTGATTTACAGTTCAATCTATAAATTTTGCCATTTTTTTAAGCCTCCTTAGCATTGTGCGACCCGCCGCCTGATCCTTCAGCGCAGTGTTGGGAAGAAAATTTCTTGCGCTTGTAGGCGTTGCATCTTACAGTCTCAGGGTTGCCAGTGCCGATGTCATTGTCGTCGAGTGCACTTCATCACATTTGAAGATTTCGGCTGCTGCTGCTGCTGGTGCGTGTGCTTGTGCGAGTATTTCATTTAATTTATTATCACTGCGAGAAAATTTGAGAAATTGTCTAATTGGTTATTTTGCAAGGATTTAAGCAGGATGCAGCAGCAGTTGTACACTTTGTGGCTTATAATTGCAAGCAAATGCATTAAGTAACTCTAAGCCGAGAGGGTGAATTAATGATGGAATTTAATTTGCCAAAGACACGCACATTTCATGTCGTATTTTAATCCTGCTGTCAAATGACAAAAACAGCACATTTATTATCACACATGGAAAGGATGATTTTTAACTTTGAATAACCAATTTTACAATAAAGCAAATATCGTATACCACACTATTATGGTCACAATAATAATAATAGCCTTACTGACAGTTTCTTGGGGACATTCGCCTGCAGCCTTTCATTTAGATGGTGAATTCACGATAAGCTCCCAACAAACCAACTGGAACTGACCAACTGAGTACTCGGTATGACAGCGATAAGCGCAGACATAATTGCGTGGACCTAACTATGTACGCGATTGTCCTTGTTGTATTCCTACACTTAGTTTTATATATGTTCATATGTCTTTTGTGCTTTGCAACAATACTGCGCCTAATGAGCTTGAGAATGTTTTCACCTTTCAGAGACCAATAATTTGAGTTTCTGAATTTTTTTCCTTTTTAACTTCTAAGTTACTCAAAATTGAACTAAGTTACAGCAATTACATTGTTTTTCTTTTGCTACAGTTAAATTGTAACAACATTTTACTTTATCCTTAAGCAGCGCAATTATCCTTAAGTAATTGTACCTAATTAGCATTGGCTTGCTTGTGGCTCAGTTCCTTTTTGTCCTTTAGTACACAATAATTAATCAATAGTTTTGCGGGCTGAAAAAAGTTTTTCGGTCATGTTGGTTTTTATAAATTGGGTCACATCGGCTTTTTAGAATTTGTAATAATTGAAGTAGTTGTTCTGTTCGTAAAAAATATGCAGGTGTTACCTGCTCAATCGTTGTTTTTTTAATGTTTTTTTTTTCTTTAATGGCAATTAGATGAACCTCTTGAGGAATACAAAAATCAATTTCAATTCGTTAAGGCAAAGTAAGTCCAAGCACTGGTAGTGTGACTTACTCAGTTTAAATGTTTGATTTTTTTTTTTTTTTCTTGTATCAGTCTTATATATGCAAAAACTTAAACACCTCCTTAGTAGGGGAAAGTGGGGTACCTTTGACACTTAATTTTCAAAGGCCTATATTTTCTTAAACAATTAATGTATTTTAAAAATTTTTGCTGTTTTGACTATTTGGCATCAAACCTCGAAAAAGATTTTAAAAAAAATTTACTTCACCGTTTTTTTCTTAAACTTTTTCAAAAAAAGTCATTTTTGTCACAAGTACCCCCCGGCACGGGGCACTTTTGACTTTTTAAGGGGCACATTTGACTTCGGACTTCGGTACATTTTTTACAATTCATATTCGGTCTAACAAGCAAATGCGTTTTATTCAAAAAATATGGGGCTATAGAATTTACTATTGGTTAAATTGGAAACTACGTAGTTAACTTTTTTTTAAACGATTTATTACAAAAGAAATAACGAAAAATACATATTAATTCGTTCAATTTAATTGAGAAACTTAACATAAATGAGTTCAAAACATAAAAGCTATCAGTTAATTTTAAAGCATTTCAACTGTCAGTTTACTTAAATCACACTTCTTGACATATTCAACTAAAATCTCTGTATGGTGGTGTATATTCAGATGTCAAATGTAACCCTTTGGCAAAAGTCAAATATGACCCAAACGTTCAAGAGGCTTTTTTCTATTTTTTTTATTAGAACTGTCTTATTTTCATAAAGCGCACTTTAATTGTGTTGTTACTTAAACGTAATGCTAACATATTTTGCCACTCAATTTACAAAAACAACCACATATAATTCACAAAACGCTTATGTACTTGGTATCGAAAATTACATCAGGGATCGCGAAAACAGAAAAACTCGTATTACTCCGAAGAGAGTTGAAGAACTGTCAAAGTTCATAACGTTTTTTTAAATCAAAGTAGGTTACTTTCTGCATTGAAACTTTTCGGCGCCTTAGTCGTTTTCATACTGAAATTGGCAAAGTCAAATGTGCCCCACTTTCCCCTACATTTTTTTTTTTTTGCATATCTTGAATTTTTTATGAAACCGATGTTATTGAACCGTATTGTGTATTTATTTATACTTTTATTATTGACAACAAAAACTTTAAAAATTTAGCGTCTCATAAATAAAAAGTTAATGTCAAAGAAACATTTTAACTCAGCAAATTTAGCGGATAAAACCAAATTCCCCACTATTTCACGGAAAATAAAAACTTGTAAAATTAATACTTAGTTGCGAACTTTTTATTTTCGACGACACTAGACATCCAGCGATATCCCTTCCCAGGCTATTTTGAAATATTGAAATAGATCTTTTGTGATTTTGCAATTTTCTCTGTTGATTTTCATGGTAACGATCTCCCACAAATTCCCAGTAGGATACAGATCGAAGCAGGCCAATCGAGAAGTTCTATTCTATTGCTCAGAAGCCAAGCCTTACAAACGTTATAGGTGTATTTTGGAACGTTGTTCTGTTGGAACAGCCATTTAAGTGGCACTTCTTCATCGGCATATGGCAGCATCACATCTTTTATTATGTCAATCTACATGAAGCGACTTATAATTCCTTAAATCCTATGAATTTAATCTATTCCTTGATCAAAGAAGCAACCCCAGATCATTGCACTGCCTTCTCCGCGCCCTACAGTGGCTTTGTAACACTTAGGATTCAGGTTTTCTTCTTTTGGTCAGCATACACGCCTATTTTACTTTACCAAATTTCGAATCCAAATCTTTTCAATCTCTTTCTTTTTAATTTTTTTGACGAAAAACTAGTTCTAATTCTAATTGTGTTGTTTTGTGTCGCTCCCACAGAGTATAGCCTTCAGCTAATCTGTAATATCATTTGTACGATTCATTGCAACTTATATAGTATTTTCGATACTTTTTGTTTTTAGAATTTTAAATTTTTAATTTTACAACATTTACTCATTATTTCTTTAATTAATTATTATTTTGACATTTCACTTAAGTGGTGCATCATAAAATGTTCTTAGTCGCTGCGCTTAAAACCTGAAACGGTCACTCACACATGACACAGTGTGACCAGCTGCTGATCTTCAAGTTGGTTCATTCATTGTCAGTCCAACAATCGCCGCGTGTCATTAAACTAATAATTGCTCATTTTGTTAACAATTTTGGCAACTTCGCAAATGTTGTCAGTGCAAAAAAAAAAGCAATAACAACAATAAGCAACAACAAAAATGCACTAAACATGACACTGGTGATAATCGCTAAGAATCGTCAGTAATTGCGAAAAACTGAATGAATGACATGGCGCCGAATATACAAAAAAAAAAAACGTCAACAAATTATGACTCAAACGACAACAACGACTGTCAAAGTGCAATAACAAAAACAACACAAAAAATTAATAAATAAAAAACAACAACATAAAAGAACTCATAAAAAATGAAATAAAAATCAAATTAAGTGTTGCATTTCAACTTAAGTGCAAGCAATAAAACTCATACCAAAAATTATGTAACATTCATACATTCGTACGTATGTGGTATATGAATATAATGCTGATGCACTTACACACTAATTATGATTTCGGGATGTGAACATTTTTTCGAGTAATCGGTTTTTATTTATAACCATAATTCGGACCGAAATTATCATTAGAAGAATTTTCTCTTGCTGATTACAGAGCTCTAGGTGCTTCATAAGTGATCTAGAAAACAGAGACCTTGAAATGGTTTGTGAAAGGTTGGAACGCTGTATTTCTATCGGTAATTCCTATCGGTAAATTACGTCACTATTCACGAATTTTGTTGTCCAGTAATTGCTTCCATTATAATTAGGATGGCTCCGTTACGTTTATCTCCGTGGATTTTAATGTAGTTCTTATCGTAAAATCCATTTGTAACAAGGCGCAGTTTGTTGCACACAAAAGGAAAGATGGATCTTGCTTTGTTAATACTTACTATCATCAATGTCTATGTTGCTCCCTCTATTAGGTTCTATATAGCTACTTAAAGGTCGTCTAGAAAAGAGGTCCGCAACAAAAGATTAGGGTTCGGAGAAACGGACAAGCGGGGGGTGAGGGGTCGAGGAATTTTCGTACGATATTAGGAAGGATAGTTTGACTCGCATCTTGAATGGTTGGTGTCAAAGAGATAGATGTCATTTACAAGAGCGAAGTTTTCCAAATACCCGTTGGAAGTATTGAATAGAACACAAAGGATACCATCTAGCACTATGGGAAAATAGATTGACCATGGCGTACAACTGACTTAGCCCCAAGTGAATCTGTAAGCATCCCATCACTTTTTTACAAGGAGTAACATCAATTAATGTACAAGTCGGTCCTCCTGGTGCTGACACAGATTAATGCGTCACGAGACCACCATGTCTGTCAATTTGTCAGTAACTCCACTCTCCACTCCACTCTCATTATACAGAGGTATAGGGTTAATTGTTCTGTGATGCTCAATAAGTTGAAGCCAGTGATGGCATTTGGGTTTTGTGAAAATATACTGAATGGAGAGTTGAAATGTTCTTTTTAGATACCGAATGTACATGAACATGAAAAAGTAACTTAAAACGACAAAAATTCACCACAAAATTTGAACTTTTTTACTAAAAAATGATCAGCAAAGGTTATTCGAGGCAGTATTTCAGAAATAGTGGAAAATGTACTGAAAATGCACCGAATGTATTGAAAACTTTTCGATTGTACTGAAGACGATTTTTCACGACGCAAATGTACCGAAAATCCCATCACTAGTTGGAGCTTGATTATTATTTTCGCCATAGGTGTTTGATAGTGCATATTTCGTGCTTGTTTGGTAAGAGACTCGTCAATGAATATAATTTATTGTCGGGCATCTTTAACTTTAACGAAGCAGTCAGTAAAAAAAGTGTCCTCTTCTTTCTTTGGAGAAATCGTTTGAAGCATCCACTAAGCAGCTGCGTTAAGTAAAAATATCTGTCTCCTATTCTTCGATGTCTCACATACATATTTACTGTCGTGCTCTGCCGTCAGTCGTCTACTTTGGATGCAAATGGACCAGTTTGACATATGCATTGCAGTACAATTCTTCCAAAAGATTCACGATAAAGAGCCAAATATTTAATAGTTTCATATTTCCGTTGTCATTTCATCATAAGATTAAAACGATTATAATAACCAATCTAAAGTAGCGAACACTCCGATTTTTCGGAACTTACTAAGTCGTACATGCATTGTACTTGATTCTTACTACCAAAAATAGTTTTTTGTTAACGAATATTCAGTGCTCAGTACCAACTATTCGAATTTTAATACCGAGTACTTGGTTCTCACAACAAAATATTCTTTATTTATTGCCTAAACTTCAGTCGAAAGTACGTAATATTCTATTTTCAATACCTAGTATTCATTTTTCAATACCGAGTATTTAGTTCTCAATACAAAATATTAGTTATTTATTGCCTTTAATTTAGTTGATTGTACATAATATTCTATGTTCAATACCCAGTGTTAATTTTTCATTGTGAGGTAATCGGTTTTATCGTACTATCAAATAATTGATATCTGCTGTTGAACTTCACTCACAGCAGTTAAACATTACAAACGCGTCATAAACATTCAATTTCAGGTTATTAACTCATTTCGCGCTCTTTTTGTCACTTTTGTACTCGAAAAGTGTTAAATGCGCTTTGCCGCACAGTAGCAACATTCATTATTGTCGCTGTTGATGTTGCTGTTGGTAAACTCGCATGTTGTTTATGACTTGTTAATTACTGTAATGCAACACTAAAGCGTAACATTGCAATAAAGTTTTAGAGCGAATCTCATGCAAATTTATTCGGTGAGATTTTTGTTGCAAAGTTTTTGTCGCAAACAAAAATTGACAATCATCAAAAGTTTACAACGAATGTCATGTCATGTTGTTTTAATTGCACCAGGGAAAGACAGTCAGATTAAAAGACTTATGCAAATACACATAGTACATACTCGAATGTATTTGTAAATTAGCAATGAAATTTTGCATGGACATAACCGTCAGTTTGGTTGAAATTATGAAATGTTTTTTGACAGTTAAGTCAACCTATTATGGTGGTCTTAAACTGCATTTCGTTTTCGCAGAAAGTCTTTTTTGCATTATACTTGTCACTTTAATTGTACAGTAATTTATAGTGTTATTTCTTTTTTTTTTCGCTAAGAGCTTATGGGTATTTTATTTGAATTCTTCGTACTCAAGTTCAAAGTATTGCTCTCATCGGAGCAGCGTATTAAAGGCTTCTATGTTGACTGATTTTTTTCTTTTTGGGTCTATTAAGTCAGTAAGCATCCTCTAACCAATATTTGCAAAAAAAAACTATCGTAACACCTGAAATGTTAGCAGCGTTTTTTTATTCGCCATCGATCTGAAGTAAAATTATAGTTGCTATATACACATAGTAAGTTGCTTTAGTGCCAGTGCTACCCAACAGATTTGCGCTGAAAAGCAATTGCATAAAATGTCAGCTGGCAAAAGGAAACAATTTGATTTAAAAAAGTAAAAAAAAAACAACAGCGAGTACTCATATAAACAGCGAGTAGCCAACTTAGCAACTTCAGCGTCTTATTCGCACATAGATAGCGATTTGGAGAATAAGACACAGTTCTTGTGAAGGAACGCACAAAATATGTTGGAAAAAGCACGAATTTGCAAGAAACTATCTTTTACGCTTAGCTCAATCAATTTCAGAAGTAAAATCACTATCTTCTTAAAAATTTTCATTTACTCTGAAATGAGAGGTATAACGATTTTAAACCAAAAATTGCATTTTGCGCCATCTTCTACTTTCGTGTAGTAGATTTCCAACTCAGACTCACTTTGATCTTCATTTTACAATACTTCCCATTGTTATTTTTATTTTCAATTAAAAAAAAAAACATTTCATTCATTGTTCCAATTAAAAAGGTATTCTAAAAATATAAAATATTTTCGCTATTAAAATTATCCCACATCTTCAAATACACTAAATGGCGGCAAGAAAAAGGAAAAGTGACAGTACTTGGCATTGTGTGTGGCGTAACTGTGCCTACCTTTAGCTATGAAAAGTGTCTCTATGTGTACATGGTCATAAAGATTTCAAACGACATTTTAGAAGTCACACACAAGTCATTCATTCACAATTGCCGCACATAACAATTAAATGCCAGCCCAGATCATCGCAAGTCAGCGTGTCAACTGTGGCGAATGAGCCATTGAATGACTTAATTGCGTTCTTTTAAAAATATAAAACATTCTATGTCCCACAGTCAATCAAAATGTAGTGCGAATGATTTTTATTACCATGGAGAGAGGGTTAACAATTTTCCTAACACTATAGACTGATTTACTGAACCGATTTTATATTTGATTTTTGAATTTTTGATAACCTACAGCACTAGAAATGTGTTTGAAGAAACGAATTCTCTTTCAAAATTAGCGTATGGATACTAATGGTGCTTTTGGGGATTAAAACACTTTCCCTAAATCTTACAAAATCTTTGTTATCTGCATTGAAGTTTCTTTATTATAGAAGAACTGTTTTGGCAAACATTCTCCCAACCCTACCCGAAACTACTTTCACTTCTAGCACCTCCAAAGAAGAATAAACACTAATACTATATATTGAAGCCATGAAACCGTGTGTATTTCGATTTTGATAGTTTTTCGAAAGAAAAGTTGCTGAAAGCACTCGGAAAGCTCGAATTATTGAAGACTTCATGTGAGATCAATAAAGGCGCGTGAAACGAAGTAAATTAATCAAAACTCTTTACTGAGGGCGATTTTTAAGTAAATGCTGCCAATCTTAATATGGTGATGTGTGATGATATTAAGAAGTATGTACTTAACAAACATATGGGCATTACACCTCTCATGCAGGCAAATATGAATTAGTGAATAACATTAGTTTACAAATTTGGGCCACATCTCGAGAACTGGGTTCTCATAGCCTTTCTTTTGAGCTATTTCGGGCGTAGATTCCAAGAATGTCAATCTATTTTTATTTTTTTCTTAACCCATATAGTACCAAAATATTCAGTATACTTTTTTCTTAAAAAAATTGTAATGAGGTGGTAAATGGAGTAGAAAAAATGGCGGAAAATAAGTTTGAGGAATTTTTCAGCGCTTGACCTAATCGGAAAATGCTTCAAGACTTTGAATTTTTAGCGCTTGAGCTTCTCAAACAATTTGACATCTTCGAAAATAAAAATTTCCAAATAGTTACCCTGGGAAGAGACCATTGATTCGTATACGCATCACCATAATTGAGTGCTATATATAGCTCACCTAAACAATCTGGATATATAATTTTTATTGTGAAGAATAACACTGGTCATTCTGAATATATTCTGTGTAGGTTTTGTCCACATTTGATCAATTTTGATATTTTTAATTAATTTTCAAAAAAGTATTCAAAATAATTGTTTTATTTTACCTCCCACTTAATCCTAAAAAGTGGGCGTGGCACAAGAAAGGAAATTTTTAAAGAAAACCCAATGCATTAAACTTTAATATAAACCTTCGAATTTTTCGTTACATTATAACATGTTTCCAAACATGAGCAATTTTCGTGATTCGTTAACGAATCAAAGGTACGATATGGGCTTAGAATCGTTTTCGAGATATCTTCAAAAAAGCACTATTTTTATCACAGTTTTTAGTTATTTATTAATTCCATACATTTTTATTAGATCTGCATAAGTTTTACATCGTTCAAAATGTAATTTTGTGATTTTTTTCTTTTGGTATTTTTACCTTTTATGCGATGTAATTCCTATGTACTATTTATGCAGATCGAACAAAAATTAATAGAGGTATGGGTAAATTGCTGAAAAAAGTGTTAAAAATTTGATTAGCTAAAAATGGTATACGTATATACTTATTTGTTCCAACTTAATTCGTCCGATTCCCACAAATAAATATTATTTTTGATTCAATGAACAGCGCTTTAAGTATCAGCTATTGATCACGTAATATTAAACAAAATTAATTTAATGTTAATAAGCATTTTAAGAAATAATCACCCAAACAAATTTATTGAAGCGAAACATACTTTCTTCGGTCCGAAACATCTAGGAATGAAACTTCTCCTCAAAAAATTTTTTCTGTGTATCTGAACCCAAAACTTAGTTTCATAAATCTGAAAAGCATATAGGGTATACTTGATTTCCTCTGATTGATACCTCATTTTCAGATTATTTCCATTTCAATGCAATTGAAATTCTTCATGCAACTCTTTTTCACCTTCAGTTTGATTAGAAATCATTCAATTCATCCATTACGTACTGGATTAACACCAAGTAAGAGGCGCGCGCTATCAATTGTTGCGTGAAAGCGCGCGCATGCGCTTCACGCTCATCGTGACTTTAATTGAGGACACAGCAACGCAGTCAGTCAGTCAGCCAGAGACATGGGCTGAGATTTATGTGAAATTTTGAAATATGTGACATGCGAGAGAAATGCGCTCGTTGACGAAGGTACGACAAGGGGCGTCAAGTGAATCCCAACGAAAATAAGAAATTAAAAAAAAAAAATTCAAAAGAAAATAAATTTGTGAAAAAATAGAAAACTTTTCATATCCATCCGTACGTATGAAAGCCAAAGTTTTCCAACCAAATAAATTATGACAAAAATATTAGCGCTGGAAATAATATTCGTGTAACTTAATTAGTTTCGAAAAAATGAGCATGTTGTTTTTTTTTTCAAATTTTTGTGGATTCTTTGGAATTAGTAGCGCAATTAACAAACAAACGAAAATCTCGAAAAACATCAAAAAAAAAAAAATTTAAAAAGAAAAAAAAATTATTGTATTTGGCTTCTGCTTAAAATACTTAGATGCGAATGTTTCGAAACAAAGATGTTTCACTGCACATGGTAGATTTTAATCGTTGCATTCGTGGAAACAACGCAGAGGGAACACGCCCGGAAATTAATTAGGCGCGTAAAAATCTGTGAATGGTGCCGCACAAAGGTGGAAGCGGCAGAAGTTAAATGAATTTATGGCCACTTTAAAAACATCATTTTTCTCTTTTAATAAAAAATAAATAAGGGAAAATTAAAATGTTAAGGAAAGTTATGATGTAATAACATTTAATTTAGTACTTGCTAAGTAAAGTTATAGTTTATTGCTTTGACTTTGACTGCAGTAAGGAAGTAGAATCAAAAAAAAATATTAGTGAGAACTTTCGAGGATTCAATAAGCAAGCGGCTTTTGCTGTTGTGCGTTAGAACATTTTTTGATTTTTTAAAATCATAGTGATAGTCAGGGCAGTCAAAAGAAGAAGAACAAGAAATTGTTTTCACAATAAAGAATATCAACTTTATGCATAGTAAGACTCACAGAGATGGTGATTAAGCACCATCGATTGTTGGTAGTACCTTAGGATAGTTTAGAACAGTGGTGGGCATGGAAATCTAACAGAAGGGCGAAACAACAACATCAAGCAACAACAACATCTAGCAACAACAACAAAATTTAAAATGTTTTTTTTACTTTCATTTCCAAATTCGCCAACAGCACAAAAAAAAAACCAAATTGCACTACAAATAAAAACAAATGCTACATTCGTCAAGACAAAATGCGGTGCAGCGCTAATCTCTTTGTGGGTTGTTTTTGTTTTCATTTGAACTCAACTCAACGCTGTGCCTCGATAGCGTTGAAATTCTGCGAATAGGGCTGATAGGGCCATTACGTGCCCACCACTGGCTTAGAAGGTTGCTTGCAGTTTGCCAGCAAAAACATCCAGTGTCTATAGCTAATTGTGGTAACTCAATTAATATACTGAGTATCCCAAAAAACCTAAGAGAATCATCACGATCTTCGTATAAATTGAAAACGTTCTTGAAATCCAGGGTATTCAAAATGGCTTCAGCGCTTTTTCTATCCTTTATCTCTGCAAAGTCTGTATATAATGCAGTGCCTGTATATTGAGCGCTCCGTTGGAATACCCTTCCCTGCTCCATATACCATATTACTGACAAAATTTGATAGGAAACTACTGCTGTTCGGAAACTCTCTGCAACTCTCGAAACCACACATTATACGCAACTGCCAAAGCAGCACTCATCTATAAAGCAAAAAACAAATCATGTAGTAGCAAACTATGCCACCATATGCATTGCATTGGATTGGAGCTCTCAGGGTAGCAGAAAACGTGGTCGTCCTAGATCATTGTGGAAACGTTCGTTAGATCAGGAAATACGAGATTTGGGGACATATTGGAGAGAATTGAAAGCACGCGCTTCTGATCATGTACGTTGGAAGAGTTTTGTGGAGGCCCTATATCCGTGAGGACATAAAGGACATAAGAAAAGAAGACATTTATGAAAAAATTCGGTGCTACTGAATGACCTACTGCAAAATAGACTAGTTGATTTTCGATGTTGTGACGAGGAGGCAATACTTTGCTTTTAACCTCAAACGACTTTTTGAAGTCATACCATGTTCTTCTTTAATAGGGACTTATTTTTCTTCACAGATATTCCTAACTTTAGATTTGTTGTGAACTTTCGGCGTAAGATCTATCCTACCTGTTCCTGTTCTGTGCGCATCCTAGACTCACTGCTATTGTATACAACAGACTCTTTTGAAATCACATTTACCTTTTACCTGGAATAACAACTATCAAAAGGAAAACTGAAATTTCTAAACAAATTTTCAACCCTTTGCTCCATCCAACACTAACACATCCACAAATCATTTAAAAATTTTCTACATTTGTTAGATATTTTTTTACACACCAAAAGGGTCCATTTATTTCAAATTATTTGACATTCATTGCGGGACGAACAAGTAAAGGAAGCTCTCTCGAGTCAAGCAGCAGCAGTATTCATAAATCCCCAAGAGACATGCATCAGCTATAGCTCGCTGACAGCAACGATCACGACAATGTCGAACTCTCCCACACAATGGCATCATCAGCATCATAGAGCAGCCACAGTAGACCCTTTGGTTCTGGCTGTCTCGGTTATTTATGACATGTCGAATCAAAGCGATCCCATCGTAATTCACACGCGCGCTGCAACACTCAAACAGAAAAAAAATCTCAAATTTTGACTGTCATAGTTAGCAAGATCATAGAATAGGGGAAATTACAAGTTCAAAGGGGTTGTGGGGGTGTTCTCCTTAGTCTTAGATAGCAACATTTATGATGAGTATATTTTGCAGCTGTTGACGATCCACTGACAATCGTCGGATGTGTGACAAAATGCATTCGAATGTCAAAGTTGATGAACACTCAATAAGCCCGAACCGCAGAGCTCTAAATTTAGTCGACGTGTTTTTGTTAATTGAAATTAAATTACATAATTACTAAAAACATAGCACTAGATGTTGTTGAAATATTGACTTGGGAAATGCCTTGGTATTATCTTAATGCACGCATAACCGATTGGTGGTTGCTGATTGATGCGGCAAGAGTTTGTGCGTTAGTTGGAAGTTATGAATCTGTTGGGATGATTTCATGAAAAATTTTACGCGATTTAACCAATGCTGTGGATTATCAGCACTGCGTTACATGTTCGAATTAAAATTCGTCTGTTTTCTTGCTGCCAGTCATAAAAACTCATAAATCTTTTTGGTTGTTTTTTTTTCTGCGCCATGTTCCCATATTTTCTGGTGGGCGTTTAACAAAGTTTTGTCTTCCTCCAATCATCATCGTCGTTTGTATGAACGCAAGCGCCTGTACAGACCATAATTAAAATTTTTAATCAATTGAAGTTGTCGTTTGTGTTGTTGTGGTTGTGTGTACGCGAAGTCTGACCCCCTTCTGTTTTGTGGTTGTAAAAAAACAAAATACGTACGTAAGTCTTAAGTCAAGTAGAGTCTCAAATGATCGAGCCAAAAGATTTGCATGCACTTGATGAGGCCAAACGCTACATCCTATGGTCAGTATTTTTTGTTGAGCTGCTAGAGACATGACGCAAGGTATCGATATTGGATGGTGCGGAAAATTGAGCTGATCGCCTAAGACTCATGTGACGAATCTTCCAAAAACAAAATTATTTTTTTGCTGAGAGAATGTCTTCTATTGTGTTCCTTACCTACTCATGGAGCATAGGTCCCTACAAAACTCTTGTCACATGCATATTTAGTAGCAAGTGCTATCAATTTTCTCCAATATTTCCCCGATTCACGTATTTCCTGTTCTAGCGATGTTTTCACGATGATATAGTTTTTTGCAAATTTGATATATCTGCGTGTCGAAGAGATTTCTTTTTCTTATACATATACCCATAGTATCGCATGATATCATCACATTCCTATGTGCGCCTGCGCACATAGATGCTGCGTCAGTTCCTACTGCTTTTGCTTCTGCTGCCTCCTAACTAACTACCTACGTGGACTTAATGTACTCGTGTCGCGTCCATTCAGGCTGCTTATAGGGGCGCATAATCTGGCACCACAACAGCGACCCCTGTTGTTGTGCGAGCGTCTGCGATCGTCTGTGCGAATGGGTCTCTCTGTGCTGTGGTGTATCCCCGTTGGTATCCCGCTAGGAATATGACTGCGCATAAGTCAAGTTAATTTCGCATTGATTTATTTTGATGTTTCATCTGATGTCTTCTGGTTTGTGTTGTGTTCTGGCGTTTTGTGCTCGGACTTCAATGGTTGCTGTCCGTAGTTGTTGTGACTGTGTTGTTCAATTCAGTCTGCTGATCTTTTGTAGCGATGCGCATCAATGCAAAGTGCTGACTGCGAATATTTCAATTAGGTGTTGACACAACCTTTAGACTTCGCAGTATTAACTATGATAAATGGCTTTTGATGTTTATGGTAGTAGCTTTGATATTCTCTTTTCACTCGAAGGATGTTGTAGTAAAAAAGTGAGTTTTTTTTAATTTAAATGTAGTTTTTTTATTAAATTAATTTTAGTAATAAAGTTAGTATTTGGGAGTATCTGTTTCCGATTCGTGCTGGAAAGAGAGGCCAAATTGTTTCTATATAAACACAAAATTAGCTAAGACGTGCCTCGACTACAACTTTCTGGAAATATTTTTCGATTCGAGGTAAAAATTTCAAGAAAAGGAGCAAAAATTTGAAAATTGTGATTTTCGCCTTCCTTAATCGGTCACTAGCAGGAAGTGAATGAATTTCAGAAATCGATGTTTTTATCTCTTTTTTAAACACTTTTAATTAATTGCGTCCCATTTTCCGACAAAAATCAACTGAAACTGAAGGATTAGAATTTTGGCAGTCTTTATCACAAATCGTAAAATGATATTACTTGGTCAAATCTTAACGTACATTGCGGGCAAATGCCTATTTTCAGCATTGATTTCGGGTACACATATTTCGTTTTTAACAATTTGCAGTAGAACAAATATTTCATACAACAATTAGTTTTTTGTAAATATCTCACTTTATATAGGGCATACCTATATTAACCCTTCTGTGTGTGACGTGGTACCCGGGTACCCATTTTATTTTCAATACAAACTTTTTTACGTTTGAATATGCTCTACAATTCTGAAACTTCCCGAGAACACCTGACATTATATCAATATTATATTTTCAAATGAATAGTTTCCCCTGCTCAATTCGAGAGATGTCATTATTTTGTACAGTTCGAGTTAAAAAATTTTAAATTTTCATACAATTTGTGAAGGGGTACCCAGGTACCCTGTCACCTGGCGAACGGTCCACGATATACCGAACCGAAAAGGGTACCAATCCCAATTTTGTGAGATTGGAATATTTTGTTCACTAAAACAATAAAATAAAGTTCCACTCAAAATGTATTTTCGCCCAAAACTTGATAGCTCTTTTAAAATTTACGTTTTTGGAGACAAATTCCTAAGTCAATTTTGCCTCCACCCATTTCATTTGCAATCTCAAAATATCAATTTTACTCCAAAAAAAAAAAAAAAAAACCATCATAAATCCGCTACATAAATCAAATTTTATTCACATTTGATATCAGAGAAACTCTTAAGATTAACTTTGAATTTGATCAATGATCATCCGAAGCTGATCCTTTTAAAAATTCCCAGTATTTTAAAATTAAAGACACAAATCCATGCCAGATTATTAATTTAATTCCAGAAAAGCAAACAAATCTCCAGATCTTCAATATCATTAGGTCACCGAAAAGTGAATACGACAACTTACCGAAAAAAAAAACCACTCACAGCAGTAGCCACGTGCAATAACACCATTATAAATGATACCAATGAAAAATATTTGGCTACAATAAAAACGAACACTTGTAAATATGACCCCTTACAGGAACATAAACCAAAATATCAAATTTAACATATTTACACATGAATAGAAATGATTGTTTTGCTATTCAACAAAGACACAGCAAGTGACCGGGTTACTGCTACCATTAATCGGATTAGAAAAACACGGCATGAGTAGAATCAAACTCGACAGATTGCCAATGAATTTCTACGAACTACGGACCAAATGATAAGTGGGGTTTTAACTAATAAGATTTCTTGATTTCATGTGAAGTGGCTCCTTGACTACAACAAAACAGCACTTGTGTCATATTAATGGTGCCAGCTTAATCACTGCTCAGCAACAACAACAGCAACGATTTTTCTAAAACCGCAAATAACCCCATTAGATAAAGAAAACAAATAAAAATTAAAAACGCATTCATAAGTTTCCAAATGTTCTTAGCTCTCGTCTTTTGGGTTTTTTTTTGTTTCGAGAAAGAATACAACAACGAAAATTTGCCTCATAAATTAAATGCAGGTATTTCAGTGTAAAAATCCACCTAGAAGACCAGTAGCCGACACTTATGACAGCTGAAAAATGACAACTAATAATTTTAGTCCACACCAAAAAAACAATAAAGTTGATACTTTAACATTAAGCCACAAAGGCAATTGTTTTTTTTTTTCTGTTTTTTTTTTAAATTGGTTTTTTTATACACTGATTTGTTTGTTCTATCCAACTAAGTTAGATAATTTCATGTGCTGCTTTTTGGAGCTAACCTATTTAAGAGCGGGGGCTAAATAGTGAGTTCCATTTTAATTTCCGCAGCCCAATATCTCGAAAACTAAGTTAGATAGTGTAAAGTTTCTTAGGCAAAAGTTAAAAGGTTTCCAGTAACCTTATACATATATGAACTTGAAATCATTTTGGATTTTTTGTACAAAATCTAAATTTTTTATTGCAGATTTGTATACAATGGGAAAAATAGAAATGTTCTATTTGAAAAATTTTTCTCCAAGATTTTCAGTTTTTTCGTTAGTGATAAGCCAAAACTGTCAAAATTTCACCACATATTTTTTTTTTTTTTCTACTAAACTATGAATTTATAGTGAGGGTATTCCTGAAATCGCGAAAAAGCCTCGAAATCTGCGTAAACTTGCGCAAACTGAGAAAAATTTGCTCAACCCTCGAAAACTTTCGAGGCAAATTAATTGAGCAAGTAGTCTCGAAAAGTCGGAAAAAGTAAATTGTTTATAGTATTTTCTTTAATAAATTGAATCAATTTATTTTTTTCACTATTTTGCGGCATTTTAAGGATTCTATTTTATTTGACAAGGAATTTGATGAAAAATTTGATTAGTTTTTCAACAAAATCAGTCATAACTGAAATAGTGGTAGTTTTGACTAAAACACTGCAGCACGGCAGCACGCAGCACTGATCGAACTGTCAAATTTCCATTGCTCAATCATTTACGCGTTTGCATTGATAGGGGTGTTCCCGAAAGTAAGCTCGAAAATTTCCGACTTTTCTCGCTTTTCGCTTTCAGAGGAATACCCTTAGTAAAAACTTTCAAAATTTTCAGAATTTTTTTTTTTTTACACTGGCATTTTTTAAAAAATAAATTATGGCGTCATAGGAAAAAAAATATAATATAAAAAAATATTTTCTGATTATTTTGAAATGAAATCTAGAAACAACATTGGGATCAAAAATATAATTTATATTTTCCTATAATATTATTAAGAAAAAATAATTCTATTTTTAGATTTTAAAACATAATATGAGTATTTGGTCCAGACTAACAGTTTGGAGCTAAAATTAACCATTTTGACATAATTCATTTTGATGAACTTTCTTGTCTATTCTTAAATTAGTAAAGAAATATTAAAAATAAGAACAAAACATACGTGAAATTTTATGAAATTACAAGCACTGCTCTATCCCTATTTAATGGCATCAAATAATAAAGTGTCATATGAGCTTAAGAAACACAAGAGAACAAGAACAAACCAAATGAAAAAATATATACAAAAAATATTTTATGGTAAAAGTCCTCAATTGAAATGGTTCACACACGAAAAAAAACATGAGCAGTCACTAAGCCATTCAGTCAGTCAGTCAGTCAGGCTGACAGCCAGGAGATGGGTTTGGTTGCGCCATGCACCAACTTATCACATTGTCGGAATCTCTGCTCAATAGGCTGCAAGCGAGGAGCCACTACACGTAAGTCCGGCAACAGCCGCATCCTCAGTTTCAGGCATAACTCGATTTTTTTCTTCTCCACGTTGTTGCAGTCTGATCTGCCGAAAGATCAGGAGCTGCGCAATACAGTGGTCATAAGTATTCACCTCGCATCACACATTTTTGTGAGTTGCTCATGACTTATGAGATGTGATCTTGGTTACTACACTTCTGTTTTTTTCTCTTTCCATTATCTGAAACTCCTCTGAGAGGGTTCGCCGAACGAGTTGATCCCTCGAATTGTAATAATTCAGGTTTCAAATTTTTGTTTGTAGTCGCGATCACCTGATGATCATTGAAAAAATTGCCATCATTAATAAGGAAAAAGTGAGCATCAATGGTTGGCATTTTTGTGGAGTTTTTAAAAGTGGCTTTTAAGATGTGTCATTTATGCTGACCTTTTGTCAGATCTTTTTTGGTTGCATTTTCGTGGTTTTCTTTATTAATGTTCTTCGATAAATTATGTTGAAAGTGTCACATGAGAGTTTTTTTTTAAGTTTTTCTTACGGTTTTTGATCCTTTATTGGGACAGTTTCAGAAAGGGATGAACAACACAAGTACCTGTTTTGTAAGATATCATTTATCACTGATTTAAGGCACTGCTATCAAAGGATGGAATTTTTTCGTTCCTCTGTTTGTAATGAGCGCCATTAATAAAAATATATATATTGTGGATCCTTATCGCAATTCATGATTATTTTCATGAGTAATTAAAAAAAGGTTATGCACATATATAGATTCTCAGAAGAAATATTTGGAGTGAAAAAATTTCAATTGGGTTTTGAATTTCATCATCATTTTATTAAGTATTTAAAGTTTTTGATAGGAAGAAAATAAAAATGTGCCTCAAAAACGTGTTTTTTTTTTCAACACAAATTGGATGCGCATGTTTGCATGTTTGATCTAGGAAGCTGAAATTTTGGGAGAATTTTCTTCAAACCCAATTCTATAATAAAGGAATATAGGATCGCAAATTAAAAAAAAAATAAAAAAAAATCTCTTCGGGTGTTTTTTGTCCGCATTTTCATCCACACGATAATTGTAGGCGTGGTTTGAAAATAGTGGGTGGCATCTCCCATACAACTAAAATACCTAAAATGCTATATCTTAGCACTTAATGCAGATTTCTTCTTCGTTTTACTAAGTCAATTTTTTCGTTATATTTCAACGAAATTGGACATAACCTCTGTCCACGCCGTTTACAGGTTTGAGCTCAAATATTGGGATCGTTATTTTTTTTTCCTCAAGCTAATAAAATACATCTCCAAAAACTTCAAAATGAACACCTTAATGTCAACATTTTGAAAATTGATTTCCAATCCCATAATGATTTCATTAAAAGCTATATCCCCGACTTCCAACGTCAATATCTCTGAAACTAGATGCGTCCCCAACTTCTGAATTCGTATTCGTTGTCAGTATTAAAAGCATCGTAGTATAACAATGATTTGATAAATGAGGGCGAGAGGCTTCTGAAGTTAACTTATACCCTATGTTACCTGTCATCTCCTTCTAATAGGTATGATGGACATTTTCGGCAGAGTATGGTCTAGTATGATAAGATTTTTCTGAAAGAGCATGAAATTTCCGAAAAATGCTCTATATGAAATCAATTTCCTCGATATCGGAAAACACTTATTTGATGATAATAAATTTAATTAAAAATACTTACTGCTAAAAATTCCTCCGCTCATTTTTCTGTCTGTCAAACGTCATACAAGGTTGCATTTTTGCTTAGCTAAATATCACCTATTTAACATTTTGGATCGTTTAGCTATCAAACAACTCGTACAAAATTGTTAAGGCTTTTATTCAGAAAACTGTAATCTGCGCTTCGCGCTTTTAGCTGGTATTATGATCGACATACTGCCGCACGTAGATTCTATAGAAAACGTCGGAGCTTGGAATTGATGTAGTCTCAAACTTATCGACTTCACGGCACACTCGCCTTTCAGTACATTATAGGGTTTTTTGCCTTTCGATTCCATAGAAAGCTCAACTCACGCAAGTATTGAAGCATTTTGATCATGAAATACGCTAAAGATATGCCAATTGGGTACTAGAACAACATATATTTCAAACACATACATTTCTTCACGTTAATAAGCAAATTGCAGCGTATGTGGCTCTGAAAACTCACAAATGGCTTCAAAGAAAATATTAAACTCGCAAAAAGTAACTACCTGGTGTGGATTATGGTCTGGTGGTGTCAGATGACTAAAAAAGCTACCTTTACCTTTAATTGCTAGCACTATGGACGCATGATGACCGCTTTTTTTTTTCCCTGCATACAAGACTTCGATCGGGACAAGATATAATTTTAACAAGACGGCACCACCAAATATACTACACAACCAGATTTGACATTATTGCGCGAAACGTTCCAAGCACACGTAATTTTGTGATGTCAATTGGTCTCAAAGTTTGTGCGAATTGATTACGTTAAACTGTTTCTGGCTAGGCTACTCAAAGAATTCACTAACTTTGGGTCAATTAAAAACCAATATTCGTCCATATTCGTTGGCTGAAACACAGCGTTAATGGTGCAGAAATGTTATTGAAAATTGTCTCAGAAAGATTGGGTGTCTTGGCAAACATTTGAATGATTTTGTCTTTCATACATATGGGGCAAAGTCCAATGAATATATTAAAATATAAACTTAATCAAACTCTAAATCTTTACTTTACTCTCCGCAACACAAATTGAATAGCCCCGTAGTTTTACCTTATACTAAATATATTCGTAATTTCAAGAAAAACTCAATATTTGAGATATAGTTAATTGATTTATTAATTTTAAATTTAATATAATTTTATTTTTAACGATTTACAAATTTAATGTTTATCACAGATTACAATTTTTCCTTAAAATAAAGATTACACTTTCATTACTCTTACTACTCCAACTCAAAGAAGATCGTGATCTTCGGTGATTAATGTTATTTAATTTATACGTACGTACGAATAAGTTTTTATGTAGGTTTTTGTTGTTATTTTTTTTTTAATTGTATGTTAATTTTGTTTGTTATTAAGTTTGCTATAATAACATAAAAAGCTTAAAGACTACAGTTAAATGGTTTCGCTTATGAATTGTAATTTATAGTTTGTTTATCTTTTAAGTTTTCTTTAATTTACCACAAGTCATTAAACTTAAATGACTAATTTTCAACTTATGGCTTTATTACAAAATGAATGAGCGAGTTGGCTGAGTGAATGAGCTACTGAATGAAAGTATAGTATGTGTGTGTAGGTAGGTTTGTATGTAAATGCTAATGTGGGACATAAAATAATAAATACCATACGTGTAGTTTACGGCGCAAGAGAACAAATTTTTTACAACAATTTTAATTGCTCCAGTGCGTTTTATTGCTAAATTGTATCTAAGTTAGTACAAGTACTAGTAGTAGAATTCGTAGTAAATAATAGTA
This sequence comes from Tricholauxania praeusta, assembly GCA_949775025.1. Taxonomy (NCBI): domain Eukaryota; kingdom Metazoa; phylum Arthropoda; class Insecta; order Diptera; family Lauxaniidae; genus Tricholauxania; species Tricholauxania praeusta. The sequence goes on from OX459028.1 coordinate 20,782,584, forward strand.
GGATTAGTGTTGAAAATTATTGCAAATTTAAGTAGCTGGTTTTTTTTTTTTTTTGGTTGTTGCACATGCCCCATCGTAAAAGCAGCAGAGGGTGATTTGCTCGCTATTGCACATGGATTCGTTTGTTTCTATAGAAGAGGCTTCATATGAGGGAAGATTCTGAAAAGAAACAAAAATTGGTACATTGTAATTGTGAATAAATTGAGTTAGTTAAAAACTTTAAGATTTCTCTGGTACTTAACGAATGCGTGTGTATGAGAATCTTTCCAAAAATAATCACAACAAACGTTATTTTTGAAAATTTCCAAAAATTGATTCTGAAAAAAAAAGTTTCTCGCACAAACAAATTCTCATAGTGACCACTTATTTTTAAATGCAACAAAAAAAAAACTATTTTTGTGCATTTTTCGGTGAAGATATTATCCAAAAAATAAAGAAGCCAGAAAGACTTGGGTCTTAAAAGAAAGTGTTAATATTATTGGTAATATTTCGATTGCAAGCAAAATATTCGAAAGTAATCGCCGAATACTGAAATGAAATGATATGAAAAAAAGTGTAACTTATCGTATTTCCGAGAATTCAATTTTTTTCTAGTCAGGGCTTGATAAAGTTGACATAAATCATATTACATCTTCTAAATCAATCAATTTTACAAAGAGAATCGACCGAAAAAACTATAAAATTGACTCTCGTACTTTTAGGTAATCCTTTTTATTTAAATATTTTGATATTCTGCCAGATTTTGCTTGAAGAAGTAACGCCCGGAATCTAATGAATCTTTCATATACTATAGATTTTCCTAAGTATATTTGGACATTTTATTGAACTTTTTTTTTGAGAAAATTGCTTTCGCTTTTAGAAAATTGCTTTCGCTTCTAGAAAATTGCTTCTTTTTTTTGCCAAAACTCACCTTCTTTTAGCTGACGCAAATGAAAATTTTTCCCTTAGGCTTCTGTTCTTCCAGACGCCAGTATACTCGCATAATTGCCAACCGTACTGCTGCTCGAAGAAACCCCATTGCCATAGGATCTGCTCACAACTAAACTACTGCCAACATTGCTGCCGCTGCCGCCGTTAGTGTAGCACATAGCGGTCGTAGGGACTGCTGCTAATTGTGGACCGACCAGCAATGGATGATTCGTCACCGTACCGTTGCCGTTCAAAAGTTTCATATTCGGCGGTGTCTGTGGTGGTGTGTCGGGCTGTATTTCTGGAAACCCCATACGTGATTGCTGCTGTTGGTGCTGTTGCTGATGATACTGCTGCAAATGTTGCTGCTGCTGCTGCTGATGATGATGATGTTGCTGCCCGTTGTTCATTGAGGGTGGTGAAGTAGGGGTGGTAGGCATACCGTTGCTGCTGTTGCTGTTGCCGTTGAAAACACTGTTGTTGCTGCTGCTGCTGTTGCTGTGCCCGTACCCCGTAGGTATCCGCGAATAAGGCGATCCGGCGACGTAATTGTTCATCATACTCAGCGGCGAATTGTGCGCTACTGGCAGCTGTGGTTCCATCTGTGTATGTTGTTGCTGCTGCTGCTGCTGGGACAAAAGTTGTTGGTGTTGCGTATGATGCTGCTGATGTGGATGTTGCTGCTGTTGGTGATGTGCCGCATAATACTGCTGCTGCTGTTGTTGGCCCAGATATGCTGTTGGTGGTGGTGTTTTGCATGCGACTGTGTCTGCCAGACTCCATATTTTGGGCTTCGTAGCTGGAATTGGTATACCACAGTCTCGGCTCAGCTGGTTTTTTGAAGCCACATAGTCGCTTGTTTCGCTTGATGGTCCTACAAAACTATCGGGCTGCTGGTGTTGATAGTAGCTGGGATGTTGTTGTTGCTGCTGGTGATGATATGGACTATAGCCGGGGTGTCCATATGGAGAGTTGTATGATGCGCTGAGGCTACGCATGGCAATAAGATTTTCCGGTTTATGTTCATTCTCATTAAGGTCGCTTGGCTTGTCGTCCTTGTCAAGCTCGGATTTCAGTTGATGGGAGGCTGTGAGGATATGAAAAATTTTTAAAATAATGAAAACAGATTGATATTTTAAATTGATTAATTAAGTTTGGGGTGGTTATTATGCTCAAAAATATCGATGTATTTCTTAAAAAAAAAAGATTAAATTGATATTGCCAAATTTCGTAAAAAGAAAGGACATTCTTCTCATGCTTTATAGATGAAATTTCAAAGTTTATTTCTTCATCTCTACCATGTTGCTCTAACAAATGCCTTACAAAAGCAAGCAAATTTGTTTGCTGCCCTCTTAATAAAATCTTCTTCTAAGGGCGTTGAAGCATACAACCCTCCACAATGTTTACTTTAATTTCCGCTACTCTTCTTCATTTTCTTCTACGATAGCGTTCTGCCTTTTTAAGCAAAGTTAACTTGATTTACTTAAGAAAATTTGGAGTTTATCAAGGCCACTTAATACGGCAAGTTAACTCCCCACATTCCAAATAAACTTCTCCAATATGATGCTTACTTCCGGGGGAGGCAAATAGCAACTTACGTATGAATGTATGCACATCAATGAAAGAAGCATTAAACGTTTGTCGCGCTACATAAATTCAACTTAACGCGCTGTGACCCACCAAATGTCAAATGGGGTGACCGCTGTTTTATTGTCTTCTTTGTTATTTTGACGTTCTTTTATTTTGGTTAACAAAAACAATGCGTAAAAGATTTGTTAGTGCTCGTTTTGACATTAACCTTAAGTCAAAATAGCAAAAAACTTTTTACTTGGGAGACAAGAGTCATTGAAAGATTAACGTTTTCTAATGTCACTTGTTTTACATTTTTACTTTGTGATTTCTGTTGGACGCTCATCTTGCTTAAGTGAGTAAGCTCATTCCCAATGCGATAAATAAATAAGTTTTTGAAATCTGACAAAATTTATTTTTCTTCTTCTCTTCTTCTTTAAGGCTATATCATCTAATCACTTTCTCAACTTTATTCCTTGAAATTTCAAATAAATCTAAATATCCTTCGCAGACATCTTTGACGATTTTATGGCTACACTGGATATACTACATTTGTATAATGTTTTTATTTATTCTTATACAATCTCACCTTTTCCAGCACCATATATATTCTCAGATTTATCTGATTCATTTGCTTCCTTAGCATCCTTTTCATCATCGGAAAGCATTGCATCATCATCATCCTCGGTTTTATTTTTCGGCTCCCATGTCATTTTGTTCTCTTTCTTCAGACGACGTCTAGCATTTGCAAACCATGTGGATACCTGCGTTAGTGTCATCTTTGTAATGATAGCCAACATTATCTTTTCACCCTTTGTGGGATAGGGATTCTTTTTGTGCTCATTTAGCCAAGCTTTAAGGGTAGCGGTTGATTCACGTGTTGCGTTTTTACGGCGTGAAGCTAAATCGTAACCAGCGCCATAGCTAAAATATTGAAAGAAAGATACAATGGCAAACATCATCAGTTCTAGTAGAATATTGATTTCATTAATTTAGAAAATTTTATTTCAAAATTAGTGACGTATAGTTTATGTTGTGTCCAAAAAAAAGGAGCACTACCAAATTGCTTGAAACAATCAAAAATAATTGTCTTTATTGCACAATAATCAATGGCACTAATGCCGCAACTCCATTAAAAATCACTCAGCCGTAATCGACAACATTGTTGCCAGAGTAAACAGAAATCAATCGATAAACAACATTACCAACAACAACAGCAACACTTTGAAGAACAAGCAACAATTCAATTGAATTGAATGAAAAATTGTTATTGCGGCAATTATTGAAAACAAAACAAAGTGATGATTGCGGCAGCAAGAGCGAAGAGAGCGGCGGCCAAATTGAAGTGTGGACAGACGGACAGAAAGACATAGACGAACTGTAGTAGCACCAATCAATTATCATTCGAAGGTGTCTTAAAAGATAACAAACGAAGTCAACAAATTGCTAACAAGACACACATACACGCGCACCACTAGCGACATCTAGCGGCGGACGCATACAAAATAAGAAATAGTGTTGCCATTGTGATGGAGTTACGTACAAATTTGTTGTCTCGTGACAATATTTACAAAATGCACATGTTGGCGGCTGTCTTTTGCAAAATGTCTGTACTTCAAAATTACCGCTACAACGCTCAAATGTGATTATTTATCATTGCTATTATTCTTACGAGTAATCATTGTTACGAAGTTGATCGTTAGTTTGTGGTAAATTTTTTGCAATTAATCAGCCAGTATGAGTAGTAGATGGCGAGATAAATAACGCTATTGCTGAAAAAACGTTTTTTTTTTGTGACTGACATTGATGCTTGACACCTGAAATTGCACTGATTTGAACATATTTAAGTTGCTCCAGCATATTGGAGTTAAAAGAAGTTGAAAAGCACAGAAAAGTTAAATAAGTTCAAAAAGTATAGAAATTAACGAGCAGCTGTTAATAGTCGAAAAGTATCAAATGGTTTTAAAAAAAGGATCTTTGTTTCTAAAAAAATTATATAAGTCGAACAGTATTGAGTGGTATTGAAAAGTCCTTAAGAATTACAAAATATGAAGTACATAGCGAAGCGAAGACTAACTCTTGCTAATAGGTGTTACTATGGTCTCAGTAAGCAATTGAGTAGTAGAGACCTCTCTCGCCCGACAAAACTGACACTCTACAAGACGCTCATCTTACCCGTGCTACTTTACGGCGCAGAAGCATGGGTTGTGTCGCAGACTGATGCATCCACGCTTGGGGTGTTTGAGAGAAAAATTCTTCGCAAAATCTTCGGTCCTGTTCACGTCGGCGACGACTACCGTATTCGAATGAACCACGAACTGTACGAGCTCTACGCTGACATTGACATAGTCAAGCGCATCACTATTCAACGTCTGCGCTGGCTGGGACATGTTGTGCGTATGGACGAAGAAGCTCCGGCGAAAAAGGTGTTTGATGCGGAAGCCGCTGGGCGACGACGAAGAGGAAGACCATGCCTCCGATGGAAAGACCAAGCCGAGGAAACCCTATCCACGCTTGGTGTGAATGATTGGAGAAGGCGCGCGCAAAGCAGAGGCGCCTGGAGAGAGCTTTTGAGGTCGGCCGTAACCCGGTAACGGGTTGTTATGGCCACCCAAGGAAGTAAGTAAGTACATAGTTTTGATAATAGGCTATTGATTATGTCGTAAAAAACAGGGCAATAAGGAACTAAGACGTTCACGGTAATGTAATTTGTAACTTTCTGCAACTACAGATTCTATGGCAGCCTATAGTCCAACAACAAACAACTTTATTAGCAAAATCTCTGGCGCAGGAGGTGCTGTTGTGCGAATCACATTTAAACCATATTTAGAATTTTCGCAACCCCAGCCCAGAGGGTCAAAGTGGTTTCCTTGCCACTACTGCATTTGGAAAAACGTTCTTAAGCCATGCTGTCTGATGGCATCATTTGTTTGTGGTAACTACGCTAGAGAAAAGTTTGCACTTTTTAATATTTTGTTTAAGTTGCTGGAAGTGGCAGTTACTTAATGTCATCTTCAACTTTGCCCCATACAAAGAAGCTACAATATATTCTGATGAAAACCAATAAGCTTAAATACCTTTTTTATGAGAAATGAAAACAATTGCATTCTCTGAAACGTGGCTTCGTGATAATATACTGAACTCTGAAATTTTTTGTAGCAATTACCAAATCTTCAGGAAAGACTGAAATTCGAAAATTGGTGGTGGAGTCCTTCTGGCAGTGCACATCTCTTTATCGTGTGAGGAATTAAAGTTTAACAACAATACTGACTTAGAACTTGTTGGGGTTGTTATTAAGCTTGGTAATAAATCAATATATTTAACTTGTTCCTACATTCCACCAAATGCTGATCACAATACCTATTTACGACATGCAGAAGAAATTAAAGGAATAAATAATCATCATACCGCAAATGATTCCATGATTGTACTAGGGGACTTCAACTTACCATACGTTTCATGGAATATAACGGACAATTGCTGTTTTCTTACACCCACTTCATGCAATTGTGTTATTACCGAATTTCTGGATATTCTTTCTGATTGCTGTCTTCATCAAATTAATAATATTCTTAATACGAACAATAGAAACCTTGATCTTGTATTTGTTGATGAATTAAACAACATAACTATAAGTCGCATTGACCCTCTAGTTATACCAGAGGATAAACATCATCCAACTCTTCAACTAAAGTATGTTTTAGCATGTAGCTTAGTGAAAACAAATCGTGTAAAATCTCAGAACTCATGTTTCAACTACAAAAAAACGAATTATGTCAGACTTAACTCCCTGTTAAACCATATCGACTGGTCAGTTATATTACCTGACAAACCATATTACTCTGTGGCTGATATTGAGAGTTATGTAAAATCATTTAATGAGCGCTTGCAAAATTGTATTTCTAAATCTGTGCCAAAATTTAATTCATCTGTATTGTCAAACGATCCTCCGTGGGTAACAAAAGAATTAAAATACCTTAAAAACATAAAAAATCGACGGTTTAAAACATTCAAAATGTCAGGTAAATCCATTGATTATATAAGCTATTCCCGTGCTCGGTATAATTATCAAAATAATAATAAACGGTCTTATTTAAACTACATTTCATATTTAAAACTCAACATTAAGAAGAATCCTAAAATTTTTTACAAATTTATAAACATCAAGCGTAAATCTTCTGTGTATCCTCTTCAGATGTCCTATAATGGTATAACATCATCCGAAAAAAATGAAATATCCAATTTGTTTGCAAACTTCTTCAAGTCTACTTATTCATCTTCTACTTATGATTCTGACGTCAACTACCCATATAATCTTTCGCGTATAAATGAAATTCAACTTCCACAAATTGGTGCTGATTTAGTTAGCAATGAACTGAAAATTTTAAAATGCACTTATTCAACTGGACCAGATAATATTCCTACAAACATCCTAAAGTATTGCGCAAGTAGTCTTTGTTATCCTCTCTCAAAAATTTTTAATATTTCCTTGAATTTGGGCTATTTCCCAAAATTATGGAAAGAGTCTTACATTATTCCACTTCACAAATCCGGAAGTAAGGCTAATATTGAAAATTACAGAGGTATTGCTAAGCTCAGCGCAATCCCAAAACTTTTTGAAAAAATAATTAATGATCATCTTACAAACATCGTTTCATCCCTGATGACAGTATCTCAGCACGGCTTTCTAAAGGGAAATCTACATCAACAAATCTTTTGGAGTTCACCACGCTTGTTATAAATGGATTTAAGCGAAAACAGCAAACGGATGTTATATACACTGATTTCAGCAAAGCTTTTGACTGCGTAAGTCATAGCCTACTTTTAAAAAAGTTATATTTAATAGGATTTCCTTCAACGATATTAAAGTGGATTAGATCGTATCTGACGAATAGGAAGCAACAAGTTTTATTCAACAACATGTTTTCTAAACATATAATGGTTTCATCTGGAGTTCCTCAGGGCAGCCATCTTGGCCCCACATTATTTCTATTATTTATAAATGACCTACCTTCTGCTACAAATTCGTCCCATATTCTAATGTATGCTGATGATGTAAAACTTTTTTACTCTTTTAATGATCACTTTAATCATAAAACTCTACAAAGAAACCTAAATGAACTTGTTAAATGGTGTGATGTAAACTTGATGACATTAAATCTCAAAAAGTGTAAGCAAATGACTTTTTCAAGAAGTAAAGAATTTGAGACTTCATATTCAATAAACGGTTTAAAACTGGAGAAGGTTGACAATTTTGTAGATTTAGGCGTCACTATGGATAAAAAACTTCGCTTCAACGTGCATATTGGTTTAATGGTAAACAAAGCAAAAGGCGTCCTTGGATTTATTAAACGATGGTCTAAAGAATTTGACGACCCCTATACGACGAAGTTGCTTTTCACTTCACTTGTTAGACCAATAATGGAATATACGTCAGTGGTGTGGAACCCCCAATATAATATATACATTGATATGCTGGAGTCGGTGCAGAAACAATTTCTATTGTTTGCACTTCGTCGGCTACCTTGGAATCCAGACTCAAATTTACCTTCATATGAAAGCCGCCTCAAACTAATACGTTTACCAACACTGCGCAGCCGAAGAATTATGCTTAACGTAACTTTTTTAAATAAACTGTTCTCCGGCTCAATGAACTCTGAGTTGTTGCTAGGTATGGTCAACTTTAACAATCCTGGAAGGGATTTGAGACACTTTCGTTTCTTAAGACTTGATATATGTAATTCTAACTATGCTCATTTTTGTCCATTTCGGTGTATATGTAATGATTATAATAACCTTTGTCATATTATTTCCCCCATGGATTCTCACAATATTATAAAGCAAAAAATAATTATTTTCTTAAATACTTGAAACTGTACTTTTTCCTTTGTTTCTGCTGCATAGCCTATGGGCTTAGTAGAAATTGTGCTCAATCTGTGATCGGAAATTGCTCTACCCATCATTTCGTTCAGAGAAATAGTGCAGTCCCGGTCACCGATCCGTACGATAGACGGATGTGCCTCACGTACGGTTTCGCCTAATGAACGCAGATCAGTCCGGGCTGTTCGTAGTCGGTCACCGATCCGTACGATAGACGGATGCGCCTCTCGTGCGGTTAGGCGGGTAAGTGGGACCGCAGGGACCGATCGCATACAAAAAAAAAAAAAAAAAAAAATATCTGTATTGTAATGAAAACCTATCTCTTACCCAAAAAAAGTTATAGGCAAAAAAAGTGAAAAAAAAAATAAATTTTGGGTTTTTTTCTTTTTTTGTTTCAACATTTTTGGCATAAAAAAAAAATTTCCAAATTTTTTTAAACAAGCCATTTCGATGGGAAATTTAATTTTCTACAAAATATTTTAGATAAGAAATATCCAAATTTTCTTCGTTTGCGAGATATATTGAAAAAACTAAAAAGGGTGCATTTCGACCTCTATCTCCGATTTTCACTCTCTAATTTAATAGCACTCTGCGGTTTTATCTTCTTAAGTGACCCAAAAAAAAAAAAAAGTGACCGATTCCTGCAATAAAATCCCGTGAATGTCTTAGTTCCTTTCTATATGACATAATCAATAGCCTATAAGTCGAAATATATTCAGAAGTCAATAGAGCAAAGTATCGAATGCTTTTGATATTATCAACAATAATCTAAGAAATTGGAAATATCAACAAAAATTACACCGTGGAGTAATTAATTATATCAAAAACTTAAAGCTTTTAAAGTATGAAAGAGTATCAAATGGTATTGAAAATTATTCAAAAATCCGAGCTATCCGTTTCGGGAATATAGCCAGATATTTCAATTAAATGTGGCGTCCTTTGCTCGTAATACTATGAGCTATGCCAGAAAAGATATTGAAGCTCTTCGGTTAATACACGTAATTTAAACATTAAAGACTTTTGATATGAGGGAACTACTAACGTTAAAAACAATTATTCAAGTAATACGAACTCCTTTAGTTAAATTAAATTATTAAAAAATAGCTTCTTAATGGAAACATTTTTCATAGCGTGCATTGCTGTTTCTGCACAGGAGTGGAAAAGAGCAAAGCCTCTTTTAATTAAGCAAATACTGTCTTTTATATAATAAAAGCTTCTCTGAAAATCATAATTCAATTGAAAACTAGTCATTTTTAAGTAAAATTAATTTGCTTTACAAAATTATTCATTTACTTGTGATATCTTCATTGGTACGCTGAGTAGCTGAAACATTTTAAGAGGAGGAAAACTACACTGATCTTCTAATGGATTGCAACATAACTATGCTCCAAGACGCTCTTTAAGTCCTTAGCATTCACATAAGAAATGTCATACTAATTTTGTCTCTTCCCCATTTTCGCAACTTTTGCAGAATTTTTATTTTGAGGTGTCTACGATCTCTTAGCTATAAAATAGTGCCCCGTAAAGATACCCGTCAAAAATCGGACAACTTGTCGACTTAAATTTTAATGCCTGTTTGTTCTTTTGGAGTTACTCACAGGCACTAATGCTCGAGATGTACCACAGTTTGTGATGAGTTACCATCTACTGTTTGCTTTTTCGCAGTCACCATATTAATTTGCAAGTATCCCAGCGGTGGAAGTACTTTGTGATCTGAGAGCTGAAAGTTCATTACTGAACCCTTTCCCGACAGCTCTTCAGCTTCTTCATTCCCTTTGAAATTTGTATGCCCAGGAAACCTGTTTAGTCTAATTGAATGATGTTGGGAAATGTTCAATTACATCTTACACACAACAACGCACTGAGATTGCTGAGTCGCTGCTTGACTGCTACTCGGTCAATGGCCTAAGTTTTGAATTGGAAAACAATGCAGTATGCAGGGAGTCGCGATTCTTTGATATTTACCACTTCCAAGAAAATAACTGCCTCTCCAAATTTTATTTGTTAGTCCAGTTAGTATCGAACTTTTGGGTCAAATTTTGCAAAACATATTCAGACACAAAAAACTATAGTAGTACTAAAGACAAAACGAAACTGAAAAATTATGGGAAATTAAGATGAAAAAGAATTTGTCCTTATTTATGTGAGAGTTTCCTATTTTGCTTTGTACATTACAAGTCCCCAGCATATTCTGCGCTCAATGACCCCTAAAATTTTGTTTACAAATGGAACATATTTAAGCCAGCGAGCGATAAGAAATTCTAAAACTATCAACACCTTCAGAATAGACATATAGATTTTCCCAACTCAAAGCAATGATTTATTATACATAATAATGATAATTATCACATGGTTATGTACGAGTATTTTCAATAATGCATCATTGATTATGGTCAACTACAGGAATTATAATTTATGGATTTATTTTGACATTTTAAGTTCATCTTTCATTTATTTTGTATACATAGCTATCTGTGGCATTTAATATTTAAACATTCAAAAAATATTAATTGATAAGTTTTCCCATGCATAAATTAGGGTGATTCTTTGGGACATTTTTTATTTGTCTCAAATTTCCATGTTAATTATTGAGGATACATATCGGTCATTCTTTAAATAACTGCAGAATTTGTTTTTCCTTTGACTCTTTTAACATATTTTGAAACAAAATATCTCAAAAACTATGGGAAATAAAATAAAAAGACCTAGGACTTTTTTTTGTTAAAAAATGCTTTACTTTTATAATCAAAAATAAAAAACTCTAATTTAATTTGCTTAGAGATAAATTGTTTTTTTCTTTTTTTTTCATAAAATATATTTCAAAATATTTTTGATATAATATCTTCCGTTTTTTGTTTTTTTTTTTTTTTTTGATTATTTTATATGCTATTTTTCAATCAATCCTAATAATTTGTCTGCATTCAAATCGAAATTCCCACCATAACTTTGAGAAATGTGAACTTTCAATGAAAGCGCGCACCAATCTTATTGTATGAATTGCTTGATATTTTCCAAAATTATGTCAGGAATTTCGATTTGAAAGCAGGATCAATTAAAGAATAACATTAAAAAATAAAAATTTAAAAAAAAAGTTAATGTCGAGGAAACAGCGCCATCAGTAAAAAATTCATAATTTCCAAAATTACAGCGGGAATTTCAGTATAAAAGCAGATGCATTCTAAGGATTAATTGAAGAATATCATATGAAAAAATCGAAGATATTTTGAGAAACATTTCTGTTAATAAAAAATAAATGTTTAAACAAAATTTATTTATTTTTTTATTATTTTTATAAAACTAAATCATTGCTATGCAAAAAAGATTAAATATTTTTATCGTATCCCCTATAATTTTTGAAATATATCGTTTCAAAAAATGTTCAACAAGGTAGAATAAATCCTAATGTGCTGTATGACCGGTATATAAAAAGCGAAATCCACCCACTGGGAAATTACCCGAATTTTAGTATTTAGGGGTTTTTTCATATAGAAATATGGGAGCATTATAACTTTTGCTTAAAATCAGAAAAACAGAGTCGATTTCATATCTTTATTTAAATAATAATTTTATTCCTCTTCAAATTTGTCCTAAGACAAATCACTTTAAGTCAAACCATGTGGTCACATAAATCCCCTAATGCTGATTTCTGACGATACGTTGACTCTAAACGCCTACAACTCTAAATTTTTATATTTTACTCTTTAAAATAAGGGTTCATGCCGAAGGGTTTATCAACAAAACTAAAAATTGTGTAATTGTATATTTTTGAAATTCTAGACTAGTAGATCATTTTCGGAATCAGTGGACCAAAATCGGCAAAGCAAGTGAACCTCAAAATGTGCAACTTTTTTTTATAAATCATCGCTATATTATACTCCTAATCACTGATTCCGATAATTAAAAAAGTAATCAATGTTAAATATAACTTTCAGACTTACCCATATGCGGCCAGCGTTGGATCGTATGAATAATAACCCGATGTTGGCTGCAATCCAGCCGATGTCCATGCCGACATATCAGAGCCCGCTGCGCTGTCCTTCAAAGCATATGGATTGCTCTGCAAAGGTGAGAAAAAAACCAATAAACTCTTTTTAATTAAATGCATTAAATTTCGCTTTCAGTTACATGTTTAACCAAGCGCAATTAGCACAAATAAATTAAATACGATTTATATTTTTTTCTCGTTTTCTATTAAATTCATTTTCCATTTTAATTATGATGTTTTTCAGTTTTTACGCTAATTAATTTTCAATAGCGCATTTGGGTGCGTGCAAGCATTCGTTTATTCATTTCAAATGCATCTAATTAACGCCGCTCTCTGTCTGCATTTGGACGGCTTAGGTTTTTTATTTCATTTTATTTTTCAAATTTAATTTATGCAAAAAAAAACAACAGCAATTTTACTTTTGCAGCTGAATATTGCCAGTTGTATCGTAGTTTTTTTGCAGTTACCTTGCGGCTTTAATTTCTAAAACGAGTATTTTATGTGTTGCCACTTAAAGCCACCGTTGTCCATTGAACAACATCCTTAGCCATAACCTCAAAATGTATTGATGAAAATATGAGTACACTGTAAAAAAAAAACCTAAGTGCTTTTAAATGAAAGCTGCGGAAGTGTTTAACAAATATTTCGTAAAAACTAATAGCAGAGAAAATTTCATGACCAAAGTTTGGACTTAAAGAATTCCAACTTATGTAGGTATTGCAATTTGAATTTTTTCGCCATGTACTCAAAACACTCGAGGAAAAAAACACGCTTCATGAAATATTGATTAGTTTTTTGTTGATTTTTTTTTAACTTGGTTTATTTCAGCGCAGATAAAATATTCAAATTATTGAAAACTTCAAACAATGTAACAAATAAAAAGAGAAAATCCTTAGCAAAAAACCAAACAAACACGAATTTAAATTAAAACTACGGCGCCCTCTATCGGAAGCAATGAGCAACTAAAATGTATGAGTGAGCGAGATAGCAAGTCCTAAAAAAACTACATAAAATAACATTCATTCACTCATTGCCATTCAGCTCCCATTTGTGTTTGGTGTTTGTTTGTACGAGAGAACTTCGGAAATGCAATATAACAACATTGTGTAACATGATTTTTTCTTGTTGTATTTATTGTAATTGTTATTTTTGTTCTTGTTACAAATGTTTATGCATGTGTTAAACAACAACACCAATGACAACAAAAATGTTATAACTTGTAAAAAAAAGAAGTCCTTAAAACAGATGAAGTATCATAATATCGGATGAAATATTAAAGGGGATGTCTAACTATGATAAAATGGGTTTTTGCTTTAGTTGAAAATTGTAGAAAAAAACTGCGGAAAAATTGTTTAATATATAATATAAATATTTAAAATTAATATTGAAATCATATACAGTCAAACTTCTTTATAACGAACTTCTATGCCACGAAGTTCTCTCTACTACGAACTGAGTTGAAGTACACAGCTTTTTCGTTCTATTTTCAGTGTATTTTGATCTTCTTACAGCGAATTTCCTTATAGCGAGTTTTTCTTTAAAACGAAGACATTTTGCTGCTGATTTATGCGTTTCTGATCTCCTTAAAGCGAATTTTTTCTTAAAATAATTTTCTGTTACGCATGTCAATAAAACTACACACATACAGAGAAAAAAGAAAACATTTTAAGGGGATTCTCAAAATATGAAAACAAAAACAATCGAAAAAAAGAAAATTACTTCACTATTAATGGTGACTATAGTTCAGTCAGTGTTCAGTGATAGAAGTGAAAATGTTGAAACGAAGTAGCCTTTCTCTCGAAAAAAAGTTATTGATAATAAAAAAAAAGTTGTATAAGGCGTGACATTTGACGAATTTCGAAACTTTCTGGAGAAAAGGAGCAACGTACCGACTAATATGTATGCTTCTCTGAATGTATTAGAAGATTTTGTTGAAGGAAAAAAATGGAGGAGTGTAGTCCAAGCCAAAATTACTGACTTCTTTAAATAAATAAATTAAAAAAAATTATATCTACATATATAACGAATTTTCTATATAACGATTTTTTTTTCTGGTCCAGTGCGTATTCGCTATATGGAAGTTTGACTGTACAACTAAGAGAACGGGAGGTAGCGACACGAAAATTCGTCAATTTTTCAAATTTTCTGCGCACTTTTTTTGATATGCTTAGCTACGATTCTTAGTTTATATGCGTCTGAACGCATTGTCACTCAGCTGATGAAATAGCATTGTAAGTTTCAAAATAATATGTACCTACCTGTAACTTGATACCTACTCCAAAGATTTTTCAAACGACTCTTTTGACTGCTCTAGCTCAAAAGTTAACTATCGTCATATTTGAAGTCTTACTCTCGACGCAGGTAATTGGCTAATTGCTATTGTTTTCCAAAAGTTTTTATATGATTGAAGAACATTTTCGGAATCAATTAACTTAAATCACCCAAGAAAGCAAACTTAGAATTCCTCAACTTTTGTGCCAATTTTTCCTCAAAATATTTAAGTAAGTTATCCTTTGGGTCCATTTTTTATAAGAAATTAGTACAAAATCTCTATGGAAAACTTTTTTCACTTTGTTCCATTCTATTACATAGTAAAGAATAAATGTACACTAAGGGATAAAATCAATAATTTTATGTTTGATTTAATAATAAACTCTTGTAACAAAGTGCCAAAGCCAAAAATGTTTACACGGTTAGAAATTTTGGAATGCATTTTAATACTTTTGGGATTACATATATGACTTCACCAGAATTGTATTAAAATTCAATACTGTCTAGATATTAAAATTCATTTTTAATATAAATTTGTATTAAAATTTAATACTCATTTTTATTAAAATTTAAAAAAAAAATATCTCGTATCCACTGGGATTCGAACCAGGTTCCCTTTCAATACAAGGGTTGTATGAACATTTTAACGACATCAGGCGCGGATCCAAGGGGGGGGTCACGGGGGTCATGACCCCCCCCAAAACAGCCCGCATTTCAAAAAATAGAGTTGAAACAATATTTTGCAAACCGAAAAACAAAAAAAAAAACAAACGAACAAAACCTAGTTTTTGCAAACTTAAAAACCTGAAACTAACCAAACGACCAAAATTAACTTATTTTTTTGCACTCTGAAAAAATTGGAATCAAAAAATGACTAAATCAACAAATTTGACTAATTTTCTTAAACAAGACTGACTTTTTTATTATTTTTTCTATATTTGGATTGTAGCTTTACTTGATATACTATCATCTGTTTACAATCTGTTTACAAGTTCCAACTAAAAGCATCATTTATAAAACAAAATCCAATCTTCTATTTTGTTTCGCAAATCTGTTAATGATCGCATCGATGTCCAATGAAAATTCGAAATAAAAATATTCATCAGCTAAGACATTTCTTAGTTTTAAGAGTACATTTTTTATATAAAAAAGTTTATAATTTTATATAAACAATAAATATATATATACATTTTTCATTTCATTTCTTTATTAAGCCTTTGGATTACATTTCCTTACAGACTAGAAGAGTCTTTAGACCAGGGGTCGGCAAAACACAATGTGTGTGATGTACTTCAGCTCAATTGAGCTATGAAAAATCAAATTTTGCCGACCCCTGCTTTAGACATCGAAAAATCAAATTCATTTATGGATGACAATCTATTGAATAATGAGAGAGCTCTTAATATAGGCTCATTCTGAGCATAATTAGTTTTATGTTTTTTTATGAGGAATAAATCAAAATGACGCAACTGTCTAGGTGGGATATAAAAACCAATTAACTGAAGTAACTCCGGACATTCAATATTACTATTAACTATATCATAAATAAATATTAAGGACATAACCTTCCGCTCGATTCAAGGGTATTTATGCCCAAAAGCAGGCAACGTGAATTATATGATGGCCTTGAATCACCAAAATACAAAGAACGTAATGCAATTCTAGAAAAAGTTTTCTGAATTCGTTCAATTCTAGCACAATGATTTGCAGAAAACGGATTCCAAACAAAAGAGGCATATTCCAATCTAGATCTTACAAATGCAAAGTAAAGGCTCTTAATGGTATGTGGATCCATAAAATCAGAGCTGTGTCTACGAACAAAAGCCAACATTGCATAAGCTTTAGGGATGATAAAATTCAAATGCTCAATAAATGTAAACTTAGCATCGAAAACTACGCCTAAGTCCTTTATAAGATTGATTGACTTAAGAAGTTTACCCTGAATTGAGAAATAACAATCGAGTATATTATTTGATTTTGCAAATGTGCAGGGAAAGCATTTCCCAATATTTAAAGGTAACTGATTAAGTTTACTCCAGTTACTCACATTGGACAAGTCACGTTGTAAGGATTCAACGTCACCTACATTCCGTATACGACTGAATAATTTTAAATCATCTGCGTAAAGCAAAAATTTTGAGCTCTGAAAGCAACTATGAATATCATTCATGAACAAAATAAAGAACAGAGGTCCAAGGATACTACCCTGAGGTACTCCAGACGACGCTACAAAATTATAAGATTTAGTATTATTAACAAGTACAACACACAGTCTATTACTCAGATAGGATTTAATCCAATCCAAAAATGAACCATGAAATCCAATTTTAGCTAGTTTAGCAATTAAAGCACTATGCTTAACCTTATGAAAGGCTTTTGCGAAATCAGCATAGAGCACATCCACTTGATAGCCACGTTCAAAAGAGGATACACAATAATTAGAGAATAATGATAAATTTGTTATTGTGGATCGACCAGATACAAAGCCATGTTGCTCTGGGCAAATATGACACTTAATTAAAAAGTAAAGCTTATCTTTTATAATGCTTTCAAATAATTTAGAGACAATTGTTAATTTAGAAATGGGACGATAGTTCGCGACATTATTTTTAAGCCCATTTTTGAAAATAGGGGTAATACATGCTACCTTCCAGGGCTCAATAAAAGTTCCGGAATTTAAAGATTTATTGAAAATCAGACACAGTGGCTTACACAAAGCCTGAGAACATTTAAATAATACTATAGAGCAGCGGTGGGCACAAAAATATAACCAAAGAGGAAAACAACAACATCAAGCAACAACAAACGAAATTTTAAAGTTTTTTTTACTTTCATTTCCAAAATTGCCATTAGCACAAAAAAAAAACAAATTACACTACAAACAAAAACAATTGCTACATTCGTCAAGACACAATGCGGCGCCGTCCTTTATGCCTTTGTGTTTTGTTTTTGTTTTCATTTGAATTCAAATCAACGCTGTGCCTCGATTGAAATTCTGCGAATTTTGTGGTTCGATAGCGTTGAAATTCTGCGAACTTTGTGCTTCGATAGCGTTGAAGTTCTGGGAATTTTTTTTCGCTTGGTTTTGCGTCGAATAACGGTTAGAGCAATGTGAGGAAATTGAGGCACTAAGTGCCCTTCCCTGCTATAGAGGATAATCCATCGACATCCAGTTTAGCAGAAATCTTCAACTTTTATAATGCGTTAAAAACGTCTGTTTCACTCAAAGTAATAGAACCAACATCCACGAAAGAATTGATGTTTTGCAGGATAGAGGGCTCATACCATGGAGCATCTTCAGTATAATTTGATTTAAAATAGTCGCCAAATAAATTAACTGTGTCTGCAATTGTACACGAACTAATATTATTGAAAAACATAGAAGTGGGGATGAAAGATCCACACTTTTTCGATTGTACGAAATTCCAAAACGATTTCGGATTCAATTTGATATTGGTTTCCGTTTTCAAAATAAACTGCTTGTATAAAAACTTATTCAAAAAGTTGAATTCTCTCATGTAATGCACATATTTCTCCTTATACTCTAAGTTCCCAGTGGATTTAAAAAGTTTTAGAAATTTATTGCGCATATTTTTCAGTTTTTTAAGGCCAGAATTATACCATGGAAGCTTATATACCTTATGAGGGCAAATTGGAATATGGTCATGAAAGATTTGTGACACATTAAATTTAAACAAATCAAAACAAGTTGCGGCATTTTTACCATTAAATAAATTTTTCCAATTTATATTATTACAGTAAATCCCGCTTAAGTACCTCGACCAAAATGTCAACTTTTTGAGGTACTTAAGCGGGTTAGGCACTTAAGCGGGTCTCGCTTAAGTACCTCGAGGCAATTAAAAAATATCGCTTAAGTACCTCGAGGTACTTACCATACATAAAACTTCTGGTCCAATCGGACATATCAAAGAAAAAGTTTTGATCTTAAATAATTTTATTTATTTAGTAATTATACGTTTTACGTATCGATATGCATTTGTGTACGTACATATGTATATCTATGAGATCATTCGAAAATAAGGTACAAAAAATTAAATGAAAATGTACATATGTATTACATGAAAAAGTCAGTTATTTTTTTCTGCACGTTTTGAAAGTTTTTTTTGAATAGCCGCTCTTCCAATGCTTCGATTTCTTCATGCTCAATATTGTGGCAGTCCATGAATTTTTTAACAAGCGCCAGCGCGTGTAACGTCTCTTTAAAGGTAGGGGGATCGATAGCTTGTCCTTCATCTTCCGATGATTGCTCATCGAGTTCCTCTTCTAAAACGCTTGAAACTATTTCGTCGTCGGTAAATGTGCCAAAACATTCCACATTGTTGTCGCACTCAACATATTCTTCAAATTCTTCAATTTCTATTGGAACATCTACTATCTCATCAACGTTATTCAGGGAGTCACCATCATTAGTTACAATTCCAGCCTACATAGACGTACAAAAATTTGTGTAAAAGTAATAAAATTAGAAAATGCAAGCAAAAACATGCCTTCCGAAAACAATTCCTTATAGTATCAGTATTAACAAGCCACCATGCTCTTTTAATAAAAGTCAATGCATCCAAAATGGAAATGGATTTTACAAAATTCTTTATGGTTACCCCTTTTTCAAGTGAAAGCATTTGCTTCCTAACCATAATTTGCCTAAAGTAGACTTTAAAACAATGTATAATGCCCTGATCGAGAGGCTGTAATATCGATGTTGTATTGGCCGGCAGAAACTCAATGTTAACGTTTTCCAAGATTAGATCGTTGACCTTATGACAAGCAGCATTATCAATAAAAAGCAAAACTTTTCGATTTTGCTTTATCATTTCACGATCAAACTGTTTCATGATGGTTGACCATAGCGAAGCTGTCATCCAGGCCTTATTCTGAGAAAAGTATGGCAAAGGAATGTTTTTTCCCTTGAAGCACCTGGGGCTCTTTGCTTTCCCAATAGTAAAAACTTTTTTGTAAGTGCCATCAGCATTACACAGAAACAGAATGGTCAACCGCGCTTTTTGTGTTTTTCCACCTGCAACCTTAGTTCCCTGCCTTGCTAAGGTTCCAGTGGGTAGCGCTTTGTAAAATAAACCGCTCTCGTCAGCATTGAAAATATTGCAGGATTCATAATTTTTTAATATACCTTGTAACACTCGATTTTGAAATATTTCGGCCGCTGCAACGTCAGCATCACCTGCTTCTCCATGAATTTTTTTAAATTTTATATTTTCTCGCCGCTGCCAACGCCACATCCATCCGTTTGTTGGCGCAAAGTCGCAATTAAGCTTGTTGGCGAACTCCCTTGCCTTTTGGAGAACCTGAGCCCCTGAAATTATAGCATTTACAGCCCTCATCTGATCAAACCATTTAGAGAGCGCTTTATCCACAGTGTCGCCTGCACTTCCTCGTAAACGTTTACGTTTTAAGTTATTAGTGTTAGCGGCCTCCTCCACTTTTCTCCGATTCCGTATACATCTGTTAATTGTGGAAATATCACACTGGAAATGCTTAGCTATTTCAGTTTTTGGTTTCTCTTTACTGTCGATTAAATTAAGAATCTGCATTTTCTGTTTTATACTTAAATTTGTCACTTTTCGCCCTTTGCCAGACATGATTTTGCTTTTATAGTTAGCCAGCTGTTTTTGACAATTAGCGATGATCGATTATATACATGCTGATGTGTCCAAATAATCGTTTAAGGTACGTTGCCATATTTTGAATTTTTTTTTCTCTTTTTAATAAAAGGCACTTAAAAGGGGAAAAACATGGGCAAAATCATAATTGAGACACAAAAAGTTGGGTTACTTAAGCGAGTGAGGTACTTAAGCGGGAGGCACTTAAAAGGGGAAATTTGTATGAGATTAGGTGTAAAAACATAGAGTCCCAAAAAGAGTGGGTACTTAAGCGGGATGTGCACTTATGCGGGGAGGCACTTAAGCGGGATCCACTGTACTTATTTAAAAATTCAAAATCACATAATTTAAAGTTAAATACATGTTTAGCAGGCTGAGGCTCAATAAATTCATAAAATTCTATATCGAGAACAATTGGAACATGGTGCATATTAGATGGTGAAATTGGGCAAAAACATTCAGATAAATTGTATTTAATATTATACGAAATAAAAATTAAATCCAAAATTTTTCCAAGATTATTAAGTACTTATTTTATTAATTTGAACTAATTCAATACTTAAGAAGCTATCAATTTCATGAGGATGATTGATATTTGTTGGCGTCAAGTCATCGGCGAGGTGAGTCCACATTACTTTGTTTAAATTAAAATCCCCCAATATGCAAAGCTGACTTTTATGGTCCAACGATGAATGTAACGATAAAATGTTACTTACATGTGCATCGTAAATTTCATCAGAACTATTTGGCGGGATATACGAGGCACAAATATATAAAGAGCCTGATGAGCCAGAAATGGAGACACTTAATTGTTCGTACAAACTGTCCGCATTCTGAAGGATGCAAGCTGTTGTACAGAAAAAACGTTTGATGGCAATTAGAACACCACCTCCTCGACTACAACCTGTTTTTATAGCGTCACGTTCCTTTCTGTATACTTGATATATATTTGTATCAAAGAATTCTCCATCGAAAAATTCATCATTTAGCCAGGTCTCAACAAATACGATGACATCAAAATCTCCAGCCGCGGTATAATAATAAATGGAATTGGATTTAGTTCTGATCCCAGACATATTTTGGAAATAAATCCGAAATTGTGAAGTCTTACCTAACTGATTGTTAGGCTGAGCGGATGAATATTTAGTAAAATTAGCTAAGTTATTGTATTGATGTTAAGTTTTTTATATAATAAAATATTCGACTCAGCATAAACACGTCCGCACCTTTTGAATTCACGACTAGGAGTGAATTCTGGCTTAGTTTTTATTCATTGAAGAAATTCGGCTTGCTTTGTTTATTTGGTTATTCTTGTTATTTTTGATTTTTTTCTATCCTGTGACCCCCCCCAGAAAAAAATTCTAGATCCGCGCCTGAACGACATCAGCCAACGTAAGTAGTAGAATATTTACGTTGGCAAAATGTAATACTTGCGATAGCATCAAATGTTATAAAATATCGTTTTAATGTTTAACCTGTATTAGAATTTAATACAAAATGTATTACAAAATTTTGTAATATACTTAAAAGTATTAAATTTAATCAAAATTGTATTAAAAATCCTTGTAATACTTCGCTTGTATTAAAATTTATTCCAAGATTTCTAACCGTGTAGATTGAAGAGAAACATTTTATTATGTGGATTCACAAAGAATTCTCAAATTTTTAAATTTGCAATGCCATTTTTCCATGAATATAGCCAGGGTTGCCAAGTCAAAAAGTAGCTGTTCGCCGCCTTCTCGAAAAAAAAATATTTTCCCCCGTAAATGGTGAAAAGTTGTGGTTTTTTTTTTGCCCGTTAAACAAAACCATATCACAAAAATCGTTCGATTCTGGGCCATTTCAGAAATTTTTGAATTCCTACCAAGCGCCCGGCTTTGGTATGAAATTCCGGTTCCGGACTTGACCAGCTCAACCCCGGGCACTTGGTAACCCTGAGTGTATCTGACATTGTAAAATATATACTTGTCCATCAATGGGAAAAGTGCTTTACCTCTCTCCAAACAGAGTTATATGTTTATTATAAAGAAGAAAATAACCTTTTTAACACATTAGTGTTTTCAGTTCAATTCGTTCCAAATTCATGAAATATAGGTCAATAATTGTGTAGCCGTATGTAAAATACTTGAAAAAAGTCTGCAAGGCTTAAGGACAGACATTAACGTCTGCAAGAAATTGTGACTAGCTTTCAGAAAGTAATACATGTATACGCTTACGCGATTGGGAAATAGTTTGCTACATATGTAGAAGCGGTTACTACATGTAATGAATATAACTTACTAACTAACGATGAGCACTTGAAAGCATCATTTTCCAATGATTGCGGAAATGAGATTAACAATTTTGACATACATAAAGATAACTTATAGTGCATTTTACATTGGCAAAAAATTAGATGCTTATCGTAAGGAAGCTTCAAATGCTTAAGATAACAAAAGCTAATAAGTCTTTCAAGTTGATCGCTTAAATAAATATACCAAATATTTAGCAGTTCACTTAAGTAACAGAGAAATGAATAAAGTCAAATGCAGGCTGTGGACAGGTGCAATAAATTGCAAACCTGCCTGTCTTCATGCCTGCAAGCACCATTTGCGTCAATGTTCGAATGAATTTTAATTTTTTTGAAGGATTTCTGCAACAGCAGGCAGACAGCTACGAAAAACATGCGTAATCCAATTAGAAATTCAATGACTGCGTCAACTTACCAAAGGCGAATAGAAGGCCGAACTGTCAACACCAATACTTGGATATGGATTCTGTTCAGTCGATGGATATGGTGTACCATAGACGCCAACACTAGCAGCTGGCATACGTGAATAACTGGAGAGTGCAAGACGTGCAGAGTCATATTGGCATGAACACACCGTTTGTCCTGATACGGGATCTGTCATAATCGGTCGACCGTTTTCGCAGC
Source organism: Tricholauxania praeusta (assembly GCA_949775025.1). Lineage (NCBI taxonomy): Eukaryota > Metazoa > Arthropoda > Insecta > Diptera > Lauxaniidae > Tricholauxania > Tricholauxania praeusta. Next base: position 20,805,748 of record OX459028.1, read on the forward strand.
AGGATGTCGTACCGGCACTAGCTGAAGCTGCTGCACCAGAGACTGCGCCAACTAAACTTCCAGCATTGCCAGCAGCAGCGCCATCGGCAACGCCAGTGCTGCCAGCGCCCGCATTATTCGATGTTTGCGAAATTGCACCTGGACTTAGTGGTCCAGTTGTAACACCAGTCGTAGTTGAACCACCAGATGGACTTAGCGACGCCTCATTAGCACCAGACAACGGCGAGGGAGCTGTGACGTGTACTGTGGATATTGCTGCAGACGGTATGCTGCCAGCGCCAGCGCCACCACCACTGCCAGTAACTGCAGTTGTTGACTGTGCTAGCGCAGAAACGGCACTGCCACTGCCACCAAGTAACTGCAAAGAGAGAGAAGAAAAGAAAAAAACAAAAACATTAGGACACGAGAAGTTAAAAAAGCAAACAACAACATTAAAAACAAATGAAGAAATTTAATGCATGGCGGAATTTTCAAACAGGTGATTTGTAAACTGCAAAGAGTCCAAAGCGATCGACCGACCGTCCGACCAAAGCGAGCACCGCCGCAGTCGCTGCCGTTGATCGTAACGAATGCGCACCGACGACGAGAGTTGACTCTAAAGTGATCGAACAGCCGGATACGCTTGTGCTTGTGCAGCATTCGTTCGATGATGTTCGCGGTTCGTTCTTTTTCAATCTCAAATCTCGGGGAAAAGTCAGCCAAGCAGATTAAGACGATAACTCCAAATGTCAAAATATTTTATTGGCTCAGCGCAATTTGCGATCCGTTCCATCTATTTTCACTTCATTAATTTTCAATTTATCACAGTCAGATTTCAGATATACGAGTACCATTACGTGTATATCGACAACGGACCCTCGTTTAAGCAGATACAAAAAAAAAAGAAACGAGAAAAGGTCCCTCTCAATAAACTGGCAAAAGCAAATACACAAAACGATATATTGAAGGTAGATTGGATGAAACCCAGAGAATTTCAAGTGAAATGAAACGTAGCATGAACGAAAAAAAGCAGCGCAGGTATAAAATTTCAAAATATTTTAAAGACGCATCGAAACGAGAGAGAGCGAGCGTAAGGTTGAAGGAGTAAGAATATTGTAACCCAGTGAGAAAGTAAGCCATCATAAATAAACCTGCACTTTATCAATAAAAATGTCACTGATATGATATCATCAACGGCCAAATTTGTATATTCGTTATGGATGTAAGGATAAGTTTTCCAACCCACGTCCAACAATTTTCAACTCAGCTTTGGCAAAGACATTCAGGTGAAGTTTACAGAGCGAGTTCAGTGGGTAGAGGGCACTCTCAACTTACATTTTGAAACATCATATTGACCGATAAGTCTAAAAATTACTTTGGTGTAGGTGCAGGAGTCTATTCAAAAAGGCCCAGTAATCTGTCAGTCTTTCCGTTTACCTGATTCAGACAGCGTTTTCCAGGCAGACTTTTATGCCATTCTCAAAGACTGCTGGTCTGTGGGTACTATTGACTAAGAGAATATAGCAGTTTTTTCTGATAGCCAATCAGTTATTAAAGCGTTGAGCTCGGCACATATAAAATCGGAGCTAGTTGATGAATGCAGGAAGCAACTAGTCAGGCTATGACACCAATTTGACATTACTCTCATATGGGCCACAGGAACATTGAAGGGAGTGAAATCGCCTTTTGATAAAACCAGTCCAGAGTTAGGGAGATAATTTTCTCCCATATACTATCTGAAGCCGAAATCCACTGGAAGTCTATGAATACCTGTAAAACAGCCACTACCAATATCTATTTTCCAGGAACCTGCACTGAACACTGGATAATCAGCAAGCATGCCGAAGGTTAAGTATCCAATTTAATTCTTCCGCAGCTGCTTTTAATTATGAAGCGCTGGCCTTAGCCAGAACCAGACACAGATGTCTTGGAATACCTTTCTTTAATGACAGCAACGAATTCACCGAATTTCAAATCGACTCGCTCGGGCATGTTTGCTAAGCCACCACTCCAACTTAACCTAACTACGCCCAACCCAAAGAAAAACAATTTGCCGAAAATCATAGTTCTTAGAAGAGAAATATTTTTACTGTATTGCCACACCCACTTTCCTATGAAACAAAATAATGGAACTACACACCCCAACACAAATGGATACTGCGAAGACACGCTCACAAAACTGAAGAATATATCGAAAAAGTATAACTTCAATCATATTTAAATGGTGATTTCTAACTTGATCCATGAGATCAAATATTTGACTGCTTCTTTTATGCTCTGCTTGACTTTTTACATTAAAAAATATTGCGGTCAATGAATGAGTTTACTGCATTTCTCACTGGGAACTTATAAAACACAATCAAAACAAAGGAAAATAAAAAGCACTTCTGTTTATCCCACTATTCCTCTGTCTATCCAATGATTCAGCCAACGCACCGATCAGTCGGTCACCGCTGACTGTCGCATTTTATTAACCTTTATAGCCAGGTTCCATATTATGGACTTAACTCCAAAACACGAAGAAGAAGTCATAAAAAAGAAGACAAATTTGAACAAAGCAAAAACAAACATAAAATGAAGAACACAGAAGGATTCACGAGAGTTACAGACAGCCTTGCAGCAAGATAAGAGATTTTTTTTTTAATATTTTGAACTTGTCCCAATACGCTGTCTTATCCCCCAACTTCATTGCTTAAACTCACAGACCAAAAAGATACCTACATTTAATCTCAGATGCAGGCTCAGAAGTATTTTTTTTTTAGGAAGAGAAGTTGTCGAAGAGAAGTAAAAGAAAAAATCCATGCGGGTATAACGCCAACGACAAATTACGATAGCCATTTGGAGGCTCATCAATGCCGTGTGCTTTGGCTTATCCTCCTCAGTGTCTTCGCATTATCACTGCCATTGCCATCATCACCGTCATCATCATCATCACTGGCGCAATTCATTCAGCAACAGTTTACGAGTGCTGTTGGTCACTTTGCCTGCTGACAGTGGCCTACTATACCAAATGTGGTCTGCTCCACAGCCATACAGTGACTTATGTTTAATTTTATTTTAAAAGGCGTGGACAGCTACGATCGCTCAGAGATCAGATTAAACTTGAAATGTCTGAATATGCAAATTTGCAATTTAAGCTCTTTTTTTTCAAAAATATTGTAGAAGCAAACATTGCATGTGAGTTATATTGGCTCTCATATGTTGGTAACTGCAGTATATGCTAAGTGGTAAAGGTAGTACATACATAGTAGTAGTAGTAGTAGTAGCTGGGATCAAACCGCGGAAACGTATCAAATTTCGTAATGATTGTCAAAGCGTAAAGATTTATTAGGTTTTTAAGTTGTTTTGCGAGATTTTCATTGAGAGATTTGCACGTTTGGAAGTCTATTGAATTTGTTTGGCACTTGAATCAGCTAAGCAGATAACTGCAGTTAGTGTTTGGTTAGTGATTTGTAAATTTGAGGCTCTTGAATTTTTGTGAAGTCCAAAAGATTCAAGCTACGCTTTAGTAGCTGTGTGATAGTAAAAGATTTTAAATGCATAACAATATAACAGTTCAACAGTCTGGCAATACGACAGTGTAAGAAAATAACAGCATAACAGTATGACAGCAAAACGAACTTATAACATTATACATATAGTATTCATACGCTTCATCATATCGCTGATTTCAATTTTTCATTGAAGCTGTTTAACTTTACCTGGACATGGCCTATTACTTCTCTCTTGTGTTGCTTAATGTAATTCATGATTTGTCTCAATACTTAACTTTTGAGAAGTTTCTTATTATATTTTGAAATTGAATCTTGTTTTAGATTCTTACTTAACTCTTGTCTTGCTCTAATTCTTAATAAATATTTTAGCCCCATGCTGGAGAATGTAGTACGTTGGGTTAGAATCAACAAAGAAGTCACAACACGTTGCAAATCCGTAGAGCTGCTAGGTTATGTAAATGATATTGACATAATCGATGTCTCCCAGAAATCTCTCTTTGAAAAATCTTTGTTGAGATTGAAGATGTGGTTCGTCATATGTTAAACTGGCGATCATGGCGGAAAAAACTACAATTAATCCATTTAATTTTGAGATAGTCTAGGCCAGTTCCTACTTTAGATTAAGTATCAACTCTACCACTTACGTCTTGTTGGAAATCACTATCGTTATAGCCTCAGACTTTCGAAACTTATACCTCGAGGGACTAAACTTATACATTTGGTCTGTATGGAACCGAGTGTAGAACAATAAATAGTACAACTGATGTTCAGTTCTTTCGTTGTCCGTATCACACGATTGCTAATCCTAAGTTTCGAGCTACTTTTTTTCGAGTTTTGACCTTTTTTCCCACTGCCACAATTTTCATTATTTTTTTCGAATTACCTGTACGTAGGCACAAACAGAAGAAAATTACGAGATGTGAGCGAACACATCGAACTAAACGATCTGAGTTGAGTCGAATTAAGTTTTGAAATTTTGTAAAAACCTCTTGAGTTTCGATTTTGTTCCAACGAGTTCGGCCTGTTGCACAGTTTTAATACATAGATTAGTAAATCGGACACATGTTTTTTTTTATATTTTTGAGAGAAAATTTTGCTTAATAAATGTGACGTATTGTGCGAGAATATCTTAAAGAAAAGTAGATTCCACCAGTAAATCTACCATATTCAATAATATAAATGTAGTTCAAAAAGTAGAAGTCTGCTGACTACATTATCTTGGGCACATCATTTCAGAGAAATGATAACTGCTAATACCGGATCCCTTGATCAACAATATGGGACATACATAATTTGTCCGTGATCAAGGATGAAGTTTATTTTTGACATCATTTCATGAAGTCTGGCAAATTAACATTTCGGTTTCTCCAATTTCTTATTAAAAAACTGAAATTGTTTTCAACAGATAAGGTGGAAAACAAAGGCAGATGTCGAAAATGCATCAGCAAATCATCATATCAACTACTAAGGTACAGGTCTCCAAAAACAATCAATTGAAAGATGCAGATGAAGAAGTAAGTACCCTTGAGAGAAATGTCGTGGTGTTTGATAAGGAATAAGGTCTGTGGATAAGGAATAAGGTCTGCAATCAAACGTTGTTCAGAACTTGCTTTCCACTTTAGTCATAAAATTTCTTAAAAGTAGAACTCAAAGTAGCTATCCAACCAACTTGATAAGTACAAAAAATCTAAACATTCTCAATAAGAACATTCAAATAGTGTAAAATATGCACCTAGACATTAGTTATAGAAGTGATAACTTCATTAATAATAGATGATACTAAAGCAGTAACATCAACTCTTACTATGACATCCTTTAATTGCTCATATACATATAATAGCAATAAATTACGAAATAGTTTCCTTAGCGTCAGAACTTAAAGTTACGTTCCAATTTAGCACCAATTTCACATTTCTCAGGCATACTCTTACATAATTCGTATGCACATTCTCATTCATGCGCCAAAGCGAAAATTGTTACAAGTCCATTAAAATTAAAAACCTCCTATAAAATGTGCCAAACATCAGCACAACACTTCCAGAAACATTTACGAGTACAATAATTTAAACGGTCATATCGCACACTCATTGTACGCGAGTAGTACTCTCCCCCTTCTGCTATCTATGGGTAATTTCGATAAATTCCGGAAGAATTTGAAACCGCAATCAGTGTGAAATTCATTGCAAAAAAAAACTCCAACGACGGCTACTATGAATACAACTCTGACAATCAACCTTACCAGAGTCCACACATTTAAAGCATTAAAAAGGATCATTAAAAATAAACTGAATTGCGTGCAGATAATAACCGACCATCTCGCTGACCATCCCGAGCGTTTTCAATTGTGTCTGTGTTAGTGATGGTGATGTTGGAACCTGAAACTTGCACGGTTAAAATGTATTTTTTATGTTTTTAAGTAAAAAGGCCAAAAAGGAAAACATAAAACTTTCATGCCCACTTCGAAATTGGCATCAAAAGGCGAGGTAGCAACTTGTTGTTGTTGTAGTTTAGTGGACATTCATTCAGAATTCATTTGATTTCATTCATGAAGATGATTTTATTATGTAGACTGACCACCACCAACTAAATTTTTTGTTTTGCCTTTAGCTTTGACTGAGAAAGTGTTGCCTTTTTGGCAATTCCATGAGAAACTTGCGGCATATTGAGCAAATGTTTGAGGTGTATATAACTCAATATATTTTCTGGTAACTCGGTAGCCTTGAAAAATATTTTTCACATTCATCTGACTAACCGACGGTTAGTTCATTATGAAGAGAGCCAAAATTTTTAGTTCAAACTCTCACATGATTCACTAAAACTAATGAACGTGGCACGCCCATTTTGCAAAACTAGCTCACCCTTTGTCAAGTCCTTGCTGAACATATCCCCATATTGAATTTGACAATATTTACTGAAATAGTTTGTGGTATTCGGAGTTAAAGCTTTCGATTGTATGGGAGTTGCCACAAACTCAATGTTTGTCCAAACCATTCCTCGTATTTTTGTAAAAATTATGTGTTTTGCCTCAAACAGCCTATCGTCCATTTCATCTTTGTCTTCTTTAATCTCATTTTGTTTTGTTGTTATTGCTGTTATTGTCTTCATTATCGCCGTTGTTCATTCTTAACTTAGTTATCGTCTGTTAGCTAAGGATAGCTAAGTCCTCTTAAATTAGATGGAATTCACTCTTTACCATATTAAGTGGACCCAAAATGAGATAGAAATTGTTTAGCTCTCATCAACATATTCGACTGCAAAGTATTTTCTTACACCGAACAATTTAAACACTTAAATCAAGTCCCGTGTCCATTTTAACCCATAACATTTTTGAAACTTTACGAATGATTTAATTAAGAGCAATTCTTCTGTATACATATGTACGAACAAAAAAATCGTTGGCATTCTTTTCCAAAACTGTTTTCTTTAACTCATGGATATTCCCTCACATGTCTATTTTAAGTTATCCTTTTTTTCTTTTCAGAGCAAATCCTGCTGTAATCCAAAACCTCAACCAAGTCATTCCCAAAGTATGAGAGAAAGAGCATAAGAGTTGTTTAATGGCCAAACCAATTTTAATGGCCAGTCAACGCTAACTGCATATTACGAATGTGATTAGATTACTATGTAGCGTATGAGTATAGGTAAGTTGTCCAATCGTCCAGTCCACCAGAGGTGTTGAAAAGCATTTCATTGTGAGCAAAATTACCATTATTAGATTAGGAATATTATATGCATGTGCGAGTGGTATTATTGTGCCTCAGCAAAGCAATCGCTGTGGTCGTTAACAATGTTTCAAATAGTTATAATCATAAATATCCACGCGTCCAATTGGTTGTTGCTATAGGCAAATATGGGTGGATCAGCGGTAGCGATTGTCTGAAGGAAATCGCTTCTTTTTTTTTTTGTAGCAATGCTTGATGTTTTAATGTTGGCTTAAATGTAGATTAAATTGTATGGTTATTATTTTGGCGGAATAATTTCGCTTAGGGATATTGATGATAGTTATTCGGTTCATTTGAATACCCTGAAATTAGCCGTATACAAATTGTGAGATTTTATTTTTTAGGCTTTGGAGGGAGACATAAATTTTGGAAGTAACATATTAAGTAATTGAATAATTATACGTGGGAAACTTGTTAGACATAATGCTTTTTGAAATAGCAAACAAAAAAGAAAAGCATACCAATTTTAAAGATATTAACTACTTACGTTAGAGCATTAGGCATCAATCGGTTGAAGAATCAATAGAACCATTATAGGTGGCAGCGAACGTTCTGCTTACTCTTGAATCGTTTGCTTGACGGAATGTACAAGCATTAGGGATTACTAAAAACTACTTATTTTTGAAATGTGTCAAATGTTCGGCTAATTATGGTACTTAGTCTGTCTAGGTTCTATAATGCTCTCCTAAGAAGGAGCAAATCAGCATCGCACGATCATTTTTTAAAAACAGGCAGAACAAATCATATAACATCGATTTTTCTTCAAGATTTTATTCTAGATATTGCGCTATTTCTATATAATATTAAAGAGGGATAAATTCGTTTTCTTCGATTTTTTGAAACTTTCACAGCAAAGCTTGTTGTCTGCTTAGCTGTGGAGAAGCGAAGGCAGAAGTTTGCTGCTGAATCAAATCAGGCTCCGATATTCCATCACAGAGTACACAAGTGAAAAAGCACGGTCACTGAAAAACTTAAAAAAATCATAACTTCTTCGCTTTTAAACGATTTCATTTTATATATTTTTTTGGTAGCTATGAGCATCCTTTGGAGACTAGCCATTATAGTATAGTATATATTAATGATAACCAGCAAGAAGTAAAACTCATTGAGTCATTCTATTCCAATGAAAGATCAATTGCACAGTACCTACATGGGTTTGTCTTAATAAATGTGACACAGAACCCCCAGTTCTAAATTTGATTTAGGTGGGGAGTGAAATTGAAGTCCGAAATTGAATGTCAATAGTTCTTCTAAATCTAATGGCCGCAATTTGCTATGGATTTTTCTTATCTTTTTATTTAAACTTCAAACTTAAGCTGTTATAGTTCCGATAATTTGAAAAAAAACTTCGAGTTTCAACTATGTTTTCGAAGCAAATCCGAAACTGAATCAGAACAGACCGGAGTGGTGCGGTAGGTTTTTTTTATGGACCTAGCCTCAGAAAGTATTTATTATGTCAAGTTTCTGAAAAAAAAAATGTATTAAAATTCCAAGGAAACACTGCCTTTGAACCAGGGAGTTAATAAATGTAAATATTGGGCTTATTGACGCATATCTAAAGCTTATGACTGTCCCAGAAACGAACATTTTGTATGGTGGAGGGCAAACGCCCTGGTGCTTTTAGTAAGGCCAAGTCTTGACGACAACCACGGTATATAGCATTTGATATATATATATATATATATATATTTTTTTGTCGTAAATAAAAACGTTACCGATCGCAGCTTCTAAAATTGGGAATAGCTTTCAGTAGCTTGTACAATAAGCTACTTTTTAAACCGTCTCATAAGCTGCAGTATTTTCGACATAGAAATTTCAGATTTCAGTTGTTTTTAAATGCCAGGCTCTATGAAGTTTGAGAGACCTGCCTGCTCTTGAGATATAATGTGATCTAGATTTGTTCCGCGATTATTCAGTGTGTGGCTTATAAGCAGTTTCAGTCATACGGCACAAGAGAGCTTTTGAAAGGTAACACTGAAATAGATCGTTCTGTTTACTTAGCTTTTGACCTTTAAAAGGATAGTAGCAAAGTTCTCGATGTCTAAGTAGATTAATGTGAGCCATGCCCATGCTTTGAGAGTGATGATGATGATGAGAATGTGATCGCTCCCAACTAGTTGAGCTGCGGGTGTATCACACAAAGCCTCGTTTCTTTCTAATTCTGTGAAAGGAGAGAAATATTAAATGCTTGAGAGGTAGAACACTTTTACACGTTGTTAGAACACCTAGCAAAATTTTTGCGTGGTTTTGTTTTGGAATCGCCTGCCTTTTATCGCTAATTTTCGGTTATAACCGCAAATGCAAATAAACGAGACAGCAATCTTTTAGTTTATTTTTGAACTTGCTATTTACACCGCCACATTGTTCAATACTTTTCAATAATTTTAGTAATTGTTGCTGTTGTTGAAGTGATTTGGTACATGTGTGCTTTAAAAATAAAAATAAATAGTAAAACTATTTTGCTGTATTACGTTGGCAACGCTACGATTCGGTGATTTTGCGCAAAAAACATGAAAGAAATACCAAAATTTCAATGGACCCTAAAACAACTTTATTTTTTCTTTCTAATTCTTATTATTGTTCATCGTATGTACGAATATATATTCTTATTATCGCATCGTAAAATGCAACACAATTGATCAAATGATGAACAACATCACTGTGAAAAAATCTTTAAGATACTAACAATGAGATACTCTCAACATAGGCTTGGTTGTTTTTGTTGGGGCTACGAGTATAAAACAACAACTTTAATGAGTATCTCGTGCCAGTGCACTACGAAATATTTACAAAACGCAATGTGAATCTGTTAAATCTGACGAATCTGTTGTATCTGACGTATCCGATGAATACGTGTGCAAGTGCTAGTACGATCGCGACTGCTAGTAACCGACGAAATCTTTGATTGTTGCGGAAAAAAAATCTGAAGCTGTCACTTTACGGTTATTAATTTTATGATTTATGTTGAAGCGCACGATTTTTAGCTTTCATGTTGTTGTTGTTGTTTTAGTAGAGATTATTGTGTTGATTGTTGTTGGTATTGTGCGTTTATGGATTTTTGATTTTCTGTTTATTTTGGGGAGCACAACCTACGATGCAAACGAAGAGGAAAAAGGAAGAAAAAAAATCTGCACATGAAGTATCATGCGAAGAAATACAACAAGAATATCACAAAAGCCTAAGACAAAAGAAACTACAAAAAACACATAAGCAAGGAAATTATGGTCCGTCTAGTTGGGCTTAGTCAGCCTAGAGATGTTTTTGTTATAATAATGCCCTCAGACCAGGCCTGGATTAACCTTACAGGCAGAGTAGGAACGTGCCTAGGGCGGCAAGATTTAAAGGGCTGCAAATATTGTCGGAAACTTTAAAAAATTGTTGCATTTTATTAATTGAAAAACTTTTCAAATTTTGATAAATGAAAAAAAAAAAATATTTTTTCTAATAAATTAAGAAGTTTTAAGGCGGGGGGGCGGAAATTTTTACAACTGCCTAGGGGCGGCAAATTTCTCAATCTGGGCCTGCCTCAGACATTATCACAGTTTTCTTAAGACCTAACCAAGTCCTATAAAAAGTCGTATTTTATGAGAGCAAGTCGTAAAAAAAACACAAAGTTTTTTGGAATTTTCATAAGATCTGGTAGTACGAAGCCCCAATAGCTACTTTAAAAATGTTCTTAAATTTTTTACGAAAATTTTTTGATGGGTCCGATTCAACTTCAACTTTAATCCTATGTAAAAAGTATTTTCCTTTCTTCAGGGTTCCCACTTGTTAGGGGTCTCGGTGCACCCGACGGTAGTTGCGGCCCTGGTTTTTTAAGATGTAACAAGCATTTATTCAATTTAAACATTCTACCCTTTAAAGTGTAGGGTACAACAATGAACGTAATAGTCAAATGCACCTCTGGGATCCAATTGTTGCTATAACAGCAACTGCTGCTGCTGCTTTTACTGCACGGTGGCAGTTGAAATTTTCTCACATGCGTTTGCATTCATGGATACGACGTATGACAATAATAATGCCAATGTTGTTGTTTTTGTCCTTACATGTATTGTTGCTGCTGTTGTGGTTTTTGTTTGGTTCGCAAACAACGGAAAACAAAAACATTTTTGCATTAAAAATTCATAAATCAATTATGGAATGTGCAATGAAATTATTAGTTGATTTTTTCATTGTTGATGCTCTTGCTGCTTCTGTTGTTGTTGTTGTTGTTGCGTGTGTGCAGGATAATAAGGACGACATTGTGTTTTTGCCATTTTTGCTGCTGTTTGTTGTTACCACAGAAGGCAATACGTCTGGCGCATCCAAGCGCACCATCGCCAACATCATTATATCTGGCCCATTTCAATCCTTTCACGCATTCACGCACTCTACAGCTGCGAATGCGAACATCCGTGCAACGCAATGCAGTGGAGACAGACGACGAATGCATCGCATTGCGTACAAATGTGAGGCATTCTGAATGCAATGCGTGAAATATACGCTTGGGAAGTGTTCACGTCATGGAATTTGATTAAATTTTCATAAATATTTATTATGATTTTTTTCTTTTTTAGTTATTCTCATCTTTCATAAAGAATCTCTACATTTTTATTAAATTAATAAAATGAGAGTTGATTCTTTGAAATCAATAAAATAAAACAGCATTTTTAGCTCAGCTCTTATTGGAAATACCATGGCATTGCTAATTGTGCATTATGTTAAGAATTTAAGTTTTTTAATTCATAAAATACTAACATCCATCAGTGATAAATATTTCATGATATATATAATAATTCATATGAAAATTTATAGAAAGCTACTTAAGCAAAGGAATCGCAATCGCTCTTCGACATTACTAGAGACTTATGCGTTGCTCAGAATTAAGACGGTGGCGGTAAAGCGGCGACGAATATACGCTGTCATATACGCAACGAGAAATCGTTTGAATAAACACAATTGCGGCGGACGACTGCTTTTCACGACTGATTTCTTGTGAGAAAATCGTATGGGAAAAGAGAGTAACAAAAACAAAATTTATAAACAATAGATTTTGCTGAGAAAATCGTATGGGAAAAGAGAGTGACAAATTTTAATACATTAGAAATGCAACACTGATTCGACATAAAAATAGAATTAATTCTAAATCGACAGCTTACCGTCGGCAGGTCACCAGTCGTACGCGGCGTGTAATCATCGCCGCTTTACCGCTTTACCGCCACCGTCCTAGTTCTGGGCAGCGCATTACCGAAACAAAAATATCGCCAACACTGAACTGAAACTGCAACGCTAGCTCATAATTGGGTTTTTTTCACCATCAATATTCGGATAACTTAAAAATTTAGCAGAAAACTTGAATAATCGACCGTTGGTCTTGTGGCATAGTAGTAGCATACCGCGCTTACATTCCAGCGGTTCCGGATTCAATTCTCGTAATAAGTTCCTGTATTAAATGAGGTTCAGTTTCTATTACGATTAAATATACTTCAATAAAACATGAATTTTGCACCTATAAATACGATAATCACGCTGCCGCAGCAAGTACCTACATTTTCCGGTATGATATTACCACCTGTGGATAGTTATTAAATACCAACAATTTAGATTTCATGATAGTTGAGGAGAAAAATATTGCGCTGTTTCATGCAGTATGTTGCAAGTTTAGGAATGAATCTGAATCACTTACATGCTGGCTGTCCCTAAATTGGGATACAGACTGCTTTTGCAGTCGCACACTTTTCGAAGTCGCTAATATACGTGGAGCTTATATCCCATCCGTGCAGTATGATACAGACACTGCCATCTACTCTGGGTCAGATGTTTCCTGAACTCACTAGGAACCGCGGGATCGTTCAACCCCTAGGTTCTCAAAGTGGTCCATAGGAGACTCGACGGAGGTCTACGTTGGCGTGACAAAAAATGGGGGTTCACAATTCGTATCTTCTTTCGATAGTGATAGTGTTTGATTCTTCAGCAATATTAATACGAATGCCAAGGACAAACGTTACTCATTTGTTTCCGGAATTTCGAAAAGAAAAGTAAAGTAAAGTGAATCGATGTCAGTATTTGACAGTGTCGGAAAAAGTAAGTATTTACCTGCCTGCAGCGCTGTACAGAATACGGACGGTTAACGTAAGTAATGCCAGCGTAAAAACGGTGGAACAGTAAAACCGCCCTGAGATCCGTTCGAGTAAACAGAAATTGCGATCAATTCTCACTTTTTTTTTCGAAAACTATTAATTCGTGGTTGGAACTCAGCCGCAACGCAAATCTTTATAGTCAGATCTAATCTTCACATTTTTTGTCGAGGTTTGAGAATATGGTAGAAAAGCAGCTGCAGGGGGTCCACCGGAACCAATTAAATTTTGAAAGTGGTCTATGAGAAAATAAAATCTGGGAACCTCTGGTTTAACCGGACAAATCTGTGCAGAGGGTAGCCACTGCGGGTAACAAGTTATGATGAAAACTTGACTGTTGGCAAAATGTACAGCTGCGATCAAAATAATAGCAGTGCGGTGCCATTTATTAGTTGAAAGAAAATATTTCGAACAAGAGACGTTTTATTTCTTCTAGTCTTTTAAAATATAGTTACTTGATAAGTGCACAAAATAAACACATAACATTATGTTCCAAAAAAAATAACGGTACTTTCTATGATTGCTATTGTATTGAGTAATTTGTACTTTCGAGCGGTCAAAATAATAGCAGTGTTCAACTCCTTTTCTTCTCAAGATTAGGTACTTACTCTTATTAAAGAAAGTTTGATTGTTACAAGTAAGTTCCGTTATTTTTGTATAATACTCCAATGATTTTTGCAAGTTTTTGTATTTTAGTGGGCCGTGGAAGGCGTTCTACGACAGAGCAAAGTAAAATTATTAAAAATTCCATTTCGCAATGTAAAACTTTTAAGGAAACTTAAAACTTTATGGGATATTCTGTGAAAATGGTTTCAAATACGATAAAATACACAAATAAACAAAAAACACGAGGCCAAATACCTTCCATGTCCACCGGGACGTGAATTGTTCGATACGAGTTTCAATACATAATCCGTTTTTGCCTGCTACGGAAATTAGGAAAGTGCTTAATATAGCAGCGATAGTAGAAACCGTTAAAAGAAGACTCAGGGAAATCAATTTGAGTGCCAAAAATCCACGATGAGTTCCATTGTTAAAAAAAAATACATATCACAAAAATATCGGACTTTGCGCACTATGGCGATGATGATTATTATATCTTTATTAAGGCCCAAAGCGATTTTTTTCTTAAAATTTTTGGGTGATATTCTATGAAAAAATAAACGATGTTCTTACATTTTCTTCTTCATAGGAATAAGAAGAACTACTTTTGCAATTAATTATTAAATTCTGCTTTTTCTTTATTCTTACAGTTAAGTCCTACACCCAGGTCTATTTTGATTTCGAGACTTCACCAAGAACTAACTGCAAAGCGCAATAAAAGGTTAATAGATGATCGAGCTTGCAAACAGGGGAGTAAGCCCCCTAGGTGTCTCTCTAGGTAAGTCAATTTCATTTCATATATAAAACATAATGTATCTCTTATTCGCTCATAAAGTCTACCTGAGTAAGCGGCATTTTTCTTTGTGCCTGCAATACAAAAAAATGTAAGTCTGGCCTTATAATATCCATAATAATTTGTTCCATTAATTAAATTAATAAACAGTTTTGCTAGAAATTCACTCAATTGCTGAATCAATATCGGATATCGAAGGCATCGATATTTTTATTAAATTTTTTGTAATAACACTCCTTGTTTTTTTATAATAAATAAATAAATAAATTTCTTAATTTTCAATGGCTTCTCAAAGATTTTAACCAATGCACGTTCGAGAGTCAAGCACAATTAACATTGATAATCTGTTTGGGCATCCATTATAATAATTATATTAATTTAAGCAACAGCAACAACAACAACAACAACAACTATGCATATTAAAATAAATGTGGTGCATCCATTTCGCTTATGTTGGCATAAATTTTCTATGTTAATTGGAGTAACCAAAGACACACACACACACAGACAAGCTAACATACATGTATGTAAATGTGCATTAACACACACACACATGCATACAAACTTAAATTTACATAAATTTATGGTCTCATGTTAGACAGCCTAGGTATATGAGTATTTCTATAATTTGATATACTACACACCCTGTTACCTGATCTTTAAAACCATCCTGTTTGGCCTTATTTACATTGGAACTTTAGTTGTTGTTGCTGTTGTTGTTGGTGTTGTTGCTTCCCTATTTCATCTTCGCGTTCTACTGCTACTTCTTAATGGCTGAGTAAAAGCATTTTAGCTGCAACGTCCTTAATTATGCAACATTTTCCTTTAAAATGAGGATGGTCACAAAATAGTCCTACTTTATGGCGGTGCTGTTGAATATTCAAACCTGCGGCTATTTTTTCTTCTTTTCCTCCTCTCTATCTCGCATAGTTTGTTACTTTAAGGGTAGTCAGGGGTGGTGCTTTAGTTATCTTTTTTTTTTGCCTTTTTGTTTTTGCTTTGGCTGCTCATTAATTTGACTTTGATTTTATTTTTGTTGTCCGATATTTTAGAAATTCGTGCAACAAAATTACCGCGTCGCATCTACAACTTTTTTAATGAGCGCCATTAAGAGTCGCGTCACGTCGCTGCAGCGCATTAAAACTCTACAAAGTTTTTCAAATTATGTTAATCGTTGGAGATCATTTAATTATGGGTTCATGTTGAACGGTTTAGTGGTCAAACGATGATTTGCTTATGATGCGAAAAATTATTAAATTCTATGGTAACGTGGAGTGGATTTAATGCATTTATATACAATATTTTCTGTCAACAGAATTTTACAAAATGATTCTATCTTAGCAGATTTTTTTAATAATTTATTATTAAGAGAGACTGCATATGTTTTTCAAATAAAAATATACGAAAAAATTTCTTCTTTTATTAACCGTTCTCAAATTTTTTTGAATGAAAACCAAGTTTTTTTCTGTTTTTCTTAAAATTTTCAGCCATAAACTGTAATTTTTCATCCTCTCTTTATTTGAAATAAATATATCATGGCACTCCATATATATGTTCTATGCTCAAGCCCTGTTGTACGAGAATTTTGCATGTATCCAAAACTAAGCAGCTAAAATAAAATATTTTTAAAAGGGTCAAAATTCAAAGAACTACTATCCAAAGCATGTGAATATATAACGCATTTTTAAGGTTTCTTTTAATGCTACAACCTTTACTTAAGAAATAAAGGACATTCGTCGGTAGCACGGATCGAAATAAGTCCAAAACATTAAAATTAACGGTTTTGAAGAGTAAATGAAGATTGTCTCCCAATTAGTCAGATATAAGGTTTTAAGAAAAATTAGGTAAGAACACGTTATAGCCAGTGTTGACTTACCTGTATGAATCAGAGAATCATTTGTGGGTAAAAATTGTAAGCAAAGAGGTCGCAGTTAAAATTGTGCTTTCGCTTTGAGGACTGTCTAAAACAAATAAAGAATTTGTATGGTTATATAGAGTTGGACCAATTTTTAAATTTTATGTGAGTTGGTTTTAGGACATTTTTGGTCGAAATTAAATAATTCTTAAAATTTTATTTTTAAATTTTAACTATCCGATGTTTCGGCGTTCATTGTCGCCATCTTCTGGGAGACTGTAATGAGAGTTTTTTTATACTAAGTTCTTTTAACTAAGAAAAATATATAAAAAAACTCTAATTACAGTCTCCCAGAAGATGGCGACAATGAACGCCGAAACGTCGGATAGTTAAAATTTAAAAATAAAATTTTAAGAATTATTTAATTTCGACCAAAAATGTCCTAAAACCAACTCACAAATAAAGAATTTGTTTTACTTATTTTGACGGAAAACGATTTTGTTTTTTGAAATATTATGAATCTGAAAACGTTAGTTCTCTATTTCTTTACTACTAAAATCGTCAAAAAAAAAATCATCAAAAAACTGTGTCTTTGGCACTTTTTATAGCCCCATAAAAACGTTGTGAAATAATGAAAGTTAAATGAAAGCTTCAACCACAAACTTTAAAGTTCTGAAGAGCAAAAAAAGTGAAACAGTAATGTGCGATCGTAGGACAATACATGCTACTTAGTACCAACAAATCGAAAGGTACGATACTCTAGTTCAGCTTAAATTAAAAGGTGAATGTGGAAGTGGATTGGACATACATACATAATAAGATGTTCAACTTGGACGGTCCGAATCACAATAGAGAATATTGGCGTGATTTAAAAAAAGAACCCTTATGTTTTTCAAAGAGAAATTTTGGTGGAGGATATTTTATGATTTGGGGTGTTTTTACAGCTCAAAGCACTTTGGAACTATAAGATGTACCCACAAAACTGATCAGCGAGTTGTATTGTCAGCTATTGAGAAGTAGTTTGCTTCCATATATGGAGCAAAATAGAAGCTGTTATTTCATTTTTCAACAGGGCAACGCCGCTGTTCACGCCAGCAAGGAAACAAAAGAGTGGCTTGAAATTAACAATGTTAACGTTTTGGATTGGCCAGCTTGTTCTCCTGACTTGAATCCAATTGAGAACATTTGGGGGACTCTCGTCAGGCGAATTTATGATGATAAACGACAGTTTTCAAGTGTTGCTGGATTAAAAACAGCCATATTTGAAGAGTGGGAGGCTCTCGACGCTCAACCGGTAGAAAATTAAGCACACTCCATGCGAAACAGGATATTTGAATGCACCAAATCAAATGGTGGAACCACTCCGTATTAAATAATAAAAAATTAAAATAAAAATTTGCTGTTTTTGTTGAAAAAAATTGACTTTAAATCATTTGTGCTATAATAAATGAACGATTCTTAGGTTTATGGAGAGAGTCAAGTGAATATAACACTTTATAATGTCAGTTTAAAGAGAACATATCTAAGCACAAAATGTGTCAGTATGAGCGTCTGAAGTTCAATATCCAACATGCTACAGCACATTTTCTTAAAATACATAAATTGTGCTATAGCTTATGAACGCAGTGTACATTGCGGAAATCACCATCTGAAGTTTGCGAGCAGGTATTAGAGTGGAGCCATTAGGGAAGTGAAAACGTTTCTAGAACATAAGACAAGCTAATAACTAGAAGAAATGTTGGAGAGAATTGAAGGTACTCGATACTAGTTTGAACAGTTTTTCAAATGTCCTACGCTCCATGTGGATACAAAGGAACCAACAAGAAGAAGAAAATATCAAGTCATGGTAAATCATAATTGTATAGATTATCCGAGAAAAGTTTGAAATTTTTATTTTTTTTTTTTTTTCCTTTGCCAACATATGAACTTACCACTATGAAAGCTACGCACTTTCAACATTTCAATTCTTATTACAATCAGCTATCATCTCAAAATAAAATGTTCGACTGATAAAGTTGATGATGGTACATTGTTTGATTTGATGCACCTTCAACCGCAAATTAAATTTTTTGTTTTTAAGGAATATATCGTCACTTAACATCCAAGAAGCAAAATACCTTGTATGCTGGAAAAATAAATTGTTATGTATTTCTTATGTAAAAGGTTGAAAAGAGTCAAGGCTTTCTTAGCTATCTAAAGAATTCAAATATTATGTTTTCTTTTCTTTTCAAACAAGTGTGTTACGTCTATTTGCTATATGAAACTGTTACGGGCTTTTGATTTTCGCTTGTAAAATCTTTATTATTGGACATATGATCTAAAAATGTTGTTGTGGCATATGTAGTTTAGTCAAATGCATAATAATCAATCAAAAACTCGAGTTTGAATTTTTTGTGGCTACGGTTTTTTGGATGTTAGGTGACGATATGTATATGTGAACTTAAAAAGTTTAAAAATTGCACCTACAGTTTGAACCATATGGAAATTAACCAGTTTTTATCACGGCCTTCAGCTGTTGAATTTTAGTATTAATAAAAGTTGCTTAGTTCCATAGCAGACTAAACTATCGCCTTGAGTCCAATTTTCTTGTTTTCGAGAAACTCCTTTTCGAAAGTTGAAGATCTTTGCGAAATGTAGGCGAGTAAACGGTTAGTCCGGAAAAAATGTCAACGAAGCGGCTTAAAATTTTGAAAATCTGAACTGTTTGGATGAAAGAGCAAAATTACTCCTAAGCGACTAACGATAATATGTGAATGTTCCAGCGTTTTGATAAGCAAAGTTGAAACTTAAAAAAATGGTTTTATAAGTTCTAAAAGGACTCAAGTTATCGAAAAAATTCTAAAACAAAATAGATTTTGACTATAAATTTTATTACTTGAGACCACTTTATGCATTTCAATTCCTCTTATTTTGCCTTGATTTTAAAATATGTAAATACCATGTAAGATTTCACATCACTGACTAAATTGATGATTGCTCCTCTTGACCAAGTTGTCTCTTTTCGAACAGATTATTATAAAACTTGGCATAAAGCGTTGGCCGTTTTACAATTAAATGTGGCATCTTCTTTAGAAGCAAATAGTTTTCCATAGCAGTATCATAAGCATACGCATTAAGTGACACGAGCACCACCGGAACGGAAAAGAGATAGGCATTTCCAAATTTAAATTCTTAATTTTAGTAAAAATGACAGGTTTCAACATAATAAGAGAATAAGTAAATTTATCGAGAGGTGAAAAAATATTTTTGAGCAATGGAAAAATTAAATTTAGCGGTGAAGAAATTATTGAATATAAATTCAATTATCTAAGTGGTGAATCGTGGCTGCATATAATTCGATTTTGAGCAGTGCGATATTAAACGATTTGGTTGAATTGTGAATTTGAAGCATTTTGTTATTCAATTTCAAGCGGAGAAAAAATATTATAAAAATTAAACCGAAACTTGCGATAAGTGTAATAATAATATTGAGCTTCCCATGCCACAACATTTCTGCAATAGAAGATGAATAAGTGGGCGACGAATGTTTAACATCGGTTTCTTAATATTTGTTAAATTTTTCTCCACATAAAGACGGTTTTTTTAAGACACTCTGATAATACGTCTTTTAACACTCTTGAAACACCACTCACTTAAAGAGCTGCCTCATTTTAATAATCGGTTAACTTAAAAATTTTGAAATAAATGTTGTTTTCGAGCTTGCACGCCTGGTAAAAAACATTTTTACAAGAATAACAACACGCCTTAGCAACATTACAGAAGTATTCAACCTTGTACCACGCAGCAAAATTATCTATTTTTGCGCCACAGATAAATACAGATAAAAATAAATAAAAGTAAATAGAGATAAATATGTACTCGTTCCATTTCGTATCGCAAAAATCATTCTGCTGCTATGTGGCACTGGATAAATGTTGCTGTTAATGTTGAAGTGCACGTTGCTAAAACGGAGTGTCATCTTTGCATATTTTGACCATCATTAAAAGCCCTTTCATATTTATTTCTGGGAAATAAAGCGATCTACACATTTAATAAACCTCTCTGTAAAAATAAGTTATCAAAATTGCTTTATCTATGACTGTTGTGTTTGACTTTCACAAAATGAAAACTCACTTAACACAATAAACAAATTGTGACTGAAGTTAGCGACAAATTAGCACAAAAATAATTAAAAAAATTTTACAAAAACGTTAGCATTTTACTTGAAGCTTTTTGCAATTTTTTAATCATTAGGGCTCCCGAGTCTAAGCTTTTGTCCAGGTGGTGTGCAAAATTCCGATATTCACAATTTATGTGGTTCATAATTCAGAATACCGAAAAAAATTTCAGATAATTCAGAATCCTGACAACTCGAAATAAATATGTCTTAAACTATAGATAATTCAGATAGTTCGAAACTCAAATGTTTTAAAATTCATATAATTCACACATCTAAAATAACTTATTTTTTAGCATTCTTGTGCACCCGTCATTCATGGTGTATTAACTTTGTTATTCCGTTTGCCACCCATATAAGGTTTGCGGATACGCCTATCGCCCGTACAAATAAAACACCATAAAGTGTGTCTCGAAAACTACTGAATATTCTGTAGTTTGAGTTCAAGACATTTTTACTCATTTTGATTATGTGACGTTCTCTAGATTATTATGCAACAAGATTTTGGTTGAAACTAATAATGCCAATTAGAGCTATAAATATCGGTCGTACTAATTCTTTCAAAATTTTGAAAAAACTTTTTACCATTGTTAAAGTGTGATTAATTTTACTCTGTAAGCTTCAGAAAAAACAATTTTTTTTTTTCAAATGAGCCAAATTTTATAGCGGGTATATTTTGAGTAAAATATTTTTCACACACTTTGCGAATGGCATACGTACAATTCATATACATGGACATTCAAATCCCACAACATGATATGAGACAAACGTTGGATGCCTATAACTCATTTTTCTGTTGGATTAAATATAGCTTTTATACACTTAATGCCAATAGGGTGACTGTCTGTGTATTTTTGTGAACAAATACGCCATTTTTCCAGAAAGAGCTAAACAGATTTTAATTATATTAATACTACGCGATCCTTTTTCCATGTAGAATTTGACCACTGACACCTATGGTACAACAAACAAAGCCAGTTTGTGTAGAGCATCATGTTTAATATGAGAAAACTTATTCCAGTTTCAAGCGTAAACTTTTCAATTATACTTGTATGATTAATTTAGAGCATTTCATCTAATTGTCCTACATGGCTTATGTTTAACGCAATAAAACAAAAAAATCGTATCGTGTCAATATCATTTAAGTGTTATTAGCCGGAATCTTTGAATTATCATGCAAAATGTATAAAAATACAACAGAACCCATGCCGCCTACAAGCGTTATAAATTATACCGTCGGACAAAAATTCAAAAAATATATTAAAATTCTATTTGCTTAGAATATTATGAATGCAAAATAAAGGACAATTTCTTCAACGGATTTTAAAATTTTTTCAAAAATTGGAATTAAAATTAAATTTTCGGCTATATTTATTTCAGAAAATTGAGTTCTCTACTATTTTTGAGTGCTTGTGAACAATTTATAGTATGACATACTTTTTCTGAAAGTTATATTTTCTACAGAAACCGATCACAAAGCCAATTTTTAACCGATATTTGAAAACTCTCATCGTTTTCTATATTTTTCAATTCTAAAAGAAAGTTTTAAATTTTTATTTTGAAAGAATGAAACGCGAAAATTTATATTTTTGTTTACATTGAAATCTAAGTAACTTTTTAATTTAAATTTTTTTTTTTTTTCTTAAATTTTGCGAATATGTTTATAACCTTAATTTGAACTAGGTTCAGGCGATGATTTCGAACAATGTTTTGTAGAAGTTCACTGACACTATTTATCTATAAATTTATAAAATTTTAAATTATGTTTTTTAAACGGTGCTTAAGTAATTAATTCCTCATTTAATAATTAAATTAAATTTATGTGTTTACTGTACATAAATTGACATCTAATTGTTATAGCAAATTAATGTTGCTCATACGTCACGTTTTGCCTGAGGGTAGAAGTAAAATGTTTTAGAAGTTCTTTTAAAAATAAAGATGAACCATTGTTTAGGATGGATAAATACCAGAATATGGAGATTCTATAGCTGTTTGAAAATTGCCAGAAATTGGTACTCAAAATGACAAAAAAAAATAACAGAATTAAAAATTGCTAAAGATTTTTTTATTGGTGAATTTATTTTAAAAATTGCTGGAATGTGCCAGTTTTTTGAACTTCGATATGACACATTTCAGCTTCAAGGTAACTAAGAGAGCTTAATTTTTTGTATGGACTACTGATTTTTGTAAAATAAATATTGAGTTGATTAAGTTCATTTCAAGTATTTTAATTTTTTCAAGAAACACCGCTTATTTTTAGAGTAAATTTTCACCATTTCTCATATATATTTCCATATAATACTGCCAAAATCAATATAATACAATGCTACAAATAATTATTAATCGCAATTTAAATTTTATTAAACAACAAAAAACAAATTGCCGGTTACCTGATTTGCCGACGGATATCCGTATCCGAACTGCGCATATGCAGCCATTGTTTTTTTTTCTGTTTTTATGCGGATGCTTTGCGGACCGCACTCGCAATATTTGATGCTGTTCAAGGGTTTACACAAAGCTCGAGAGTAAATACAAGAAAATACAACCAGAAAAAAAACACGACGCACAGGATCTGCAAGGATGTTCGATGCTGTGCGTCACGGTTTGACAGTAGCTGTGGCAAATGTTGGCGCGAGCGGCGGAAAGAGTGGAGATGGCGCTGCTGTTGTCTTACTTCCGTGTTGGAAATTGCCAAAACAAATTGTCAAGCATTTGTAAGTATTGTTATTGTTGGTGTTGTTGTCATAAAATGCTTTGTACTACAACTTGATGTTTTTTTTTTCTCCTGACTCAATTTAGTGAATTTTTTTTTGATTGGCGATTTAACTGAATTTTTTGGAACTTTTTTTGCACTTTCAAGCGTTTTGAATGATTGGTTTTTTAGTGGATTTTAGATGTCACATGATGTTGTTTAAAGAAATTATTTTCTTTTTTAATAATTTTTAATGGTACACTTTGAAATGTTTTTGTATTTATTTATAGTTGTTTTTATTGAAACTTGCTTGTTTTTTTAAAACCGAACAAAAATCAGCAAAAAACACTATTTTTTTTATAAATTTTGCATTTATCCGTTGAGTTTTCTGCACCATAACCTGTTCGTCGGTCTTTTTGTTAAAAAAATTCGGAAAACTTGTTTTTATCGTATTTTTTGTATGGGCACACACTTTTTTGCCACTTGAACGTCGTTGTTTACTGATACGCGTTCGAACACAAACTAGTTGGACGCATTCGCTGCTTTGTTTGGATTTCATTACCAAAATGTATCTCGCAAGCAACATACAGAATGTATCGCACTTAGCATACAGCAGAGCAAAATGGGCCCAGCCACTACTGTTGCCAGAAGGGTACCACCAGCAATGCGCTGCAACATGGCGTATGTTGTGCGGAAAAGAGTCAGCAAATATTTAGCTGCTCTTTGGCATTTCTTATAAGTATTACCTTTTTTTTCCAACCAGAGTGAATGAGGAGCTAGTAGATACAAGTTCGAGTTACAAAATATTACGCTGTGTGTGAGTTACGGACGCTGAGGCGTACGGGGTTGGTGTCGCTGGTACCGCCTTCATTTATTTTAATTTTGAATTGCAGCAAAGCAACGAGTGTTTGGCAACGAAAAGTTCAGTCTCTGTGTGCCATAACAACGAGTAGACATTTTGAAATGCATTTAGGCCATTTGAAAACGCTTTATTTTCAATGAGCACAACATACGGCTACTCGTATTTTTGTGCTCTAACGATTTTCCCCTTAATGTTGGAATTATAATTTTGTTATGGCCGTTCCAGATGGCGGGGTTCAAAGGCATTGTATCTTGAAGTCAATGTTGTAGCAAGAAGAAAAGCCAAATAGTAGATTTTCTTATTTCATATGTAAAAATTAAACATTTGAAAATTTTTCTTAACATGAACTCGGATTAATTTCCGCTAAATCCTTAGATTAAAAATTAAAAAAAGTTGATTGATTGTTTTTGACAAATTATACTCATTAATCATCAATATCATAATAACTTATGCCTGAGCAAAACATGTGCAATATAGTGAAAATAAACCAATATCTACTAACTGACTTTAACATTTTTAAAGATATAAGACTTTCAGATGCAGGGCTTATAGCTTATGACTTACAACATAGCCGTGGCACGAAGAGGCCTGTTGAACCAGTTACAACGACTTGGGAGCGCCAAAATGGTCCTTGCTTTTAAGCATATAAAAATAATTTTGTGAACCTTTTTTTTTGGTTTTTAATAAATAAATATAGTGAATTGTAATGTGGAGGAGCCGTATAAAGGCTTAAATATAAAAAATACTTCAATTTCCTAGGCTCTTTTAAATGCGAAAGCTGATAACCTCTTGTTTTTTTATTAATAAAAATTTTTTACGGTGAAAAATTTAACATTTTTGAGGTAGAAGGCAAATTTCATCTTCGCCACCAAAGGTGGACGGTACGCCACTATTTTCTGGTTACTGTTCTTATTACTAAAAACTTATAAAAATATTTTTTTGAAAAAGTTACTCCTCCTCTCCTTCCTTAAAAGCAATAATGATGGCTTGGGAGAACTTGTTTTCCGTCCCAACATTTTTTTGATGCGCAAAAGAAAGACGTGTTCTTCCTTTAAAATATCGACGTTTAAGTCCCTTAAGGTCGAAGAATAATATGCCACCCCTATTTTTTGCGTAGTGTATGTTATTTTTCATCATATGCCCACAAAAAAACTAAAATTTACTAAAAATTAAAAGAACATTCATTTATTTTCCGCCCCAAATCCTATGCAGTCACGTTGATGGCCTCCTTCATACCACCTTTGTAATGTCACTGCAGATAGGCAAAGAGGTAATTCAAGTTTTCGATAGGAAGTTACAAAAAAACAAATTGCGATCGATCGAAATTTTGCCGTCACCTTAATATTTTCCGCTCTAGGCCTAGTTAGCATATGCGCAGGGGAGGATTTAAATTAGTGTAAGGCAAACCTACACAGATGTATGTCAATGCGTGAGCCGAACAAAATCGAGTCATGGCGAATCGGATTTCGCAGCGTTTACGACGAGTATACTTAGACGCCGCGCACTGTTATATTTTGAGAAAAAATGGACAAAATCAAATTCCCGTCGATAACAATGCCCAAAAATAACGAGGTCGGTCTCATTCGAAAGGTGATTTCATGCTTTTTTTAGAAAAATTGTCCCGAATCGAGATCCCAGCTTTGGGCATTTCTCAGAAATGCCCAAAATATGGTCTTTTTCACTTTTAGACAGTTTTTCCCCAATTTTAGTACAATTTTGACTCGTATACATATCCGATGATAATTTATTTTGAAAGTCGAGAGTATATATATATATATATATATGAAATATTATGAAAATATATTATGAAAAAAAAATTTTTTTTCGTATTATAATGACAAAAATGACAAAAAAAAACCAATTTTTGGTTTACGAGTCAAAATTGTACTAAAATTGGGAAAAACTGTCTAAAAGTGAAAAAGACCATATTTTGGGCATTTCTGAGAAATGCCCAAAGCTGGGATCTCGATTCGGAACAATTTTTCTAAAAAAAGCATGAAATCACCTTTCGAATGAGACCGACCTCGTTATTTTTGGGCATTGTTATCGACGGGAATTTGATTTTGTCCATTTTTTCTCAAAATATAACAGTGTGCGCCGCCTCTGCTTGAGTTCTGCCGCAGTTGCCCGCGGGAGGCATAATGCTCTACACGGATTTAAATACTTGCTAATCTAGGCCTATAAGAAAATGTCTTGATTTATGTAAAGAATGATGGATACATATTTTTTGCAAGTTTTTCAAACAGAGAGCAAAATAAATGTTCGTCACTTTTCAAAGTCTTAAAGTTATTTTCCCCCTCATTGTTTAAAAATTAATGAACTCAAAAAAGGTTCTCCATTTTCAACTTATACAAAATCAATCAAAATTTTTCCGCTCAAGGCCTTAATTAATTCATCAGGGATTGATGAAGAGTAAAATCGGTTGCAGTTCAGCCAGTACATTTTACAGTACCCAGACTGAGGCAAAGAACGTGTACCAGGTCCAATGTGCAAGACGAAAACTGTTATTGTTTTGATCTAACGATTGCTCATCACTCCAGCATACGAACGGGAAACTGTTGATGTATTACTAAGCTGTCAAGATAATTTGACATTCATTTCGAAAAACTATTTTATTATTTCAGCCCCACTAATCTCCTGAAAATGACAGCTTGTTTCCTGCTCTGCTACAGAAAACTGGCAAAGGATGTCTTGTAATGAATCGTTGACTTCCATCGCCTTTACTACACAATTTACAAGTTTTCACCAACAATTGTTTTCGCCGAACATTGCAAATTTGATAGCCTAGGACTATTTTCAATATCGATTTGCTCGCCAGATGCCGTCTTGATCCGATTTCAATTCAAATCAAACGATCCTTCGTTAGGCCAGCAAAAAACGCGGCCGTCCTAAATCAATGCGACAACGATCGCTAGAAAAGGAAATACGTGAATCGGATAGACGTTGGGCAACTTTGAAGGCACTCGCAACTGATGGTGCACGTTGGAAAAGTTTTGTGGAGCTCTATATCTGTGAGAAAATACACGACACCAGAGAGTATGTTTGGTTCACATACGGATGATTTGCAATAAATTTAAACTGAAAATAAAAAAATCGGATTTTTGAGACTGCATGATTTTGGAAGCCGATTTTGGGAATATCCCATTTTTTCAGAAAGTAAACCTTGGACATTCCTCTGTAACCGCCGGACTTAAGTTTATTATTTTCAGAAATCATTTTATGTCACTTTAAGGTGTAATTTTTTATGCACTTCAATCCAATCAGATTAGATTTTCCGAATTCGAAACCCATTCCTATTTGCCGGAACACTTCAGTTTAATTTTGTATATATTCCGCACATATTTCAAACCCTTGATGTGGTACTTCTCTGAAACAAGTAAAACGAGCAGGTAGTGAGTCCAATGATTTCAGAGACCAGTGTCTTCTCTTTTGGCCTACCAAAAGCCAGAATAGCTTAGTGAAAGAGCCTTTACTGGTTTTCAAAGAAATTAGGAAGCTAAGAAAATACCAGTGTGGAAAAATCAATTTGATGAGCTCAATTCCTAACTTTCAGGCAACGACTTCTATAGTTTTTCATATTTTCACGCTCAAAATTGATTCGAAATTGGGACTAAGAACATACTATATATGACTTTGTTAAATACTAAAATTATTCAAATCTAAAATCTTATAAAGAAATCGATTGTCTGTTTCAAATATTTACAAATAAAAGGATTAAATAAACAAAATGCAACGCTTTCTCTGCAAATCAAATTAAAAATATGATAAATCCCCAATCATAAAAGTGTTTGTAATGTCTTGAACAAAATTCAATTGTTTTGCAACAAATTGCAAAAATATCATATCGTACGAGTGCATATCAAAGATCTAAGCGAACATCTCCCCAAGGATTAATATCAACTTTACAAATTTATTTAAGGCAATTTGCATAAAATGCTGTTCTGCTCCAGCTTTAGCCCCGTGTTGCCAACATCATCGGCATCAACAACAACTTTTGTTTTACCGGATTTTATTGCATTCAAGTGAATTGATGCACAAAATTCACAAAACTTCAATTTAAGATGCTCTAAAAACTTCGGGCACACATGTGAACCTCATGCCACATCAACAGACTTTGCTTCAGCATCAGCATATGGTTGAATGGATGGTTGGTTGGTTGGGTTGGGTCGAATGGGCTGTTGTTTGGATGGAAAGAAATTCCTCACACGTGTGATGCATGCAAACGTTTGTACGTATGGATGTAGACAAAAGTATAGACACTTCCATGTCCAAATGCTTTCCAGGTGACATGAAACAACACTTAGAAGCATCCACAATTGCTGCCTGTGAGAGACACACGAACGCAGGTAAACGAATTACGCACACATTGGCCCATATGGTAATGCTGCCATGCCTCATATATTGATGTGCAGCAAACGAGATGCTGAAGCTGCTTCAGTGCGTATTTTTTTCGAAATTTGTTACAATTTTCAATTTAAAATCGACATTAAAGTAACGTGTTGCAAGAAAACTTACTGCTCAACAAAACAATGAAAATGTTCTTTAATATGAACTATGTATAACAGGTAATGGTTTTATTGCAGTCAGCATCACATATAGTGCTACCATTGCCAAAGAGGCTATAAAAAACAAGTGATTTCATTTAAATATGTATGTGGCACAGATCTGCAACTTTGAATTTGTCAAAAAAATAAATGGAAAAATTTTCTTAAAAACGAAGCAAGCGAATTCACACCTTAACTGAGACCATTTTGTATTTTCTAATTTATTTATTTTCTTTTGGCATTTTTCAATTTTTCTTTAAACTAAAAAAATGTTTTCAAAAAGAGTTAAAATGCAGAGAATTTGAGTATTTATCTCACGTTACGCACATTTTTCACTCTTGTCTACCACAAATAGTACAGCAAGGATACTAACTAAGGACATTGCTGTACTTATGCGTTCAAGTACTAATTGCCTTGATCGCCATATGATTTGAAGTGTTTAACGCATGCACTTTATTTTCAATTTTCATGTGATCTTATTAGTAATATTCGTTCCGTATGCATCTGGTAGACTTTGATTTATTTGAAAACTGAGCTGAAAAAAAGAAAAAAATATTTGGTTCAGTTTTTTTTAACGAAATAAATGCTGTAAAGTGAGACGATCTTCATGCAGTGGGTGTTAACTTGCGATCATTTATTTTGAGTGTCATTTCAGTCGAATTTTGGAATCGCTGCTCGCAGAAAGTGCTCAGGATGGGCACTTAAAGGCGCCAGACGGTAGAAGAGTGCGTGTTGTAGCATTTGTGTCATTGGCACATGTGGTCATTTTTTTTTTTTTTTAAATATTTTATTACAAATTATATTTTTTTGTTATGCCTTTGATTTTTTAGTTTCATTACAAAAGTTAGGAAATACAGTGATTTACTGCTACGTGATGTATAAAAAAAGGATGTGGAGTTGATATCTAGGACACTTGTTAAGGACTTTATTTATTCGGAATGAAGTGCCATTTTCAACATTTCGATAAGTGATATTTTATGTACTATCGATATTTTTCATCAATATGATGTAACTGAAATATATTATTACTAGAAAGTGTGACTTAAATGAAAAAATGTAATAGAAATTGAAATGTAGAGGAGAAAAAAACACATCGAATTTTGGTGAGAAAAAGTTCTTATGCTAAAATTATTCAATATTCACGTCAGCCTCAAAAATTCATCAAGAAAAATATTAAGAAAATATACATTTTTAATAAGTTTTTTACTTGATTGAAAGCTTTCAGCTAAATAGCTAAGAAGGCTAATAGCTGTAGTAGGTAAACTCTATTGTTATAAATACAAAAATAATTGGATGTTTTATACCCTATACTTTAACGCTTAACTCAGGTAACCAAATTTTTAACCAATTCTTGGCCTCGAAATTTTTGTAGTTAAATCCGATGCTACGATCAAGTCCATTATTACTCTCTAAAATTAAGTGACTAAGAGTTTAAATCAAGAAGTACTAAAACACAGCTGATCATCCAACTGCCCTTTTTTGTTAGGGGCAGGGCCGGATTAAGGCTACATGCCGCCCGTACGCCAATAAAATTTTGCCGCCCCCAAATTAAAAAAAATTATATGTAAATTTTTAGTAGTACAAACGCATGACAACAAAATCACCTAAGGAATTTATAAGTTATATGCCATTCAAATGAACCCCAAGTAACCCCAGTAACCTTAAGCTATTTTTTTGAACTTTGAAACTGCAAATGAAAGTAACCGAATCGACCCAACTGGTACAATTTTTCGGAGCAAACCGTATCTTTCAAATTTAAATTCTAAAAACAATATTCATATAGACTTTCATTTATTTCTACCACTTCATACTTGGTGTTAATTTTTGGTTTTAAAAAAAAATTTTTTTCAAAATTTTGCCGCCCCCGTGGCCTTGCCATGGGGGCGGTGGCGTATGCGGTAACACGGCC
This sequence comes from Tricholauxania praeusta, assembly GCA_949775025.1. NCBI lineage: Eukaryota > Metazoa > Arthropoda > Insecta > Diptera > Lauxaniidae > Tricholauxania > Tricholauxania praeusta. Next base: position 20,836,473 of record OX459028.1, read on the forward strand.
CTGGTTAGAGGCTAACTTTTTTGAAGTCTCGCTCAATAGTTCTTCAGATATCCCCTCAGCTATATGAAAATGTCTATATTCCGCACAAGTCACCCGTCTCTCAGGTTCTTAAAAAGACAAAAGATCAAGAAAACATTTTCTATATATTTCAATAATTCTTTTGCCTATATCATTTAATGTCTCGATTTTGATTAAATTTTGTATGAGGCTTTTTTAATTCAATTCGTAAAAATGTAATCTTTAAAATAAATGTTTTATATAAAGAATACTTTTTATTCACTTTAAATATATGTATTGTCATGTCTCGACAAAACGAAATAAAATTTTCAATATTTATATTCTTTCCTGATCTGGCTTAGTAGAGTAAATAAAACCTGCGCTAAAAAATCATGTGTGTATGGTATGAAACCTCCAATCGCACGTTTTCATTCCATAAATTCCTTTCCAGCTGAACTGTGTTTTTTTCCTCATCAGCATCATTTTGATATCTGTACACAAATTTTATTGTGGATATCTAATAAAATAACAATTTGTCCAACCAAACCATAAATATTATAGCCTATGCAAAAGCAATTCGTTAGACTATCCAACACAACCAGACATAATGGAGACATTGCATTATCTGCTTCAAGTTGCTCCGATACAGTCCAATCGATAACCAGTCGTTAAGTAAATCAAGAATAGAAAAGCTAACAAAATCTTATTAGTTTTAAATATCAAATCTTATCGCAAACTTGGGAAATTGTTGTTCAAACAAAAGCCACTTGAGTCATTAACTGATTCAACATTTTATGGTTGCATACGAACCGAACACAGACAACAGTTCTTATGGAAAATGTGGCCCACGCCCAGTGCACACTTAGTCTACCTTTCGGATCATGACAAGAGGAAATAAATAACGAAAGTAAATAAAAAAAAAACACAATAAAAGAAACAGACAGACACAGTAACGAAAACGAAAAATCAAAAGGAAAAAACAAATAATCAAACGATAACGAGCCAAACGTTTCCGATATCGAACGTTGAGTATTCTACTACCCTACCTTACCCTACCCTACCCAACCTCCACCGATCGACTGCACGTCCGCGAACGAACACCCGATTCTGAACAATCAATTTAAAACAATAAATTCCTCACTTAAACGTGATAAAGTATCGGGAAACGGTGTGGTTCCGATTGCGTACCTTAAGATCATTTCACGTTCGATGTATGTTTGTATATCGTCCGTCCAAGTTACCGCGTCGTGATTCGTACTGGCACTACCGACAATGTTGTGCGTCGTCGTCGTCGTCGTCGTGTTGGTTCTTTGGTGGCACAGAAACACTCAACATTTGAGGTGAAAAGAAAAAACTTTTTTAACCAAATTAAATGTAAAAAAATATATAAAAACGTCAATTAAAAATTCTATGCCTGTTTGACGGCGCACGGCTGGCATTAAAAACCAAAGAAAAAAAAACCCTAAATGAATGACTTTTTCACAAAGGGTGCCTGAAGTTATGTTTGTTTGCTTGGGCCATGTACAAAGAAAATATGCTGCTATGAAACAAAACTTTACAGCCATAAAAATCGAATTTCATATGTGTTACAATTTGTTCTTTTTGAAAGAGACTTTGTGTCGCAAAGTATAGTTTATTCAATCAGACACAAAATTTCGATTGCTAATCTGTACAGCAAAGTGCATTGCAGTATTTTATTAGCACCCATTTTTCTCACAATCACATCCATGCAGTAACTTCATACCAATTTTTGAATAACTCTTGAGGAAATCACGAACCATTTCCATGTATTCCACACTCCTGTTCTTTCCCAAAAATCGGAAACAAGCAACCGGATAGAACTACAGGCTGACAATAATGTCTCAAATTGATTGTTACTGAGTAATTTTCTGTTTTGTATACCATCAAACACGCCTCGGTTGACCTTTCCTATCGTAAGATTTTGAAAAGTGGTCTATGTCTGTCTTTAAAGATTATTATAGATCACATCTTGGGAACCAAATGTGGGATGGCCTGGAAAAGGTAAAACTCATAAAGGGGTATTTCAGGGAAGAATCAACTATTGAAAGTCACAGAAAATACCGGCAACATTTTATTGTCAGAGTATCTTCAAACATCAACTAACGAAACTGTAGATTTTCAATACTGAGGTTACCAGGGGATAGCACCAAATTATATCTCAAAAATGCACTGTTTGCTGTGGTCTTATCGTTGAAAGTTCAAGTAGTCAGAAACTTGAGACTTTTTAAATGAAATCTTTATAAATTGAGTAAAAGCTAGAATCGTTACAGAGAAAAACTACGGTATATTACTTTTCATAGACGAGAAGCACGTGGACCTAGCTATGATGCAAAAGAGAAAGTTCTCTAATAAGAGTAATAGTAATTAGATCACGGCTTGCTAACAAGTATATTAAGTTTTTTGGTTCTTATAACAGAAGTATGATCACGATCTCATAGTCTACAAACGCGCAAGGAGCCGTAATTTACTAGTTTTAGATATAACTCTTTGCAGAAATTCAAGGTAAGCACATGCTAGAAATATTTCAAAACGTTGATCTGTAGATGATTCCTACAAAGATAGAGGAATCGAACAACTTCACGCTCATAAGTAGAAGCAGGGCCGTATACGCCACCGACGCCATGGCATATGGGCGGCAAGGTAACGGGGGCGGCAAGTCCACGGGGGCGGCAAAATTTGGAAAAAAAGGTTTTTTTTTTTAAATCTAAAAATTAACACGAAGTATGAAGTAGTAGAAAGAAATGAAAGTCTATATGAATATTTTCTTTAGAATTTTTTTTTATTTTTATATTACCAAAATATTATTCAGTAAGTGTAATATGCTTAGAATCCTGAAAGGCATACGTGGTTCGATCAACACCAAATTTCTGTCGCTAGCTGCCGATCTATATAGTAAACAGAAATATATTTATAGAGCTACTTTTCTCGTTTTAGTAAGCTGAATTCATCTATGTATAAGCTGGTTATAATAAAAATACTTATTATTTTTTTTTTAATTTTGGGGGCGGCAACATTTTATTGGCGTACGGGCAGCATATAGTCTTAATCCGGTCCTGAGTAGAAGAGTTCATTTATGCGGCTTCTGTAAGTATTTGTGTCCGATCAAGACACAACTATGAATGAAAACCTAGAAACTATTAAGCAATGACAATAAATCTAAGAATGCTGAGTACCAGCTCCAACACCCACATGACAGAAATAAGATACTAAAAATAATAATAATAATTCTAGGGCTAAATTTTTGAGAACCTGGTGAACACCAGAGAAGAAATTCACCTACGACCGCTGTGCTCAAGGCCTGCTTTCGGAGTCTAATAGAAAGTTCACATATATTATACTTTTTTGCACATGCATACATCTAGTACATCTGGGATTTTACATTTGACCTCACCAAAAATAACACATTCTATACAGCATCAACAGCAAACGCGCGCTTTAAAATTCTAAATTTACATTAAAATGGTAGGTTTCCGCAACGCAATTACTTTTTGATTTCTGCTGGTATCGTAGGTACAACACCCTTTTGTCAAAAACTGTGCATTTACTGAAAAGCGCTTCTCGGAGCCATTTCTAGTACATTCTAAAGATTTGGGTGCAATATTTTGAAAACCCCTTTCAGTATAACGTTTTATATTTTATGCTTGTACGGAAAGTGCTACGCCTTTTTATCAAAATTCACCTATTTTTTGTTTAGTGCTAGTCTAAAAAATTTTTATTATATATGTGAAAATTGATTGCACTAAGTTTAACATTTTATTGGATTTTCCACGCCTTCTTATTAAAATCACCTCACCTTTTGCTTTAACCATTCCTTATATATGAATGAAATTGGGGTTCTTCTGTGATATTCATAAAAATGGCAAATTTAGCGAGGTTTGGAAACTCTTCACTGTGTCAAGTTGAGGTTACTTAGGATGATTCTGTAACGAGAATTGAAGCCATTGTCTGACTTGCTGTTTACTGGTATTACTAACTGTGCTAAGCAATAATCTCATGGGAATAATTAATACATAAATTGTGTTATTAAAACACAATGACGAATACATTGCCGCAAAAAATAGTCTATAAAATATTTATCAATTTTCGGGCACAAATTTAATAAAAGTTCCCTTGGCCAGATTACTCTAAAAAAAAATAAGTTCATTTTATTTGCTTAAAAATTAACTCTCCCACTTTTGTGCAATTTTCAAAGCTGTTTAAGTCACATCCCCGCACCCACTCCATTAACGTTTTGCGCCCATTTGCCACCTGTGTTGGTTCTAATGTCGCATTTAAATATTTATTTCTTACATGAATTTCAAATCTCAAATGATGCAGTGACAAGTGTTCTGACAACTGTTTCGCTTAGCAAAAATTTTCAAACGCTGTGATCACACTCTTACAGCGCAAGGACGCGACCAGAGTGAGTGCGAGTATAGTAAAGCTGCAGCAGCGAAAATTTTCCTACCAGAGGTTTGGACAAATATGAACTGCTGTGTCCTGTCCTGAGACTGGGCCTTGGGCGGAATAAGTTTCAACTGTGATATAATCTCAAGTATAGAAATATTTTATATCATTTCAAAGCAGCTGCTCTACGGAACAGGGTTATTTAATAAATATGCAGATAACCAAGTATACAAATTGGGGTAGAACGAAAATTTGCATTTAAAAAAAAAAAGCAATTTTGGATGTTGTGAAAGGGTTCCATTTTAATAAGCTTTTGAAAATTTTCGAATAGAGACTAACAAATTGGGATCCAATTCCGACCTTATCCTTAATTATATCAGCACCAAAAAAAAAACTTTTGTTTCCGAACAAAATCATCTGTTCCTAATGGTTCTTACTTCTCATGTTAAAATATTTTTTTTTTTGTGAATTTTTTTGAATAACCAATTCTGGGTTCGAAATCCGTAACAGATGGTTTTGTTCGTCAAAAAAATTTTAACTTGGAAAAATTTCGAAAACTGATAGTTCGGTTATTGTTTCGTCCTTTGTTTTTTGTGATTATTCTTTGGAGATTTTAGGTTACTCCGTATAAATAAGCCCTCAACACTTATACTCCGAGCGTGGCCTTACGTCAAAAACTGTCTACTTTATCTCATATACATTTACGTAATGACACCAAACAACATCGTGTAGACATTTGGCAACATTCCCAGGGCACTCAAAATAAATAAAAAAAAAAACTGTTTTTGGCTGCTTAGCGCGCGCCGCAACGCATCGTCTTCACTTGATTGTTTACAAAAAGCATCTATTATCGTATTTACCAAATCATCATTAAAAACCCATCAGGATAAGCTACTGCTACGCATGATGCACATTCACACGCAGTTACATAGCGGGCGCAGCAACAACAACAACAACTATAAAACAGGATGCGTTGCACCACAGCACATTACGTTAATACAAAATCTGACACGAAGTAAACAGAAACAGGACATTAATCCGATACAATTGCTGATTATAATGAGTGTCTTTGTGCTCGAGTGCTTGCGTGTATTTGTATGTGTATGTGCACTAACCCACATTTGTCGCTATATCCTTTTGTATTCATTCTGCACTTGTCCAAAAATTATGCTTCCGGTGCACATTTGGGATGCTTTGTTCCCTGGAGACATGCATGGATAGCGCAGAAATCTACTTGAACTGTCATTTATGAAGTGACATTTCAATCCGAATCCTTGAAATTTTCGAAGACGGCGAAATTTCGTAAAGTTTTTAAAGTGAAACTTAAAAAAAAAGTTACTGCTGCATTTTCTACTGTCAAAACTAACACACTTACCCGTTTGGCTAAATGTGTCATAAAGCGTTCCGGTTTTGATTGCAATAAAATTGAATTATCACCTTAACCTCTCTCCCTATATCTACTGAGGACATTTATTTATACGCATGCCCCTTTTCCGTAAATGCACTATATTGCTAACTCAGTAATGCCAACATCTGCTCTGCGGTTTTCATGCCATTACTTTGGGTGGTTGAATCGAGAGTAACCCGCAGTTTCGATCAGCCTGTAGCATATCATTGCAATTGCAATGCGGATGCTGATTCTGATGATGAAATGATTTTCATACGAATTATTGCCAGTGTGAAATGACGCGCCAACCCTTGGCAGAAATGTCACATAATTTATCGCTTCCAAATGAGATGCTGCGATAGAACTCACTATGTGTTGGTTATTGTATTATTTTTTTTAATTGAAATGTCAAAATAAATAAAATTGTTGGTTTCTGTTACCTATTCGAAAATGATGAATGTGCCTAGCGGTTGTTGGTTAGAGCGGTGTAGTGTATGAGCAAATATCAGATTAAATTGATATCATTATATATTCTTTAATGTCAAAATATTTAATATTTTCCGTACTATTCAGTGCTTGATAAAAAAAAAGACTTTGATAGATGTATTGGAAAAATGGCAGTTGTTGAGCTTACTTTTTCATTCATTGCATTTTATTTTATAGTTGGCTATCAGCCTGGCTGTAATATGGATACGACTATAGACATTATAACTTGCTAGCCGTATCAGACTCTCTAGAATGGCAAAAGTTTTATTAAAGATAGAATTATAGAATATCTTAACAAGTGCCACAGCCACATGTCAAAATCTGCCAGAAACTTCTCTTGTACAGTTCAACATATACTTCAAACTATATTTACTTCATTTGATCCTTTATCACAGAATTTTGAATGTTTTGTCTGGGCGTCTAATAACTGAATTCACCACTTTCCTGTGACAATATTCGTTCTCACGTCGAATCTGCCAATGTGAAGCAGAATTTCGGTTTGAAAACAGATAGATCCTTAGAATTGGTTGAAGAATATATATAATAAAAAATATAATAATTTATATAATATATAAAAAAAGATTTTATGACGAATATATTTTGAGAAACATGTTTATAAAATAAAAATACCTCCTTCGGGTATATTTTTTTCGCATTTTTAGTCACACGAAAAATATGGGCGTGGTTTTACAACAGTGGTTGGCGACCCCCATTCAACTAAAAAACCCAAAACGCTATATCTTGGCACCTAGACAGACTTTTTCTACGTTTTAGTAAGTCGGTTTTTTCGTTAAATTGCAACGGAATTGGACATAATCTCTGTCAGCGCCGTTTTCAGGTTTGAGCAAGGAAGCTCAACTGTTGGGACAATTATTTTTATTCCTCAAGCTATAATAAAGGAAAAAATAAATAAAATCCCGCTCCAAAAGTTTGAAAAAATACACCTTAATGTTTATACATAGAAAAATTAATTTTGAAAAAAATTTATTTTATTTTGATTAATTTTTTTTTATAAAATTAAACCATTGTAATCAAAAATGATTCAATGTTTTTTATCATTTCTCCCATAGTTTTTCAAATATTTCGTCTATAAAAATTTTTAAAAAAGTCGAAAAAAAAAAACATTGTGTATCGGTTTTTAAAGAATGACCGTCAACGTCGAAATATGTTTTTTGAGATCTTTCGAAGTTTTCAGTAAAAACTGAAAAGTATTGGCAATGTTTTTCACAAACTGTTTTTATATAGCGATGATTATAGTCAGTAATTTGACTATTTATATTAAAAAAATATGTAAATTTTGTATCCATTTTTCTATATTAATTGGGCCGATCGGCATAAATTCTTTATAAAAAATGTAAAAGTCTAATTGTACGCTCGAAAAATATTTCAAGAACTCTAACTTAAATCACTGTAAAATATTTCAAACGTAATGAAATATGTTTTGGAATAATCGATTGAATATATTCAAAACATATTGAGAAAATCGTTATATATATTCATATAATGATATATAAGTTTATATGAGTTATGTGAATTCGCTGTATAACGAAAAAATCTGCCATTTTATTATGTTACGATATTAAAAAATAATTCATTCATCAGTAATGTTTTCTTTTAACATTAAATTCACAAAATTTTCGCATTAATTTTAATGCTCCGTAACCGTAAGTCTTGGCCAGACCCATAGCTCAGATTTTTATATTGAACCGAAAGATTTTTGATAGCTTAATAAAAATCTAATTTTCCTAACCTGAGATATGGATGCAAGAAATGCTGTTTTTGAGTATTGATTTTATTTTTATATTCAAGATGGCGCCCATCACCATAAATCACCATAATCGCCTGATAACTTTGTTAGGCCACAGTTATTACAATATTTCAAAGGCTGTTGAGTTTAACATAATTTTCTTAAAATATTTATATTAATATCATACATATATCAAGCAGAATAAATAAGATGCACGATTGATCTCAAATGATTTTTTTAGCACTGCAATTTTTGAAAGGAGATATGATCCTGTGATATTGGAAATGTATTGGAATAGAAAATTTTTCAGTTTACAACTTTTTTCAAAAAGAAAAGGCGATATATCATGGGGACATCTTTTTTAAAAGCTGTTGGAACATTTTCTGTCATCTACCTGCAATTCTGCTATAAAGCACTGAACTAATTTTTTAACTAAGCAAATGGGCAAAAGTGACATATTCGTAGTTATGAGAAAACGAGCTTTCAAGTATATACTACCAATCCATTCATTAGAGTTCTCCGATAAGAAATTATTATTTAAAAATATGAAAATAGAAATATTAATTTGAGTGGAGGTCAAACCCCAACCACCCATAGATTGCGCGCCTGTGAATTAGTATAAGTAGCACTTCGAGATCATTAAAATTATATTATATCTAAAGTAACAAGTTCATCATTAAATATAATATGTACATTTTAAAAAATTCAATATAACGCAGCTACAGGCAAAAGTTGTAAGAAACTCTCAATGAAAAAAAAAACGATATAGTGCTCCACCTACTCTCTCTATCCTTAGCTATATTATCCTTTTTTCTATTTCATTTTATTTTTTTGTGGAAAAACTTGTGTTATCTTTTCCATAATGAGATGCACAAAAGTATTTTGTTAACATGATTTTCTATCAACTTCAACATGTTGAACACGAACAACCCTTGCGAATGAGCTGCTTCTCCACCAATTACGGTTGTGCTGCGAAGTAATAAACATGAAATGTACCCCCCCAACATCCAACTGGAAGCCAACCAACGCCCCAGCTACGATATTCATCTAAAGCTTCACTCTGTACATTTTCATAAAATGAAAACAAAAAAAAAAAAACTCTGAAAGCAAAAAATTATATAAAATGAAAGCAAAGAAAATGTCTCCAAGGACTTTTCGCCGTAATTTTGCAACTTGTTTTATGAAAAACATTTATGTAGTTGTTGCTCAACAAAAACAAAAAAAGACAGAAAACATTCATAAAAAAATATGAAAAGAAAAAAACTCTGACAAAATGAAAAGAGAAAATCCGGCATGAAGCCCGAGGCGAAGCAGCACACAGAACTTTATCAGAATGGAGTCTGACTGAATATTTCAGGTAAAAGTGTTTTTTTTTTCAAAGGTATTGTTGGTACTGTTTAGCGTTGCGGTTTATTCGTCCTTGCACTATGATGTACTCTGCTGTGTACATTGAGCTCATGCTCGTTATCCTTGTTATGGCCATGTATGTTCTAAGACCCAATTAATCCTAATAAATGAACATGTTCCATTCTCTCAAGTGGCTGGTGAACTACTTCGTATAATTGTGGGGGAAAAAGTGAGTTTTGTACACTGATACGAGTATGTTTTCGAGAAATTGCACTGAAAACTTTCATTCTTCTTTTTAATTAAAAACATTTTTGGTGGCGCATAAAAAAATTATACTCCATTACTCTAATCCCAATTAAGCGTTGCGTTGCTATTAAAATATCAAAAGCAATAGCAATTTACAATGAGAGAGAGAATTAGATTTTTTCTTTTGGCTATGGCAAGGCTTTGATAGTTAATCAGTGCAATGCTTGAAAAAATTTTAAAAAAAAAAACAGGAAATCTTTCTACGCTTATATCTCAGATTTTGGTGAACTGATCTCAAAGCTGATAGTTTTCGGGTACTCTGCTCGATGAATACATTAATTTGATGTATCATTTATTGCTGTAGCTATTCCAGATCCCGTCAACTATGCCTTACCTTCGAGGAAAAAACTATACTAAGTGAGAGCACGGCTAAAAAAAAATAGTGTCGCGTTTTGCGTTGCACTTTACACACCTAATTTCAAATTACACCCCGCTCAATAAGTTTCACTTGAAACACTTGTACCATATTCGGTTTGAGCGTTGAAAATTACACTGAAAATAATAATAATATAAAAATAAATTTTAAAATTTCAAAGACAGTATCTAGTGTTGCGAAAAAGTTGCACTTTCAATTTTATAGCTCCAAAATAATCCTATGGCTGCTTCCAGAGCTGCAAAATTTTCAATTTATGGAATTTGGCCAAAAAAATTATGAAAATTTGATTTTTTCTTATTTATAATATTGGAGTTTCTTGTGTAACAGCTTAAAACCTTTGCTGTTTTTACTGCATTATACCTTAACCTTAATACACTAAAAATGTTATAAATAAGAAAAACATCAAATTTTCATCAAATTCAAAAAACTCAAAATTTTGCAGCTCTGGTAGCTGCCATTGAACTATTTTTTTTTTTTTTTTTTAAATGAGGAAATACTCGAATATGAATAAATTTTTGAAAATCGAGTGTTCTTGAAGTATTCTAGAACATGACTTTTTTGAACATGTCTAGTGTGCATACATAAATAGGTCAATCCCAACTTTTCCAAAATTCAACCAAAATTTTCAAAGGGCCGAAAGTAGGCATCGTACAGGATCAAAGCTTTGTATAATGGTGAATTACGAAACTTAAAATATTGAAATTTTTATAATTTATGAGCCCAAATCTTTTTTCGCTTTTTTGATATTGGTCGAAATTCACCTTAATAATATTTTGAGCCAGAGTTTTCAGCAGTACATCTATTTTGAGTTGTTTCTTTAGTGTCGTTTTTTATTCACAAACTATATTTCTCAGCTTATGAAGTTGGTATTCATGTAAATATTTTAAAAACATGAAAATAGAACTTCCACCTACCTCATGTGTATTAAAAAGTGTTTCATCATCATCACAGTTTATCATATTGGGTAAAAATAATGCTACTGGTTGGTGCCAGTCGCCAGTGGTGGCACTTAGGTTTAGGTCCATGATGTACACGGCTTGCAATTAAAACTTGGCACAAAACATTTTAACCCAAATAATACGCTTTTATGCTTAAACTACGAGTATTCAATTAAACTAAATTGAATATAATTAATAATACTTTGAAACAATAAACACAACGTCTTTAAATAGTTTCACTTCCGTTTCCGCTTTTATTCAACGAACTTTGTACGCGCGCACACACTACCACAGTTTTTAATGAATCGCAATCAAATGACAATTCTTTAAGGATTGCTGGCAGGATGCGAGATGAAATACAATTGAAACCATTGCTACAAATTGGTGATGCTTGAAAGCTTCAGCGAAGTGCTGAAGCTCAAAGGGAAAAAAGCATGTCGAACAAAAGCGTACTCAAATAAAAGTCTAACAAAAATTAAAATTAATTTTTAAGAATTAATTTTTATAATAATTTATTTGATTTGAAATTTTGTTTTTAAATCAACAAAGTTTTTATTTATAAAAAAAATAGCGCAAGCAAAATTTGGCGCCAGTTTATCCCCGCTCTGCAAGAGCTTTCAACAAGTATGAAATCTTTGTTTCAAATTTATGCGCTCACACACACATGCGCTTATTTGCAGTCAGTGAGAGAGCTTGACTGTGGTGAGTTTCTTCGGCACTTTGTTGGTTTCAAATTGTGTTCAACTTACGGTTGATTGCAACAGAATGCCGTTGAATTGGTAAAGTTTCTGTGGATTTAAATGGATTAAAGTTCGAATTATTATTTGGCGCAAACTTAATTCCTATTCACATGTCTTTAAAACTACCGTGTAACTTAGGAGTTTTACAAAGAATTATTGCTAACATACTCCATGGGCTTAAATAGCTGATGTGTTTGCCATAAACAAGAAAAAGGATGCGACATATTACATACGCAAACTGTGCCAACTATTTTACCATAAACAGTTAATAAGAAACAGCGTTAGTTGTTAAATTTCAATGCATAAGTAACACAATTTTAGCCTCCGCTTATAAAGAGCGCAAAGACAACTTACAAGGGTAGCTCAAAATATAATTTGAAAGAAAACTTTTGTATAGAGCAGGGAAGGGCACTTAGTGCCTCAATTTCCTCACATTGCTCTAACCGTTATTCGACGCACAACCAAGCGAAAAAAATTTCCCAGAACTTCAGCGCTATCGAAGCACAAAATTCGCAGAATTTCAACGCTATCGAGGCACAAAATTCGCAGAATTTCAATCGAGGCACAGCGTTGACTTGAATTCAAATGAAAACAAAAACAAAACACAAAGGCATAAATGACGGCGCCGCATTGTGTCTTGACGAATGTAGCAGTTGTTTTTTTTTTGTGCTAATGGCAATTTTGGAAATGAAAGTAAAAAAAAACTTTAAAATTTCGTTTGTTGTTGCTTGATGTTGTTGTTTTCCTCTTTGGTTATATTTTTGTGCCCACCGCTGGTATAGAGGATTGCGAAAGTCATTAATACATGGAAGATTTTGAATCTTTAAATATTTCAGTTCGTTGCATTTTGAAGCTAATTTTAATTAGATTTCTTACTGACAACAAATACACTAGCAACCCCGAATCGCATGTAGGCTGCCTCCGTTCCTATTAGAGACAACACTGCTCCTAGACCTGATGCACACAAAAATCTGTTTCGGGAGCTGGTTATAACAGCATCAGTTTGGGTAAAATACTCAACAAGTATTGACGAAAAGCTTTTAATTAGCTGCGGCAAGCTAATTGCAAACAAAAGAAAACAAAACAAAAAGCACTCGCTGAAGGAGCAAGTGGCTTGAACACAAAATCACACAAACAAAAAGTAGGCAACGATAGCGATTTGAAACTATTTAACTTGAGTAGCGGACAGAGCTGAAGGAGCCGATGCGTTAAAAACAAAATTACACAAACAAAATGCACGCGGCGATAGCCAACCGAAGGTCAGAACATTAACCCATCTTTGCCCGACCGGTAATTTCACTTACCGCTTCTTTAACCAAACAAACGGTCGAACTTATTTGTGGGCAAAGATGGGTTAATTCGAATTGGAAAATTGTTTTTAAAAATTTTGATCTTTTCGTAACACCCGCAGTTTTTTGTCAATTTTTGTGATCTTTGATTAACGTTCTGAATTTACCAAAACTTGTTGCACTAGGATTTTCTTCAAAGCATGAATATTATTTTGCCTAAAGCTACTGAACTATACAGAAATATATGAAAAGCATAAAAATAGTACGCAAAGTACACTCACTCCTTCAAACCAAAATAAGATACCAACTACTTAACAACCAAATTAATGAGACAACTTGTGTTATTTATGTGAATAATTCCATTACAACTTAACATCAGTTTGCAATCCCAAAATTATGCCACAATAATTAATAAATTTCCCCGCTGCAGCACAACGCATTATATGAAGTACTGCAAGTGCTGCAAGCCGCATTTTTTGCGAACGCGTGTCATTCGCACTATTTACGCGACAACGCACCATTTCCCTGATTCATGTTTACCACCCAATGAGAACAAGATTTTCAAATTAATTCAAGAATTATAGAAAAAACAACTTTTAGTTGATTTTTCACTTCACTTGTACAAGAAATTTTCAAATTAATGCTGCATCCGAAACGATTTATCAAATATAAATCATTTTGACGAGCTGTGTGAGTGCGCAAATCTTCGGCTGCATCAACGCAACACAAGTTATGTACCTGTCGCTGAGGCAACATCTCTTATTTCCGTATGAGTTTTGGATTAGTTGGCACATTTCTATAGAGCCCTTCTTCTTGTTTTGATGCGGTGTATTACTCAAGTGCCTGTCATATGGAACACAGCGATTAGTGGGTAATTAAGTGTCACTATGTGCAGATGTATATGCATATACTATTGAGAAAATTTAATAGGGAAGATAAATAAAAAAAAACAGTATTTTACTGAGTCGAAAACTTAAAAAATCCTAAGATATACTGCTGAAATAACTACTAGAATCAGTAGCCTGATATGTGATTGGATTAGGAAATAATTCCAGAAATGAGGTAGTTAGGGTATTAATTAACTGCTGCAAGCGCGTCTACAGCATGGGGCTCAAGATCTCCTCCTATTCACCCCCCTCAAATAATGAAAGCTTTCTTATAGATTTTTCATCAGATGTATGAAGTAGATGACTAAAAATATGTGCATGACAGAGAGCAGCCAATTGGTACAAATGATATTTTTAATCAAAACCGAGTAAAGTACAGCTATGGAAAGCTAATGAAAGTGTGTCAAATTGTTGTAGAAAAGGGGTGCAAGTTTATGACTCGCAGGTGTTTCGTTTTACTGAGTGAAAAATTTTTAATATATTCAGGGAATTATTGGCCTTAACACCTACAAATAATACATATGTCTCTATTACATGACTATATTAAAATTTTTGATTTCTATAAATATTATTAGATAATTTTTGAAAAAAATTGACTACATGACTAAATTGACACCGGCAATAAATTTTCCAAATTTGGCTTGGTATTTTTCAGTAATTCTTATCATATGAGAAAACGTCGAGGTAGATTAAAATATGTGCGGGCTGGAACTGTGTTCTTGAATAGATTTTGTCCATTTTCTATCCCAAGTTAGAATTGATGAAGTAAGCAGTGTATCAAACTTTATCAAATCGTCTCTCTTCGTATTTATATAAATGTGAAGGGATACATTATTTTACATGACCGGATGACAAGTCTTGTCAATCGCTAATAAATACTTAGATTATTTCTTCTGATTTTGTGGTAAGTCACCAGATTTAAGAGAGTAAAAGCTAAAACTTCTCTGACCAAGTCAAATCAGCACCAAATCAGAGAAACACTTTAAAAAAAGTTAAAAGTAAAAACAGCTATGTAGCGCATAAGCAATGCGGCATTCAGAAGGTAAAATATTACGTGTGTGTTGCATGTCTGTTTGTTTAATTCCTACGAGGCCTACGCATTGCAAAAATTCTACTTTTCTTTTGTATGAATTTTTTAAGAAATCGATTACTTTGACGTCATACTTAATAAGCGTTTAGTACGGAAAATTTGTATACCAACGTTTTCTTTTTTCAAAGAAAAGTTTTTTTTTTCATTAAATTTTAAAAAATAACCATGAACAAGACAGGGCTTATACAACTTTACCAACAAAAATTTGGAGCGAGTTTACTCAAAATGAAAATGTAGGACATATTATCGACAATTTTTGTTTGGTTCCGGTTTCTGAACTTTTCTAAAAATTTCTGTGAGCTGTGAGCTTCTAAACTAAACTTCATTTCATAAGTATAAAAGTACTTAGTGTATCATTTTTATACTTTTCTAACGTGTGGGGTCTTCTTAGGAGTTACCCAACTTAAAAAATAAACTAAGTGTTGCATTCAAATTCCGGGTTTGCGAAGTGTTCCATTGCAGAAAAAGTTGGAGAAACCCTGGTATAGGGCATAAACTTTCTTCAAACTAAGTGTTCTTCAAAGAAAAAGTCACCCATTTTATAACACCATTTTTTTTTTATTTAAATTTTCCTTGTGGTTGATTAATTTGAAACTTTTTCGTAACTGTCACAGCTATGATAAATTTTCTACATATTCAATTTAATTATATTTCTCACACATAAAGTAAAGTCAAGTAGATGGATGGACCGACACACGGACGGATATGTACATTTTCTATGCAATTAGTACAAATGATTTCAGCGCTTGTGGACACATAGAAAAATAAAAAAATGATAAATGCTTGATGTAGATGCGCCTGCGCACCGTGGTTTCCATTACACTCAGTCACTTAAACACTCAGCTGAATCTTTATGAAGCCAACGACTACTGACCGCTTGCTCGTCCGCCGCCTAAAATGGTCATTTAGTAAACGAATAAAATGTTTAATGGCTGCAATTATTTGTGTTCATTTATCACCGCTCGCTGGATGTGGCAAACACTATCGGTTTTTTTTTTTTATTTCTCTTCGATTTCAGCATTGGACTTAAATTTTTTGGTAGAAAGACGAGGGTTTGTCACCATTTTTCATATATTTATAAGATAACCAGCTATGGTGTCATGATAGATGGATATTCAGTTTTTTTTTTTTCTACCCAAACAGTAAATGCATTTTGTCTATGATCTCTTATAGCCACCAAATATTGTATAACCTATGAAAGTGATGGGTTGGTTGTATTTATTTCTCACTAGCGTTGCGTATAGTGTAGATAAATATTGTCCTCGATCACTCTAATGTTGATGGATTACTAGAGTATTATCGCATTTCTTAAGAAAATAAAAAAAAAAACAAAATTCGTATGTGGGCTTTATGGGACAAATTTGACGTTTTGAATCAAATTATAGTAAAATTAATTTATTCAAAACATTAATTAATAAAAATTGCTTGAATCGAGGAATGTTGCAAAGTTTTGAAAGACTTAAACTTTTGTTGTTATTTGCAATAAATATGATAATTAACGTGAAAAATCGTAGCATTATGACCGAAATTAGAGATTAATAAGAGTCCAAAATGTCATGGTTAAGCACGGCCTTCGCCTTAGCTACCTTTTGGTATGTTCTTATAGTACCCATCGTGCTCCCTATTCATTGAGACACCTGGGCATAAAGTTACTTGGCATTCACACAATGGTAGAGGGATGCAAATCCAACAGTTTTGTATTAGCAAAACTTGGTGGAAAACCACGCTCAACGTTCTCACAATGAGAAGTGGAGACTACAAGTGATGGCAACAAGATGCTATTCGCCCAAATAGACGATTGCAGTGGAATGCGTCAGCGGTCAAACCACCAGAAAATATAGTTTCACCGACTTTATTATTATTAACGCCCCCGAACTCAGGCCAACAGATTACAGAAAACATACCCTGGCAAAAACTGAAGAACTTGAAACATTATGCCTTTAGTGCCGCTGTTGAGCTCTGATGTGAAAGAAAATCTGATAGGATCAGTTATAATACCCTACATCCGAACGACGAGAGACGAAAAGATTTCTGCGCGACAATGCCTGACCCTGTCAAATTAAAGTCATCCTTGAGCAGTGCTATAGATTATTCCATGAAGATGGTAAAAACAGCTACAGAAACAATCCGAGAGCTTGTGCTAACCGAGCTAAACGGTATTACTCAAATCAAACTCTACAGAATAATGCGTTCTCAGCAAACACATTTCTGTAGATAACGCTCGTGTACGGATTTTTTTTTGTTGGGATACTTCTTGGCTAAAAAACTTTTATAATTTTCTTATCTTCTTTTGTCTTTTTCTTTTGCGCCGCTTATTTTGACCTTACGGGTGTGATGCTAAACTCTCTCAGAGGAAATAATTTAACTATCAATTTCCAAATAATAATTTCTGTTTTGAATTATTTCCTCTGAGAATTACTTGTCGCTATGTCTATAAAAATATTTTCAGCTTTTTGTATCATAAATCCAAATCGTGTTGAATGATTATGTGCACATACGTACAACTAATTGTTCGATGTTCTTGATATATTCTAATACCGCCTATAAATTTATCATTTTCTAAAAATATCCAAGTAATTTTTATTACAATTCGGTTTATTTTCTCTATTTATCTTTATCTTTATTTTACGCATAGGATGTGTCATTATTAATGATTCCTTTTAAATTCTGCTGACAGCGAATTTTTGTGAACAATTCGAGACATGAAGATTTTTCAAGTGTTTCGCTACTTCCAGTTGTTCGTAATTTGTTTGTTGTTATGTTTTGTGATGTCTCTGCAGAGTGGTACAATTTGTTTTATTCAATTTAAGTTAATTTCAAAATTTACGAGAATATCTATGAGAAAGTGAAATTTCTTTAAAAGAAATCATTGATACATACAAACGAATCGAGCGACTTACCTTCGAATGAAACTTTGTACATATTGTGTACATCTTCGTAGAATTAATTTATTGTCAACCATACAAATTCCTTAGTAATTTATTACACAGGGTGGCACAAAATTTCCTTTATGATTGTTTTTTTTAAATAAAAATCAGAAATTTTGGCAAGAATATTCGTTTTCAGTTGGGGGATTGGTCGTTGACTTACTAACGCATACACGTTTTTCGGTATAAAAACATTCAGGAGTGGCTAAACTCAGTGCACTTGTAGTCGTTATTGCGCGAAATATTACGATAGTTGAAATTGCCTCGTAATGAAGATATTGTACCCGTGAATTATGCGCTTTGGCTTGACATTTTTGAATGTTTTTGCACATCTGGTCTTAAAAAAAGTATTCCAATATCGCCTGATATTAAACACCATTGATTGAAACTACTGTATCGATTTCATATTCAAAGAAATATAGGGCAACGATTCTTCCAGGCGATACATTGCACCAAATCGAATTGAGTGTAGTTTCAGCTGATTTACTGTTTCGTAGCCGATATCCTGCAGTTTTGCTTGTAAGCGGGCTTTCTGCACATTCTATAGTAAATATTGAATTTCTGCATCTATGTTCGTTAAATATGGTCTTCTGGTAGAAGAGAGGATCTTTACTGACCATTTTTGCCGAAAACATGCAAGCAGATGAATCATTGTTGGCATTAAAATAACGCTGCGTCAAAACAATTGGCCGCTGGTTTTCATAATAAAATTCTATTATTTTTGTTCGATGGTAATCAAAATGAATTTCTATGCAAGGTAATTTTGTGCCAACCTGTATAAGCTAATTATAAATCCAGCTAGTAATAATGTAACACCGCAGCATAATTTACTACCTACTTAAGCTAATGGAATGAATAAACTGCAACCGCAACTACACTAAATCCCTACAACGAATTTTGCATTAAAGATCTTAAAGGTATACTAATGCTCTTAGCTGCATTATGTTTTTGGTAATAAATTGTAGCAATTTTACGGTAGAATCAATTTGAAGTATTTTTTTAACCTTCGAAAACAATTGGCATTTTCACTCGAGACTAGTAGACATACAGAAAACGTGATCTCAAGCTTTTTTGTTCGATAACTTCAGAACAGGGTAACCAAAAAACTGGGATTGACTGGGCCTGCCCGTGAAACGATCGTGTATAAAATAACTTAAGAACGCTGCAACCTCTAGCTTCTTCAAAACTTCATATTCAAGACTAAGTTTGATTGTTTCAGACAACGTCTGACTTTCTTAAGCTACAGCACTTGACGCACTCTATCAATTAAAATACTATTCAACATAAATGTTTCCATTCAGCTCACCTCACGGTAATGCATCAACTATATCCAGCTGATGTAACTGCTCCGGTTAACACTAAAATTAACAAAGAACGTACTATAATACAAACTTTATTGGCTGTTCCACAATTGTGCTCCAAACACGTGTACATAAATGCAACCAACGCAATAATCGACTCCAACAAGTCTGCCCTCGTCGTTTTCTTTGGATTCTTCCCACTCTCTCTAATTAAGTGGAATTTTAATGATATTTTTGAAGAAATTCCTGAACCCTTTTTTTCATTAAAATTTATATGCCTGGTGGTTTTCGGAACTTTGTCAGATGTCCGATCGCATTACAACTCTGTTCTATTACCATAAAAAACAAATGTCAAACTCAAATGTAGAACCAAATCTTAAACGATATTAAAACTCATTTTAAATTAAAATTAAAAAAAAAAAGATTTCAAATAAAACTAAACAAATAACGACTTACGGAATATTCTTAAACCGATTTTAATTTTCTATCGTTTGGGTGACATTTCTGTTTTTTGTGAAGGTTTCCTATTTTATTACCGCTGCATTTTGTGACTGCATCTCATTAAAACAAAAAAAAATAAACCCTCATTTCGAATATAAAATTCGTTATCTTGTACATTTTTGTTGCTGCATTGATTTGTTTTCTGTGTGTTTTTGTTTTTTCAATTTCATTTTGTCTTTAGAAACCGATTCTTGTGTGTTTTTTAACTGTTTCCTTTACTAAATTCAAATTATTTCATTGTTCGATCACCGATGTTTACATTTTGTTATTTGATTTTCTTATCTTTATAGGCAACATCAGAGTTTTATATGAGATTTCTCGGAGACGCTTTGTCTGCCGTGATATGACCTTTTGTCTTTTAATTTAATGCGGTTTTTATGCAATTTATTTTCAGAATTTTCCAAAGTTGATATTCATTATTTGTTTTTTATTCAATACTATAGTAGCTCCATGTATAATTCAATGATATAAAACTTTGTTTTGAGTTTATATCTATGAAGCATTAAGATCACCACATTGTTACTAGGGTTGACGTTATTTCTCAAAATGATCTAATCAAGGAGCTCAGTATATTTATGTTTTTGCAAAAAAATTGGTAAATTTTTGATTAAAATTAAAAAACTTTGAGTGAAGATATAATGGAACTTCTACAAAAATTCAATAATTTTTCCTTTAGCTCATCTTCAAAAGTTGTGCTCTATGCAAAAATGTGAAATTGCAGTAAGCGCGAAAAAAAATTGTACATTGGATATCTTTCCGACCCTCTCTAATTTTGGAAATAATGAACTCCATAATGATTACAATTCAATTCCGTTTCCTCGATTTCAGTTAAATAACAAATGACCATTGGTGATAACCCTTGAAATTTGCATGCACCAAATTGTGCGTTATCCATTTTTCTAGAATAAATGAAAACCATTGCACTTGCAGTTGCAACAATAAAAGGATGCATTTTATGCTGCACATCCTGTTCCTGCAATTGCTCTTCATATAGCAAAATGCAATTAAATGGCTTGCGAAATTTATGTCGCACGTTATAGATTGTTGTAGGACTATGGCTTGAATTTGGGGATACACACAATCCGTTTTTCGCAAGGGAGCAACGCATTGTTCTGTTAATTTGCCATTTAAATGTAAATACAAGGGATGACTGTAATGACGTAGTCAGTCTCTATATATACTTGTGTACAGGTATGTTAATATTGGACTAAGATGATTTATGAGGTAGATCAAAAAAGCATATAAAGGCGATTTAATTTCAAGCAATCTTGATGAACTTCTCTTATTTACTATTGGTAGATCAGTAACTTAACCGTCACGTTATCGCGTGCAATTTTTCGCTACAGTGATCTTGCATTTCATTTCATTGCAAGAAGGATGCTAAAAAAACCTGTCAAGCAGCACTCTGGTGGAACCTCTAGGATGAACCCAGAATGTTGTAATGAAAATATTTTCAGCACATTCGCATTTTGAAAAGTACTCTAGTTCGACGGATTCATTCTTAGTGATATTCAGATAATATTCAGCAGGTACATAATCAATGTACCTTTGCGTCAACAATTATGTATTTTATTTAACATATTTTTTGATGTGTAAACTAAAGGTCTGCAAGAGTTTACTTGAAACGACCATCATGCCACTCGCCACGATTGCGAATTCATCAAGCCCTTGTGTACGAAAATCATAAGTTAAATCAAAATGAAACGAGGCACCAAGCAAGAGAGGTGTGTCCTGCATTTGCAAACAAAATGTTCTTCGAGTTCAAGCTCTCGTAGCATATTGCATTCGGCACTGAGTGACCTGTCATCTTTCGTTATTTCAAAATTGCGAAATACTTTTGTTGAACTAAGTTGTTTTCATGCTACTTATATTTATATTTATATATATAATTGATCACCAGCTCCAGTTTAAAAATGACCAAATACGTCCCACACCTCATTTTTTCTTCTGTTGTTGCTTATATTTTGCACGCCGCTTAAAATGTTGTTCTTAATAGCTGTTTTATTCCAGGATTCGCTTGAAATAGGACTTGCCTGTGAAAAATAGTACTAATTTAATTTTAACGGGAATATAAAAAAAATTTCAACTAATCTGTGCCATTTCTATTTTTTACTATACCAAAAAAAAATACGAGACGAACGCAAAACTAATCACAACATACAAATAACACAAGGCTACAAAATTTGGTCAAATCTCTAGCCCTGAAACCTGAATATACTTTTCCGAATGTTCTTGATGCGCTGAGTTCGAATCCAAGGTTATGACCTTGTGACTTCTCTGCTCATTCTGATTTTCGAGATATTCTGACCTATAAGTGCAAAAATCACAATTTTTCGAGATATTTGAGGCTATGTTACATTAAAAGGCAATTTGTTTTTGTTAGACCATCAACGGTGTTCGACAGAACCACTCTCTCTCTACAAAATCCACTTTAAATTTTATTGATATCATTTTTATTTCTCCGAAATGTCGTAAATTGAAGTTTATTACAAATTTGCCTCACTGAAACTTCTGAAGAATTGACTTCAATTGACGATATTTCGGAGAAAAACAAAGATATCGATATAACTCAAAATGTGCCTTAAAAAGGACAGAGTTATCCTGTTACCTTTCAATGTAACTTTGCCTCAAATATGTCAAAAAACCATGACTTTAGCATTTTTAGGTCGCTCTGGTTCCAACAAAAGCAAACTTCAACTAATAAAACTATTTTTTCTTTTATTGGTTATGTGAAAGAAATTAAAATATGACTATTAGAACCCAAGGCAAAATTCGTGTTGACCAGTGTAATCAATTTTTATAAACTCTACCGTCGCCAAAAGGGCGTTGGTGTTTCACTTATTCATTGTTTTTTTCCATGTTCAGTTTTCTAAATGCTTTGGTCGGCTTGAACAACTTTGACAGCGAAATACGAGTCAGAATGAAAACGAAAATGACATCACTCTGATGGTATTTTCAACTTTTCTTTATTAAATTTAGAGTTTAAACATTGTTTTTGGAGTCAAGAGCACTTTTTCTCAGTTTTCTCTAAAAAAATTAGCTAAATTTCATATACAATATGAATACTGGCAGCAAGTAATCTTAATAGGGAACGAATAAGTTGTAACAAAAACTTTTTTATCAGTTAATCTTTAATGAGCTCTTAATTCACACCCATTAAGGAGAGTCGGGATCACTCCAAAAAGTTCGAGGAATGTGACTCTGATACAATTTTTTGTCATTTTCTCTTAAACAGTTCAGTTCTAAAACATGATTTATGTCCGAACTTTGTAAATTTTTGGACCTTTCCGTGAACTAAATGAAAAAAACTTACATTAGGTAGGAATTAGGTACTCAAAAGTTTGCGTATACATGGGAGCCGTATACCTACCTTTTTTTGAAAAGAAATTATATTTTCCCCATCCATACTTCACTATGGAAAAAAAAAATATCAATTGGACATAAAATAGTTAATTTCCTATGCATTTTGATATGTTAAGTCCAAATTTAACTTTAATTTTAGCACAAATTCTATGTAATCAACCCAAAAGTACACAAAAATGTAGTTTTTATATTATTCCCGCTGACAATTTTGGGCTGGAATATCTCATAGCCCTGAAGTGCTGCAAAAATGGTTTGACCTGTTCTGTATTCAAACTAAAAAGTTCATGTAAAAAGATTACTCCGAGATCATGGTGAAATTTATGCATTAAATATCTTGAAAATCCGTTCCAGTTCCCTAAAAGTAATTCGGATCAGAAGATGCCTATGATATTGACATTAGTGCAATACGAAATATCTTCAGTTATAACACGTTTAAGGGAATTTAACTTCCAAAACAAAAAATATTCCATCTGGCATGATTTTAATCAGTTAACTGAAAAACTCATTAAGAATTGTAAAGTTAACAAAAGCTCGAGCTATATAACCGGCGTGAGACATACTATATAAATTATGAGCAATTTGTTAAATTCGCTTTAAAATTAATTTGGTCATAAAATGCATTTTAATGACCTCTGTTTTATTATGCATTTTAATTTTAAGTGCAAAATAATCAGATAAAGAAAAATGTGCAGTTTTGTAGGTAGTCGCTATTGTTGTTGGTGCTTTCGTTATAGTTTCAGTGTTATTATGTTATTTAGTTTGGCATATATTTTTCCAGCTTGCAACCACAACATAATGGTGAATTCTACATAGTACACCGTGCCTGCCTGTTAAATATTTTGCTTAACATGTTTTAATTATGCAGTTTCTTTACTTATTTTCTTATTTCATTATAAAAAGCGAAATGTTTGTTTCTTTTCCTTTTGAGGAACTTGTCAGAAAAAAAAGGCAAGAATAATATTTTGACACACGACGTCTACTTTATGAGTGAAATAGTGACAACCGGACGAACTTACACGACGCTTTGACGGTTCACTGCTGTAGGCCACTCCGTGAAGTGTTTTGTTAAAACTTCAAAACATAAAAGAAAATATGAAGTATAGTGGAATAAAGAGTTGAATGTGAAAAAAGAAAGGTAATAAATTAAGATAAGGCTAATAGTGATCGGTCAACGTCATTTGTGAAAAAATATCTGTAACAATAACTATAAATTGAGTATGTGCCTTGCCAAGGTCAGAGGTCACGAAAGTCAGTTTTTCTCGAAAATTGTTCGTTGTACCGCAATTTTAAATACATGAAATTTATTTTTAGCTAATTTTACTGCAAAAAAGGTCAAATTTCCGTTGGACCAATACTGCCCTCAGAAGCGCAAAAGTCGTATCTCAAAAAAATGCGTTTCGAGATAATTGATGTTTTGTTTATGTCAATTTGTTAAAATACCTTTAAAATTGAAATAGAGAAAATTATCTTAGAAGATTTCGAATATGTTTGAAAAAGGATACCGGCATTTGGAGTAGATCATTATATTATTATATCGGATTAGATCGGGATTATATGGGATGTTATGAGTTGGGAAAGGTACTCTTACTTTGGTTACAGAGTCGCGGATTTCAAGTGCAGTCCGTCACCAGAAATGTAGAGTGCAATATTTGCAAACAAATTTCAGTGTATCAGACAAATCCTGCTGCAAATGACTGCATTATAAAAATGCACCAAAGGGGTTTCGGACAAAAAAAAGGGTCGATATCTGCAGCAGTTGCAACAACTGTTGCCCCACTTTGTTTGCCTCGCCTGTTAAATATTCATGAATAAGTCACCACGCTGCTGACACCAAGTGCATTGCATGCAATCGTCAAACTCAAACCGCTCCTCTCTATGCATCCTTTCGTAGTCCTAACTCTGCATCTCATTTGGTGAAAATTAATATTTTCATTTTTTTTTAACATCATCGTAATATGCGTGGCGTCGCCGCGCCTATCAAGTTGTGCCCATTTCACTGACTGCTGCACTGTGCTGTGTTACCCGCTGGTCATATCAAAACAGTAGCTAATAAAATGCAATAAAACGCACGTGGATTCCTTAGGAGAGGAGAGTAGTGGATGGAATGGGAAAAATCCTTTTGCAATGCAACGACCGCAGCTACGGCGGCGTTCAAGCGCAAGTGTCGCGAAACAAATTGATGAAATTTAAGACGTGTCGCTAGCATCGGCTCAAATTTATTAGGTGGTGCTTTGATGCAGTTAACAAGGCGACATGTGGAGCTTCCTTCATTTGCATTCGAATCTCATTAGATTTAAGGATTAGGTACTTTATTGTTGAAATTATGGTGCTCGCACGAAACTCGAAATTAACCATAAGGATATTGGTCTAATTTGAAAATACTGCTGTTATTATATTTGATGGATGTGCCTTTCAACTAAGTCTTATACTTTTTGTTTTATTTTTAGAATTTCTAGACAAATGCTGTGTGATTTTTCATTAGTGTTGGGAAGATATCATAGGAACCCTACATCACATGCTTGGTAATTCTTAGAAAGGGGTAGTTCGGTTCCTGTGCTAGCTGTCTGGCTTACTTTTGCAATCCGGCCCACTTTTTGTAAAACGCAAACCTGTGTTATTCATATGTACATGGTATTTATTTATCGAGGTTGATTATGTTTGTTATGTCGGTTCGCTTGATAGGGCGCCCACTTGCATAATTTCCCCACTTTTTTTAGTAAGTGACTTACTAAGCCCTAGTTTGTTCAATGGATGCCTTTTTTTTTTTTTTGCTTCTATGGGAAATCCCACGTGTCTTATATCTTATATCTCACCCATTTTTTTTCGAAATATTTTTTTATCGTTAGATACCTTTATATCAAGTTCACGGCTAAGGACTATACATTATGTTCCAATAAAAAGCAGTTTTCATTGGTGAATGCAATAAAGGGAACTATGTCAAATTGGAACATACCCATTTTGCATATCCAACGCATCAAAATTCTTCAGAAAAAGTATTATTTTTATAAAAAATATGAATTTTACGCTCTTTTCGGTGGTTTTTTAGAAATAATGCCGAATTCGTTAGATGGTGATGATTAAAAACTGAAGAAAAATTCTGTGTAAAAGAAGTAATGAAAATACTTCTTCTAAAAACTTTCCTGCTGACCAAAATGACTAGTGTTCCCGGCACGGTTAACTTCTTTGAATATGGATTTTGTTTTTGAATAGATTGAGGCTCTTAAGAACTTTGGACAGTAAACATGAGCTCGATGTTTCTCAGCAATCGGTTTATTTCTAGAAATCCATACATTGTTTGGCTTTCAAGGTCATGTGATTTGATGCCTCTGGACTAATTTCTATGGGAATATATCAAGCCTTTATATATACCGGATAAAACAGCGACGTTAGTAAGCCAAAATTTGTAGCATTTTTGCCGGACATGGCGCCAGCCTCTCCAAATAGTGATGAATAATGTCACCTCTAGACTGAGTTATTTTTCATATGCTTGAAATCATAATCTAATTCGTAATGGCATAAAAATATCAACCAAATAAAGTCAAAATTCAGTTCATTTAGACAATTTTTTGAGGAATTCATTACAATTAGAACCTACAAAACATTAAAAAAAAACAAAAACTTATGATTTTGCAAAAAGATTTTACATAAAATTTGAGAGTAGACTCTCATACACTCCATGTTTCATTTATAAGCAATATTTTTATAAGCGTTTGGCTTCAGCAGTTAGCATGGTCAATACAACTTACAAAGATGAAACAATTTTTCTATGAATCACATAAAAAGCAAAGAAAAATCTCAGTAACCATAAACTTTTTGCTTAAAAAATACCAATAAGGCAAGTAGAATGTATTAAAGTTTAACAACAGCATCACATCAACTTGTGGTCGAATTGCAGAAGATGCCTGGGAACATCTCAGAGTAAATGCAGGATATCGCATTCATATGAAAATCAAAATGATTAATTTCTTACAAACGGTTTTTATGAGCGGGATTTTATGTACCAATTGATTTATTAATCTGTACCTGCTGTTGGACGTAAGCATGACGTATTTTATTACTACAAAATCAAATCGTCGTCGTTATACTGTTGGTGTTTGACTAAAACAATACACACTCACGAATTTAAACAATAAATTGCATAATCTGGCTAATGGGCTATTAAGGGGACCACAGCGGAGTGTTTTATTTAAAAGAAAAATAACCACATACGGTGCAACAGGTAAACGGCGGTTGAAACGATTAATTTGTGATCTTTATGAGGCAACTTCATTGTAAATCAAATGAATTGCATGAGAGACTTCATTTTTATGCGAGACATAAAAACACTGATTCCTATTATGGGAATTTTCATGTCTAATGAGTTTGAATTCTTAAAGATTATTATACCTTCCAACTGTATATGGTATATTAATCAAAAGTGTCAATGAGATTCTTGAATGCAATTTATTTCCCCAACACTTGGCTCAATTTGCTAAATGCAAAATTTATCAGTCCAAACGATAGACAAACAATTTATTTGAATTAGAAATTGAACATTGAAACGATTTGTTTGAACACTTTGCAATCGCAGCGCGAATGTGTTATCATTTGGTGTTTGTTTGTGTTGCATGCGGGATAACGAGTGTGGCAGGCACTCGCTTTGTATCGCTCTGCGGTACCCACGCAATGTCATTTCTAATCGCATATTGGCAGTCTCTATTGATTTAAGCGCATGGCTTGTTTATGGCGTGCTTGCAGAAAGGTGGCAACATTCAATGAAAGTGACATAAATGTTAGATATTGGAATAATTGCACAATATTGATTTGTGGTCAGTGTAAAATCGCATGAACTTCGTGTTCGAGTATTTCTTAAGTAAGTAAACTATGGTCCTTTTGTATGGCAATAAATAATAGCCGATTAAATTAAATTTCTTATTAGTTTTTATTTTTGATAAAAGTACCTTTAATTGTACTGTACTGTAAAAAAAATTAACTGATCATGTAAAGTCATTTATTAAAATGATTATTAATTTAGTAAAAACTATTTCTCCATTAGTTGTCTAAGTGCAAAGTGAAAAACTGCATGTGTTTCCTTTGCAAATTTAATTGATTTTCGCAAATATTCAGCTCAGGTATTACAATTTAATTAAGTAGTCTTAGTCATTTGAAACGAATGCATGTTTACGACAAATAATTCATTTCTCAGTGTTGCATGAAAGGATATAACTTCTACGGGTAGCTACACGGAAATGCGACGGGAATGTCAACTACCAAAATTGCAATTATTTGCTAAAAGTCAACATGAATAAATTAATAAATGCGAAGAGTATGGAGTTTGAGAAGCAGAATGATATGGAATTAATTAGGAATTCAATGAAAACTGGTTTTGGGTATGTGAGGAGAGCAGCTGTGTTATCCTGTGTTAACTGCTGATGGCTGCATAAGAGAAATAAAAGAAATAAAAATATTGAATCAGCAAGGATATGTCAATTAACCAAAATGAAAATTTATACATTTACGTGTTTTAAAAAGTTTAGGAAAATTAATTTCTGCCTACTTACTCCCAATTCCAATTCAAATGACTAATTAACTTTGCAAGAACTCTGCTGTAGGCTGTCTTCCTTGTCATGTTTTTTTTTACATTTTTCCACTGAAATTCATTGTTGTTGTTTTTGCAATTGTCCTTGCTAATTGTTAAAAGTTTTTCAATAGACATCTTGTTTAATTTGCTTTTCCTTATGTTTCCTTAATTTCTTATTTGGTTGCTTTCTTCCTTTTCTACTATTTTTAATGTTATTTTCTTTGGCCGTAGGACATGCAAATTGCGGCGCATTTTCAGCAGTGAGGCTTAGAAATTTACTGATTTCTTTGATTTTACTTTGAAATTTGTTAAAGATACAAATGCGTTGCCATCTTCTTCCCTTCAGCCACGGTGGGACAAGACAAGTAAATGACAAACATGGAGTTGCTGAAGAGACGTTCAACATAAAATGCTGCCGAAAGTGTCTGAAAAGGAGCAACGTTGCACAAGTCACTTGTGTTCGTAATTAGTTTGTTTCCGTTTTTAATTAAGTTATGTATTTCTTGAGATGCGCTTTATCGAAAATAGAAATGTAGTTACATATTTTTTCTCGAACTGACATTTAAATATATGAAATTATTTGAAATTTACACATATTATTCTTACCTATGTATGTCAAACAATTATGCTTGCACCAAATAGTGCCTCTATAAGCGGTATAATGCATTTTAGTTTAATACAAAAATACGATGTCATTTACAACAAATTTATCTTAACCCTGTAGAGCACACTGATCCTCAATCCTGTAAAGTTTGAATGGAATGTATTCAAAATCAAAAGATTTCATATGTTTTTATATGAATTTACGTCTAACATATAATATTTATAAATATCGCGCATTTCATCTCAAAGTTCGCTTATCTCGCCATATGTAATATCCTTTAAACTCTGTCTATAGACTTATAACATATTTAAATATATCTGAAATTGAAAACATGACCCCATTTCCCCTGTCCGCTTCGCGTGAAATGTCCGATATGAAACGTTCATAGCTGCGTAATTTTTCAACTGACTTTCAAATATGGATTTCAAAATTGTTCACAATTAAACAACAGACTTCGACAAGCCTAGGGAATATATTCTTTCGGTAGGACATCGTATTCGAGTTCCTGAGCCCATGATCTCCAGAGAAATACAACCAAACTGAAAAATTCAAAAGATAAAATTTCAAAATTGGCAAATTTCATAAGCCTGGGGGCTTCTTTTCGCAAAATATTTACATTCAAACGTGAAAATGCCAAAAAAAAAGAGCATATTCTAAGAACTTAACTATTGGTTTTTGATTTAAACACCGGGGTTACTACACCTGCGTGCCGTAGCGTGATGGTTTTGAAATCTATTTTAACTCTATCGTCTGTTCTTTGCCAAATCTCGTGGGACCGATATGTAAGATGTTCGCTACCTACTAAATAACTCTACTCAATGGCTTTTCCTGCAATTCTGATCTCTCTATAATGCAAAATGTTCCCCTTCTTCGGAATATCGATAATAATGTCATGTAAACATTAATTAGGGTAATTTTCACACATCATAAAGCGTTTGAATGACAATTTTAAGTACAGTAGAATCTCGCTTATACGGATATGGCCTAATCCGGATCATACTGTAATCCGGACAGGGTGAAAAAAGTAAAAATTTCCAGCACCGATTTTTTTAAATAAATTTTGAATTGATGTATATTTTTACTTTTTACTTATTTCTAACGCTTATTTTGAATGATTTTTTTTTTTTGGATTTTTGTTTTAATACCTACATTACTATTAAGTATTTGTTATAATAAATTAATTCGTACTTTTAAATATTTTGTCTTTAATGTCTTTGATAATCCGGATCTCCTCATAGTACGGATTGGGACCGATTTTAATTCATCCGGATTAGCGAGATTGTACTGTACCTTAATTACAAGCCCTTGCATATTTGCACAATGAAACCTTTTCATGCGACGTTCACTAACGTTTTCTCATTAAAGTGCTTTAAAAATGTTCCTTGAATGAAAATTGCCACGCCTATTTGTTCATTCCCGTCCAAGTGTTTGCCTAGAGCATCAAAGCTTCGTTACCAAGTATTGCAAAACTTATTGGGTTGGAGATGCCACGCCCACCTGCTCCACTACTTGCACCTGTAGAGCAGTTTTTGTCAGTGGCTCGGAAGATTCACACGAAGGCCTTACCTATTTTCAAAGTATTTGTTTGTATTGGAATTGAGATAATACTCATTCAACCGTGTCCACTTCTCTTTCTTGTTCAAGCCACTTGCAATAATTGTGAGAAATTTGTCTAAATTGCGCTAAATAGCTCTCTCAGTACAGCGATTTAAATTGTGTGTGCGTGTGGGACCGTTTTGTCTCCATTTAAACGATTGTTAAAAATTGCTAAAATCCATTTTAACACTTGTGTGACTTACAAATTACACCAGGTGTACAATATTTAAAATATCAAAATATGGCATAATTATTGATACTAACTTTTAACATTATAGAAAAATATCAAGGTGGTTAGAGTTGTAAGAAGATAACATTATTCTATAGCTTTCGAGTGCCATTCATTCTATGCATTACAAACAAAAGGACAAAGTGCATGTGCCCTGTGTGTAGGGCATAATAAAGAACTGTCTTGCATAAGTTGATATGGAAGTTCATATACGAATATATCGCCTTATGTTATCTTCACAAATAACTATTTGACTAACTTCCAATGTTTTCATATACTCTATTCAGATAATAACCGAGCAGTTATTTGTGAAATTTCTATAAAATTTAAATGTCTTTCTCCAACAAAGCATTAGTACTTCAGGGATATTAAAAGTAATCTTGAATTTCAAGTCAATAATTTTCTATATGGCGCCATATAATCGACATTGGCAAACGTCTTCATGTATTTTTAAAATTGCTTTAGCAAGAATGTCTACTCCACTGGACATAGACAGACCAATATATTGCAACTCATATGAGCACATTCGCATTTTAGAATGGACATCATTCAAAATTCCATAAATGTTTGCAGCGATTATAGCAATTAGTCTTCACACTATTGTTATTATTGTACTTATAGAAAAGACGTGTCCTTCCTTTATTTCTTCCGGAAAGGATGCAACAATTCAATTTAAAAGTTTTTATATTAAATATTCACAATATTTTGCATATCCATAGAAAGAAGAATATTCAATTACGAAAATTCCAAAGGACCATAGCAGAAAATTTCTGAAAACTCATACGAATAAATTAACAGAAATTCCTTAAGATGCTCGCTCGTATGGTTCAATTGAGATGTTGAAGGGATTTTAGGAGGTGTTTCATAAACGAGCACCACCACCAGTAATACTGACACTATCACTAGCATTGCAATATCACACACATACAAACGACAATGCACAGTAGCAATGGCAGCATCACCAAGTAACAACGTTACTATTCAAGTAGCAAACAGATATGTGAGTAGCTGCTGTTGTTGTCTTAAGTGTCACTCAAGTGGAGCAACACAGATAAGGAGAGTATTCCATGTAAACTTCATCTATTTTGAAAGAAAATTATAAAGACACGAAAAATTATTGCATCATTAAACCAAATATAACTTAGAATTTTCTTAACTACATTGATAGTTTAAATCTCGGGTACGTCCCTAGAACATTAAGACATATGCACACAAACATTCCCTCATATTAGGAAAGTAGAAAACAAAAGATGAACAACGTAGTAGCAATTGAATATCCAACTCTAAAAAGTAGGCGGAATGAGGTGGTGGATATCTTCAGCAATGTCGTTGTCAACAATCTTTTTGTTGTTGTTGTGTCTTGAATGGCAACAAACATGAAATCGAAGACACACTCGTAGGCTCTGGTAGAGGCTTTGTCGCAGGCTCTTATATTTATAAGGATGCATTTGAGATGCTGTAGTAATTGTTGTTGTTCTATAAATTATAGCTGCTTGTCATGTACGGAAAATCCTTGTGTCAGTATTTCGAAATGTTTGCGAATTGAGATGGCAACGGTTGTGATACATTTTCAGCACGATTTAACTACAAAAGCCACCAAAACAATTTACAGTACTACCCGTATTTTCGTGGATTTAGTCAAACACACATGTGGAACTGATTACGAATACATAACTACAATTATCACATGCGTATTTAAATATTCAGGCAATTTTGAATTTAGTGGCTTTTTAGTTTGTATTTGCTGGTCAAAAATAAAGTTACTGTGACTGTGAAATCCGTTCTATCCTAGCGATTAAACAATTAAGCTTTCCTTATAGATATAATTCCTGTGTAAATCACGAAAAAATGTATATTCGGCGAAAAATTGTGTTTGACTTTTTTATTGATATACATACATAAATACGCACGTAAAGCTCGCTGGGAAATGTGACTCCATTTCCTTAGGGAATCTTTCGATACTTGGAATTAAAATTAAACGGTGGCTTAAAATTTATTATAAGCATTTCATCACGAATAGTTCACACTAGAAATCAACATCCCGTATACTAAGATCACAGTGTTTTCCATATTTTGTGGACCCGAAAATCACAGAATTACTATGAGAAAATTTGGGCATTTTACTTCTACACAAACTGGCGACATTGGTTGATCGTATATGTTTTGTTAAGTGTTGACAATTCACAACATCTCTGAAACAAATCACGATCAAATTTGTTTTTTAATTACAATGACTAGAAAACTATTTTATATTCAAATTGAAATATTCAATTTTTTTGCCAGATGTCAATGTGTCATATGAGTATTATGAAATGGTAAACGGCGTAGGCTGAGGACTTTGTGGATCCTGGAGCTAAAAACTGGAAAGGGTCCCCTTATAACTTAAAATAAAAAACTCAAATTTTAAATGGAGAAAAAAGGTATCAAATGAGTATTTGTTAGTGAATAAATCCTTTGATTGTGTAAATGAATTTTGAAATTTTTTTAGGTAAAGTTTATTCTCGACTTGCTCTGAAGGGCCACAAAAATAAGTGCTACCACAATAGATTTTTGGTAGAAAAATTATTTTAATTATTGAATCACGAGACTGAATAATCTTTATACATAGCTTCAACGCAAGACTTACGCTATATTGAATTATTACCGTAGATCGAAAGAGGTTGTTTTGTCAAACGTCCACAGATATGTAATATATATGTACGAACGACAATCAGAATTTCAGCGCCGTTTCTCGCGTTCACTATGGCCACCCCTAATTCCGCTTCTCGCATGGAAAATCAACTTTGCACTCGGTTTTGCTTTTAGTGTGCAGTGTGGATGCATCTGAATATCGTGATAGTAACATATATTCCGATTAGCCCCAATTTTCTATATACACACATAGACGGCAAAATTCAAAAAAATGCAGTGTTGAGAGCGCATACTTCACATAAATGCTTGTAAGAACTTTAATTGTCAGCAAATCAATTTAAAATTTTTTTAAGTGTAGAGAAGAGTTCTACAAATATTTAAAGGTATAAAATGTGCTAATAGTATTAGTGATATGGCTATTATGATCGAAATTAGGTAAAAAAAATATTTTTTGTTTTCGTTTTTTTTTTAACAAATTCCAACTTTGATACCCTCTTTCCAGAATTAATTATGTGAGTTACTAAAAGTTAGTCCTTCTATTTCATAGAGAATTTCATTACAAAAATTTTAAACATAGTACCTACACATGTTTATAGAAAAGTCATAACTACTATGGAGCATTTTATTAACATCAACGCAAAAATATTTTTTCTTATATAATTTGAACATTGTACAAAAGTGCAAAAAAATTTGACTTCTTCGCGCGCTTGTAAGCGGTCCATTGTCCCGCTGAGCACTTGTAAGTGGTCATTTTTTGGCATCTTCAGGTGTCAATTGACAACCCCTCAAAATATTAACGACGAGAAAATAAGTCAAATTTCTACTTTTTATTGCAAGTTGCCAACGCTCTCAATAAGCATTGTCCCGCTAACTGGTTGTAAGTGGTCGATTTTTTGGTAACTCCATGATTCATTCAAAGACAAAGGAAAATTTCATTGACGAGAAAATGAGTCACTCAAAAATGTCGCTAGCTCCCGGACTAATACAAAGTTTAAATGACGATAACTTCGAAAAATGTGGCTCTTCAGCAAAATAAAAAAATATGAGTCTCTTAAATTGAATATCATAACACTATTGGCACAATTAAAATTGTTGTAGAACTCTTCTCTATACTAAAAAAAAATTAAAATTCATTTGCTGACAATCAAAGTTTTTACAAGCACTTATTTTTGAATTTTATCATTTATGTGGAAAATTGGAGCCAATCAGTAGGATATTCGAATTCTACGGAAATTTTCACTGCATTAAATATGATCGCCATTCGATGTGATGTAAGTTTTTGCAAATTTGTAGAGTAATATGATTTGTTAATTTTTAAGTTTATATGAATAAGTTAACAAACTGAAAAACTACACTTCTCCGGCGTTACTAGAAACTTCAAAAATTTTCAGTTTGTTTCTCAGATGCTGCATGGTTTTTTAAAACTTTAAAGCTCTCTAGTGTATTTTTGAAGCCGTTGGAGGGGGAAATTTCCCCCATTTCCCCTCCCGTGGATCCGCCCTTGGTTGTCAGTGCTGTTCAGTTGTTCCCACTTATGTTCAAAAATTCATCATCAAATAGTTAAGAAAAATTAAAGTTTTCATCCGGTAGATGATCTGAGTTTTCACTTACCTCGCTTTGAAGTGTATTTTCTGATATAAATCCTGAAAAAGAATGACTATCATAAAAGTAAAGTAGACGTCCGATGTATAATTCATCGCAACTCTTTAAAAAATTAATTGTTTAGCATTCTCCTGTAAAATCGCGTTGTATTCGAATATACGTAAGGCATATGTAAAGCATTTGCTTTAGAAACACAATATTTTTGAATAATGTTGAATGCATAAGCGTAAATTCCCAGACTTTTGCTCGACAGGTTTTAAAGATGGTATGTTAAAAGCTATTAGTTGAGGCAAATAGACCTTCAGATTTAAACTGATCTTCGAAAAAATACATGTTCCTTTCTTGAGGCAAATTTTTTTCAGTTACAGGTAAGTAACAAATGATATTTTGAAAAAATTTTACTTTAAAAATTAGAACTTATAACGAGGAAGATAAAAATTCGAAAATTTAAAGATCTAACTTTCTCTATCCGCGAAATCTTTAAGGTTAACAAATTTCTTTCAAAATCTGTTTATGCTCTCAGGTATGATACCATACCAATGGATTGAAAGAAACTATATTTATTTCAAAGAAGTAACATTTGATTACATTAAACTTATTTAAAGGAATACTTTAGTGCATCTGGTTTTTCGGAGTACATTTCGGTAAATAAACATATTTGTGTTTTTTTTTTTATAATTTGGTTATGAGGCTATGTTTTGTATTGTAGTAGCTTATTAGGAACATGATACCCTTAAATACATCCTTTTTCATCCTTGCAGTCCCTGAAATTCTTTTTTTGAAAAAGCTGCTCATTAAGTACAACTTCTAGTGCTATTAAACATGAAGCAGAGTTCATGTGTTCATTTCATTTCACAGATTTGAGCATTAGGGCAAATACACATCCTTGCTACACCCATAAACTGGTCATTTAACTTTGCTTAACTATTTTATGTTGCCGTAAAATGTTTTTATTTTATGAAATTTGTAAAAAAACAGTTATATTAAGCCATTTAAAAAAAAAAATAAGTACAAAAATAAAATAAAAACAAACTAATTGCTCGTCAGAATGCAAAATAAATGGTGAAAACGTGTTAACATGGAAAGATAATTATGACGTTGTCCTAGAGAGTGTAAAAAAAAAAATTTAGAAGCGCAAAAACAGTGCGCACTGGAACCTAAACTGAACAAACTTTCGGGCGCGTTCAGCGGTGCGCCCATTTGACGAGAAAATAAAACATTGGTACCACATTTGGACACTTTGGGGGCTAATTACAAATTGCGTTTGCTTGTATGTCATGTAAAGGGTGGCGCAAAAATACTTTTATGGTATGAACTCATTTTAAATTTTTTATTTTAATGGGACATCATAGATGAGCGCAATAATTTACGCAGTAGTAACTTCAATTGACCGTCGCGTTTACTGAGCTTAACCGATCACGACTGGTTCTTTGTAAGGTTGTGAAATTCTGATTTTCAAACTTCGGCCGTTGAGACTGCGCTTGCGCCATAGCTTAAGCCGGTCATGGCCATAACCCATGGAACTTTTGCGAAAATTGCCACCATTTGCGTGACGTAGTCTCTCACGTTTTGGTCAGCAAAATTCATCATTTGTACACAAAAAAAATAGTTCTCTAAAATAAAAAACTTTTAACAAATCCAAATCATTGCAATCATTTTGCGCCACCCTATTTCTATGCGTTTGTAATTTGTGCACATGTGTTTGTGTACTTGCTCTGTGGTAGTGCATTGTGGCTACAGCAAAAATATCATTAACGTCGTTTAATTCGTACGCTGATATAAATTTTATTTTTATTAATATTAAATTGTTGTTGCTAACATATTTTTCATGTGATTTTGTTCTCTTTTTTATCATTATCGTATTATTTTAATTATTGTCCTTTGATGTTGTTATTGGTTTTTTTTATTCACATTTCCATCGCTAATTACACTTTGGCTATTAATAATTAAAATTGTATTAAATTTGATTTTAACATGCGATGTGTTGGCATCATTGGTAGCAATTTAAAAGGGTGATTTGTTGCAGTGATACTAAAAATGTGGGTGGGTGAGACAATAAAAATATGTGTTTTTTAGGTGGTTTTAGCAAATATATATATATGGTATATTATGGTTAGAATTCGGTATGTTAAATCAAATCTTCAAACTTAAAATCTTTAAGTGATATTTTAATCAAAGCTAATAAGTTGCTATGTAGTCAGGAGACTTGCTGAGATACATGAATCAATTGTTTGTTTTTTGTAAGAGTAGACTCGTAGAATTTAAGCTTCACTTTTTCTCAAACAAAACTATTTTGTATGAACTCAAACTCTCTTGCTGATCTGCTTTCATCTTAGATTCTCTCGATTTATATAATTGAGATCTCAATTGTATGCGCTCAAATGCACCACCTTGAGTGCAGAAACCGCATCCGGCGTGCGTTGTTTGAGCTGTATTCTCCAGGGTTGTCAGAGTTCTTGCTCAGCGGAAGCTAAGTAAGCTGAGGAAAACTTTCAGACAGATTCAAAGTCGTATATTTAGATCCAATCACGAATTCAAAGATTTTCCTGGTGATACGAGAACTTGGCATCTCAGAAAGATAAGTGCTTATCGGAAAGGAGCCAAGCGACATATTCGCAGATTTGAGAAAACGAGTTTTTAATTTTCATGACTCAAATAACCCATTTTAACTTTATTAGAATTGTTTTTTTAGCTTTTGAATGGGTAAATTAATTTATGAACATAAGCCCACTAGTACAAAACTATTTCGGTTTCGGACAGGCAGCAACCAATTATAGATCGTCCAAAACGGGATTGCAAAAATGTACAACTCGGATCAGAATTGTTGACTCGAATCGTCAGATTTTACACACGATAAATCTAGTCAAAAGAAAAACACTTTCAGTGAAAACTATAGTCGAAGTTGTGGGTACAATCACAAATGTTCCTCCGTAAAATAAATCTTTGACAACCCTTACTCAGAATCGAGTTCTTAGTTTCCACATCTTGTTTTCTCGTCGCTAGATGCAGCGTTGATCCTGCAGCGTTGATCTTGCATAGCTTTCAATTGACTGCTGAATTTTACATACTTACTTAGTTTTTAATACCCGATATACAAACCATATTTTTAAGGCACTTAACAAGTCACACCCTTACTTCTACTTGAAAGCGCCAAAGAGAAAAGCTAGTCCGAGGCCCTACATGAGCTATTGAGCCCACATATTATTATTTACATCACTTTGGAATGAATACACAATTTACTATTGACTCGAGATGTCCTATTCTATATTATGTGTATAAAACACCCAAGGAAGGACATTCTAATATCTGTTCCAAATGGTATCTAATTTCATATGTCTCGTAATTTTTGGTTGCATTTCTTCGTAAATTTTATATTGAAATAAATGTATCCTACACAGAAGCAGGCCCACTGATACCACAGAACTGGACGTGTGATTGATAGGTTAGATTAGGTGTGATTGATAACACAGGCCACAAAAAGAGGTCCTGAAGTTGGAAACCTCACGAATAAAAAAATAAATCTTTTAGTTGATAGATGACGTACCATACTGTGTGTTGTTTGGTGTGCTGAAAACGAGTCCGGGTCAGAATTACTCAATCGCGTAACTTAAGAATGCAAAAAAAAATGTTTTCTGAGAATATCTCGAAAACCTGACGTGATAGAGCAATTCTTACTCCGGATTAGTTCTAAGCACACTAAAAACATGGTATGGTATGTCTTCTATCAACTACAAGACGTTTTCAAAAACGTGGTTTATGCATTCTAAGGTTAGAATATCTCGAAAGCCAGATATGAGATGGAGCAATTCTGACCACTGATTCGTCTTCAGCATACCCGAAGATACCTCATCTTCTAACTTCAATATGTTTTTTCCTGGGGCTGTGCATTTGATGGTTTTTTTTCTTTTGTGGTTGGAAATAATTTTCTACTCAGAACAGATAGCAAATGTATTCACGAAGTTATTAAGCTATCATTGTTATGAGCATTACAGAAGTCTTAAATCATCCTCAATATAGTAAAACTATGCAAACAAAATTTAAACCACAATGTGTTTTTTTTTGTATTTCTTTTATTTAGTTGAAATTTATTAATTAATTCAATTAAAATTAATTACACGAAATCTAACATATGCACTTAACTAAGTGTTAGTTTTAAGTAAACACTTAATAACATACTACAAAATTGAGTTATCACAGTTAACAGTTTCTTATGATAAAAAGTTTACAGATCAAGCAAAAATTAATTATTTTTATTAAATATACAACTGCACGTAGCAAGAAACACTGTATACCTAAGTATATAAGTAAATAAGATACTATTACTAATAATGCATTTATTTAATTAAAAAATTTTATTAAGAAATAATATTGCGAAAAAATTTTCCATTGAACTTGCATTTGCACTTTGCCCTCTGTTGCCCACTGTAGTGCAGTAAAAACTGTAGTGCAGTAAAAGGGATAGTAAATTTTATCAACCTTTTGTACATATAACTTGCGGTACAACTATAAATAATAATAAATTTAATGTTTTTAGCTTTAAGAAAAATGTTTTTGCTAGAATTTTTATAAAATTCTTTTACAAAGTATGTGTAGTTGAACTTACATTTGCATATTTGTCGAAATTTTCTCTGCAAAAAGTCGTAAAATTTTTAAACTGGTGGTACAAAACCCGTCATATGATGACTGTAAAGAAAGGTAAAGAAATTCATACAAAATTTAGAAATATATCTTTAGTTTGTATTTAAATACTTAGACCAGGGATGGGCACATAGTGGCTCTATTTGCTCACATTGCTCTTACCGTTATTTGTCGCACAAGCAATCGAAAAAAAATTCGCAGAATTTCAACGCTATCGAGGCACAGCGTTGACTTCAAATGAATTCAAATGAAAACAAAAACAAAACACAAAGGCATAAACGACGGCGCCGCGTTGTGTCTTGACGAATGTAGCAATTGTTTTTGTTTGTAGTGCAATTTGGTTTTTTTTTGTGCTAATGGCAAATTTGGAAATGAAAGTAAAAATAAACTTTAAAATTTCGTTAGTTGTTGCTTGATGTTGTTGTTTTGCTCTTTTGTTAGATTTCTATGCCGTCCGCTGACTTAGACAGTTGCTCTTAAATCACTAAAATTGTTTGAGATTTGTGTAGGCGGTAGGCGTGCTTGTGACACAATTTTTAACATCACCAAATTATACCTTTTTGTCTTTTCGTAATCAGTGGATAAGCAGAATGCAGACGGACATAGTTGCTCAACAATATATATATTTTCTTCTTCTTCCACGCCCCTTCTACGCGTTACAGACAAAACGACAAAATTAGTACGTATAAATCATATAAAAATCTGCTGAGTTCGAACATTCGCGGAGTGATTTTCATTCACGGTCTTTTTTGGAAGTATTCACATCATACAACATAACTCATCACTAAAAAATCCCAAAAAGTAGAGCAAGTTTCCGTCGTAATTAATAGATACATTAGCCAAAAGAAGATTAAATTGTGGGGAAAAAATATCTGCAAGATGATCACTAAAACTTCCCTACTATATCACATACCTCTTAAAGAACGGCTGATATACTGCATTGGCATCGCTGGATAATGTTTCACTTCCACTGCTGCTGCGGCTGGAATTATCATCTCGTGGCGAATAACTACCGCCGCTAAAACGGGACGACGACATGTTCGTCGACGCAGCGACCGCAAAGCTGTTGACAGCACCATATGCAGCATTAATGTTGCGACAAATATCGGTCGTAGGGGCTTGCGTAGCGGTAAGTAAAAGTTTCGCCGCCACGCTCTGCACCCTCATATTCGGCGGAGTTTGGGGTGGAGTATCGGGTTGGACTTCGGGAAACCCCATCCGCTGATTCGCTGTGTGGTGTGGATGATGTGACGGGTGTTGCTGCTGCTGCACCAGCTGTTGTTGCTGCTGTAGTTGGTGCTGCTGTTGCTGCAGTTGGGCTAAAGGATTTGTTGTAGAAGGCGTGGTAGATGTTCTGTTGATATTGCCGCTGATATTGTTGTTGTTGTTGATGCTGCTGCTGTTGATAATGTTGCTGCTGTTGCTGATATTGCTGCTGTTGCTGCTGCTGCCGCTGTGATATGGAGAATTGCTCGTAGTATGTTGCACCGTAGTTCCCCGGAGAAAACCCCCGTAAGCCGCCGCTGTATGCACTCGTGAAAAAGGCGCTGCGGCATAACTGTTCATTGCATGCTGCTGCTGCTGAGGCTGCTGCTGCTGCTGAATTTGTTGCTGATGCTGCTGCAGCGCTGTTATACCCATATTGTTGTTCTCGTTCATATGTTGCTGGCGTAACTGTTGTTGCTGTAGGTGCTGCTGCTGCTGCTGCTGTTGTTGTCCCATGTTGAATGTTGCTGCTGCTACTGCTGTTGGTGGCGGTGTTTTGCAGGCGACTGTGTCGGCCAAACTCCAGATTTTGGGCTTGGTTGCTGGAATTGGCACGCCACAGTCCCGGCTCAACTGGTTTTTTGGATCGCTGTGATCGTCCTTAACGTTGTTGCTGATGGGCGAGTGATGGTAGCTAGCTGCCAGCATCGCTTGTTGATGCTGATAGTAGGCAGGATGTTGATAGTGATAAGGATGATAACTATGCGGATGACCGCTCGCCGTACCAATCATGCCGCTGCCATTATAACCGGTACCAGGATAGACGTTACCAGAGCGCATATCATGCGGTTGTGGTCCAAGTTTGTGATCTTCGTCAGTATAGTCGTCTTCGTGTTTTTCACCATCCACTTTCAACTGATGACTGTGTGGGTCTACGGAAAAAGCAAATCAAAAACAAGAGATGATTAGTGCGATTCAAGCTGTAGACAAAGAGTTATTATAAAAAAAGGAGCCTGATTTTTTTGTTACTTTGCAGATATAGTAAGAATAGTTCCCAATTAGCGTAAACCTGAAAAATTGCAAACACTCTCACCTTTTCCATGTTCGCTGATAACACCAATTCCTGACCCTGCACTTCCGGCCACACCTGCTGTAGGTTTCTCTGCATCCAGTTCATCTTTATCCTTTTCATCATCAGACACCAATGCATCGTCATCATCGTCCGCTCGATTCTTCGGTTCCCACGTCATTTTGTTTTCCTTCTTGAGTCGCCTACGCGCGTTAGCAAACCACGTCGAAACTTGTGTCAACGTCATCTTCGTTATGATGGCCAGCATAATTTTTTCACCTTTGGTGGGATAAGGATTCTTTTTGTGCTCAT
The DNA here is from genome assembly GCA_949775025.1 of Tricholauxania praeusta. Lineage (NCBI taxonomy): Eukaryota > Metazoa > Arthropoda > Insecta > Diptera > Lauxaniidae > Tricholauxania > Tricholauxania praeusta. Next base: position 20,879,009 of record OX459028.1, read on the forward strand.
TAAGCCAAGCCTTCAAGGTAGCCGTTGATTCTCGTGTAGCGTTTTTGCGACGTGCAGCGAGGTCATAACTTGCACCGTAACTGAAAACAGAAAATAAATTTACCGAACAGGCACATAAAAGGAATATTTTCTAATGGTTAATATATATTTCGAAAGAAAACTAGTAATGGTCAATTTTGACCTCGTCAACGGGCACATAATATTAAATGGCTGACAAAACCTTATGCAAAGTGAAATCAAATCCTTACACAGGATATTTTGGTGTTCAATATTTCTTATTTTTGTCCTCTTTTCCCATAGTCAAAGCGCAGCAAAAAAATTTTTACCCGCGGAACCGCTAGTTTTGGTTGGTAGCGGGGTAAATGCCGCCATAAGATTCCAACAAAAAATGTGTTCAACAAAATTGTGAACTTGTGTATGCAAAGCGTATGAAAATACAGCAATTACAAAAACAATGGAAACTGTTAATCCGCAATTCCGTCAAGCTTCTGCAAAGCGCACAAAATGCAGCATCCAACATCCTGCATCCTTGGTGAGATACAGCGAGCTAAAGCTTTTTGAGCGGATTATTCTTCTGTTGGTATGCTTCTCCTAGCACGTTTTTTCCGATTGTTTTCACTGCTGTTAGGGATTTATTCGCGGCAGTGTTGCCAGAATTTATCAATGTCCAAAATTTTTAGGAACTTCAGTGCTATCAATATTTATTTGAGATTAGGCAATGGTTTTAAGTACTTCAAACACTGAAGCCGAAGCCTACTATAGTTACCAACTGACAATAATTATGGAACATTTGATGGAGAAATTTTTCATTTTGCTGGGATTTTTCGAGATAACATGAGAAATATTGTAGGTGGTGTGCGGCACCTGTTTTGGTTTAGACCATCAAATTTGTACACGATGAAAAGATAAGGACAGAATGTCAGAAAAATAATTGGAATTGAAGTTTTGCAACCGGGTGTACAAGTCGTGCCGCGCACGAAGGCGATCAGACACAGCCTGCGAAGTGCGGGGTATCATTTATCATTCACTGTCCTCCTGAGTCAAAAGGAAAGGTTAGCAAATCATATAAGCAAAAAATCATATAAGCAAAAAATAAGGTCCTCAGAGAGAGTAAGTCCCTGTATGGTAGTGTCTTGCTCATTTTTTTCTCAATACTAAAGTGCTAAAGACTTTTTTTTATTTTTTTCTCATCGAATCGAACAAGGCAAGAGCAAAAACAGTTTTTAGAAATGCTTTAAGTGAAAGGGCAAAAAATCAGATATTGCACGAGGGCGCTCGGGTATCCAGTATTTCCTAAGAATACTAGTTTTAATTCAAACAAATTATCGTGGTGAAATTTGCATGTTTTTTTTATATGTACGGGTAGTTTGGTCAACATGTTTTCCATATTTTCTTTTGACAAATCTGGCAGCACTGCTCAGTACTTATCTCTCTTATGTTCTTATTTTTTTATTCTTTTCCTCTTCCCGCCATTTTTTCATGGTATTTTTATGGTGTCGTAGAACAGCTTGTGCGGTGAATTTAACAACTTTGAAATAACCAGAAAAATAGAACAAAACTTTGATTTTTATTCTTTATTTTGGATGGGTTTTACTCGTTGTCGCCTTCATCTTTTTAATGCCAGCAAGTCCTTTTTTCGCAAGGACGTTGACCAAGTTGTGTTGGCGTTTTTTATAATTATTAATGTTTTTGTAATATGATGTTGCTTTGTTGCATATTCTTTCGCACTTATTTTATTGTTTATTTGTTTACATTTACGTTTTTAAACTCAATTTTATGTATTTTATGCTACTTTTGCTGTCGCTTTTATAGTGAATTTGCTGCTGTAGTGAATATATATTTGGTATTCGCAAAGCGTGTAATTTCTTTGAGAAAAACGTGATTCTTAGAATTAAAATTTCCTAATATTTTATACCAACGCGTGTTTTTTGGGAAATTCTTAATCCAAAACAAAAATAATTTGATTTTGGTAATTCATTTAAAAAAACTTTGCCCAAATATTCAAAATGCCGTATTTTTCATTCACTACAAAAACTCAATATTAGCTTAAGAGTCATTGTTTTATTTCTAATTTCCCTAATCGGTGCAATTTTGTCCTGCAACATGTTAATTACAACTGCAAAATCCGCTATAGGTAGCAATTTTAAGCTCCAGCTCATGCTACGCTATGATTTACCTTTATCGCGTATGGATACGCCAATCGACATTTCAGATAAACTTTTGTTTTCTTAAAAAGCGTTCATTAGAATTAATCACCAGCTCTAGTGCTCCAACTGAATTGAATGGAAAATTTGTTGCAAAATGACCCATGATAAAGCGGTAATGCACAACGTGTAGTTTGGGTTGTGACTTGTAATCTTGTGAACACATAAAGTCCGTGTTCACACACGTACATATCGGCTACTGTCCAGGCATAACTTATTATTAATTTAGGCGCTTTTTTAACTCATAATTAAAGAAACTTATATTTACTCCAGGGTAACTGATTATTTTGCGATTTTGATTGGTTTTGTTTTACACTAAGAAAAAATCACTTTCAAAAATTTTTTATAAATAAAAGTTAAGCCAAAAATATAAATTGTATGAAGACAAGCTGGCTGATCTATTATGTAGTCTTATATCCATAACTTTGAGCATAATTTTATGTATAAATTTGAACAAGTAAAAAAAGTTTTTTTTTTCTTCGAATCATTTTTATTTGTAAGATCCACTGAATTTGAAAGAGAAAAATTTTTTTTTCATTCAGAAATTTAAGCTTTTACTATTATTTTAAAGCCATTTCTTCTAGACGCTATCATATTTTCTTTAGTCCGCAACCTCAAATAAGCTTTAAAGGTTAGTTTTAGTAAATTTCTTGGAGTTTGCAAAGTATGGGTGAGTTAAAAATATGAAGAAAGAACAGAGGCGTCAATTGGTTAGGGTTAGGGATGGCAGTGCCCCTCCCCCCCCCCCAAAGATCTGATATTTTTGTTAATAACATCGATTCAATTCAAAATATCATCGTTTGGATATCTTGTTTAAACTCTCGCCCCCCCCTTCCAAGCTTTTGGTGAAATTACCCCACTAAGAAAGAAACATAGCATAGCACTCAGACTGTGAATCGGTTTCACCTTTTCTTAACAATGAAGGAAATAATAAACAGACAATTACTCACTATCGGAGTGCCTGTTTCCTTAATAAAATGAAGGAGGCTTAGTAGGAGAATAACGTGAAGTAAATCTATTCCTACCACGTCAGAGCTAAAAAGACGAGTTTTATTCCCTCGTCTAAATTGAACACTAATAGTTAAAAGAAATACATCTCCTTCAGACCGCACTCGCATCGTTAGGTCAGGGACAATTCTAATATTAGTCTTGCTGCTATGGATCTTTTGAGTACCTTCACCATTATTAGCCAATCTTTTCAACCTAGACACACAAGAATGCTATATGTTTGACTTTTTTGTAAGCCAATATATAAGCCGGAAAGTATTCAGCCCAAACAACCGTTCTCCGAGAACATTGCTGTAGGCATAACGTCCATAGCCTGACAAATGTTTTGTGAGGGCAATGACTAGCACACTGCACACAACCGCTAACTGACATGGCAAATAATGGTAGTTGGCAGCGGTCGTGTTCCTGGTTAGATTTGCTCGACAACCAAGATACTTCAAGTTCAGATAGAAGAAATTGAAATTGATTGCCAAAAGCTTGACAGAATGACGCACTGGAGTAGTTGATACCCTACATACCACTAAGGATTCAAGAGACAGATAAATTACTTTGAAATTCAAATATATTATATAGTCAGATCAGCCTTGTCCGTCTTTTTATCCCTGTGTGAACATCACGATTGCGATCACAATTTGATTAAATTTTGATTTGGTGATAAACTTTATGAAGATTTATAAATTACTTCAAAGGCAGGGGCGGTAAATTTTCAAGTCACTGCGTTACACGCAAGCAAAACCTTTGAAACGTTTTGGAGAGAGAGCTGTTGAACCAATTTAGTACAACCTAATTTCACAAATATACTAGGAATTGTTTGAGCAAGTACTGAAAAAATGGATGGATTGTGACAAGAGGGCATGGCACCTCTTACAAAAACAAAACGCAATACTTTTAATAGAAATTGAAAACTTTCCCATGCACTTCTATGATTAACGCAATGTAGAATATTTAATTTTTGAAGTGGCCAACGACAACACCCTTAATATATTTTAAGATTAAGACGCAAGCAAAAATGAAACAAAAGTCTTTAATCTTCGACAACAGCTTTTTTCACAGTGCACTTTTTCAAAAAAAAAAAGTAACAACAATTGGTAAAAAACCTGGTCACAAGTAGCAATTTGCAGAATGCTAGCAAGCGAACATAAATAAAACAAACAACATGAACATGCTATGCGACACTGCATTAGTCTGTCGCAAACTGCATACATGCACGTAGCTACCCCCGCAACTGCCGCACCACCTACGCAGTTGCGCTGTGCGGCCATTGTGAAACATGGCATCCAACATGGCGTTTGCACGCAACTCCCAACACCACCCCACTCACCGCTTGAGCAGCAGTGCTGCAGAATGAAGTGCAGCCAAATCGCGTCGTCGTCGTCGACGACATTCATGCAATTAAGTGCGATTATTTCCGCTGCAATCATAAATAAATAATTTGGCGCGCACTCACAAATTTCACCATCGAAGCTTCATCAACGCAGTGGCGCTTTATCCTTTTTTCACCAGAACAAAGGGGGAGGGGGCGGCGGATGGTCTTTTGTTTTTCCCTATTGTTGTCTGTCGCTAGAGTGGTGCAGCATAAAACAATTAAAATCAAATCAATTTTAAGTGCGCGCAAATCTTTTGTAATTAATTACTCGCATTTGCTGCTGCCGCCGCATTCAAATGCAGTTTGCCGCATGTGTTTGTTTGTCCGCTTGTTGTCCGTCCTTCTGTCTGTCTGTCTGTTTGTTCATATGGCTTTATTTCAAGTCGTGCACAAAATTTTTCCGGTCATTTATTTTGAATTTAATTGTCGTTAATTGCGCTAAATTTAATTTAATTTTTGCTTTTACAGATAAATCATTCAGTCATGCCATACCCATTAAATTACAATATTTTTTTTCGGTTGTTCAAAATCGAAGGCAATGGCAGTACATCATTTTGTGATAGTTTTGACTAATTAGCTAAACATTTACAATTCAATTAATATTAAACCAGTTTATATTGAAGGACTATAATGTACTTAGTTCAGGTACTTCGGAATCTTTGCAGTTCTATTGTGACAAGCCTAGAACTGAACTAAGAACTGAAAAGGAGACCGCCTAATAACTAAACATATAAAAATGAAAATGCTTTTCTACAACTGTAACTCAAAAAATTATAAGTGGGGGTTGGGCCCCTTGAGCTCGTTTTCAGAGGCTCTATACGTAAAGTATCACTACCACAACTCATTTTATTGTGGTTATTAAGTAGCTTACTGTATTGTTCAAATTTAGATTTATCAAGAACTTTGCCGTCTTGCTTTTATACTTCGGTAACAAATCTTCAGTTCAGCTGTTTCTGGGAAAATAATGAAGTTTAAAACACTGTCAATCAGCTATTTAATTTCCGTCATATTGCTTTCGATCGAGAATCCAATAGAAGATAACTAGATATTTCTTTCCTAGTTTTGTGAACACAAAACGAGTCTCCAAAATGGATTTGCTGACCGCTCTGTTCAGAGACTTTCAGGCGGTTTGGCAATTGGAAAATATATTCCGACAGAAATGTTTTGTTAACATAGTTAATATTAAGGATTGTTCAAGTTTGAATTCAGAAAAATTTAAATCAATTACTGAAAGTATAAGTTATATATCAGAAATTTAAATTAATGTTTAGAAAACAGAAATTCAAATTAGAATTTGTAAAAATTTATCTATGTAGCTCTTACATTCTAAACGGCATGTCATGTTGAGCGAAAGAATCACAATGGAAAGTGAAATTGTGCTGGATAACTTTTGCGCAGCTATTTCCAGCAAAATTGTATTGGCATCATTGACTACCTTCCTGAAAGAATGAAACTGCTGCTCTAAAAGGGTATTGACTTAGGATCTCAATTAAATTAAACATGGCGAAAATATCTCCCCTAACGCACCACTTGGACATTAGGGGACGTCCATAAATTACGTGAGTCAAAATAGGGGGGAGTGGATCCAGAAGATCCTCACCAAGGGGAGGGGGGTCATTCAAAATCTCAGGTCAATCTCAACTAATGCAGAGACTATACATTATTATAGCAGATTACATTTAAAAATTATAAGACAAGCCTCACGGAAGGGAGGGGGGCCGGTCCCGTCAAAACTCACCAAAGGGAGGTCCAAATTTTCAAAAAAGCACCTCACGTAATTAATGGACGGCCCCTTACTCTCCGAGTGTGATGTCATGGCTTACAAGATTCATCTATAGCATAATGTATTACGGCCCACAATTAAGCCATCATTTACAGTGTTGATCAGCTCCTGCCATTTTTATAAAACAGATATGCCGAACATAAAAATACTCTTCAACAATCTACAGATAAATGTTGTTTAGCGCCTTGTCCTTTGTGTGGACTTTTTTAATGAAGATCACCTCACCTTCTTGATAGTTTTCAATTGTGGTTGGTATATTTAGTGTCGAAAATGCTTCAAATGGAAGCGTTACGTCAATGAAGATCGCACTAATAATAACTTTCCTTTTTCACACAACAATGGCAACGTAAGGGTTCAGCACGATGGTGCTCAACACCGCTCGTGAAACAGTGAATTTGTTGAGGGTGACTAGATATGGCCGCTGACATCGCCCGATCTGAGGACTGCAGACTTTTTTCTGTGTACCTACCTGAAGTAGAACTTTACGGAAGCTAAATGACAAGAATCGGGTAAAATCTGAAGGATTTGTTTATATTGTTTCCTAATATATAAACAGATGCACATAACTAATTATATTATATATTAAGATCAATGAAAGTAATTTATTTCTGCGAATTTTTTGGAAAAATTGAGGAAAAAGTACGCTTGACTTTTGAAATTGTTATCCCTGCTCTTCCTATGTTTCATAAACGTAAGTTGAACAGGAATAAAACATTAGGGAATGAAACGATCTCTGCTTTAGAATCTTTGTTTTAGCACCTCGACTAAATTATTAGGATATATCAAAAATTTAATTTTGGATTACAAACATTTGGTTGTTTGACTTTAAAAAAAAAATATTGGAAATTAATTCCCTATGGCGTTTTGAAATAGTAACCTTGTTAAGTAATAGCACCCTGTATTTCTTCCACAAAAGAAAAGTACAATATTTTCACTCACCCATAGGCACCCATTGGATCATAGGAGTAATATCCAGTAGTTGGTTGTAATCCAGCTGATGTCCAGGCGGTCATTTCTGAACCGGTTGTAGAATCTTTCAAGGCATACGGGTTGCTCTACAAAGATATAAAAAATACAAACGAAAAAATTAATATATCCAGTTCAATACTTAAGTGAATGCCAAATTTAGACATTTGCAATTTATGGTATAAAATTAAATTCAACAAAAAGTTCCCACCATTTAATCACCAAATATTTATGTATATATGAAGAGTTATGAGACCAGTTTTAAGATAAAGATGACAGGCACAACAGTCTAGTCATTTCGGTCATTCAAATAGAAATTCATATTGGGTATCGGGTTTTTTTCTTTGTATGAATTTTAATTATTCGTTTCGAATATTTAGACGTTTATGAAAATGTTGACATTTAATTTTTGCATTTTTCTGTAATTTTTATTTTGTTTTTTTGGTATATCGCTTTTTGTATATGGTATCTTGAGAATTTATATGTGGCTTAAATGCCATAAATTGTGACAAGCAGCAGTCGTACGTATGTGACTTTATGTGTGCGTGTGTGGGTCGTACGTAATTCTCGCTCGGGCGGCATCGAGCGTTGAGCTTTAATTGATTTATGATTTATAATTAACATTTTTAATTACTTTAACATGATGTTAGCTGTTGTTTTATTAATTTCGGAAAGCACCTTTTCTGTGTGTTTAGAAGAGTGATAAATTCATTTATCATCAATAGAGGCGATGATGGTTTTAGACCAGTTAAATTTACTTTGATTTATTTCGTCCGTTATTTATTTACGCCTTCTTGACATTGTCAAGAGTCTCATTTGTGAAAGATTTTGTTTTCTTTTTCTTTTCGTTATTCGTATCGATTCTTTCATATAAGACATTTAATTAATTAAACATTTTCCTCTTCAACTATGTGATACTTTTTGTTTTGGCCTATGCTGACAGTTACAGAAATGGAAATAACGTGAGGAGTCTCGTTTGTCCACAGCGTATTTCCTGTTGTAAATAACAATCAAGCGTGACATTTTCCCAGTAGGTTTTCTTACTCGTATGTTGTCATTAATGCGGTGGATTCTGATCACATTAATAGCTATTTGGAAAAACACTCACATCACATTATTATTCATATCAAGTCGACTAACAAGAGGGTTACTATAAAATGCAGCATTTTTAATTATCTAATCGAATGAAAATTAGTGCTAAATGACCAAAATGTGTTGAATTTCTAACATGGTGCAATATCTTAGTGCTCAATCAGAAAATATTTATTTGAATTTATCAAAAAATTGACTTATAAATCTAATACCAAAGGAGAACTGGCAAAAAAGTGTCAACAGTTTCCTCACGATTTGGTAGCAGTAGAAATGCAATAATTCCAGATAGCAAACAGCCACTACTTTTCATCAATTTTCTGGAAAACAATCCTTTAGCTTTGTGAAAGAAAAATTTCTAACAAAATGAATAACATTTTTAGAATTTTTGATTGTTTAAGCTGTATATTAATAAGCATCGCTATATGCTAATGGGTTAAAAGTTTCCGCCAGTATTTAATAACGATCAGATTATGTTTAGCGATTATTAGATAGCGCTGACTGATTGGTAACTGGCCTTTAGATTTTCTTTTGCAGTTGCTGTCGATATTTTCAAAGTCTCTTATGATTTTGCTTAAATGTCAAACCATCACAGAGTAAATCGAATTATCATCATGGCTGAATGCAACTCACTCAAAGTTCATTCAGTCTGGGTTTCTACCTTTGCAAGCTCTCGTAAATTCTTTCTTACCCCGATGCATGCTCCTTACCTACTTGCACTCTTTTCTTTATTGGTCTTTTATGGTAACTGCTGCAAGCCGATGGTAATTTAATATTTCGTTGAACTTTGCAAAATCATGCATGATGGCCTTTGGCTTAAGCGCAATAGCAATAACAACAACTATATACATACAGTAAATGGGAATAACAACGTTTATAATAACAAACACAAACAACAACAAAAATTAACTATACGATATATTCAATGGCAACCCGAACATACTTGACGACATTTTGTGCAAAATAATGGTATGATATACTACTCGTACCAGAAGAACCTAAGTCAATGAAAGTGACAGCAATGAAAATGAGAGAAAGAGAAAGACACGTGAAAAGATTCAGTCGATATTTAAGGCAGCAATTGACTTTGAACGCACTGTGGGCCAGTTTCGAGATTGTAATAGATAATTAAAAAAAAGGTAGAAGGTAGAAGTGTTATCCTAGCTATAAATTGACGACTGTGTCGTTGGATGCCTTTTGTAATTTCTCTGACTTAGGCTTATTTAAAATAAAATATCCTACTAAAGATTTGCCGACTTAATATTCGATGAAACCTGTATTCATTGTTACTATTTCTGAAATGATACCTGTAAAGCTTTATCAACTCTTAGCTGCAAAAACTATTTTTATTAGATATTCCATTTATTAGCCTATGCACATAACTATTGTTCAAAGAGGACTAAGCAATATGTTATTCAATGATATAATGCATTTCTTTTTTCTTTTCTTCACATTCGGTGCATTATAATGCACTCCAATACCAATTAATATATTTCGATATTATCTGCTATCACCTGTTAAGGCATACAATTCATTATTCTTTATCATCCAATTCCAACCGATGCCTTCCGATGTTATTAGAAACTCCCAATACTGTGTATTTAATACATTAAGCAAAATACCTCCCAATAACTTATGAAAATTTGAGAAAGCTTCTATACCATCTCAAACAGTTTTAACTAAAATTTTTTGATTGTTATTCAATAACCTTAACCTATCATATACCTTTTGGTAGCTGGTAGTATCATCTTATTCTTGCCAATAATTCCATCCACTATCTTTCATATCATAAAGTACCGCTCAATACTATTCGACACTAACTAGTATTATCTATAGAATTATCCATCATACCAGATTATAGCAATACACCAGAAAACGGAAATAATACCAACCAGTTGATTCAAGATGGGTTACGAAGACAGTTTCCGAAGCCCTGACTCAGATGTCTAAATTGTACTTCAGTTAATGTCTAATAAAAGTGAAATATACACGATCAATTGGACAATAGCATTTTTACGCAGTTTCAAGAATCCATACATTCTGCAATTATTTTAACATACCGAACATATGATGTGTCCAACGCTGGTCCTGTTTAACGAATGTGCCCATAATGTCCCATTAAGTAATAGATCCGGCAATTCCTGCACTAGCCAGGTAGGCAACAGATATATGGCGTCTCGCCTGAATTGAAATCGACACGATCAGCTTTTAGGGAACACTCTAAAGGGCTTGAGAGCTTTTAAAAGCAATATGTGTGATAAATATTGCTGTCCGGGTTGACATTAAGTCATCGACAGTAAACAAACAAACAAAAATTGACAACACGTATAGAACTTCCACTACTGAGGCTAGTTATGAGCAAATAGTTTTCAACGCCATATGCAATGAGTTTCGATATAAGGACGCAATGCCATACTCAGACATATTCAGGCAGTAACCATATTTTCCAAACAAAAAATATGAACATTTGGTGTTCTCCATGAGAAAAGTCATCAGCGTTCCAGTAGAGCAGGCCCTACAGGTAGCTTCCGAAACCATTTCATATACTCCCCAATATCATTCGATTTCCAACTGATACTTGCCGTACAATTAAGTAAGTTCATCTGACTGACATCCAATAAGAGTCAGTGCTGTACCATACTTTCTTTATATCCCCGTGTTTTGTTCAGCGCATGATGCTCTGAAGGAATAAACTAAGTGATTTTAAGAGCTAACCCACTGTGCAATGACTAAAAACGACCCAATTGGATGTGGATAACACATGTAAACTGACCATAACAGAAGAGCATCAGCACAGAAAACTAATAATAAACAAATTGAAACATGAATAACAAACGTACAAATATCAAATAAATGAGAAGCAAAAAAGAATAAAACGAATTCGTACGTATTCGCATCTACTTACTAACAAAACCACAGAAAATGGTTGCAAATGTCAGTCAGCGCCATCAGCAAACAAAATGGTGACGGAAACCAATGATATAGAAATAAAATGCAGACAGACAGTCAAGTAAATTAAATGAACTTCAATGCTGAATTACGGACTACACGAATTACCAGAGCTAGTGGTAAACTTACGACTAATGTGGAGCAACACATAATATCGGAATTAATTTGGATTTAATATCGGAAAGTAAAAAAAGTAACAAGCATATCAAAATATATCCATATAAAAGCCAATATCATATATCAATGGATATAACAATAACCAACAACTTCAAACATAAGCTTTATACAGGAAAATCAACCGAGAAACTTCAAAAGCGAGACAAACTACGCAAATGCTCAAAGAAACTCAAGTATTTTGTTACCTTGAAGTTGCGTACATATAAGTCTTTGAGCAAATATACTCGTATGGTTGGAATTTGTGAGTTAATCGAATTAGTGCGATGTGTTTACGTATCGCTAAGCAGTCGATAAGAGTTAACTCACAATTGATTAGAAATTAAATTTTTTTAAAATCATCAGAAATTTAAGAGAACACTACATACGTATGTATGCAGCTTTCTCAAATGAGCTCAGAATTTTTCAAGAGTTGGACGAAATTTTTTTTAGGATATGTGTAGAACCCTGTGGCTCTTCTCGATCACAATGATTGTTTGATTTTTTTCGATTCTACGGCATTATCATTTAAGTTTTCCTATGTTCAAATATTTTTGGAAAAGCTGACGTCAGAAGAATAGAGTTTATCGTCATTGATGCTACAAACAAACTACTGCTTATAATTCAAAATTTTGGAAACTTTATTTTGCGGGATTTATAATTACTAACGTTGTAGTATCTTGAATGTTTAGCATACAAGTACATATGCTTTCGTTGCAAAATTACATTCTGCAAGCTAACAAATTTCTAAAGAAATTAAAAGTTAGATGATTTCTTGTTTTACAAGCTAAATTTTGGTAATGCTACCGTAAGCAGCAGTGCATTTCAATTATTTAATCGAAATAATAACAGTGTACATCGAATTGGTTTGCCCACTGTATAAGTTTTCGAAGAGATGCGCGCACTAAGACTAGCTAAAATACTCAAGCAAATCGTTTATTTCAGGCGTCTGGTGCCACTTGAACATTCTTCACCTGACATATAAGCTTATTACCAGGGCCGTGTCTAAAATCCGCGGGACCGCAACCGGGAGGAGAAAAGTTTTTTTCACATCTCTTTCAGCATGAATTCCTGAGCGTGCTGTTTAGGCGAATTGGTAAGTGTCTTCAAGCGAAACAATTGTAGTATTTTCGAATTGAATTTTTAGTTTTGAAAACTCCCTCCCATATAATCGCAGCCTATTAAGCTAAATTTGGCACTATGAATCTGCTTCTAAAATACCTAGTAGAACCTATGTGGTCCTTCCTTTTTCAAATATACCATAGTTAATTTATTACTCAATATATAACTTACCAAAGGTGAATAAAAAGCTGAACTATCAACTCCAATACTTTGATATGGATTTTGATCGGTCGATGGATATGGTGTTCCATAAACACTAACACTACCGGCTGGTAAACGTGAATAGCCGGATAAAGCAAGACGTGCTGAATCATATTGACATGAGCAAACGGTTTGTCCAGAAACAGGATCAGTCATTATTGGACGACCATTTTCACAACATGTTGTACTTGAAGCAACATGTGATAAAGTGGAACCATCAACACCAAGTGCGGTGTTGCTGCTGCTATTGTTGAGAGCGATAGTACCGCCAGCGCCAATGGGGGCGGTATTACCGATACCAGCAGCATTTGATGTTTGTGAAAGCCCATCAGGGCTAAGAGCACCAGAAGAAGCATCACCAGCATTGGTGCGACATTCAATACCAGCAGGACTATGATCCGGTGCATTTCCTACCGCCGCTGGTGATATATTTGATTGTGGATTGGGTGTATCGCCAGCATGATGTGGTGGTGGACCAGAGCTGGATGAAAGTAACTGAAAGAAAAAGAAAATATTGTCCACTAAGTATTTATTCATTAAAATTGAAAAAAAAAAAATTTGAGTGTGTGTGGGTAAAATTTCCCAAGAAATAATTTCAAGTATCAGAAATTTTTCTTAGGAATATTAGCACTTGGCATAAATGAAAGATCACCCACAAACGAAAAAAAAAATTTAATTGAAATTGATAAGGGAACTATCCGAAAAAAATATAGAATATTACACATATTTTCTATTGTTCAGAAATTGATATGTATATCATTTATAGAAGTGTTTCTGTTCTTTTTTAAACTTTTAGAAAATTTTTCCCATAAAAAGTCACCCAAACTCCATACTGAATAATGACCTAAAAAGCTTTGATAATTAATTGAAACTTTTGGGACATTTTTCATACAGAGCAATTTTTTAGTTTAATTTTTATTTATCTCCAGAAATGTTTGTTAATTGAAATTTAAGTTTCCCTCATAAGTTGTCTGCCTATCGAATTTATCTCTTTATCAGTGACACCATTTATCAATTAAAACAAAACATTTCATGCGTATCACATCAACTATTTAAAGAGTTTTTTTGTATAGGTAACTTACCTACAATGTTTAATTGATGAAAATATCACCACTTTTGTCTTCCTATCATGCATGATGATAACAAAAGGCTGTCTGTCTATTATTATCTATTTGCGATAGATATGTGTAATGAAATTGAAAACTTTTTTCTTAGAAACCCAATAAGAAAAAAAATCTACATTCTAATAATAAACATTTTCTACAAATTTATTGTTATCACGCTACAACTTTACATAATTAATGCGTGTTTAATTAAAAAATCATCATAACTTTTATTTCGGACACATTCAATATGGTGCCCTATCATTAAGACAAGTTTAGTTACAAATGTCTCAAGTTTTGTTCGAAGATATCAACCGTAGATATAACTAATAAATTCACAATTGTGGCATAGATTTGCGATAAAAGTCATTTAAATGTCGCTTATCTTAACCATTTATTTTGATTCGGTTTAATTGAAGCTTTTGAATTTTAATCACAGCATTCACACAATCGTTGCTACTGAAGGTATCACTTTTTTACTGGTGTTTTTTTTTTTCTATTTGGGCTAAGTTGCGATGCGATCAAATCATAAATTTCGTTAACATTTTTTAATGAACCAGATAAGACGAAAACAGTTTGGTAATGGTGCGATTTTTAATATGAAAAATTAAAGTTGATATTCATAAAAAAAAAAAGTGGAAGCGATTTGTCGACTTAAATTTAAACTTGTTTTTTAAGGTTTTTTTATAAAATTTATTCCAATTCTTGAAATTATCTTTTAAATATAATTTTCTGAAACTTTTTTTATAATTCAATAGTTGAAATATATATTCCAAGAAATTTAAATTTTATACTGAATTTTCAACAAGTATTGCACTTTCAATAACCTCTTTATTTCCTTTCATTTCTTGAGTGATTTGCATAATGAATATGAAGTTAATTAAATACCATAAAATATCGATCAGCTTGCGTTTTGGAACTAAGCGACTCTTATGTTAGCATAGACAATGTTGAAGAAGTCGAAAAATGTTGATGAATCAAAATATGTATGTTTAAAAAAGCCGCAACATTTTTAACAAAATAGTCGAAAAATGTTGGTAGAGTCGAAATATTTTCAAAAAGAGGAAAAGTATTGGATAATTCGAGAAATATTGAAAAGTTCAAATACTATGGAGAAGTCGAAAAATCGTTAAAAAGCTCAAAATATGTTATAAGATGCGAATAGTTTTCAAGAAATCGAAAAATATTGAAAAAATCGAAAATTGTTGGAGAAGTTGAAAAATATTGATATATGTAGTTGAAAAATTTTAATATGTATAATCGAAAAGAATTTGAAGAAATCTACAAAATGTTGCATAACTTCAGAAAAATTAAAAAAGACGATAATATTTTGAAAACTCATTCCGAGTAATTGCCAAAAGTCGAACGATATTAAAAATGTTTCTAAAGTTGCGGAAAATGTTAAAAAATAAAAGGATAGAACAGTAGAAACAGTAGAACTTTACATTCCTGGCTTATCTATTAGCAAACACTCTTATTAAAACACCGAAGTCTATGTTTTTCGCAATTTAATTTTTGATCGACAAAGTTGTCGAATTTGTCTATCTAGATTGAGATATTGTCGCTCGCAGATAGGTTTTTGAAAAACTACTTTTCCCACTAGCAATGGCTACAGGTATAGTGATCATTATTCGAAATGCTATCTATATTCATGGATGTACATATATAGTTTTTGTATGTCGTGATCTTTAATGAATTTTAAGATATAGACTTGACTGGAGTAACAAGATCATCTTGATCAGGCATAAGCTATTTCAGGCTCGCTGTTTATTTAACTGTTCAACAGTGACGAGGTAATTTGCCGCACCGCACCTACCTACAAAGTTTTCACCGTGGAAAATTTTTCTTTCAAAAAAAATAGAAAAAAAAATCTTTCACATTCCAAAAACCCTACCAAAGTGATATATTTCACCTTACACAACCTCATATAGGCCCCTGCACATGTTACTATTTTCATTTACTAAAAAAAAATAGGTCCACAAAATTATTTCAATATACCAAAAAATCTAACACAAAGTCTCTGCACACGGGCAACCACCCCTTTATGTACAAATCTTTCATTGAGTCGAATTCAGAAATTTATGTTCGTAGTATGTACATTAGGGTGATTCAATTTTTTTTTTTTTGCTTGAAACAGGTTTAAAAGTTGCAGGCACACTAAAAAAAAAATCCTGGTGAAGTTGTAGCTCATAATATTGATATTTACTGGTGGCTCATCGAGCTTTTTTGTTTTCCATACGATTTGTATGGGGAAAAATGCTTGACAAGACATTTGTCTCTATATCTCGTGAAAAAAAAATTTACATAAACGGGACCTAGCCTAATGGAAAGATCATAAAATTTTCTATAAAAAATCTCCTTGCATTTTTTTCGTGAAGCAAGCGCTTA
The DNA here is from genome assembly GCA_949775025.1 of Tricholauxania praeusta. Classification (NCBI taxonomy): domain Eukaryota; kingdom Metazoa; phylum Arthropoda; class Insecta; order Diptera; family Lauxaniidae; genus Tricholauxania; species Tricholauxania praeusta. Next base: position 20,895,341 of record OX459028.1, read on the forward strand.
TGATCTTTTGAATAGGCTTGGTCCCGTTTATGTAACATTTTTTTTCACGAGATATAGAGACAAATGCCTTGTCAAGCATTTTTCCCCATTCAAATCGTATGGAAAACATAAAAGCTCGATGAGCCACCAGTAAATATCAATATTATGAGCTATAATTTTACCAGAATTTTCCTTTCGTGTGCCTGCAACTTTTCAACCTGTTTCAAGCAAAAAAAAAAAAATTTGAATCACCCTAATGTACATAGTGTCTAATAGACGCTTGAAATCTTAAAATGTTTCTTCTAGAGAAGTTAAAGAGCCATCGCGGGCAGTTCCTCTAGCTTTGTGTTAAACATGTCGAGCTCTTGTTGTGGCTTGAAGGAAACTTCCTTACTTCCTTCCTTCCAACTTCCTTTGCTGTTAAAATGGCGCCGTCTTTTTATACTTTTCCAAGAACAGTATATTTCAACATTTTTGTGCATTTACTGCGTTCCATGTCCATTGATTGAAGATATTCTTTTTGTTATTTTCAATCAAATGCTGGGTTAAAATAACAAGATTTTATTTTGCCGCCAAAACATTACGTTTCCTGGGGAACCAGCTACTTATCATTTTTTTTTTTTTTTTTACAAATGACAAATTCAATTTGAATTTCAAAACAAAAACCTAAAGTGAAATGCCATCAATCCGTCCGGAGCAACATGCACATAAATTTTGTTAAGGCTACCCCTTTTATGATATTTTATGATACCGGTTAGCAATAATGAAGTATTTAAGTATTTTATGGTTTTAATTTCAAGTTGAATGTTTAATAGAAATAAATTTTTGGATTATTTATACAATGGGCTTCCAATGGAAATGTTTGATTATTTCTCCTATTTTTTTCATTTTTTAAATAACATGATGTTTGCGCCATAAAGTCAGATATTATATAGCCATGTTGTTATTTTGCTTTGCATTTTGTGAACTAATTATTTTTATTGCCGTGCAAATTACTAATTAAGATGTAAATGATTTCATTTATACGAGTAGTTAACTAAGACGAGACAAGAGTTTAGTACAAATTTATGTACGATTTGGCCATAATCCGGCAGAGTTGCTTAGTAAAAGCACGGTGCAACAAATTGAGGTCTCTGTCTTAAGCTGAAGATTTGAAAAGGGGAATATTAACAAATTTTTTTACTAATTAACTTTTACGATCAATTCAAAGTCAATTTAAAATAAAATTTATTTTAATTTGGCTTATATAAAGGGTGTTCTATCAAGTCGTTTGAAAATTCATTAAAGTTGCAACACCGTTTAAACTGTAAACGCAGCAGCAACAATTGCAGTTAAAGCAGCGTTGTTAAAATTGTAACAGAAGCTATCTGCTAAAAAGTGCATCCATTTTATATATCCATCCATCCAGCCAGCCAGGCAGCATGTTATCAGCAAGAAAAGTATGTAGTCAGAAGCTTCTGTTGCTAAAAATTCCCGCTAGCGTTTAATTTGCTTGGTGTCGATACCATCATCATAAACGCAACTGCCGCTGATTTTACTCGGTGCTGAATTTAATGTATGAAATTGTTGTTGCACTTGTATTTCTTAGAATGCCACTAAACGCAACGGCGTTTAATTTGCGTGGCAACTATTAAAAATGGTAAAAATGTTGCAAGAAAGTCTGTCTGTCGTCGCTCTACATTAAGGTGTAATTAATATGCATATCAAGTTAATATCAGAAAACTTCAACGCGTCCAGGCTTCCGAAAAACGCTTCAGGGATAAAAGCGATTTTTTTTAATGATTTGGAAATTTTTACGATTTTCATCTTTTGCACAAAAATTGTGGCCAAAAAAAAAAAATATTGAGGTTCAGGCAAAAAAAAAACACATTTTCCGAAAATATTTTGAAACATGTAATTAACATAATTTTGCGATAAGTTTTTGAAAAAAAAAAAACAAAATCACCAATACATTTTTTAATGTTAATGTTGTTGCTACCTTTTGTATATTTTATAGATAGGTACAAACATTTAACTCATTATACTAGCGTACGTGACGAAACGCTCAAAATGTTTGGGTCAATTTTACCTTTTTTGGCTGCACGTTTTCGGCTTGAAGCCTAAAAACGCCTCGAATTTTGCAGCAGTTTAATGTCGAATGAATGAAAGGAATTCATAATTAGTGACTCAAGTATTAACGATTAATGTGGCACGAGCGTTTGACTAGACAAGATCAGAAGAAGGAAAAAATACAAATTTCAATCAGACAGCAATGGGCATCAAAAGTACAATAAACTCTGAAAGTGTTGTTTTATTTGTTATTTATTTATATACACATTTAATAAGATATTTTTGTAAAAAATTCTAAAGCAAATTCAATACTTCTGATATGTATCATCAAGCATACGTATTTTAGTCAGCGATCAACTTGAAACATAAGAAATATCCTAGTAAAACCACAACTTGTAGCTAGAAAGTACCACGTTCTTTTGTAAAACAAAAGATTCAGGAAACTTTACAACCCGTCGGCAACTGAGAACGAAATTCTCTACAGATATAACTTAATTTTAAAATTTGGGCTTTAAGTTCCAAAATGCCCGCTCAAGAGTTGAAAGGAATCGAGGGTACTTATGCACTAGCTGTTGTCGCGACTTCGTGCATTAGCCTGTTTTCCTTATGGCTTCCATATATAAATTTCGATTCTTATCTTCATACCTACTCTTTTGTTTACATATGCCCCTTATATGTATATCTTCTAAATATGTGAACATCTTTATTGGCGACTATGAAAGGAAACTTTTCTCAATAATTTTAACTTTCAAAAATTTTGGCGTCTTCAAAATATTCCAACTATACAATATTTTTCGACTTATTCAAGATTTTACAACATTTGTTGACTTCTTCAACATTTATCGGCTCTTTTAAAATTTGTTTATAGACATCAATCGACTTTTATCGATGTATTCGACTGATATCGATATTATTCGAGTAATTGAATATTGTTCGATTTTCATCGATATCGTTTAGTGATACTTTTCGATACATATAATTCGAAAATTCTGAACTCTTACCGACATTTCCGTAATTTTTTAAATATATCTAGGTAGATGTAAGTTTTATTGTAATTTGTTTAGGGTTTTTAAAAATTTTTTCCCTCCAAAAATATTTTGTGAACTCGTGTACATATTATTTAAGCCATTGTATATTTAAGTTGAGAAAGATATAATCTTGAACTTTTTACGAAATAAGTTTACCAATATGTACGTATGTAAATAATATAATAAAAATAAAAATTGAAATGAATTGAATTTAAATATATGGACTTTCATGAATTTCTTAGTACTCTTCGATTTTGTAGAATCTTTTTGATACAGCTTGACAATTTTCTATGCTTACATCGTGAAACATCATTAGCTTCACACATCGCCTCGCCACTGCTTATAAACACCTGATTTTTTATTTCTCTGTTTTTATGTAGCTCATTATTAACCTCTACCTCCATTTCTTTCGCTTACTCCATTTATGCCTTCAAGTATTTACATTAACGGTATATGCGCCATATTGTGTCTTTTTACTAATTGTAAGTTTGATTACGTTTTCTTGAAAAACTTTATCGTCATCAACATTTGACTTTTTGCCTTCTAGGGGTGTTCTCCAATTATATCCTCGCCCACTTTTCGTTCAAGAAATCTTTCTGTCATGTTGTGCTCTTATCCCGAGTTTCGATGCATTCCCTTGGAAAAAAGTTTTGATGTGATAAATTAAAGTTTTTACTTCTAAGGAAGATTCCACGCCTTTTTATTTAAGACCATGAGCTTGTCGTAAGAAACTGATTTTTTCATATAATACTCTGGTTGTGATATGGTAAAAAAGTTTTTATTTCAATATGAGATGCCGTGCCCACTTATTCAAATTATTTGATAATTACAAGTCCTTTTTCATTGTCTTTTCAATCAAAAGAGTCTGTCGTATAATCACTTTTATCGAGTTTCACGACATTACCTTGAAAAATGTTCGGGATGTGACAGTTTCAAATTATTGTTTCTATGGCATCCCAAGGCATTTTCTGCTGTAGTTCTTATGACAGTAATAATTGGTTTTGAATGGTTCCTATAGGTTTCAGAAAGCTTTTAATTACGGGTAAACAAGGGACTTCTTTAATGGCCTAACTTAAGTCCACATGTTTTTCATATTGTTTCGAGGTTCATAACATACCCTTGGAAAAACTTCGTGATGTGATAATTAACCCTTTCTTATCAATTTTCTCATATCGGGCCAGAAAAATTTTTTTTTGTCTTAATATCACAGATATAAGTTTTATTAATAATAAAACACAAAAAAGTATAGCAAAAAGTTTTTGGGAAAGGCTATAGACCTTAGGGGCCGTTCATAAATTACGTAAGACAATTTCATGACTTTTTGACCCCCCCCCTCCCCTGAGTAAGATTTAGTAAGATTCTCACTACCCCCCCCCCCCCCCCCTTTCCGAAATCTTACGTAAGATTCATAATTAAGGTGAAACTAGTCAAAAAATGTATTTTTCATGTGATGTACTATATTACTATGTATATTTAATTTCAATATACATATGGTACATATTAAATAAATATTACGAAATTTCAAACTACACATTTGTTTTTCAAGATGAATAAAAAAAGTCATCGTTAGTCCATGCGCTTTTTAACCAGTCTGATAGTGAACCTACAATTGGCACACCCGATTCGTCTGTTGAATTTTCTGATTCACATTCAAACTCTGTAACATCAATATACTCGTCGTCATGCCACTCTGCAACTTGACAAATCTCCGATTGTTTTAAAATGCAAAGGCTTTTCCCCTTTCCACGTTTCAAAATTGAAACTGGTTGAATCATGTGAGTGCGACTACAGTCTTTTCCATGTAGTTTTTTGTGCATTACAGTAGCTTTTTTCGAGGCAAAGTACTGGTCACAAATATTACAAACTCGATCAGCTAAGACGTTTGCAAGCGAAGGACAAAAAAAAATCGTAAGGCATGATTTTGAACTGTGGATGTACTTTTGACCAATCGTAATTTAACGTTAAGCGAAGAAATAGAGGACAAAACTGATTGCTGTTTTGGTCTCCTGTTGAAGAAGGAATCGAAAGCGAATCTTCTTGTTGAAGACGACAAGTGCAAGGGGGTGGTAAAGAACCGGGACAACATCAACAAAATTTCAAAGTCGACGTATCTGCGTGTAAATGCCTGAATAATAGCAAACTTGTGAGACGGTGTTACAAGTCGATATTTCATTACATAAACAGAAGAGAAGTTGTCCCGTTCAGAGTCGATTACTTAAATCGATTGTAATCGATATTTCTGAATCTATCGTGACTGTCGAAAATTCAAATATATTTCATTACTGTCACAAATGACGATGCGTTAATACAACTTTAATGTATGAATACGCATTTTAAATCTTACGTAAGATGATCATTCACCCCTCCCCTCCCTCTCGTAAGATGTAGTAAGAATCCCCGACCCCCCCCCCCCCCCCCCTAAACGTCTTACGTAATTTATGAACGGCCCCTTAGGAAAATTTGTACAATATATTGACCAAAGTGCATCAATGGAGTAAAATTTAAGAAAATCTTTTTTTATTTATAATACTTTTTTTTATTAAAAAACGAAATTATAAATATTACAATTCTTTAAAAGTCTAGTAGCGTAGCCTGAAAAGCATAAAAACTCAAATTTTAGATTCAGAAAATTTATGGAAGGTTTAAAAGCAAGTTGTTAGAGTCAAAAAAGTTGTCGAAGTACAAAATATGACCAAAATTTGTCAATTTTTTACTCAACTGCAAAGCTATTGCTGTTCAGAACCCGTTCTTTACCAAGTTTTCTGAGTCAATCGGAATTTTCTTTCCTTGATTTAATCCCACGGCGATCCTGTCCAAGATGTCATTAATTTTGTATGCTTATTTGAAAAAAAAGCAACCTTTCTTGTATTTTGTACAATATATTGACAAAATTATTTATGTAGTACATTACCTTTGTTGGAATTTGTACAATATATTGTACACTTTTTTTAAGCTATTAAAACAATTTTTTTTCCACATCTTTTTTAAAAAATATTGATGTTCTTCTAAGGAATGGTTCTTTAACTTTGATTTAAGCTCATATAATTAAAATAAAAATGTTCACTACCTTCTCAAAAACCTAAAATTTGTTTGCGCATTGCCTTATAACACACAGATGCAACATAGACTGTTTTTCAAATTCAAATAAAATACTAACCATGCTACCTCTGTTACTCAAATTTGAATTTTGAAAAGAAAAAACATGCTTGATTCAAAAATTAAATGTCTTTTTTCAAAATTTGCGAAAGTTTTAAAAGGAGAAGAATAGAAGGGAGGTTGAAGGGGGCAGAACAACCCAGGCGCCACAGTAAGGAAACGACAAAATGGTCCTCGGATTGTGATTGTTTGGTTTTAGCATCTTATTTTGCTAGGGCTTTGAGATTTGAAAAGTGACGACTTTTATTGGAAAACAAAACTTTTAACGGGGAAAAAAACTTGCTAACTACGCCGGACGTCAAATGTCCACGGTGCCCGCTGGCTGCTACTTAAAATCGTTAACTTTGTTTTTCAAGCCAGAGCATCTGTCCATTCATCCTAGCCACATTTTCAAAGTAAAGTGTAGTTAGGAATGCTGGCTTTTGTAAAAATGGCAGCTACTTTCTTTGAGACAATGGTTTCTTATTTCAAGCATACTCAATGCCCATGCACTTACGCATGATGAGGCAATGAAACATGGCATCTTTATAGGCTGGATGCTGCCGAAATCCGGACAGGATGTATTATTGAAAAAAGAAAACTTTGACAATAATATGGAGGCATTCGTACTTGCATACACACATACGGACGAAACTTGAGTGACCTGAGTTCAGACCTTCGCTGACAGGTCTGGGAGAATGTCACTCATGATCACTTGAATAACTAAAGTATTAGACCTGTGTTCACCGACTCTATCCAAACTTGGTAGGTACATGGAAAAGAAATTAATTGAATGCGAACTCTGACGACACTGCTTATACTTGGCAGATACTGCGTGAATAAACTAAAACTCTGCACACATCTTTCGGACTCAAATACGCTAGATTTCCACCATCTGAAGACTTTTTCCTGGGTAATGATATTACACTTAGTATCCATTCAAAAAATATGTACACACTTTTACGTTTAGCGGTTCTACAATGCTTTGGCAAAATAAATTTGGGCTACATAAACAACAGTTTGAATTTAAGAGCTCTACAGAAAATTTATCATTTTCCAGAAGAGTTTTAAGAAATATTGCTTTGTTTTTCACCTCGTATCTTATAGTATAATTGCATTATACACAAAATCACATTGGTTTTGACTGACCAGTTAATAATTTCCAAATTCGTAAAAATCCTCTTTGTCTTCTGCTTCTTTCTTGCACACATTCTTTTTTTTCACCGCATTATGATACTTATGACATCTGATCACAGATAAGCAAAAGTCCTTTGTCTGCGATCGTGTGCGTTGTTGCTTTGTGGTGTAATTAATAATTCATGAAAATACAATCAAATTAATAAGGAGCATCGAAGCCAAACCAAGAAGCGTGGAAGCTTCCAATAAGCAAAAAAACTAACTACGCGATTACACGCGCAAAGGGGGCTGGCGGATCAGTAGATCGGCACAACGAGTTGGCAACTCATTTGTACTGGAAACGCAATGCGCTTCCATGTTCAGTTTTCATGAGGATCGCATGTGGTTGCGGCTGATAAGATCACTTCACATCACATAGCATCGCATCACAACGCAACGCATAGCGAGTTGCTTATAATGCGTGCGCTACTGCATGATCGCGATCTTACTCTCGAATGCTGGCTGAGCGCAGTGATGTTACTGGCTGTGTGTTCCAATGCCGCGCACTGGATGCGTTTCGATGCGATCTAATCTGACCTCATCTGACTTTCAAATCTTTTCATTTTCTAGTGCAGCACTTGTTGCAGAAGTAAAAAAGATGGTAGTGGGACGGCGGGAAAAATCGAGACCAAAAACTGACAAAGTTTTTTTCTTAGATTCTACGTTGCAGATGACCATATTGATAGCAGCAGCAAGCGCCATGATCAGTAGCAAAATCAAAAGAGTAAATGCCAAATCAAGACTTTTCTCCAACTTCAATTCGGAATTTGTTCCTTTTTTTTTTTGTTTTTGTGTTACACCCATTGTTGTTTTTGTTGCTGCTTTTGTTGCTATTGTTGTTGTGATCTTGCACATTCGCAACTAAATCATCGCAAAGGACTGATCGCGGCAGTTGCGCACAAGATTCACCGGTTATCAGGATCGTCGCACCAATGTCGATTGCAAGTGTTCATTGCGTTTGCTGCTCACGTAGTTGGGCGCGCAGGCGCACTCCTGCGCTTTGGAGAGCAGCAGCTGTCAGTTTACGGTTATGAATTCGATGATTTATGATCGCTGCAATAGATTTTTATTGATTTCAATTTAAGTTTTTTTTTTGTGCAAAGTATTTTTATTTTTATGTGTGGGGCGTTGTATGTTGGTTTTTCATGTTTTTTTTTTTTTTCAATTTATAGTTCTTTCATGTGAATTGAATTCATTTTTTCCTCATGCGTAAAGTCGAACATTGGCTTCATTGGATTGCAAACGCATTGATTTACTTTTTTGGTATTGGAATTTGCGCGCTTTTTTTAGAGCGGATTTTATAAAGCAATTGACCATGATCGTTTGTGTTTGTTACCAAATTACGAGTACATAGCAAAACCATTTTTGGGTTAAAAAAAACACTACAAAGCTTTTGCGCCACAATTTGTGCAAGCGATTGAGCTATTTTTCTTTCTTACATTTTGCAAAAATGTATGAGTATCTCTAGTGAATTAAGTACGATTTGATCTTGCTTAATAGATTCTATTAAAAATAACACCAAGAACTCTAAATAACATATGTACTCCAAGACAATATCTTTTGATTTGAATTCGGTTGCTTATTTTGAACATTGTTTTCTACTATCATGTCAAGTTTTTTTGAAGCACAGATTTTTATATTTTTCGAAAACGCAAAAGAATACCTCAAGCAATAGGTCAAAATAGATCTACAAGCCTGGTTATCTAGTACATAAATTGTATATATAAGTCCTTAAGATGTTAGTTGTGATTCGTGAATAAGACAATATTCGGCATTCCCTTTAAAATTTGTAATGTTGAGTCTTTGACAACTTTAGTCATCAATGGGTATACTGAGGAACAAGGCATTAATGAAAATTGATGGCTACTTTTCAGAGAAAAAACTTCCAGAGAGATTATCGAAAGACCGATGAATTCATTGTTAGCTGCTTACTTCCTAAATTGTAAGCTTTGGATGTGGCTATCTGGTTTCAATAGGGCGGTGAAATACGCCAAACAGTCAATGAACAATGGTCATCATCTCTCGAATCAGTGATGTCAATTGGCGATTCAATCAAGTGCCAATATCAGGCGTCTTGATCTCTTTGGAATTTTTTCAAAAGTAACGCCTATGTTATCAACAATTTTAGCATTGAATCGCTAGATAATGAAGAATATTGGTAGATTGAAGTACCAATTTAAAGCATTTCATTGGATATTTAGACAAGTGGGTGAAGTTATCGTTGTTGATATCTCAATCTCTTTGTTTGAGGCAAAGGGCCATTTGAATTTATTTATTTAATTTCTTAGAGAATAAAATTTCTCATTACAATTTCTTGAAATGAAATTAAAGTATTTCAATTCCAAATTTTTATTCCAGTGATACCCCAAGACAATTACGCCCACTGCGACTCCTTTCTATGCTCTAGACTTAAGAGATTCATGAAAAGGCGACCACTGATGAGATAAAAACAGAACCGCTGAGGGAGCTGTAGGCCATACCGAAAAGTAAATATCAGAAGGTTGAAAAAATCCCTAGCACAAGTGTATCATATCTAAGGGGGATTGCTTGGAAGGGGAAAATTAAACAAATTAAGTTACTTTAAAAAAAAACAACAATTCCCGATATTTTCATCAAACCTCGTATTACTCCAATTTTTCTCAGCCATACATATGTCTCGAAAACTATTGGCCTTACGGTAAAGGTTATAGCTTTCGAGATATTTGCAAGAAACCGATTTTTCCGACCTTTGACCTTGAATAACTTTTTTCGCGTACCCCAAATTAAAGGTCCATGCAAAAATTGTGCTTGCCCAAAACTATTCTGCTGATTGCTTTTTTTAAATACTAATATTCCTGAGCTATTACGGATTCGCAAAGGAATCATTTCTTTTACTAAGAAATTTAAAGTTCGATTCCGAATTTTAATTACCTATTTTATATGAAATTAAATTTTTTCAATTCCAAAACTTGATTCTGTAATGGAATTTCATACGTTGGATTGGAATTGAAATTTTTCAATTTCAAATTTTGACTCCATTAATGAATTCAACAAAGGAATCATTCCTTTTGTCATGGAACTGAAAAAGTCAATTCCAGTTCCCAATTCCTTGAAATTGAATCAAAATTTTCCAACTCTAAATAAAATTCCTCTAACATAGTTGACTAAGGTCTTACGGAAGAAGATTCGCTTTTACATGACATATAAAAAGTAACTCTTATCGAATATATATAATTTAGACGTTCTTACCGAATGAAATTATTTTTCAGATTTTTTTGGCATTTGTCCTGTTACGTTTTTGCCAAATTGAGTCCTGAATAGTTTACTCAGGGGCGGACCTCCCTAGGTGGGAGGGAAAGAGGCAGCCACCCGCCACGGCGCAATGACTTGAGGGCGACAAAGTCGTCGGTATTCATTAAGATTTGCAAATAATATTAAATTAAAAATTTCCATTGATCAGAACTTGAAGATTTTATTAAATTTGAATGTGATGATACAGTTTTTAGTATTTGATAAAATATGCGTTCAAGAAATTGAAAAATGTTCAAACTACGCCACTGAGTTTACTGTGAAATAAAAATGGATTTCACTTCAGCGATTTCGTTAACAAGCAAAGTCCGCATTTGGGCTGCTTCAAGTGCAAGAGATTGCCGAAAAACCGATGCTACCTCAAAAAGTTACTGTTTGATGCAATCCGGCCGTAGGGCGCCAAACTTATTTGGTTAAACGGAGCCTCGTGGGATGCATTTTTTTTTTCGAAAAACTGCAATATAACGCTTTTGAACTATTTTTATAACGCCGTAGATGCTAAAATCACAGCTGTTTTTTTTTTTTTTAATTTTCTTTGCATAAAAGAAATTCGACAATAGAAGGTGAAGAACTAAACTATTTGCCGTTGCATTAGAAGGAAAAAATTAAAGTAGAGTCAAAGCAGTGGCTTTTATTATGTGACACTACCTAAGGCCGGCTCTGGTTTGATATATGTATATTGGCTAGCGGCGTCATTAAAACATTTTTTTCGACGAGATTGGTGGGATAAAGGAGCAAGTGTACCGAAAAGTCACCGAACATTTTGACAAGCATATAGAAAAGCGCGTGTACAAGAAGTGAGTTTTGGGTATTATAGTCTAACTCCAGAATGGGAGTTTTTATTAAATTTTATGTGAACTTTAGTATGTATGAAGAAGAAGTGGAAAAGTATAGGCGTGAATCCCCCGAGAAGAATTGTAATGATGAGTCAGCATACGCGCTTAGCCACAGAAAACGTAGCGAACATTTAGAACATTTGTATTGAATAAAGAACTCAAAAACTTTTCTCACAAAAATAGTCACTTTTTTTACTATTAGAGTCTTACTGAACACCCTTTACAGCTAAGCCTTTACAACCACTAAAAATATTTTTAAAATTAATTTTACATTAAAAATGTAAGACTCTCGAAATTTCTCATTTAGTTTTGCGTGTCACAGACTGCCTATAGTATGTGAATATTCAAAAAATTCTGACATTTCATTACAAAATTTAATAACATGTTGAAATTAACTCTATTTTGCGGTGATAAAATATTGTTTTTATTTTAGACAAAGTCTCCACATGGTAATCTACTCGTAACAAAAACTGCATATGAAAAAAATTAACCTACCTGTGTTGCCGACGGATAACCGCCATATCCGAACTGCGTGTAAGCAGCCATATTGACAGCGCAAGTTGACAGTCACCTGGTTCAAGCAGAGAACAAATTACTTGCTAATGTTCTAAATTTCGATAATGTGATGCGTTTTTCACTGGGTCCAAGCAAAAAAATCCCAAAAAATGCACGGTGAGAGCTTAACGCGTTGTGCGATTGAAAATGTGGGATTGTGGCAGCACTGGGTTTTGCACACGACACTCAAAACAAACGATTTTACTGTTGTTTTTTTTTTATTCAAGAAAAAATACTGTGGGGTTGGTCGTTAGTGTCAAAAAAAAAATTTTAATATGGGAAATTTTCCGCAGTTTATTATTTTGCACTTCAAATAATTTTTTTTTTTTTGTTTTTCCCAGTGTAAGTTTTGTATTTTAAAAACACTTTAATAAAAATTTTTTTCCAAAAATATTTTGACTTTGAAGTTTATTTTTGTGCCACGTTAGTTTTTCGTACAAAAATTGCGATTTTCTGCTCCATTTTACTACACGGAAATAACAGTCAACCGAAAAAGAACTCAGCGCTGTTTTGTCTTCACTGCTGACAGGTCAGAGTCGCACTCTGCAGCCAAAACGCTTGCAACGCGGTTCGATGCTCCACGTGCGGACAGACACTGACTGACAGCCCCACAAAAAGGGTGGTGAGCGGGCGTGTGGGGCGAAAAACCCACACTCGCTGCTGCTGCTGCAAACAGTTAGAATTTCAAAAATTTCCCACTCGAGAAGACAACGACGAACGAGAGAAATTCCACGAGTTGTTTGTTGTTTCTGCCTTTTTTCTATTATCAATGTGTTGTTGTTACTGTTTTCATTACGTTTGCACTAGAATACTGTTAGAGAACGACGTACGCGAGAACGCGCGCGAGACACCAAACACCAACAACAACAATGACTATATGATGACGAGTAAATTTCTTAAAATTATTCTTTTTCCGTATGAAATCGGATTCTGCGCCGTTGTACCGATGTGCACCACTTAACGTTCGAGCACGAACTGGTTGGAGCAGTTGGAGCGCGACCCAAACATCATTTGGAGCAATGCAACGACGAGTAAGACTACGTCACCGAGAGAAAGTGACAGCAATAGACTGTTGCTGTCTTAGCTGCACAATTCCATTAAGTAATAAATTGTAGTTGATATATTAAGACGATAAACAAGTTTTCATGTAGGCACGCCCATTTTAAACTGAAAGCTGTCACAGCAGCGCAAGCAAAAGTAGTAGCGAGTAATGAGCGCCACATATAACTCGTTAGTTTTCTTTATAAATGTAGCGAGCTGCGAGTTCTATTGGAATTGCGCCAACCCCAAGATAGCGGCATCTTTTTCACACCCATGTACATTTCCCCTTTTGACAGCAGCAGCAACAAGTCACAACAACACGTGCTCAAGTGACTGGGGAACTTCGGTGCCGGTTTTGTTGTTGTTTGGTCTTATTGCTGGAAATCAACGTTTGCACCAATCGTAGCGCTGCTTTTTGTTTTGTGCGCATCAGACGGCTTTTCCTGTTTGGAATTCTGGCAGGTGCGAGAGGCGTACACGCGAGTTCGTACGGGTTGTGGTGCTGCGCATCCATTATTTTCAAATTTGTGGCAGTCAGCTTTTTTTTGTGTTTTCTTTTTGCATTTGTCTTTTGTATTTGTTATTTTATTTTATTTTTTTTTTAATTGTACATGTCTAAAAAACTAGGGGAAAGTTTCTTCTTCAATTTGTTGTTCTTTTTGTTGGCTTTTGTGACTGTGGCCACTCCCTAGTACTTTGAAAAAAAAGTTTTTTTTTCGGCTTCGGTTTTCTTTTGTTGTGGTTTGCTTTTGTTTTTGTTGGTACTTTTATTGCTTTGCTTCTTGTGTCTAATACATTGAAAACATAGAACCAACCATAGAGCGCAGAAATTCTTTGTTTTGCGCAAAAAAAACAGAAAAACAAAAACCACAAGAAGTTAAATGCAAACAATGTGTGTTTACCCTTAAGCAGTCTGATTGGCTTTAAGCACTACAACTACAGAGAAATGGTCAGAAATATTTGTCTATCATTTTTGTTGAAAAAATTTTTTTGTGACATGTTATAATTAGAGTTTTTAGCCTAAATCGCTTTTTAATTTGAAAAAGAAAAATTACCAAATTATGTCTAATTTTTGTGTATACAAAATAGGGCGGTGTGGTATCAGTGCCACTTTAATAAAATTTTACTTCTTAGCTTCTTAATAATATGTACATATTTTAATTGACTCGGAAAAATATTTTAAAAAACTTCATACAAAAACAAAAGACTTAGGTAACGAACCTATCCGCTGATGAAAGCCAAGCAACTTTTCATTCTCCATTATATTTTCAGGTTTATTCAACATACTATTTTTTTTAAAATTAAAAGTCTTATAAGCTCACGCAGTATTACTACATTACTTAAAATCTTCAATCGCCCAGCGATTGTGATTGCTAGCGTAGCAAGGCCATCGCTGGATTTAGATAGGGCCATTGGGAACTATAGTCCCAAGCCCACAGCTCAAGGTAGCCATAGACAACGTTGGATTAAGGAATTTTAAGAGTGCAGATATGATAAATTAACTTTTATCAGTGCCGGCTCGAGGCTAATTATAGCGCTGTAAATTCCGTTCAATCTATACTTATGTTTGTGAAATGAGAAATCGATGAAACTAGGATTAAGTTTTTTTTCTTGCATTTAAACAAGCGAAATGTTCTATAGCTTCTGAAAATCGATATTTTGAGTCATTTAATTTCCGATAGAAAGAATCGCTAGGAAATTTTGATGTTCTTGGCTCATCATGGATCGCCAAAACATTTTTATTTGCATCAGCTTAGAAAAGCTCCATTCCCCGCATGCCAAAGAAACTGGAATCGTTAGTAAGATCCTAAGAGAAATCCAATCATTTGGGTAAAGATCTTTTAACTTATTTTTACTGATAAAGTACGAAAAATCTAATGGAGACGATTTGGTCGTTATTATGAACTTCGTTATGATTGTTATTATCAATCAATCCTGAGAATGTATCTGTATTCAAATCGAAATTCCCGGCATAACTTTGGAAAATATGAGTTTTTATAAAGGCGCGCATCAGTCTAATTGTACTCGTATGCTATTTTTCATTTTATGTTGAAAAAACGTGGTGCGCGTCATCAGTAAAAAATTCGTAGTTACCAAAGTTATGGTGGGAATTTCGATATGAAAGCACATGCACTCTTAGGATTGATTGAGGAATAACATATAAGAAAATAAAAAAATACGGAAGATTTTATATTGGAAATATTTTGAGATAAATTTTTTTAATTAAAAAAATTAGTGTTTTAACAAAATTATTTAAATTTTTTTACCTTTTTTAATAAAGTTATAGTCTTTCTTAACAAATATGATTAAATAAATTGTTATCCTATCTACTATAGTTTTTAAAATATTTCGTTTCAAAAAACGTTCAAAAACGTCAAAAAAACAAAGTGTGCAGTTATTAAAAGAATGGCCGATGTATGTATGCAGCTCTTGACGCTCTAGGCATATCGATTTAATCCGATGAGATGGATCGATTACATATTTAATAGGTCAAGAGAACGGCTAAATGTCAATGTTTTCTGAAAAAATAATGTTAGAAATCAGGGACGTGAACCGGTTTTGAACCGAACCGGTTCTGAACCGGAAAACCGCTTTTTTCCTAATTAACTGAACCATTAACCGAACCGAAATTTTCCACAAATGTTTGATCCGAACCGTAAACCGAACCACTTTTTATAAAGGTTTGAGGGTTCATTCTGGCCAATTTTTAATAGACAAATTTTCCCCACTTTTTTATTTTTTCTTTTCTTAAATATGGAAATTGATGAAATTTTCAAAGAAATAGAGAAGCATGACACAGAGTTAATAAACAAATCATTTATATATAATCGTTTGATAATATAAGGCGGCTTTCAAATAATGTTGATGTTTGGAACTTTTGGAAAAACTACCCTGACAAAAAATTATATGAATTAGTTCAAATTATTTTTGGTGTTCCAGCAACCCAGTTTAAGGTAGAGAGGGAGTTTTCAACCCTAAAATGTATACTCAGAGACCTGCGGGGAAATATTGACTAGAACTTGTTAGAAGATATTCTTCTCGTCAATCTCAACTGATTATTGTAAATCAAATTTTTTATCAAATAAGAATTTTTACTACTTTCTTATAGCGTATGACATAAATTATGTCTACATATATATTTCTATATTCTCTTGTATTGTTATACGGAATAAAAATAACACAAATGTGCATTGTTTTTTTTTTAATTCCCGAACCGTTAAACCGAACCGAAACACCGATTCAAAAAAAAATAACCGTTTTGGCGATCCAATCCAAAGGTGCAAAAACGGTTCGAATCGCTGAACCGAACCGACCAAATTTTTCACCCGGTTCACGTCCCTTGCATAATCATTGGTAGGATGTGAAACTATTTCCAAGTTTATTGATTCTTACCTTCTCTATTTAGGAACACTTTTATCAGCACTTTTAGTGGCACTGATTATCCTAAAATATTTGCAGAGTCTAAGGTCTCACTTTGTGGGCCACTGGAGCTTATCTAATTTCGAGAACGATACAATAATTCAAGAGTAGTAGTGCCAAGCTTATCGTCTCGTACTCATTCTCGTACGAGAAATTTTGAACATGTATCGTTCTCGTTTCGTTATCACCGAGTTTTCTCGGCTTGCCCGCTCACTCATCTTGTACAACCTCGCCTCCATTTTACACACTCTTTACTACACACAATTGGGTTCATGTACCAAATTTCACAACTTGGTATAAATAGCAAGTAATTAAAGTGTTTTTATTGCATGGGAATGGCCGATCTATCGTTTTTGGCGATAATGTAATGTTGATCTAACGTTTAAACACTACATCGTTCAATATACTTTACATTATCGCCGAAAACGAGATTGGCCAGACCTTCTCGTGCTCTTCCCCGGTTATCTGAAAAAAAGCATTTTTTTAATGTCGTTTCATTATTGTTATCATTATCGGGACATTTTCACAGGCAAACCCCACTGCCTGTTCGAAGTCGGTTATTTGCGAACCTTATTCGCAATTGCTGAATCTTTCCGGCGGCTTGCAGGTTAATGTTTCATTAGTGATTCCTTAAGGCTATGAATGAGGCAAACTATTGGGATGTTTTGTTTAATCCCCATAGTCTTGAGCCATTTAACTTTTTAACCAAATTTCAATGCATCCTGAGTTTTTTAAAATGTGAGTGCTAGCACCAACCAACATATTAGCGTACACACACATAGACATAAACCATAAATATAAAAAAGCACTAATAAATTTTTCCTGTGGTCGTAGTTGTGGCTGTTCCTGTTTTTTATTTTTCGGTGTACTCATAGTTGTACCCAAGCTGTTGTTGTTTCCAGTTGTTTTATGATCCTGTAATAAAAATGAATTAACCTATAAAAAAAACGTGAGTGTGCGGATGAGAAACATACAAAAACCAACTTAAAGCCAACAACAACAACAAAATCACAGTTCGGTGACAAAAATTTGCCATAAGGTCGAGGCGTGTCATTAGCAACACGCACAAAAAGGACCAAGGATGAAGCATGAAAAGTGCCTGCCGAGAAAGCGTCAACAGAGTTCCACCTTTTTCGCATTTTCACAGAGCACTTGCAAACAAACAAACGAAAAAAAAAAGAAATAAAGTAAAAGAAGTGAAAAAAAAAACTGTCAAAACCGCAAAACCACAAATGTTGCAGCCACAACAAGGGACACAACAACGACAAGCAGTTTGCGAAAAAAAATCGCCAAATTTTCAACGGAAAATAATCTTTAACTTAGGGGAAATTTGAATATTGTAGACCACAATTTAAGAAGGTTCTTAAGCTTTCAATGTTTAATAGTCATCATTTTACTAAATATTAGTCTCGAATTTTTCGTTGCTAAAATTGCGCTTTTGAAAAAGATTTTTTAACAAATGACAAGGTATCGTTACCAGTGCCATCGAGAGGAATTCCAGTGCCGATGGTAACCACGTACGGGGCCTCGCCGCCCTCCCAACAAATAAAAAATTGTAAAAATCGTAATCAAAATTTTATTTTATCAACCAACATTTGTGCCATACATGTCGAAGCATTAACATTGATGACCTCGGTCCAATCCATTTTTCTCGCCGATTCCAGTCAAAGAGTTGCTATTCCTAACACTCTATTTTGTTCGGAACAGGAAAGATTGAGTTTTTTATTCATGCGAGAACGCTAAAAGAGTATTAAACACTGGCAACGGAGATAGCCATTTTTTGATATTTCACATCTGAAGTTTCATTCTTAAATTGAGCTACAAATTTTATTTTTCAAACAGTTCGAAGTTAAAGTTTTGAAGTAGAAAATTCGAGGGCCCCAAGATTTTATTTTTTTGAACGCTTGTGTCAGCAAATTACCTAAAATATGATATATTTTACAAGACACTAAATCTGAACTCGTATTTTCCATAGCACTCGAATTTTCCCTAAGTCTTAACACATAACAAATGAGTGCCATGACTCGTAGTTAACAAAAAAACAAAATTCGTATCCTGTGAAGTGTCCTGCAGCGCACTTAAGTGTTGACTTTGTTTTGATTTTTGTGTTGTTGTGTTTTTATGCAACTTATATTTGTTTGGCTCACTTTTTCTCTTGATGTTGTTTTTTACACATTGCCCGTATTTTTTATTTCTTTTGAGAATTTCGCAGTTTCGCTCAGGGAATGCATTAAATCTTAAATGAAACATAAGTGAAAACATACACACACATGTACATAGAAACAGCCCTGCTTTGGAGCAACTATCGATGGTCGAACGCCCAGCACAATCAATCAATGGGACCCTTGGAGGTCTTAAAAGAAATCCACATGGGGTGTTGGCCGAATGCACCACCCATGAAGTTCAAAACGCCGTCACTCAATTCACTCAGCTCACAAACGATGTGTGACAATGCTGCACTTAACCCATTGCAACATTTTTACTGCAAAGTCGTTAGCATAAATTTTAAGCGCAAATTCTTATGTTCACCGCTTGTAGATAGATGGAATTTTTCATTGCTTCCTGAAAACGTTCACTGCTAAATACTAATTGAAATCATAACGCCATACATAGTTTTGCATTGAATTTAAATTTTTGATTTTTTAGCTGAGCTTACAATGGTTTAAGAAAGCACTTGTTGTAACCATATTGCATTTGTTATTGTTGTTATGTAAAAATTGCTACATTTTCCGCTCTTCATAGATTACTGCAACGATCATGAAATCTATTTTGACAATTGAGCTGTCAAATGTTGCTCTTTTGCTAACCGAAAGAGGGTTGTTTCTTTTATTTTTTATTTATGTGAAGTTCATGCCTGTCCTTAAATGGTCTGTGAAAACATTGAGGGTTTTTAATATTAAAATCTGTCAAAATTCACTTACTCATTGCTGCTATCCTTTCAACCGTTCCGCTTAATTGCAACATCTGTCGTTGGGTTATTCGAATTAAGATAATTCAAAAATTGCATTCAAATGAAATGATTTTGTTTTGTTGTTTATTTACGCGCTTGGTATTTTTTTAATTGCTATTTAAATGTCAAAATGTTATCAGTGTTTGACTTGAACTGATTGCAAAACTAATAAAATATTGCTATAGAACTTCTGTATGTTACACACTGCAGTCATAATCATAAAACTGTTTTTGATGTATGAACATCTGTACTGGAGGGTAATGCGAACTTTTCCGACTATATGTCGGATGAACAAGAAAATATTTTATTTTATCTCGAAAAGTCCAACACGCGCAAAATAAATGCTTAATATAACAATAGTTTCGACTTTCAGGATAAAAGTTTCAAGCCTATTTTTATAATCTAAGGCTTAATTCATTTAAATAAAATAAATGCTTCTGAGGTATATGAAAAAATCAACGGAAAAAAACTGCAGCAGTAAGATAATATTTATTTGTGTAGTTGGCCTAAATATAATTAAACATGCCTTAAAAGGGAATATTATACAATGGAAGAAATTTTCCTAAAGAAATTCCCACATATTTGCTAACCCATTTTTTCATTTAAATTTTTTCATTATTCCAAGGTAAAATTGACAATAAAAACCGAAATGAAAAATATCGCAGAATAACAAATAAATCCAAGCCATTTTTCAATAAAATTTGGAAATTTTCCTGATAATTTTGGTATGATCAACGATAATTTTATTTTTTAACTTCCATAAGGTGATTTTGATGACATCCTGTTCCAGCATTAAGTTTTAGAAATCCCATTAAGTATATAACCCCGAAAAAGAGGAAATTCCCGGAGATGTGATAATTTAGCTTAGGCTGCCGCGTTAAAAATCTGAAATGTCGCCTCTGCATTCCAATAAAGAAATTCCCTCCTTTCACCAAAAAAAAAACTAATCACTTTTTACGGCACAAAAACCCTATCAAAATTAAATATTTTTCAGTTGAAAATAAATTCGAAACCTTTTTTTTTGAACGTAATAATTTTAAAACTTTAAGTTTATTAAAATAAAAAAATGTCCATAAAATTAATTTCTTCATAGGCCATAAAATTAGTCATTGATAGAAACCTGGTATAGGTGTTTCGATTCCGACAAAATGTCTTTGCTTGTATTAATTGATTACTTTTGATTTAAAATTTACAACAATCTTGTTGCAAGACATTACAATTACAACAACAACATCAAAATTACCATTAACAACAGCTAACAGTAGACAACATCTGTTGTTTCCAAATGCGGTAAAACGCTTTAACTCTCAAGGGTTCCTAGGCGTGTTCTAGCTCTCAAGTGGGATTTATGTCACTCAGCTTTCACTTTGACATTTGCATGCATTTGATTGACATGTTGCTTAAAGTTGCTCTCAGTTTTATCAGGGATTGAGTCGAGGGGGTTAGTTGTAAAAGGCTCGTAAAAATCCAAGTACGTTTGGCAATAATCGTAAATAAATCATCTCAAACTGTTGCACCAACTGTAATTTAAAAGTCATAAAAGTAAAAAGTTTTGTGTCACATAAAACACTGTGACAACAAGACATTTTGTTACTCATGAAACGTTGAGTTACAAAAATATGATGTTAAAATGGCAAGGCTTTTAAGAGCTGTGAAAGCTGATAAAAATATGGCAAATAAAATTCCTTTATCTTAAAATAAAAATTTACGAAAACTAAAAACGTTTTCAAAAAACTTTTAACCAAAAAAAAAAAACAATATAGAAAAATAGCCCAAAAAACATTATTAATTGCCCAAATTGTGCCATCTTTGAATGAGTTAAGCACAAGGTTCGTATGAAAAAATTAAGTTTGGGGTAGTGTGTAAAATTGATCCAAAGAAGGATTTCGTGATACAAAAACTGTTGACCCAAGAGCGCTTTTGCTTGTAATTATACTGAACATGGCGGGATTAAAGGAACCTACAAAAGGGCCAAAAATTATTCATACAAAGCATGGCGGGATATTAAGTGGAACCTTTTCTTATTGGTCATAAAGTCAAAAAGGATTTCACAATATAAAAACTGATGAAACTTTTTTACGCTTGTCACAGGCACCAAGTTGGATTCTTGTGATGAGACCTCAGTTCCTAACATTTATAGTAATTTATTAAGTTTAAGCAAATACTTATATTTAAAGCCAATTTTATTTGTAAGACTTGGTCGCCACAATGACTCCAAAGATAGATATCGGCTTAAAATGCCAAACTAATGCCACAAAATACAAATTTTATCCCTTTGTTTCGTAATTTTCGCTTGATCGTTAAGTATGCTGAATGTTTGAAAGATCTAAAAAGCTTGTATGTAGCGTCAAGACCACTGCTTTTTCACATTTTTCGCTCGATCTCTACGAAATTGCAAAACTCTCAAATGATTTTTAATTGAAGCATTGACACAATCGAAAACACGCTCTGTGGCGCCTGATATCAAAAACAAATCAAATTAAAGAGGTAAAACTATTTTTCACAAAATAAAAATTGAAGTAAAAATCCTGTCGCTGAATGAATGCCAAAGAATTGTAAGCCCATACCAATGAGAAAGACAAAGTATCACTCTACATAAATGCGAACTTTTTGTTTTTTTCACTTTGCTAAAGCATACGGTGAGAAATTGCAATAGTTGAAGTTGCGCCTGCGCAAACGTTTGGCACCACCAAATGCAATGCAATGCAATGCGAAATCTTTTTAAAGGCATCGATCGCTAAATGCAACACTTTGTTGTTGCCTTTGTTACTGCTCTTGTTACTCTTGGTAATGGTGCGCTGCTGCTGCTGCTGCTGATGTTGTTATTGTGATGGCGATGGTGACGGTGATGATGGTAATGCCAGTGATGGTGTATAATTGGCAATTGGTTTCAGTTTAATGACGCTGGGCTCAAGTATTTTTCTGTTTTTGTACTGGCGAATTTTATTTTTTTTGTATTGCGCAGTTTTTGGAACAACAAGGTGTTGTGGCGCCTGAATTTTCAAAACCGCAGGCAACAGTCAGACGAAACGAAAACTTCAATAAAAATAAAAATAAAAATAAAAGTTATAAAAAGAACAAAACATGATCAGCAAAAGTTCGAAGAAAAAAATCTCAAACTGAAAATGGCAAAAAAATTACCAACTCTGTCTGACTGTGGTGAGATTGATCGCCGTTGTATGGAGTCAACGGCGTCAGTTTTTCTTGTTGTTGTTATTGTCGTTTTTATTTCTGGCCAGAATGATCATTGGTAAAATTGTTGCTGTCTTTGCTGGATCTGACAATGCTAAGCTGCCGTTGTATTCTAAAAATAAAAATTCAAATTTGCTAATTTTTTTAAGTGAAATTTTTATGTCTCTGGTAATAACCACGCCTGGTTTTTAAATTTTAAAATTTATTAAATTTTTACTCTGTCAAAATGGTCTTACACTTAATATGCAAATATGGAATATAAGTTATCAAATGTTAACAAAATTGTTGGAGAATTTTCGGATAAAACTGAATTTGAGATCAAAATGAACCATCCAACATGATCTGATTTTGTCAGTTGGTTCGTTTGTCTTGCAGTGCCTAATAAATTAGGCTTTTAATAGTCGAAGAATACCATTTAAATTCAAAAACGAAATTCTGATTGGAAAATAATCCAAACTGCCAAAAGACTTGGAAAGTTTTTGTTATGAAAATAATCATCAACAAATTCTGAACTTCAGATTTTTCTTTTGTCCGGAAATTACCGTTCCGACTTTTTTTTTTCAATCTTTTTAAAGAAATTCCAATATATTTGAATATATTTTAATAATTTCTTCCCAACCATAAATTGGATACATTTATATATGGTGGTAATGTCATAAAAGCTTGAAAAATTATTTTAAATTTATACTTTTAATTTTATAACAAATAACCTTTATTTTTAGAAATCAGAAGGGTATTTAGTAAAATGTTTTATTTAATTTTTTTTTTAAGAATATTGCTGAGGATGTAAGATATTTTATAATATCGACAGTCAACTGTTTAAAATTTTTTTTTGTTTTCCTTTCCTTTGACATCAAATAAAGAACCCCACTTTTTTGCCTTCTTATTTTTTTTTTGGAAGGAAGCACAACATCCTTTATGCCCAATGATATCATGCCCGTCTATTTAATTTCACCCGCTTTTTCAGAAATTGTTTATGTTATCTAGTGCCTTCGAATAGGACCGTGTTTAAGCATAGGCTACATAAACTGTAGCCTATGGACGCGCTTCACAAAAAAAAATCTGGAACTTGCAAAAGGTATGATTCCTTCGTCGAATATCGGAATTAAAAAATTTAGATTTTATTTCGAGAAATTGAATTCGGAAAGGAATGATTCCTTTGTCGATTACATTCTAGGAATCAAAATTTGTAATTGAACAATTTTGATTCCGTTCCATGAAATTGTAAAAGGAGTTTAATTCCATAAGGAATAAAAAAATGTTATATCTTTTTTCTTTCCTTTTTCATGAAAAAAAAAAATTTAATTTGTTATTGTAATTGAGTTGTTATTTTTTTGGAAAAAAAACACTACGAGAGTATTTGTGTTGTTATAACATCCCAGCAGTTTTTGGGACCATGCATTACCATTTTTACGATTTGTAATCATTGATTTCATATATTATAATTAGATGGAGAAAACATGCATGATGAGGTAAGCGAAGACGTAACGCATAAACAAATTTTCAAAATCACAATAATGAATAACATAGTGTGAAATAGATACCTGTAAAACAACTGACAGCGTGGGCAAATGGTTTGGGTTGTGAGCTCTTAACTCTAAGTGCGTGAGTTGAATACTCGGTCAGACAATTTTTTTAAATTTTTTTTTTATATCGATGAAAAGTTTACACACTCGGTAACGCAAAGAATCATACACTACTTTTGCTATGACATCGCCGCGGCGCGCCGTGTTAAAAATCATGTATTCTGGAGGCGATAGAAAGTTTATGAGATCGATGAAAGTTTAGATTACTATCGATGAACAAAATCTGCTAGGATACACTATTCAGTGTATGAACTGTAAGCTAGGATCAAAATTTTTTTTTTTTGCAACAACTCTAGTGTATATGAAGCAACCATAAGCCAAGTTTCACTGTAACTTTCCAAAAATTATAATTTGTCTCACATCCCTTACGATTTCTTTGTAAATAATGAGGTAAAACCTCAGATTTCTGGAAGATTTTTCGTTCAATTGTTGAAGCTTTCTTTTCTTACTTTGCTAGATACAAATACGTTCCCTGGCATCTTCAAAAGAATTTCTTGCTCATCTTTGCAGATTGAATTTTCATTGTTATATACTTAGCTGACTTCAGCGCAATTAATCTTCGGATGGTGACAAAACCAGAGCCGCTGACATGAAGTAAAAAAATGGTCATAATTCTATAGTTAATCGGTTCAATTGTCTCCTCTTAGGACATGAACATTGGAAAATCGTCAGTCTAAGCAAAATGTTTAACTAACAATAAGTATTTAGTTTGCCAATGAAAAATTCAATAAAATGTTACTTACAATTACAATCCCGGCGGCTTTGCAAAACGTAATGAGCTCGAGTCTAATAAAATCGATTGGCTGAGGATGACTTAAACGCAAGTCGAAATGCATCCCAGAATTTTTTAAAAAAATGCGGTTTTTTTATATTATTTTAAACGGTTTTTTTAAAGTTAATAGCGTAGTCATTTAAGGCGGTTTTTTGGTTTTTATTAAATTACTTAATTTACCTGAATATTAAATTGAGACTTCGCGGTATTGTCCTGAATATTATTAGTGTCAACTAATCAACATTATACCATTAAATGTGTTTTTGAGTTTGTACTCTAAAAACTTGCTATAGCAAGGCTTTTCCGTTGGAAAATCGTGCTCTTTTGCTAAATTTATCCAAAAAGAATATTTGGCCTTCAAAAAATCACTCAATATTTAATTGGAAAAAAAAAAAGATAATTTGCTTCAAACACCAATAAGGTATTTCCTTATAGTAATACAATTTCGGAGCAGTTTGTGTTCAGGAAGTAGACTGACTGATTGATGAAGATCGCTCCTTTTTATTACTTCAAATTATGACTAGACACAAATTTGACTGCGAAAACTTTTGAAAAAAAATTCATTAGGCCTTAGCAATACTTCTAGAAGATATTCTGAAAGTTTGACGAAAAATTGTTCTCAATATATATGAATATATGTTTCATCTAGAAACATCGATAATGACATATAATGGGTTAAATAATTTTTATATTTATGCAAACGAATAAATTTCTCATAATCACAATTAAACTGACAGATATCAAATGAGGCGCAATGAAGCATCCAACATCATCATCATAGCCTACTCCAAATGAAGCTGCAAATTTCTCAAATGATAAATTCTTGAAATTTCCGATTTGCGACTAAATTAATATGCGTCTTGTGCACACCACAGCACTAATGTGGCATCCTCCATTGCCTCCATAGAGGATCAAGTCTACATTGCTGTACTACGCCAGTGATTTACGTGGAATAAATCTAATTTTAATTTTTAAATTTGAAAAAGTTGAACGCTTTGGGTGGCAAAATCAAAAGAGAAAAACAGAGAACCCAAATAAAATTTGCGATATGCAGTCTTCTTGTTGGACCTTGAGAAAGAGGCTACAAGTTGATGCTGCGAAGTAGCATTTGTAAATGTCACTGTGCTGCTGGTTGTTGCTGCCGCTGTGGTGACTCTGATAGTGGAAAAAGAGGAAATTATTAATTATCACGACATGAATTAAAGTTTGGGGTACGGAGCTATTTTTTTTTTACACTCAGCTTGTGTTTATTTATTAGGCCCTATTTTTTTGTTTATTTCCTTGCGTTTATCCACTCCGCAGATTTGCAATTTTGTAGCGATGAAGCTAATGATCACGTGTTTTTGCATTGCATTGGATAATTTATTTGTAATGAGGCACTTGCGGGTTAATTGCTCGACATATCAATCATGGCTGCAATTTATGACTCATGCGAAAGTGCTGCGCACGTAATTAATTGCAATTTTGTGAGAATTTAATTTTTGGTTTTAAATTAAAATTATTGGAGTACAAGTACATTAGATAGTTGCAGGCGATGTTGGCATTTGACGAATTAGTTCGGTGGTGCGTGTGTGGTGGACTTAAGTGTAGTGGGATATTTGTAGGCGGATTTTGTACAGAATGATTATTCAGTAGGATCCTACATTTGATTGGGGTGGATTGACGCTTACTCATAGATTTTAAGTAAGTTGTTAAAACACACGTTTTATAAAAAATTTCGAGTCCATTTTAAGTATACTCATACCTCGCTAAACAGTCTAGATACGTTCCTTAAAAGTTGGCCGTATTGCGAAAAGCCGTATAGCCAATTTATAATTTTGGTACAAATCCGTACAAATTCAATATGATACGTTCCAACTTTTTGGACAATAACACACTTTTTTTTCATATCGGTCATTTCGTTAAGAATTTCACTTTTTTGAAACGAAATATCTCAAAATGATATCATTTTAGCTTGAAAATGCTTTAATTTTATAAAAAAAAAAAATAGTTTATTCTGAACAAATTTGTTTAAAAATTAATTTTTTATTTTATAAAAGTGTTCCTCAATATATGTATGTATCTTCAGTATAACATTTGTTTTATATGTGTTATTCTTCAATCATTCTTAAGAACGTATGTATCTACTTTCAAATTGAAATCCCTGACATAAGTTTGAAAAATATGAATTTTTATTTAATTATTCGCAATTACGACCAATTTTTTTTTCAATTTTTTTCATAGAAAATGCTTAAAATAGTTTCGTGGAATCCCTAAAATATGTAAAATATTATTATTACATATTATTAAATTAAATAAAGTTTGAACTATATGAATTTTGGGTAGTTTCATTTCTCCTGACCCTAAAAGTTAGTAGTACAGTATGTATGTAATATTTTTCTTTAGTTATTTTTTATGAAACTCGACTTACGACTTAATCGACTTACGACCGATGACTAGGAACCTATCTCGGTCGTAAGTCGGGGACTACCTGTATACAAATAGACAGGTCGTCCAATTTAGCGCACATCTTGTCGGAAATGAGTATTTTTTTTTTTTCAAATGAAAACTTACCAAGATTACAAAAACTTCTCGGAGTCCGAATTTTGGAAAAACTTTGATATTTTTAAGTTGG
The DNA here is from genome assembly GCA_949775025.1 of Tricholauxania praeusta. NCBI lineage: Eukaryota > Metazoa > Arthropoda > Insecta > Diptera > Lauxaniidae > Tricholauxania > Tricholauxania praeusta. The sequence continues at coordinate 20,922,962 of OX459028.1, forward strand.
TGTTTAACATAAAACAAAATATTCTTTAAGATTTGTTGTAATTTTGCTTCTGTTTAAAAAAAAAATATTCATTTCAGACAAGATGCGCGCTCTCCAGCCATTTTTGAAGAAAAATATTTAATTTTTTTTCTATGTCATTTAATTAAAATAATAAAAAAAAAGGAAAATCTCTTATCAAAATTCGGACTCCGACAATTTTTTCGCAAAAACAATCCGATTTTCAAAAAAAAAATTCCAAAAATATTTTATTTTTGTCATAAAACTTTTTTTTTAATTCATTTTATTGAAATTCAAACATACGAGTATCTCAGAAGAAAATAAAAATATGAAAACTGTACGCAAATCAAAAAAAGTTTTAATTTTTGTCCAAATTTCTAAGCTTTTTAGCGTTCATGGAAAATTAAATTAAAATTAAAACCTATCCCTATAAGTACTATATACATTAAAAAAGGCGGATTGGATAAAAATCGGCTATGTAAGGCTAACCGCTCAAAAACAACATTTTAGCTTCTAACGGTCATATGTGCATTCAGGCGCGGATCTAGAATTTTTTTCTGGGGGGGGTCACAGGATAGAAAAAAATCAAAAATAACAAGAATAACCAAATAATAATATTGTTTCAACTCTATTTTTTGAAATGCGGGCTGTTTTGGGGGGGTCATGACCCCCGTGACCCCCCCCCCCCCCCTTGGATCCGCGCCTGTGTGCATTCCCACAGAAATTGTCATTTTAGCCGGCCACGATTTAAGTTTTTTTTTTAGAACACTCTTCAACCAAGGTTTTTCTTGAAGTTAAGACTTAAATTAATATTCAAGATCAGAAAAGACACTAGTCGGTCAGCACTTTGATGAAACCCGTCGGGAAATATATTCAGAAATCGAAAATTGGAACAAACTGATACATAATAATATCATACAACAAGCATGATATCGAAATAGCTACAGAAATTGTACTCAGATTCGTAGTAGTAGCTGATGGTAAATTTCAAAAGTGGGCCTTTGAAAGAGATCGCGAGAACGTTTCTGGTCATATACTCGAAAATGGTGCATTTAAGCTAAAAATATAACATAAACAAAGTTGAAGAAGAGAAAAAATTACTCCGATTTCTTGTACTTTAAGCTTCAAGTTACATGGTTTTTAAAGGTCTTATGCACCGTACTTTTTGCCTAAATCGGCACTTTCAACAAATTTTGTTGATTTGCTTCTTTGATAAATAAAACCAATGTGCAATAAATTCTGATGTACATAGTTAAAATTTGTATGCTTAAAAGGTTTTCACTTCGTACAGAAAACGCAAGTTCATATAAAATTACCAAGACGTAACAGATTCAAAGAATCATAACACAGCCAAATCTAACGATATGGAGACTCTATTGAGCAAAAATTGAAATGCATAATTTTCGAATTAATCACATCGAGTAAATAAAGCCGAGTAATAATCAAAATGATAATTAAAATTTAATTAGATAAAAAATATTTATTATTATAATTAAACTAAGTCATTGATGTCTACGTTTGTATGTTGTTGTTATGGGTGAAAATAAGGCGAATCATCCTCACAACACTATTCAATCGCTACTAATCTTAGCGCAACATAAATTTTGCTTTTTGGCAATTTTAATAAAATTATGTCCCAGCTAAATAGTTAAGGGAATATGACTTTCGCCTACAACAAGCTCAATATATGATACTAACAATAATTGGAAACATCAGGGTGTGTAGTCGTATCTATGGACGCGTAAGGAAAATTTTACTTAATTTGTGTGCGAAATCTCACAACTGGAGAAATTCAATAATTCATTTGCATATCCCTTGGAACAAGCACAGTAACCACTGTTAGTGTGTTGCTTGTAAGGCTGACATTTGTCTTGAAATGCAACTGAAAGATACAATCACAATCGATGTATCTGTGGCGGAGACAACCAACCATAAGTGAGTGGCAGTGGTGAAGTTGCCTGAAATCCTCCTCGTTAGCTATGTATATGAGAAATGATAAATGGCTGCATTTTGAAACTTTTAAGCAGCATCGCAATTGAAATCAGCACTTCAGCCAAATGCTGTACGCTTAAGCATTTGCAAGATGCAGCCATAACATACCCATACTCGTGTGCCATCTTCCCTCAAATTAAAATTGCACTTTGTCTCAGTCATAAGATTAAAATGTGCACACAATTTGTAAATGTTTCTGTTTGTCAAATGAAAATGTCTTTTGAAAATTTCAAATTTTAGCATTTGCGAATGAAACGAAATGTGGAAACAATCCAATATTGCTTAACGTACCGAAGGAGTAATAATAATTCATCTACAGAATGCAGAAATGCTTAGATGCACTCGGCAACTGGATGCAGTTGACAGTTGACTTGAGTACTGGAAAATATGTAAGGATAAAGGGATAAAAGTGGCGGTGGTGTTGAATACAAACAACACTTCTGCGACAATTCATTAAAAAGCTTTGAAATTATGCTTGCATCCATTCGTTGTATTGATTCGTATGTTGGTAGTATCTCATTTTCCAAGGTGTCCCGGTCAAAATAAGTTTCTTAACTATTATGTCCTTTTGTATTTATCGTTTGGGGAGGCATAAATTTAAATAATTCCACATGTGTTTATGACAAAAAGTTTTCTATTTTGTTAGAGATTTATTTATCTACCTATCCCAATTGCAAACTAAAACGGGGGTTGATTTAGTTTTGAAGAGGATAAGGGATGATAATGCGAAAGCTTAGAAAAATAGTAAATTTTGATTAAAAAAGTTTGTTGTAGTTTATTTTATTTGTTAAAAACCTTAAAGCTAAATTTAGAGAACAAAGGTTAAATCATTAAGTATCGAAGGTTTTAATCTTTCGAATTGGTATGTTTTAACAGATTTCTGAAATAAAATCCATGCCTGTATTTTTCCTTTATATTTGATATACCTAAGTAATAAAATTATATTACACAATTAAATTGTTTGCTTTCGTAGTAGCCGAAAGTCCAACATTGATATGAGAAAAATTTAGATCCTAGGTATAAAAACGCCAGTAAAAGGTGACATAATAAAATAAGTATTATTTCCTTCGTAAAAATTCAGGTTTATAATACATTTTTTTCGAAAATAAAACGAATTTTGAAAATTGAATTTGTTGAAAACTTAGAAAAAAATTTATCGGAACTAACTTCACCAACTATTTTAGAGCAATAAGAACTACGAACCGAATTGAAACGAAGTACACATAAAAGAAGTACAGAAAATATGTGACATTTTATTGTTGACTTCAAAACTAAAATAAAAAGTTTTCATACAAAAAATCTGAAAAGTTTGCCCAGGATACATATAACATACAACATATAAATTATATGTAAATATTTTCTTCTACAATTATTTCCTAATTAGTAAAAAGAAGTACAAAGGAGTACTTTTGCCGGTACTTTGACGTACGCAGTACAGCGGGCCACAAATAAGAACTGTGCCCCCTAAAAGAAGTATAACTCATCACGTTCCGCACAGCTTATACAGCAATCTCGAAAAGTTTTCTATCAAATTTGAATAGCTCATTTAAAAACCTTTCAGTAACATCCATTTTGTTGATGTCAGCCAACGATTCTCACAACGATTACCGATTGCTATAGCTCCGGAACCAGATCTGAGTGAAGCTTTTTGAGAAAATAATAGTTTTTAACTCAAAAGCCGAACCCTTATGGACTTATGCTAAAAAAAATGCTTGTGATTTTAAAAAAATTTCGCTGTCAAACATCCACATAATTATTTTAGCACACTTTGCTGCCAAACGAAATAAATCGTTATTTTGTATGCTACTCGTTACTTTTTTATTCTGTGCTCTCTGTTTCTCTTCCATTGCTTTCTGACATTTGTCCGCATGACAGTTCTTTGTGCATTGTTTTCTTTTATGTTTTGAAAAGTGGAAGTGAATTTGTGTTTTGTTTATTTTTAAAGTGAAAATTTATAGAAAATACCATAAAATAATTGTGTGCGACATAAAAATGGCTGCACCAAAAGATCTTTCTGTTACGGAAATACAGAAATTCATGATAGAAAATGGTTGCAAAGTAACAAATCATGCGTTGGTCAAGCACTTCAAGCGTTTCCTCACCAATCCAGCAACACAAAGTGAGTCACCTGGTGGAATGACTTGTTGCGTCTATGCAGATAATAAAAATTCATAATTTTTATTCTACTTTACAGCTGAAGCACGCAAAAAATTCAAAACTTATGTGAACATGTTGGCTACCATTAAAAATGAGAATAATCAAAAATATTTAATTTTGCGCAAAAAATACCTCAATGATTGCCCCAGCGAGGAAATGGCGCAACGTGCATTAGCCGCTGCTGATGCAATACCCGACAGCCCAGGTGGCGGATCGCTATTGTCCGAATCTGGTTTATCGGCGTCACCGTTTCGTCAACCACCGCCTTATAAGCCGCCACCAGAAGTAACTTCACCAAAAGCAGAAACGACATTGCCACCACCAACAACGGGTGCTAAGGTTGAAAAGGAAAATGTTGATAACTATCGCGAATGCGTTAATGAATTTTCGGCTGCTGTTCGTAAAATTGATCCTGCGCGTTTGGCCAAGCAGCCGTTGGATGAAAATGAGGGAGAAGTGGCTGGCATAATCAGTGAAACTGCTAAAGCATCACATCCCACTAGCATTTCAAGGGAAAATTCTCTTGAAAGTGGTGAGAATAAGGAAAATATTCCTCGTTTTTCATTTTCATCAGGCACATCTGGTGCTTCGGTTGATGATAATTCCAGTGGTGAAAAGGTATCTAGTTCCGATGGTGATGTTGTAGACAATCCTATCAGTGTTAAGGAGGCAACTCGAAAGTTCAATCGCATGGCATCGGAGGAAGAGGCGAAACTTATATCGCCACCTGGCAAAAAAAAGCAAGACAACGTAAGTTAAAACATTTTTTATTGATTCGCTGGCATAAAAATCAAAATTATCCGACAAATGTAATTTGTTATTTTCATATGAAAAATATCCTAGCATTTAAAACGATTGTTCATATTTTTTTTTTGGTTCATTTTTTACATTTTTGTTTTTTAAGAAAACTTCCTCTTTTCCAAAGGAAAAAATAAAACGGTGACAATTGCCCGACTTTTTTTTTTGGTAAGAAATAAAACTTAAAAAAAAGTTGGACGCAGTAGTAGAACTCTGCGTCCGCCACCACTTCATTGTTTCAATAAATGCTATCACCAAATGGCTCATGTGTTCAAACTAAACAAAGTATTTTCTGAATTCACCATACTTTGCTATATTTAATGACAGCATTCTGATTTTTGAGGCAAAAAATTGACGATTTTTCCTGTTATTTCTATATGTTATTTTAATGAAATTTGCTTGTGTAAAAGATATCATGTGTGTCTACCCAATGTTCACAAAATCGAACGCGTATTCGTTTCGAATTCGAAACGAATTAAAAAAAATTCGAAACGAATTCGTTTGTGAGCATTGCGTTTTTTGCAAGAAAAAGAATTCTTTCGAATTCGTAACGGACTTCAAATACGAATTCGTTTTTTGGTCATAAAACGAATTCGTTTCTTGTTCATAAAACATATCGAATTTTGATTTTTGTAAGTAAAACGAATTCGCTTTGAATTCGTAACGGACTTCAAATACGAATCCGTTTCGGATTCGTTTCTTGTTCATAAAACAGATCAAATTTTTTTGAAAAATTTAAAAATTTTGGAAAATTCCCGGAAAAATTTTCGAAGAAAAATTTTCAAAAAAAAATTTTGTGTCTTAATCGAATTAGAAATGTTCAAAAAGTCGAAGAAAACTAATATTTTTTTTAACACTGAAATAAATAATGCGTTTCCGGATTCCGTTACGAATTCGTTTCGAACTCGTTTTCGTATGAAACAAATTCGTTTCGAATTCGTTTTATGTTCGAAACGAATTCGTATTTGAAGTCCGTTTCAAATTCGAAACGAATTAGTTTTTTGTAAATAAAACGGATCAAATGAGAGACAGATATCATTCGCCTTTGACATATAACATATGACAGGTAGCCTAGTAGGTAGCGCGCATGACTATGAATCGCTGGGACATGGGTTCGAGCCTGACTTTGGAAATTTGTAAATCGTAAGTAAAATTTAATTTGATGATTAAATAAAATTATATGCAATGATGTCTTACAATTTGCATATTAAATAATTTGATAATTAAATAAAATTATTTTTACGGATCCGTTTTATGAATAAAAAACGAACAAAAAAGGAATTCGTACTTGAAGTCCGATCGTTAATGCGGACGATCCTTCCGTTTTTTCGAGAGGAATTTCATACGAAAATGAATTTATTTTGGCACACTGGGTAAGGACTAAAGTCGCGCCTAGTGAACTACTTTCAAAAAGTACTGCACTACAATTTTCGACAGTATAATTCACGGGTGGGCGTGTAGTAGTATATTCCTTATTAGCATTGCATGAAATTCGAAAAATCGTGTTTTTTTGTACTTGTTTCAGTTCAGTATAAAATATGAAATTTTTTAATAAAGTGCCATCAAAATAAAAGTTTTCTGTGCGGGTTCCAAAGTAAAAAACCTTAATGAACTTTGCTATATCACATAACAGGAAATTATAGTGGCTTCTCACATACAATATACCTTAGAAATATTTTATATTTTTTGTTGTGAAAGCAACTAAAAGAATCCCAGCATTTCTCTTTTTATTAAATCATATTTCAACTAAATAAAAAAAAAAAAAAAAAAAATAAATCCAAGCGATTTTCTTCTCTAATTGCATATTAAAGCTTTCTAACAGTGTCTTATTTCTGGTTAGACATAAACAGCAAATAAAAGAATTCACAAATAAATCCTTAACTTTCAACAAATCCATCATCTTATCTCTTGACAAGCTCTTGCTGCTGCCTGAGAGGTTGTGAAATTTATGCTTTTACATGAACATTATTAGCTTAGGAGAAAAAGCGGTATCTATTAACAAACAAATCTCTTTATTTAGGTACATCGTTAAAAATTTGTTAAACGCAACGCAAAAAAAAAACGGCGCTTTCCCACTGTCGTCTTTTGATCACGTGAAACAATCGCATAGGCTTAACACAAAAAGAGAAATACCAAATAAACATTGCAATAAAAAAGTAAAATAATTTTAATTTACCATTTGCATTGCAGTAAAAAAAAAACGAACTCCCACACATTTTCATAACCGCTTCACTTACCACTAGCGGTTGCTGTTGCTGCCAATTCATCATCATCGTTGTGGCAATCGTCATTCTCATTGTAGTAGACCTGTAACGGTGCAGTTGAAATGTGTTCAAATAAAATGCCACCTAATTAGGACGCCTACTTTCAATTAATACCTCATACATTTTTTCTCATCGTTAGCTAAAGTCTAAAAATATGAACATAACTCTATGATGCAAATCGTTCGAGAATTCCTGAACACGTCTCAACGAAAAAAAACTTTAACTTAAACGGTTATTTTTAAACAAATAAGTGTTTTTCAAAAATACGCTTTAGGTATTCTCGAACAGTTTCCATCAACAATTTTTATGAAAATTTCAAAATAAAGCTATGAGGATTTTTAATAAGAATTAACTTCAGCTATATCTTAATTGCATTATCTCAAATTTGGTTGGAAAACTCTTTTCGGCGCACCATGATTTCAAAGAAGTTGTCTTCTAGTAGCAACGTCTGTCTCCATAAAATCTTGCTGAGTTTAGTGCACATTTAAACGCTTTTTGCGCCTGCCTGTCGTCCAAAGCAGACCGTATTTTGTCTTTTTCTGTTTATCTTTTTTTATATTGTTTATTTACCTTTGCAAATTGTTGTGGGCCTGCAATTTCTGCGTTTGCTGTACAAAACCCACTTGTTGCTTTGTTAACTGCTGGTTTAAAACAGTATGTCGAGTATAATAAAATCAAATGCACTCACCCACCTTAAATGCTGACAGCTAAAAATTTTTTAAGAAAACATTCGTTTGAATAATTGTTTTAGTTTATATGATGGCCTTTTACAAAATGCCAAAGTAAGTTCCATTTGCATTTAAAATCGACAAGTAGAACGGCTATTAATAAATTTTTTTTTCGCAGTTTTCCTGAAGCTTATTGTATTTTCTAAAAATTTCCTTTTAGCCTTCTAGTTGTTATTTTAGACATTTGCAAATCCATAGTCTTAACTACTTTGGAATGATTTTAATTTATAACTCATTTATAATTAAAATCTTTTCTAGTTTCTATTGGATTATTGATATTTAGTGGCTAAGTCTAAGTATCAAGCTTTAATATTGCAAACGTTTTATTACGGACTTATATCCTTTTAATCCCTAACGAATTTTACTCTCTTAATTCTCTTAAAATTAGTGGTATCAACAAATTAACTTTTTATAGTTTAGTTAAAATAAAAACTCTAGCATCAGTAAACAGTTTATTGAATTGCACCAAAAAGAATGTAAATTTACACGTTTTTCCTAAGTTACGACCATAAAAAAGACCAATACGTATTAACACATTTAAATACATAGCTTTTTGCAGAAATTTCAAATCGATTGGAAATTTTGATCGAAACTAGGAATGCCACTTAATCATGTCAAAGAGTACCTTAAAATTTTTGAATCGCTTTTATTCCCAAAACACCACATGTAGAATGAAACTCACTGGCAGCTTCATGTATGAAATATATCACTAAATTTTTTTTCCTAACCAAATATATTTAATCAACTCATGTTTGACTCAATAATCAACGTTATAACTTCGAATTCAGGGTATGGTAATATCTACCAAAATTCGTTTAGAGTTAGTAAATAATTTTAGAAACTGTCAACCATATACATTTATTTAAAAAAACACACACACTATCCTCAGTGTACATAGAATATGTTATAAATGCAACTCGGAAAGTAAGCCACAAATAGGTAAATATGTTAAGACCAATTTTGTAGACGAAATCGATTTCATGCACGAAAAATCTCCATACGGCAAAATTTGACACACCTTTCATCGTTTTAAAGTTTCCAATAAATACTATAATTTTGATCAAAAATGGTTATTTTTAGTTAAAAATGCGGTTTGCAGCAATCGGTAAATTTCATCATACGGAAACTTTACGGACATGTAATCGATGTGTTTTCATCTCCTCTACAACATTGGTCTTAATGTAATTTTCTACTTATGGCTTACTCTCCGAGTTATTAAGCGATATTTTTTTGGCGACCTCTCACAACTAAGCCCACCACGTATCTGGTGACTGACGCTATTTTGATTATCAACCGTACTTAAACTATCAATTGCAAAAAAAAATAAGCGGGAGGAAATGACTTTGAAAAATGCAACGCTACCTCCCGAACTATGAGTACTGTACTGATGTTTTAATCGTACATCAGACAACCAAGTTGTAATGAATAATTAATTGTGAAGGTCTTGACATTGAAAAAAAATGTGTGGTTCTCAGAAAAGGTGGAGACGCTTTTAATTTTTATTCCTGACACACCCTAAAAGCCATAGTTTTTTGGTCTGTCCAAAGTCCCATAGTTAAAAAGTGAAGTACTGCTTGGTATTAACTCAGCTGCGACTAAGAACACCACAAGCAATATTTTATGTGTTGAATTTTCACGGAGTTGGCTACCAATCCACAGAGCTGAACCTTTTTGAGTCGCTTTGCCAGAAATATAAAAAATATATTTTATTAGGTATATATGATTCAAAACTTGTAATTTTAATTTCTGTCCATTGTCCAACCTTTCTTAATACAATAGATAGCTAAAATCAGAACTTTAATTTGATTTAAAATTGCAATACCGCCATTTCCATCTAAAGTTAAATAATTTAGAAGAAGTTATTTCTAACTTTTTCTTTAATATTTTTCTCTTGGTTTTTTAGTTTTCTGTATGCATTTCTGCTGGTACCCCAGTGGTACCAGGGTGTTGTTAAGTGTCAGTTTAATGTCACGTTGCAGCCAGCCACATTCATGTCTACATACGTACAACCGCCAGCAGCTTCGAATTGAATAAATCCATTAATTTTATTAGCAGACGATAAAAATGTTCTTTTTACTAATTTACAAGTGCATTCTGTGCTCACCGATCCCTGTCGCCCTATGCCCCTCTTCTGAGCCTTAGACGTTGTGCGTCTTTGTTTCTTGTTTGGTTTTTCTTCTTTCTAATTCATGGACTTGAATTTTCTTTTTTTGTTTTATTTGTTCGACTTTTGGTCTACTTTCAATGTTTGCACTTTGTTATATTTTAGGAATTTCAATATTGTTGTTGTTGTTGTTGCTGTTGTTATTCACTTACATCTAATAACATGTTTTTTGTTATGTTTATTATATTTAGTACAACTTTTTACAACAGCAACCACAACACCAACAACACCAGCAACAACAACGAAACTAGTGAACAACATCTTCACACTTTAACTAAAGTTTTCTTTTATTTTCTTTCTTAAAATTAATTTGTGTTTTTGTGCTGTTTTACAAGTTGTACGTGTTCTTGCCAACTTATTTTTGGTTGTTGTTGCAGCTCACACTTATGGTGTTAGCGATTGTTTTACGGTGGTCCACTAGCTTTTTACAAATAACGGTTTTTTTTATTAATGCACGTGACACTCTATTGAAATGCCTATTAGAGATGATGCTGCTTCTTTAAAATGAAATGTCTAAAATGACATACATTCGTTCCAAAACATGTAATACCAACGACCAGAATGGTTTCGGTCAAAGTATGAAGAAGTTTTTTGAACATTGTTCTAAGCCATTTGAATTGCCTTCATTGTTGTTATTTCAATAATTTAATATTTTAAAATCATCGATAATAGATTAACACGGAATCGAGCAAATGCACAGACATGCAAATTTCGGATCCACAGGTGTGACTCAGTGAAACCTAAAGCTTTTTGTATGCATAGCACAATCAGATAAAAAAAGTACTTTTTCAATATTTGATCTTTAGGTTGCTTTCGTTCTGAGATATACTGAAGTTAAGTTTTTTTCAATAGTTAAAACGTAGTACAATTTAATTAAATGAATTAACTCAAACAATAATAAGAGGACGTTTTAATCTGGCAGTGAAAAATTAGAGGAGTGATGTTTTCGGGAACATTCCATCTTATTTTATTTGGCTCGATGCATTTGAGGTTTTTTGAATTTTTTAACCCCTTTCTGAAAAAAATGATTTAGCTGTCCATTTTTCCGCAAAGCCATTTCTTTAAATTGGAAATAACACAGAAAGCTAAATCTGGATAATACATTGGATAAAGAAATCTTTACGTTAAGTTAATTGGCGTCACAGTCACACTAATATTACATATTAGACTTATATTGACTTCTTCGAATTTTTCAACATTTTTCGACTTCACCAACAGTTATGTTTCATCAACATTTTTCTACTTTTTCTACTACAAAATGGAAATCTACCGACTTTGGAAATATTTTTTGAATTTTTCAACACTTTTCGACTTCTTCAACATTATACGTATTCAATTTAAAATATTTTTCAGACTTCTCAACATTTTTCGACCTTTAAACACTTATCGACTTTTTCAACATTTTTGATATTTTCAACATACATATTTCTACTTTTTCAACATTCTGAAAATGTTTCTACCTCTTTAACACTTTCGACTTTTTAACATTTTTTGACTTTTCTGAACATATCGTTTGTATGGAACATAAAGTCACAATCTACATTTCAATCTTTTTGAGTTAAAGGGCTTTTCATATACATTAAATCAGAGGTTCCCAAACTTTTTTTTCTCATACACCACTTTCAAAACTTAGCTGGTTCCGGTGGACCCCCTGAAGCTACGTTTCTACCATATTCCCAAAACTCGACAAAAAATGTGAAGACTAGATCTAACTATGGAAATTTGCGCTTCGGCTCAGTTCCAACCACGATTTAATAGTTTTCGAAAAAAAAATGAGAATTGATTGGTTTATTAATTAATTGATTGTGCTCTGAGTGGATGTTAAAAAAGTAAAGTTGGCCAATCAAAAAAGTGATTCCATCCAACTTTACTTTTTTGACATCTACTCAAAGCACAAGGAACCAATCAATCCTCACTTATTTCATTTAGAAAACTCCTTCATTCGGAGTGGTAAAAAGAAACAGAAAAAAATTATATTTTTTTGTGTTGTGCTTATTCAAATATGTAATTATTACACTATTAATTATTATTGTCATATTGTAATATGAAATATGATAGCAGTCGTAATATAATTAAATTTTTATCACAAAATAGTCATAATTTTAATGGGAGGGATGCACTTGATGAATTGACAGCAAATCATCAATATTTGGCATAAGTTTTGTTAGGAATAACTGCAAATATCCCCGTTCCGTGATATTCAATCTACTTATATTTTTTTTGTTAAAAGGTAACGACACTAAAACTTTTTTCGACAAGATATGACGAGGGGAACGCTATCAAAAGCTTTCTCGCAATTCCCCACAGTCCAGGATATTTTTCAGGTATTTCTGCCTGCAGCCAAAATGTTTGATACCCTCTTTTAAATTTCAGCTTCAGCTCCTCATTAGTCCTAAGCTCGAGTAGAGAAGCTACACTTCCGTTTCATCAAATCGATTTATGATCCATGGTGGTATTTCCATCGTCAGAATATCTTCGAATCTGATCTGAAATCTGAAGTCAATCCAACATTTTAGTTCTTCACTATCGAAAGCAGATAATTTTTCGTGGACCCCCGCTTACGAATTGTGAACCCCCATTTTTTCGTCATGCCAGCGTAGACCCCCGTCGAGTCTGCCATGGACCCCTGGTGGTCCACCTGGACCACTTTGGGAACCAATGCATTAACCCTCTAACCGGCAAAGTAGAAATACGACTAAAAATATAAAGTAAAATATCAAATCTAAGTAATTTAGTTACGAGAACTTCGAATTTGAAGCTATTTTTGCGATTTATGTGAAGGTTTAGTAGTTATAGGTATTTTACGAATGACCGTCTAGAAGCGGTCTTGCCGGTTAACGAATAAAAGAGTCGCTTGGTGTAATTATGAACATAAACTGGTATATTGACTTCTTGTCCTAATAAATAAAATTAATAATAATATAATGTATATAAGAACATCAGTTTATAGAGTAAACATCTATTTTTTATGATGTAAATCAAAGAAACAATTATTTGCTGGTATTAGGCATAAGTTCAAGTTGCATCTCATACAAAATACCTGGGTATCAGATTTCTTACAGTGTTTGCATCTTTTTTTGCCTTTAGAATCGGTCATTCTTGGGTTGTGCCCATGTTCATCATATCTTTCTGCATCGTATGATATTTTAGCCTTCATTCCACATGGAGACGAGGCAGTTTTTGCTGTTGCTGTAGATGGTCTGCCAACAGCAATTAGTTCATATTTGCAAAGACTTGTTGCCACAGCTTCTCGAAACTCTGGTAATTTGTATTTGATTTTTTCGTCCTGATTGATCCTTCGAAATAGAATGTAAGCATTTGTCATTGCCATGTCTAAAAGATGATGGAAAAGTCGCAGCATGGGGTTACGTGTCTTCAATCGGATGTGGTATCTGCCCATCAAGCCATCCATAAGGTCTTCACCGCCCATGTGTGCATCATAATTTTTTATTATTTGCGGACATTCTATTTGCTTGTATTCTTTATTTTTCGATCATATCGAGCTATTTTGTCAACTTGTGAGGAAAGTACCTGTAACTTCAGCTGTTGAAGGACCTGCAACTTCGTCTTCGTTGCTTTGACTAATAGCGCTTAGATTTAGTGAAGTTTTTATTTCATTTTCAAAAATATCGCCTGATGCAGTCAAGTACTCCAAACAATTCAATATATCATTCTCAAATCGTTCTTCTGGTATGGTGGATCCTGTTGTTTTTGGAGGATCAAAATCAGAATCGATGACACTATTGTCGCTGTCAAAATCTCCATCACTTTCACTGGAATAATCCGTTTCAGCTGAGTTCATTAGCTCCTGGATCTGCTCATCGGTCAGCCTGGAGTATTTAGCAGATCTGGTTGATATTTTATAATTGTTTCTGCCCTGATGCTCACTCATTATTATTGTACAACCACAGATAACTATATGAAGAAATTCAAAAAAAAAAATACACGTTAACCGGCAAGACCGTCTACAAACGGTCATCAAGTTTTTACTTCTAAATCATAACAAATTACCTTTTTTTAATGAATATTGATTACGTTATAAAAATATATTAATTTTTTTATGTACAAATAATTTTTTATTTGCAATTCACTTAGCACAAAGAATTTTAAAAGCGTAAGAAAAACCACAAAATTTTAAAATAATTTATTCGTGCGTTCACTACTCACTTCAACATGTAAAGGGTAAAGCGACGAAACGAAGCGTTATTCCTCTACAAATTGAACATCGCTTTGGAACTTCATAGTTTATTTTGATGAAATTCAAATTTAAAAAAGAAAATTGTTGTTAGTAAGGTTATAATATGGTAAAATGTTATAACCGTCTACAGACGGTCATTCCGGTTAGAGGGTTAAATCATAAAAAATTCAAAATATGTAATTGATAATAAACAACTCTTATTATTCAAGAGATTTGTTTCGGGCATATTAAATTATCAGTTATAAGACGCATACAAAAAGCTATATTACTCGGAAGCATAAAAATGTAGGTTGTGAGTACTTGCTCTATACGGACCATATTTCGAATTTTGGAATATATTTTTACTTTTTCACAATTATTCGACATGTTTTGCCTTTTTCGACTTTTCCAAAATCTTACGAGTTTTTAAGAATTTTTTGCGATTTTATAGACTTGTTGTCTTATGTACGACATCTTTCGATACGTACTCAGAAAACGTTTGAAATTTTGTCAAGATATTAATGTTTTCCAAATGTATAAATATAGTTGGAAAGGGCCTGTTAAAATGAATTAATAAATTCGCTTGTCAAATTCTAACGTATATGATTGTTCGGACTATCACAATAATTTTAAAAATCTATTCATTCAACAATAAAATAGAAAAATTTGAAATTATATCAAATTATTAGCGATTTTATTGAGGATATGGCGCTCAAAATGCAATGTCCAAATTTGTCAGCTGGGTTGAAGATCTCCCGGCATTCAAAGTCTGCTGTTTAGCTCTTCTAATAGACTTAAAAATGTTAACAAATTTTTTTCAATTTTATTTTTTAAATGTTATTTTTAGACAATGTTTTTTTATATGTATGTATATCCATATATTTTGATTGAATTTAGAGGAATTAATTGTCCTGGTGGCAAAATCGATTATATTCTTTAAGAACTTTAAGTACTTACTGAAAATATTTTTTCAATAATTTTGGCGATTTTTTCATTTTTATTTAGGGTAAACGATTTTTGTTAATTTTGTATTTATTTAAGTGATAATTCTTTAGGCGATCTTATCTACACCCAAAGTCTGCTGCAACATTTCTTTAATCTTTTAAGTTAAACTTACTGAAGCTGGAAAAATTTCAACATTTTACAGAATGTGTCAAATGACCGAGTATATACGAGAATTTCAATGCAAATAATTTGCTGACATTTATTTTTCATACAAACTGAGTGATAAGCTGCAGTGGGTATTCATTCATTCAATTATTTATGATCACTTGGGTATTGCTTGATCGATTGAATGCAATTATTTGTTGTTGCTACCGCTGTTGTTGCTTTTGGTTTTGTTAATGTTGTTAACGTTGTTATTTTTATGTTTTTACGCTTGTAAATTTAAAACGCTCATGTAAGAGTGTTGCCAATATGCAACAAATTAATGTCGTACAAATTGGCAACATGTTTGCTACTGAATTTTATTCTTGCGACGTTAATGCAGACAAAACAACACAGCACCACACAGCAGAAGGGAACAGAGGCAGGCGGCTTGGTGAACGCGTGATTTGACACATGTTTTCGATAATCGGCAAATAATCTATAGTTTATGCGATGCCAAACACTGAGTACGAGTAAAACGTTGCCATAATGGCCGAAATAATGCAAGAACCGCGATTGCGTACCTCATCGGCATCAGCCTCAGAGGGAGGAAGCCGAATCTCATTTATAATCACAGTTTAACCAGAAGCAGCATTGTACAAGTTCGATTCATGTAAAATCAGCTCATAAATCCGGTTAACATGAAAAACGTGAGAATTTTTGGATTTCTCGATAGAAAAAAACTATGAAATTATTTTATTGTATCTACTTTATTAAGAAAAAATAATAAAATTGTAGCGCATGTGTGCAGTTGGGAGTGTGATGTACAACACACTTAATGCCTTTTGTCGGTCTCTTTATTTTTGACATGCAGTTGACAAGTTGATAGAGTGATACTGCCGCCAACAGCCCAATTGTAGGTATAAATCATAGTGAGCAGTCTTGCACACTGGGTTAAAATCGTACAAAAATGAATTTTATTGTTCGTTTTCGTGTGTCCCATACTTTTCAAATTCAGTAAACTGTGCTCTTGAGATATTTTAGAAAGAATGTTGTTGTTTTTTTTATTGAAAAATAGAATTTGATTTAATTTGTCAGCTTCTGAGCCCAGTTGCTATTTTTGCCTCATTCGTTGGCGCAATGGATCATTTGTTTGTTCTTGCTGCTTAAAATCTTTTGATTGACAGCTCTGAGTGGTTGACAATTGTTTGACAACTTAACAGCAACAACATAATACATTGAAACAATTTTCTCGTAACGCTTGACAAATTTCGGTCATACTGAAAATTAATTCAAAATTTCTTTACATGTGGAGATTTGCTGCATATTGTGTGTACTAGGAGATGCCTGAAATAGTTTGAATAGAAAACTTTAAAAATAACACTTTGAAACATTTATCCATATAGGATAATTTTTAAAAAATTTTATACGACCAACTAATTTCTGACATTTTATGCCTCAAAAAGTTTTTCGGCCAAGTTGACATTTATAGAGATAAAAAAGAGGAACGACAAAAATATATTCCGAACAAAACTTTCTGCTCCTGAAAAACTTTTAGCCGCTGATTCCGAATTCAGAGTCGATCACATCAGATTTTTTAAAATCAGGATATGCGAAATTAAATGTTGCTTTATTACAAAAAAAAAAAAAACAAATTTGATATAACATGTAACAACCAACTCCGTATTCGAAATAAGACATCAACAATTCACTGAGAAGATACTGTTTGGTTGAAAAAAATAAAAGTTTATTTTAGTGTTTCTTCCTTTTTGTTTTTAGTAATAAGTTTAGCTATTAGGCTTCTTAGCTACTTAGCTTTCAACTTTGAATCAGGTAATTTAAATACATTGTGACCACTGAAAGACTGAATTATTTTAAAACAAAAGCTTATGTGAACTAATATTTTTTTGTTATTTTATTTGGAAATATAATTAGTATACTTATTTTGATTTCATGTGAAAAATAGTATACCTCAAATGCGACCATTTCCCCGCTCACAATCATAGGGTCTGTCCATAGCATTCTTCAAAATCTCACGCAAGGTTTCAGTTCCTAAACATTCAATTTCTCTCTTCCTTACATTGTGGGACTGTTGAAGGCTTATTTGAGTAAACCCGTTCTTTTAAACAGCTGCGCAAAATAAAGTCTAGTGCCGTCTAATCTGGTGAACGCGGAAGTCAAACGAATTATGCATTTTCGGAATTGTTCGTTCACCAAAAATTTCATCTTTATCTTCAGCAGTTGCTATGATATTTTAAGTATGTACGTCAAATTCTTGTGGTGTTATCGAAGTTTGTAAGAATAATGTGGAGTAAGTGTAAATTTCTTATCTGGAACAGATAGTTATCTTGTGTTAATTGGTCTTGTGTATAAAACCAAAATAATTCTCATTTTTACTTATGTCTATGTTGACTTTATTAGGCATCACTGTAACAAAGGAATTTAAAGTATCATCAAAACTAGTGAGGGTGTTAACATTGGTCAGGCCAAAAACTGTATACCCTACACTGCTGTAAATAGAATAGAGTCAATCCCATCCATTTTAAGTAGATCAAATAGTGTTCCTATGTAATGACGAAAATCTTAAATAAAAGCTTGAGGGCGTGGCAATACGCCTGACTTGTGCATTTTCGCCATAAGGGCTAGTAATATTTTAAATATCTGATAACTACATGATAAGTGTGTATTTGTGACGTTGAGCGATTTTGTACCTCAGCTTTAATGTTACATCACATTGAAACGATATAATAAGTAAATGAAAGCTTCTTCCGAAAACTTCAATGTTTTCATGTAATTGAAATTACTCTTAACTACTGCCGAACTCTTTATCCCTTCCTTGTTCCATCACTTTACCGTTTTGATATTTACATTTTTGAGAGACTTTAACCAAAGTTCTAAATTTTATAAACATGTATCAAATTTCTAATAATTTAAATCAGAAAATACTGAGTTTATTCACTCTTGAAGACATAGTAAAAACATGCCGAATAATCTCTGCATAAATAACCTAAATATAAATATTTGTACCTCCAGAGCAAAATGTTCATCCTAAAAAGATAAATTTGAAGTATGCGATCGTTCCCGGGTATATGTATGCTTAATATTTCGAAAATATTTTTTTCGAAATTCAAGCCTTAAGAAGGCTCGACTTCTAGATAAGTATCGAATGCAAATTTTCACATTCATAAAAGAAAAAAGTTTTTTTACCCTCTTTAACTGAATAATCGTTTAGGCCAAACTGATTATATCAAGGAAATTTTTCAACAAAGTATTATAAGACTCACAATCAGTTTAAGAACTGTCTGAAAGAAGAAAGAAGAAAGCGCTTCAATAGTCTCATGAAAACAGTAATGAGCAAATAAATTAAATGCAGCAGCGCCATCAAAATGAAAAATTAGTAGATTTGAAAAAACCATCCAACCGGATTTGCCATTTTCTTCTTCTACAATCAATTTAGATTAACTTCGTTTCATTTATTTAACTTAGAAATATTAATTTATTATTAATTTAATTAACTTTTTCTTTGTGACAAATAAATCTTTGGCCGAGTCTTATATGTCGTAAAGATCTCTTTCCAAAAAAATTAAAAAACGGTGCGGCAGTAATTCTCAACATACTTTCTGCAATACAGAAATTAATTAACTTAAGTTATCGACTTAATTAACTTAAGTTATCGACTTAATTAACTTTAGTTACTTGATCGACGAACTCTGTTAATGAAAAGTAAAAATGTGTATTGTTGATAAGAAGGAAAACGTGGGGTATTTGGCGGCATTTTGTGATCAGAAGAAGGAGGGGGGGGGGGGGGGAAGAAAGCGTTACGTAATAAGTGAACTACCGATTGTATAAATTTTACTAATTTTTGATATTTTGCTTAAATTGACGGCGAGTAAGGCTTTTTTAGACGTTGAGCATTTTTAAGACGATCCATGTTGCAGAATTGTATAATGTAGTCTGCCACTTAAATCATGCCAATTTTTAATCACGTTTATCATTATCATTTAGTACCTTAAATGTTAAGAAAAATTATTAAAAAAAAAAAAAACAAGTATAATTTTTATTATCTTAACCATTTATTTTGAAGAAGTTTTTACTTAATTTAAAGCTTCAAGGTAAATAGCTAAGTAATTTAATAGGTGCAGTAGCTAAAATCAATTATTATTATTAGTGCTTCTCTATCGGATCAATCGTAGGGTACATGAACTGATAATGCACATAACATAATCGCTTGTGTCAGCAAAACGAATTTGGTTTTTAGCTTGCTTGTAGCAAATTGGCTTAAAAGCTTCGCCCTTGCTTCAAAAGTTGCGGTAATATTTTTTTGTCAGTTTAAGCATAATATTATTTGTATACAGTGTGTTGTAATTTATTTATTGTTGTTATGGAAAATTCGGAAACTGCGGGCGATAAAGTAAGCATAAAATCGCGATCAGATCAGTTTTAAATTATGCTTTTAAAATTTTCACTCCTAGTGAAATCGATACAAAAAATTAACTCTTTATAAT
Organism: Tricholauxania praeusta; assembly: GCA_949775025.1. Classification (NCBI taxonomy): domain Eukaryota; kingdom Metazoa; phylum Arthropoda; class Insecta; order Diptera; family Lauxaniidae; genus Tricholauxania; species Tricholauxania praeusta. The sequence continues at coordinate 20,942,830 of OX459028.1, forward strand.
GTGATTTTTAATGATATAACATAAAAAAAAATTGAAAATGTTGGTATCACATTTACTGTAGCTACCGCTGAAATACATGATAGCCTAGTTTTCAGTCTACCAGCAGCATAAGTAAAAAGTTAAATTAATGAATAAATGTAATGGGATAGCGCGAAAAAAATAACAAAATCTCAATAAAACTCAACTGAGCAACAAAACGAAAAAAAAAATAAACAGTAGTTTCAAATGGTCAAAATCTAGGAAGCATAAAATTCAGCTAAAATGCTATGTATCGATTACAATCCAATTATGAACTTAAATCCGAAAAAATGCTGACTAATATTGGAACATCTTATAATTAATACGCTACATAAACTGCTAAGTCAGTATCAGCATCTAACCTTCTATCTTCTGAAATAACAAATTTTCTACCAATATGTACGGAACAATGAATGTTAAACCATAACTTTGAAGATGTTTCCATGATGATGATGATAGACAAAATATTTTCTCGATGAAATATTGGCGCCGCTTAAAAAGCTGATCAATTAAATTCGTTACGTTCGCTTGATAATGAAATCGATGATTTAAAGAAAAAAAAAAATTTAATAAAAAATAAGTTAAAAACTCCCTTATGATTGATTACCTCTGATTTGAAGTTGCGATCAGTGACTGAGAAATTTTTAATAAAATTCACACACATGATACGTGTATTTTTAGAAATATTTTTTTTTTTTTTAATTTTATATCAAGGAATATGTATTTGATTTTTATTTATTAATTAGATTTTTTAACTTTCACTATTGGTGGGCTTGATAGGTTAGTTAAGACTTAAAAAATAGACTTTGTTATTTCATGCTTGTTTACTTATTTTTGTTAGCAACTTAAAAGAATGCAAACAAATATCTGTTAGACATTCAATAATTGATTGATTTCATGAATCAACATACCAACAGATAGTTGAATGGACTAACGTGCACGGTGGTGAAAAATAGTATTTATTAAAAAATGTCATATTTTTAATTTATGATTTTTTATAATGGGGGGCCCTAATATTGCGGGTTATGGTTCAGCCTTAACTTTTTGTTTATTGATTGGTTTTGTTATTTTCTCATAAAAAGTGGGTTGTAACTAATCAATATAATAGTACTGACCTAGAAAGTAACATATACAAGCTTAATAGACCAAAAAAAAAAACAAAAATTGTCAAAAATTATGTCATGACACAATGTTAAATATTGAATATTTTTATTTTCCGAATACAACTTGCAAAATATAAATGGCAAAATAATAAGATATTAATTGAAATATTTAAATTATAGAGTTAATCTTGTAATGAAATCACATGAACTTTTGTTGTCCTTCTTTTATCGACTGAGGCTGTCCGTCATGTCTCCGGACTGAACTTTTGCCTAAAAGATCTCTACACTACTACTTTTGCCGGTGCAAGAAATGCTCAAAGATAAATAATGTTCTTGATACAAGTGCACAAAAGTGCTTAAAATTGGTGTTTTGGAAAATGATAAAACAAAATTTATAAAAATAAGCTTTAAAAATGGATGTTTCAAGCAAATTCGTGTTTATAAAAATAAGGTTATTTTCGGAGTCTCCCTCTGGACGTTTCGCCTAATATTTTGCAAAGCATAAAAAGATGTTTCGTTTATTTCTTCCACTTTAACAGCGTGTAATCACAGTTTAATTACAAAAGTTCTAATGGTTCCAGTTTTTTGGGTAAAGCGGTGAGGTCAACGATTCACAGAATGACCCATACAAATTTTTTTGTTTGCTTCAAGCTCTACCCTGTGGTTTTTGTTCATAGGTATATACACCTATATTGTTTTCTGTAATCATTTTAAGATTGGCACAATAAGCGAAAATGAAAATCATTCATCTCATATTTTATATAAATATGTATGTATGTATGTACATAAAATAAAAATAAATGCATGTAAGTAAAGTATGTTTCCCTGTGAATTTTGAACTGTATGTCCTTGATTGAAAAAATAACCAATTTACTTTTGATTTTAACAAAATCGCTAATTAATGTTTTTGCTATGCAAAATAAGTTGATAACAACCATTTCTGGTAACCGAAAACAATAACCTAACAAAATGGCAACATGGTAGTTTCAACCACAACAACAACGTTAATAACAACAGCAATAAGTTCATAACAACAATAATAAAATAAAAGTAACCCTTTCGGCTAAATGGCCATGTTACAATTTAACAATAGAGTCGGCCAACAAGGTACGTATGTACGTGCAGACATATATCTCGTTTTGGTCTATTCGGTTGAATTGTGGGTTGTCATTGTTAAGAAAGGGTTGCCATTTATCCTTTTCATTGTTGCTTTTGTTGTTATTGTTTTAACCACAACTTTGTTCCAGTTACACAATCCATCACTTGAAAGAACAAAAAACGTTAAAAGAGGAGGCAACTTTACGGTTAGGGTTGGCATTTCCGTTTTTGTACACTTGTGTGTCCTTTTACCTTTCAACTATTGTCCTTTTTGTTAGAAACTCTTTGACTACAAATATTTACTCAAATGGTTTTTAGCATTGTCATAAATTCAATCGCCTTGAGATATGCACAGTAATTTGAATGTTAGTTACAGCAACAATTTGAAGTTGTTGTTTTTACCTTTGAACATGCGAATACATCAGTTGTTGAATGGAATGGTTATTTGATTTATATTCTAAAGCACCAAATGTAGGTGTTACAAGTAAATAGTTCTGTATATGTAAGCGCATACGAGTACCATATTAAATATTTTGAAAATCATATGATGTTTTTCCTTTGAGTCGACCCTAAATGGTTCAAATTGAAGTACTCGTAAAGGTTGTCCCAGAATTCACCAACATCAAAAGTAATTTTGAGAGAAACACAGATTTTTAATTATAAAATTTTAAACCTTTTATTGATTCTTCAAGTATAAATAAATGTGGCTGAATATCGTTGATGCAGCACTCTATTTCCACCTTCAAGGCACGGGTGGTCGTGGGATTGTTGGCATAAACCTTAAACTTCAAAAAACCCATAAAAAAAGTTTAACGGTGGTAAATAGCAAGATATGGGCGGCCATTTTTCATCAAAAAACAGGAAATTACACGGCCAGAAAATGGCTTATGCAGTAATTGAAATATTTCTCGGACTATATGTCATGTGGCACCATCTTGTCGTCCACATCCATATCTTTCAATTTAGTCAGAAAAAAACTGGATTATCATAAAGCAATAGCCAGCACCACCATTAACTTAGGCGCTCTTGTTGAAGTGCTGAATAAACTCTGTCAGCTCTTGGGCTCTTATAAAGATGAAATACCTGCAATATATTGGCGTCAATCAGCTACTTAATCGGATCCCGGAAAGTGATAAAAAGCAATTCTAAAGTCCCCTTGACATTATTTGTATAGGTGCTATTAGTGACATCTAATAACTTGACAGCTTTTTTGTGAAAATAATTTTAAGGTCTAGAACTTTCGGCCAACTAAGTTGACATCTCAGAGCCTGGAGACATATACCGAGAAAAACCCTTATACGATATCTTTAATACATACATATCGTCGCTCTCGGGTACTTTTTTGTCGATCCTAAAAGATATCCCTCAAATAAACGTCCGCTCAAAATTTTGACGTGATATTTCAAAGCATAGCGGATTTACACCCAATTGAAAAAAGACCCCAATATGAGATTTTGAAGCTTTTATGCAGTTTTTTCGTCTTCCTGTAAAATTGCAATAACATGAGTTAGGGCCTTTCTACCCGAGAGCGACGATATGTATATACATAGGTATGTGATTGAGATCCTTAAGCTTGCTTGACAATGTCCTATTACATATATTGGAACTACTTGTATTCTGTTCTTTACTATGCTATTCACTTTCAAATGACATCTGAAAACTTCATACATTGAATTTTTATTAAACTTTATTTTTTATTCTTCTTAGAATGTAGCTTAATGCTAAGAACAAATTTTTCCCACAAGTGCTAGAGAAGTCAAGTAGCGTATAAATAAGCAGCACGTGTTCTGACATCCTCGAGTACCACTCGGCACACCGGCTTGGTACTTGAATCTTTATACTGTGCAAAACTACCAAACTTTATACAATTTGTTAATTTAATTTATTATTTTAATAAGAGCACTCAACGTACACGTATAGGAAAAACAAGTCATTAAGACTTGTGTTCTTTTCAGTTGTTTGCCTGCGAAGATTCCTTTATGCTGCCACCACACAATGCATACGTGTGCCCTTACACATTTGGATAATTAGCTACTAAAAACGTTTATCATATGCTGTATGAGGACTATGAAAAACAGGATATGGCAGTTGCTGTCGTAAGACTTGAGTTTTTTTCCTGCAACCTACAACCTTTAACTCTCGGCATTAAAAACAAAATCAAACAAAAATCTTTTCTTAGCAAGGGTTGTTCATTCAGCGCATAAATGAAGACACCATTAAGGTTGTTAAAAAAGAGCGCGTGTAGTACCGTGCTTCGAGCATATTAAATATAAGTTATTACTTTTATAATTAGGTAGTAAACATACATATTTTGACTATACATACTATGTGTGAGTCGGTAATTACTATAAGGATAATGGGTTTTTATTGTACTCCAATATACTGAAATTACATTCCTATACAAAAGTGTATATGCTTTGGGAATTCATAAAAAAGATTTATATGCTGAGGCCTATTTTAATTATGCAATTATTTTTCTTTTTTTTTAACAAAATATTTTTCTTCTTTATGAATATTTTATAGCAATTCGTTGAAGAAAAAATTTCACCAGAAGTATTACTGGCACATCCAAAAGCAAAAGAATGGATTGTATCTATGGCAAAGGCTAATTATCAGGAATTGGCAAAACTTGCAAGCGAATTTCCAGAGCTGGTAAAACTGCAGGTATGTGCAAATTTTATTTGAATCTCGAAAAAAATTTAAGATTTCTGTAAATTTTTGTATTTTTCTAAACAAAATTGTGTTTCGTAAAATGGCAGACTCGCTCAAATGTTATAAAAATTAAGTTTAAGATTATTACGTGACGATTTCATTGTCCTGAAAATTATTTTATTGCGAAGTTTTTTTCTGCAGAGTTTTTTTTTTCAACTTCATTTGATACTGAAATTGGCAATATATGAAAAATGTCCAAAAAAAATCTTAAAAAGAATTTCTTGGTCGAACTTTTTCATCGATTTGGGACATTGGAAAAATCGCCATAACAACAAAATTGATAATGATCTAAAAATTTATTCGATATAAATAATCAAAGTGCAATCGCTGCGAGAAAGTTAAATAAAAAATAAAAATATAGTCAAAAAAAAACTTCTGTAGGAATAACAAATTTAAGTAATTTTGTGTTACTTTCGATATACCATTTACAGAAGATTTCTTGAAAATCCATCCCTTTGTTTTTGGGTAAGGGATTCTGTGAAAGGGATTTCAAATTTACACAATTATCTTATGAAATTACTTCCGAATTCTGATATTTTTTTTTTTTACTTGTGCCTAATTTTACCATTAATTTTGTGGCAAATTTTGTTTTCGTTTCGCTTATCCTCAAAAAATTAAAAAGCACCAAATTAAAAAAAGAACAAAAACTTCGTCAAAAATTAATGGAACATGTCCAAAAATAAAATAAAAATTTTTCCAAAAACACTTTTTGATTTTAACTCTCATAAAATATGTAATAATCGAAATTTATTCCTGAAATGTTACAAACTTTTATATAAATGACTTTATGTACATCCCGAACAGTGATAAAATTTCGCCAATATTAAGAAAATTTCTCATTTGTGATGACAATTTTCTCATCTCGTTAACTTTTTTTCCACTTCGTCAAAATTGATACAGTTTTCCTAATGTCTGAATAGTTTTCTGAAATTTCAATTAGTTTGTATGATATATAAGAAATATCTCTCTTTTGAGAAAATTTTTCTTTAAAATAGATACCGTCTTTATTGAAGTGTACCATACCTAATAAATGTTTGCGACAAAAATGTTTCACTCAATTGTTTTCCAAGTGTTAACAAGTCCAGATGCACTATCCATTTTGTGTGTATAACTTACAATTAATTTCAAAACATAAATAATTTTCTCAAACAATAAATTAAGCCAATTAACATTTACCGAAATTTTTTGCTTTCCAAAAACACAAAACAAAAATTACTTTTTTAATGACATTTTTTTCACGCTGCATCTGCTGCAAGATGATTTTTTTACCTTCTATAAAATCGAGAATGAAAAAAAAACCAAACAGCAACCCCTCCAAGTTTATTTAATTCTTGAAATTCCAATAAATCTTAAAAGTGTCAAAGCGCGCGTTTCAAAACGATCGGTAGAGATCTGCATTTAACAACTTTATTGTCTCATGGCATAGGATGCGATGGTGGTGCGATGGTACATTGCGCTGAGATGGAACGAGAGTGAGCCTAGTTTTGTCGTTCCCAATTATGCGGCTTTTATAAAGCTGCGCGAACATAATTCATTTTTTATGCTCCCTTTTCGATTGACCTACACTTTAAATGTGATTTATGGAATTTTCCATGGTTGGGGCATATTTTCTTTTCATGGGAGTTTTAAAATACTACTAATTGGCCTACAAATATGTTGTTCCCGGAAATAATATGGAAAAAAAAAGAAGTAGCATTGAGACTGCTGCTGCAATTGCAATTAATGAACTCCTTAATCAAAATAATCGTTTGTCATTCCAAATGAGATTCTGCGAAATTTTCTTGCAGTAACAGAGATTTGCATTATTATTTGTCTCGTACGTGGCGCTTGTAATACTTCGACTCAGTGAAATTGCAGTGAAACGGAAATGCACATAAATCAAAAAGAATTACAAGTTGAATACAAAAGTTGTACAGTATTTTTGTGTTAGGGTAAATTTTTAATAATTAATTTTATGTCAGAGAAACAAAAGTTATTTAGTAGCCAAAAGTGAAGTTGTCAGTTACTTTTCTCTCCATTTGTGACAATATTCTGATTAAGCAGTGATATATGATGTTATACAATATACGAGTAATAAACGTTAATTCTACTTCTATGATTTTTTTCTAACCCAGGCTGATGCAGAAAGCTAACCAGATTCTTGGTGTTCTTTTTGTAAAGCACTTGTCTTGGATAATGTATAAAATTTCTAAACAAAAATTCCAAACTTTCATATTGTTTTATACCAAAAATTCTATCAGCAAATAGTCTCATGCATAAGACAAGTTAAAAAAAAAAAAAAAATGGGTGACTTTTCACATTACTTTTGAAGCCAAATATTTCAAAACAAACGCACGTATGCCCCAAGCTAAAAATCGAAAAGAACACTAATCTGACATATCGTTGTTGTTTCGCTTGTTTTACAAACATTTTTCTTTTGCTAAATATAAATTAATAAATTTCCAAAATATTAATTTATGTTTTCAAAAACTCATGTCTTTTGGCATAAATGGTGTCACCAATTAATTGTAAAATATGTGACTTCCAATACCGCTAGTGGGTGCTAAATAATCGCTTAGACAACGATGCGGTTTTCTTTCAAAAAACCAAACTTTCTAAAAATATGCATTCACTATGAATACCCAATCACCGAGTAGGGATGAAAAATGGGAATTGCATACTATTTATGAGGACATAAACAGTTAAAGTGCCGCCGTCTCTGTCATCAATTTAGTTTCGGTCGTTTTAAATAGAAATGAAAAACGTCATGCAATCGCAAGCACTAACCAGATATAATTTAAAAAACTTTTACACTCATTTCACTAATTTATTATGGGTAAATAATTTTTTTATTATTTATTTGTTTTATCATGTTGGAGGAATACATTACATCTGCATTGATTAGAGAGATATTTTGAGTACATATACTGTTAAGTCAGCGCTCCAATATTAAAAATTCTGATCGGTGTTGTTTCTCAAAAGAGTCATATATAAAGTGTATCGTTTCGCTTGAATTAATGGTATGAGTTATCAACTCAAATGGAATGGCGGTAGAGTGTTTATCTAACTAGAGAACCTTTTCACTTTATCGAACAAAAATATAGTTCATGTAAATCTGAAATCAAAACGTTTCCAACGGAAAAAAAAACACTAAATGTGTGTTTCAAATGTGTATTTCAAAACTACTACTTATATATATTGAAAGTGGCACGCCTACTTATTCAATTTTGCCCTTTTATGGTCAATCATCATACGTTCCCGTATCGAATTCGGTATCAGCTTTAGTAACTTTACTTTTACGCACTTAACTCAATGCGCTTTCCAGCGTAAGAACTCCAGAACTTTATACACAAAATCACAGCATAACTAAAGAAAAAATAACCCAAAACCTTTATTGGAAAATTACCAAAAAAAACTCAAAAACTTTTAATCAAAATAAAGTCCATATTTGTAAATCGTATAAAGTTAGCTGAATATAATGTGTAGTTTTTCAAAATTACAATTAGATCAAACTTGACTGACTGTAGATAATTATTCTCACTTGATTTACCATTTGTAGCTGGTAATGGTTTTTATTGTTGTTAATGTTGATTTAAGTTGTTGTTGTTGTTGCAGTTGTTATGCCGATACATATGTTCATATTTGTAACCAAATTCATGTGTTGGCGCATGGTAAAACTCGAAGGAATACACGTGTCTCCTTCTTGTTTTACTTTATAATACGCAGTAACATAATTTTTTTAAAAAAAAAATGTAAAACACATGTTTTGCTTAAAAACAAAAGAAACGACAAGAAAACATGTAAAACCTTTCTTTATGCATGATGGTTTCTTTGTAGGCGTGTTTCAGTTGTTGTTTTTTTATTTACATAAGAAAGTGACGCCCACTTTGTGTAAACAGAAGTGCAATTATTAAAAATACTTTTTTCAAAATGATATTTATTGTTTCATTGCAGTAAGATGTTTGTATAATACAATGGATGCGATGCGTTCAGAAAATTAAAAAAAAAAACTGAAAAAAAACACTTATACTTTTAATATTAATTTAAAAAAAAAAAATTCAAATTACATAATAATATGACGATAGCAAAAAATTTTCGAAAAAATCCATTCAGATTTTTTACAAACAGCTTACGCTATTCACTGGGTCTATGTATTTGCCACCTCATAGTTAAAAAAGCTCCCTAGAGCCTTCAATTCATAGCAGATTATTAATTTTTTTTTAATACTTAAGATATACTCTTTTTTTATAAAATCGGCCGTCGTATATTTCTCCTAAAATTCTTAATGAGTTTTTAAAAAAAACTTAAAATAGTTTAAGGACTTTAAACCTTGAAATATCTGAATTTCCTTATAAGTCACTTAGATTTATTATTTATGGGAACTACCCTTATGTACTGGGTGTTTTTTTTAGAGGTTTGTTTTTCGAATAGAGATAAAACTGGCATTTTATGGTCAAATCTGGCAACTCTAATGTCATTTATGTTCAGTTTGGTTTGCCATTTCATCATGAACAGGTTGACAAAAGAACAACGCTTGCAAATCGTGCAAATTTATTTCGAAAATAATGGTTCAGTTCGCGAAGTTTACCGCAAGCTCCGTCCATTTTATGGTCGACATAATCGTCCATCAGAGCAATTAATTCGGTTAACCATGGGTCGTTTTCGCACTACGTTTACTCTATGTGATAATACGCATCCGCAGAGACGTCGAACAGTGCGCACCGAAGAAACAATTGCCGCTGTAGAGCAAAATGTGGAAGAGGACCCGAATGAATCGATTCGCCACCGTGCACAGCAATTGGAGCTTTGTCCATAAGCTTTATGGAAGATTTTGCGCAAAGATCTTGGCTTTCGACCTTACAAGATCCAGCTTGTGCAAGAATTAAAGCCGCGAGACCATGCAATGCGTCGTGATTTTGGTGTATGGGCCGAAAATGAGAATGATCTCGATGCTGATTTTCATCGCAAAATTTTGTTCAGTGATGAGGCTCATTTTTGGTTGAATGGCTACGTCAACAAGCAAAATTGCCGCATTTGGAGTCAAGAGAATCCACATGAGACCCTTGAGACGCCATTACATCCACAAAAACTGACTGTTTGGTGTGCTCTATGGGCTGGTGGAGTCATTGGGCCATACTTCTTCCGAAATAATGCTGGAGAGTCAGTTACCGTTAATGGAGACCGGTATAGAGCCATGATAACCGACTATTTTGTTCCCGAATTGGATGGCATGAATGTGGATGAGTTGTGGTTCCAACAAGACGGCGCTACATGCCACACAGCGCACGTCACAATCAATTTATTGAAGGAAACATTCGATGAGCGCATAATTTCGCGGAATGGACCTGTCAATTGGCCACCAAGATCGTGTGATTTGACACCATTGGATTATTTTCTTTGGGGATATGTGAAGTCGCTCGTCTACGCCAACAAACCAGAAACGTTAGGGGACTTGGAAGCCAACATTCGTGGCGTTATTGCTGACATACGGCCCCATATGCTCGAAAAAGTGGTTCAAAATTGGACCTATAGAATTGGCTTTATTCGAGCCAGCCGCGGCGGCCACATGCCCGAAATCATATTTAAACATTAATGGCATAAAATTATCCTTCCAATAAAGCCAAATTGATGGACATTAAAACGATTTTCTTGTGTTTTATTTCAATTCGAAGCTCTATACCTCTAAAAAAAAACACCCTGTATATGCATACTCTCGAGTATGATCTACGCCTTTGGTATCTATGTACATATTGAAGTACCAAGACAGACCTTTAAATAAGATGTAATATTTTAAAAAATGTACGGCTTACTGTGGACACTTATCACAGGAAATTATTAAAAAAAAATTAATTTGGGTATATTTTGAACGCTAGGTCCTCTCACGTGTTACCGAGTTCATTAATTGCTTGGTTATAAATAAAATACTCTTTAAAAACTTTCAAACGAGATACATGTTGCTGGTTACAAAAATTAGGTTTTCATTTACATCTAATGAAGATCGCCGAATGGCTTTGGATCTCTTTTCTTCAGTACGCAAAAATGAGACTAGTACCAGAACTTTAAAATCAATGTCACTGAATATCAAAAGAAGATTCTAATTTCGTATTACTGCAAGATCTCATTAAGAGGTGTATTGCCGCCCCTAAAGCAAATTAATTCCTCTCATTAAAAAACAACGCAAGCTATTGTGTTAAAATTCAGTGCAGACCTTATGGTTACATTACCTCTCACTGGGCCAAAACTGAACGAGATTGCATCATTGATTCATTTTAACCCATATAGCATGAAAATTACTTCGTCATTTATAGTCAAATTCGATATTAAGAACCAGCTTGTCAAAACATTAACGTGGTCGCATCAGATAGCGTGATAGCTTCTATATACTCAGCACTTTTTTGTATGCAAGTTGCCACGCCTGCTTATTTTACTTCGTTTCTTTTTAATTTTAAATTATTACCACGAAAAGAAATTTTGAAAAACTATATTTTTTTAGCTTACTATCTGTTTAATGCAAAATCTTCCTGAGTTTTATTAAAAGTCTCCAAATAAGCACATTAATCGTTCAAACATTTTTATATCTTCACTTTGTTAATTGAAAACATTAATAATACGAAAAGAAAATTTAATTTATCATCATTTGTGAAATTAAAAAACCTAGTCTAAAACTGCAACAGAGTTTATTGGCCTAAAGAGCTGAACATAAAAATGAAAATAATTTCTTAAAATTTATTCGAGACATTTTTAGATGAGAATTTCAATAAAAAATGGAATACAATTCAATTTTCTCGCATGTCAAAATAAAAAATAAAAAGTTGATCATGATGTATGAACAGACGGACGGACAGACATCTGCGAACAATAGAAACACACAAAACACTCACCGAACAAACCGAAGCAGAAAAATAAAAAATTAAAATTAAAAAATAAAAAAAAATTACATACTGAAATAGAAACAGAACAGAAACAGAAAACATACAATGTTGAAGTTTTTAATTAATTCGAAACTTGTTACATTTCATAAGCTGCTGCTGCTGCTGCTGCGAGAGCTGGTTGGTGAGTGAGGATTTTTAAAATGTAATAACGACAACATGTGTAAGTGTGTATGCATTGGGATGGACCTTAACATAAATATATTGTAATAATATCTGACAAAAGTCACTTCATCAAAACTGCGTACAATGATTTTAGATCGCCATTGCAATTTATTGATTTATTTAATTTTTAAAAAAATTTCAAATGTGCTATTGATGACAATAATAGATATTCGAAATATTTATTTCTTAAAATACTAAGTCCCACTCTATTAGCATGCATCTATGAGAAACACATACCATTTCCATACGACCAGCAGCACTGGACCATGGCATAGTAAAAATTTCTACTTCTCCTTTGCTGCTGCTGCTGTTGCTCACTCCTTCAATTGCACTGACTGTGATGCGGCCTGTTTATACCACATTCACCTTCGTATTCGTATATCTATTAAAATTCAAATGTATCCAAGAGATATACGTCGTACATCACGTTAGTCGATGCCGCCGTAAACGAGCTAACGTTTACGTCGATTGGCTGTCAGCGTGTTAACTGGAAATTTAATTAAACTTTGGAAAAACAAAAACAAAACAGTCTCGAATTATTACCAGAGTTACATGACGATGATGAATGTTTTACCTTGTTTCTAGTTGTTGTTGCTGTTGTTGTAGTTATTTCAATTTTTATGCCCGATTTTTACCCTTGTTTGTTTGGATAGGGGGAAAAAATAGTCGAGAAAGACCAAAAAACGCTTATCATCATTTTTAAGAATTTTATGATCATGTCGAAAGAAATTGAACAGGATTTGAAAATTGTAATTTCTATGCAAAATAGTGCGTTATGTTACAAATTCTATTAAGTAAATATTGAGTGAAATAAGCTTTCATTCTCTTGTCATCAGTTTATGTTATTTTCTTATAAAGTTTTTTTGTCATAAGTCTTCGATGCATGTGAAGGCGAATTGATCTTAATCCAAGGATAAGATGAAAATAGTTTTTATGAGTAGATTAGAAGCAGCTTGTAATGCGAAATCAAGCGAAAAAATCAAGTTTCCTTCTTTCGCCAGAAAGAAAGAGATTAATCTTTTTTAGATTAACAGACGAACAGATACGAGTAGATATAAATGTAGACAATTTTCCACTAACAATAATTGCTATGTCATAAGAATAGCCAATGCTGTCAAAGCTCTTGCCTTTAAAGACTGGACAGTCAATTATTTAAAACCACATCAGTAGGAGCATCCCAGTAGTTGTAAGTTCTAAAATGTTCACATCAGCAAATTCTGTTAGGATATTTCTTGTATAAAAGGCCTTCTGTCCCAGCGCACAGTTTAACGAGTGAAACAATAGTAATAATGCAGTGACCTTTTCGAATGTAATGTTAAAAAAAGTGCGTTTCGAGTAACTTAGTCACTGCCGATACCTAATGGTCCAAAAGCCGCTGACTTCAAGAGTGTTGTCATCACGAATTTTAAAAATTCTAGTAAAAATTGACTGTAGAAAACCATATGAAAAAAATGAGCCAGATATGACAAGGATTTTATTGTGTCTCCCCAAAATCATTTTTTATCAAACCATTGTTTTCTTATGAGGCTCTTAATACTGACAACGAATATGGGATCAGAAGTTTAAGTGACGTCACTAGTTTCAGAGACATAGACATTGGAAGTCAAGGATATAGCTTTTAGTAAAATCTTTATAAATCGGAACACTTGTCAACTCAATTTTTAAAGAAAACAAACAAGATCTAGAGATAATCTTGAAATATTAGAAGAAATCTCATTCAGTGCTTAAAACCTCGTAAGAAAACATGGTTTAATAATAAAGAAAATTGGAGAGGCTCCCAAAGGGAACTTATGCCTGTCACCTCCTTTAAGTAGTTAAGACAGACATTTTCGGCAGAGTGTAGGTTGTCAAACCAGAATTTTCTATAAGAGGATGAAAATGCTCTAATTGACTTCAATTTCTGCGATAACGGCAAAACACTATTTTCTTTTTTCAATTATAATTAATTTGATGAAAAACATTTTCAGCTAGAAAAACCTTGTCATACCTGTCTTATTTTGTTCGTAGGATTTTCTACCGCGTTGGCAAAACTTTAAATGTCACCGGCTTCTCCTACAAGAGATTGAACGCAATCTTTATTTTATACTAAAATTTCTTTGTCCTTAAACTTAAATCACTTCTTTATTTCATGTTCGTTTACCAGTCGTTTACTTCTCACATTTAACTCTTGGTTGTGCTATGTTCACAGTCCTTTTTATTTTGCCATGTAAGTACTTAGATAATATAAATTTCACTTAATTTCCATCGTAGCGTAAGCGGCTTTTAATAAAATTTGTCACTCAAAACCTTCATTAAACCTCTTTGATTGAAGTATTGAAAACTTTCGAATCAATTAAAGCTATTGAAATCATTGAATCTTTATCGACTTATGGAATTGAAACCACTCATTAAAGTTAAACTCTAAAGCTTTTTAAAATCAAATTCCTAAAAAAACATTGATTATCATCGAAACTTTGTGAGCAAATGAATTCGAATTCACATTCTTCACCATAAATGTTAAAAACTCTTAAAAGTACTTCGGATGAATATTGTTTACTTAAAACTCCTCACTCGTACTGTTGTAATTGCAACATCAACTGTCCTAATTAAGCTCCCACGAGAAGGAAAAAAAAACTTTCCATAAATCAACTGCCGAAATGTTTCATCCAAGTACACATGATACAAAATGTATTTGTATTACAAAAACTTTCATAAAACATGGATCGCTACACTCGTATTTCCTAATTAAAAAGTACAACTTCTGATACATGTTGTTCCACCTGTATCAAGCAAAGCAGCAACTTTCAATAGGTTCTTGAAACAAATGGAACATTTTTTTCAAATCCCCACCTACAACGTTGCTTATGATGCGTGCAAGCAAGCAACCACCATTTTCACTACAACAACCAAAAAAGCTGTTCTTCTAAAACTACAACCAACATCCATCCACAACAATAACAAAGAACATAAAATCCTTTGAATTTACCCTACGCAATGGTCTAAATTCCTAAACAGCAGTTTATCTCCAAATGAAACCAAATGCGCACCATCGTCGAAATGGTAATGGTCATTGTCTCTGGGGTGCGGTTTAAAAAGTTTTCTACAAGCGACCTGATGTTTGAAATGCAAAACAAAACCAAAAACTAAATTTTCCCGAAAAAGGTACACAAATTTGGTCAAGCACATTCATAAATGTCGAAGAAACATTGTTGTCATCCAGCGAATAGAGAAGGTGAGGTTGTAATTTTTACTGTACACGTTTACAAGGAAAATCGGGGTTTTTAAAGCCAACTGTTTAAGTGAGCTGTGAAAAATTCTATTGCAGTAGTGGAAAATTTCCTTAGCGTTGAAGAAATGGCTTTTTGAGCGGTGAAAAATGTAATTACTCACTTTACTTTGAAATGCATTATCAGCAAGACTACGACTAAACATTAAATGAGGTGCAGTGTTCAATTTCACTAAAACTTCAACGTTTAGCGGTAGTGTATTGAAAACTCTTTGCTTTAATCCCCACTCTGATCATAATGCTATATTCGTTTTCCCTCCAAATAATCTTCTCCAACAATACAACAAAACTGTTAAAGAAAAGGGCGTCATTTGCTTGGATCACCCTCGACGTTTCATGTGTCATTGTCGGAGCGGTGGCGCTGCGCTGATCGTATGTGTCACAACTAAATGCCGCGCTCAATCATTCGCTCCTCATAATGGCGCTATTGTGGCAAACAATTCAATCAACAAAACTGTCTTAGAAAACCCTTGTGCGTGTACCATTTTATTTATTTTATGTTGGTCTCACAACCCGATGATATTATTGTTGGTGTGACTTTAACGTGTCGTTAAATTTAATTAATGCTTCAAGGCGGTACAGATAGCGAAACAGCACAGAATTAAAATCATTCGCACTCCTTTGATGTTACGTTTATGAAGTAATTTTCCTTGAAAGAAAAGGCGGTCAGATGCAATAAAAATTAAGAACTAACAAAGGTAGAAATTTTCCAAGGAAGCGCCTGGCTACAGTGACTACATATCATTAAATCTAAAGTAAATCATTTATATTGCAGTAAAATGTCATGTTTTGTCTTATGGGAGGTTTAGTCTTCGCACTAAGTTACACTGCAGTTCATTGTAAATTGAAAAAGTGTTTTTTTTTTTTAATTATTTAACATATATTTCCTTAAAAAGGTGACAAGTTTGTTTCATCTTTATATGTGGTAAAAGCACTTCTCTTCATTTGCTTAGTCAAAGACTTCACTTACTTAAATTTGTCACACACGGACGACAGCATCATTAATTCTACCTTAACGAGTGATGATCAACAATGGGCATTTATTTGAAGCAAAAATAAACGACTTCAGCAATCTTCAGTATTATCCATTTATTATCTCATACGAAAATTCACTGACTAACGCAATAAACTTCACAAAAAACTTCTTTAATGTCAGAGGTTGTGCTGCATTCATTCATTCACATTCATCGCATTGCTAATCAGAACAGTCATCTTGAACGATCGATCGATCCACTTGCCCAAATATAGGCTCAACATAAACAACAGACGATTGACTATACGTATGTGGATCACGGCGAAATGTTTCGCATTTAAGATCCTGATCCTTGGTTTTTCTTTCTTTCTCGCTCTCTCTTTACAATCAATAACTTTAAAAGCCAATCTAAGTTTAGTCAAAGCAACGTTCGCATAAATTTATCTCACTCAATTGTTTTGCTTCGGATCATTTCAATATACCCACTTGTACGTTTGTATGGTGGTTAACATGGCGCCTTCGTTTATCGTTTTGGGAATTGTCATCAGTGATCGTCATCATATCATCGTCTTTGTCATCTCCATCCGCAACATTGCCGTGATCCTTGAATTCATTGTTGTGTTGGCTCGACTCGACTCGATGGAGTGATTGTCAATTGTTGTGCATGGCACATCAATCAAGCGCACATCAAATGTAAGCGCCAATCTGATTTAAAATGATCCTTCAACCGCTTTTGTTGCTACTAGTGATGCTGATGATACTGTTGGTGCTTAACTGCCATAGCCCATGGCATCAGTGCAAACATTCTTCTTGAACGCGCCAAACAATTCAATCGGACATGTGAATAAATCACTTGGCCACTTCTACTGCACTTATTAACTGACTGAATGAATGGTTCGTTGATTGTTTCGGAATTATTTAGATGAAGGTTTTAAACTTCAAAAGTGACGAAATAAGGCGCTTCTTCTGAGTCAATTGTGCGCCTTCTTTGCGATAACATAAATCGTTCGATTAGCATTAAAATGCAGAGAAAAAAAAATTTTTTCAAAACAAATATTTATTTTAATAGACCAAAAAAGCATCGACATTACACTTACATAAAATTTTAGTTAAACCTTTTACTTCTTTTTGGAGCAATTTAGCAGTGTTGCCATCGCCTGATATCTCATGGCCGCCTTTCGCAGCTCAACAATTGACTTACGCATGTCCGGTGTACAACTTTTGGCTACTACCCATAATTAAGGATATGCTATAAGCAAATTCGGTTAAAAAATGTTCCTACAAGCAGTGACAATATCACAATATCGTTTCTGGAATCTTTTATCAAGTTTTTCTTTTATTTCTTGCAAATTATTTTTTTGTTTCCAATTAGTTGACTCAGTCAAATGTGAGGTTTGAGCAGATAATCTCTCATAAAACTTTTTTATTCTATGAATTCAAATTCAATTATGTTCTTTTTATTAATCTAATATGTCCCACATTTATATTATGTATACATTTTCTGGTACACATAGAAAAATAAATGAGAAAAACTACCAATAACACATCGCATGATTTCGTCTCCAATTAGTTGTCAACAGCTGTATGTTGATGTTCCAACTGGTAACCACGTTGCTTTTTAATTGGGGTGGCACTTCCTCATTGTCTTAAGTTTCAGCTGGAAAATGCTGCGGTAGTCTAGCAACCATACTCAACCTGTGTGTTCAATTTGGAGTCATAAGGAAGACACTTCATCCTATGCAGCCCTTTATTTCTATGTATAAGGAATACGAATCTTAAAATCCCTTGTCAAATAAGTCACTGCAGTCATCGAATCCAGTCAAAATTTAGATTCTTGGAAATGGTATAGTTTTGTGTCTTCCGGGTGGGTCATATATTTTTCGACCATGTCTAATGGAAACAGATGAAAACTAATTATTAGCTTTTCCGTTGGTGAAGCTCTGAGGGCTTCACTAACGCACCTGCAAGCAAACTTTTGCATTTTCGGAGTTGCTTATAGTTGTAGATTTTGTACAACGCAGGCCACCAGACTAAGTCACTAACAGTATCGTTCTAAGAACTTTTGATGAAAGTTCCCATCTACAGCCTATCGGTTTCTTGCAAGATCGAAGCAGCACTGTGGCCTTTTCTATTTGTTATTGCCTTGGCACTGCCCGTAAGGACAAGCTAAGTACGATTTAGTACCGGTGGGTCGAAATCAGGTTTTCTATGAAACCTTGAATATTTTATAGATTTTTTCACAGAAAATATGACTTTCAGCTAAAATACCAGTAATGTATCAGGTATTAGGTAAACACTATTTCGCAACACTTCTGTTCATCTTCTGCATCCTTAGTCTATGTGAAGCATAGTGCCTCAACTTAGTAATGCCCTACTAAAAATAATTTTCTTTTTCAATTGACAAAGTGAGTGGACATTTCTTACATGTTTAATCAATATTTACATAATGTTAGAAAATCAATCTAATATGATAAAAACCAACCAATAGATTTGAACTTGAAAAAATATGCTGAAAAACACGATGGTTCTAAAATATTCAGATGCCATAGCAAGGAATAAATTGTTGATGCTGCTGTCGTTGACTTTATTCTTCTTGATCTACGACAAAAATTGATGCTGCTGCTGCTGCTGTTTGCTTGCGGCTACTAGCTTCCTTTTGATTAGTTACCAAGATCATGCATGAGCATAGCCAAGTTCACAGCATCTAGCAAATCATAATCGGATATGTGCGATCCAATACGCTGTAAAGCGCCTTCCGTATACAATCGTTGTACGCTCGCATCATCATGTGTGTGGCTAACAAATTAATCTCATGACTTGTCGACAAGTGATATGATTTATGAACGCTGAGCACGGTCAGCGATCGATGCCGATGCCGAACAAACAATTATTTAGCCGCCAACTGGACTGTATATAATAACGAGAGGGGGAGGAGCATACATGTTACTGCAAAAATCGTACATAGATCGTCCTCTGAAGAAGCAAATGATGTACATAGTACCTACATTTTTGCTGTTGAACGCGAATTGTGCAAAATTGATTTTTAATCAGAAACAAAATGACCTATCAACGCGCACATTCACTAGCGCGGTAGACCGCCTCTGGTTTTTGTTTGTTCTTTGTAGGGTTGGCAATTTGTTTAAATTACAAAATATTGAAAAATCTGACATGGTACAAGTATTAAGGAGCGTATAAAAAATAAAATCGCAAGTAACGTGAAGTTTTTTTTTTTTTTTTTTTGATGTGGGAACGAAGATCAACTTCTTGAAGAAAAGTAAAATTGGCTCTGACTCAATATGGCATGGCCGCTCTTTCATTAAACGTTTAATTTGCAGGTAAACAATTTGAAATGCTGTAGTGTGATACAAATCCAGCAGTATAAGTATGACTGTTTTGAAAATACTCAAATATGACATAGTATCCTAGCACGGTTTTTTGCCTTGATATTTGATTTGATTTCGATACTGTGTTAGATAGTGGCAATGTTTCCCAAAAAGACATCGGATGTACAATTTTTTTGAAATCGGGTAAAGTATAAATCAAAATATCGGGAATGTGATGTGTCAACTTACTGATTGTTACAGGTTTCTTAATACAGAAAAGTATCAAGCAGTGCCAAGAAGCCTTTAAATGTAGAAAAATTCGAGTAATGTCGAAAACTCTCGAAAAGTCGTACAAATCTTCAGTCGGAAAAAGATTGAATATGTTGTTAAAAGTCGAAAAAATTAAAAAAGGGTTAGGACTTGAATTATTCTAAAAAATGGAAAAGCGTTGCAAAAATCAAAAAATGCTGATAAGTTGAAAATTGTTGAAAAAAGGTCGAAAAAACCGAAAAATGTTGAAAAATTCGAAAAATTTTGAAAAGTCGAAAAATGTTCATAAAGTCGAAAAGTGTTCAGAATTTCGAAAAATTCTGAAAAGGTAAAAAATGCTGAAAAGGCGAAAAATTTTAAAAATCCCAATAATTTTGTAATAGTCGAAAAATGTTCCTAAAGTAAAGTACAGTACAGTCGCGCTAAACCGGAAACTTGCTAATCCGGACTTCCCAGTAATCCGGACATCCCTACGCTTCGGACATTTTTGAAACTTTACCTCTACAGACCGGACAGAAATAAATCAAAGTATGTTTCGGCTTTCAAATGGAATGTCGCTGGTACGATTATGTCGATTTGCTTTCTCAAACTTATTTCGTTAAGTTACTGAACTTTTTGTGAGTACATATTCATTACATATGAACGTATGCAGCTTAATCAATATGAAAATCAAATAAAAATGACATCAATATGATGTGCAGCTGAAAAGTTCAAACTGTCAAAATCTACAATTTTTGATTCGGAAACATGTATCGCAAACATTTTAAAGAAAAATTTCAAAAAGTTATTGAAGAGGTAGAACTCGATCTCCTCTTCAATGCTGATGAATCTGTAATGTTATAAAGAGTTCCTCCAAATAGGTCGTCGGTGCAAAAAAAAAAAAGAACGCTTCAAATTCATGCCTTGCTCAAATGCCAAAAGATCTCACAAATTGTCACTCTTAATAATTCGAAAGTCAGCTAATCCACGCGCCTTTAAAGACCATAATCTACATAAAGGGTTGGATGACGGCATTACTGAGCTTTCTGTATTCCGGACAAATCCAGTTATCCGGACATACCCTGAAACTATATGTGTCCGGATTATCGCGACAGTACTGTATATTGAATAAACCAAAAAATGTTGAAAAAAACCGAAAAAATTTTCAGAATTTCGTAAAAAGCTTCAAAGGCGAAAAATGTTGAATAAGTCGAAAATTTCTTAATTTGCTGAAAAAGCTAAACATTTTAGATGAGTCGAAATGATATTGAAAAACGTAAGGTATTTTGAAAAAGTCGTAAAAGTTTGAAATGTAGACTAACGGACCGTTAGCTTTAAGCGTTAGGTTTTCAGAACTGCAGCATGAATTTTCTTTCTTATCCATTCTCTCATTAAAAAAGCCCTTCTATAGAAGCACATCTCTGTTGGCTTCTAGAATCTCAAAAAAAAAATTGTATCCCCTCTGTTAATTGCAATGGAACTTTAGCCAACTATCATGAACTTGTCAGCCATTCTGTTCATTCGTGAATTCCTGCTGTAATTGATGTTGCATTACCTTTTTTCCTTTAACGAAAACAACCATTGGGTGGCATTATTGTCGCCAATTGTTTGCACGTTCCAATGTCCAGTAGCGTTGACATCAACAGCAACCGAAATGACACAAACGATGCCAATAATTATTGTCATCTTAAAAGTAGCATCAACAATAAAAAAGAAGGATATCAAGCAACAAAAACAACGAGTAGCTAAAGCAACATTTTTTGTGTCGTAAATGCAAGACCTTAATTTTTCTGTGTGTGAATCTAACTAAACGACTTTGATTAATCCAAATCTATTTTTGTAATTTTTCCAATGTAGATATCAGTATCTTGCGAAATTTCATCCTAAACTTTTCAATGAATCTTAGGATATTTCATCATAAACTTACCGATGAGATGCTGCTGCTGCCAAATTTAGATTCAGCGCTTTTGAAACTATAAGAAAGGTGTTGTCTCTATAATTTACGCCGTTTTTAAGTTTATTCTGGGATACTATATGGTAAACATTCTATATAGGTTCCAGTTGTGTAAACAAATTGTTATAAACATATAACTTTATATACTGGTTATCAGCCTGGTTGGCTACGGGTTCTTATCTCCGAGACGTTACAGTATGAACAGTTTCATTTTGCGGTTTCATGGTTGGCAGCAGTTTACCGTGTCCATAATACTAAGTTCAACACTTTGTGGATGGCATATATATTGACATTTCTGGACTTACTTGACATTCGACATTCGTGGTTATATAAAAATATGTCTGCCTAACGTTTAAGCAAACTTATTAATTTAATTTCTGCCATTAAAATAAATTTCTTTCGTCTTCTTTCGTTTGGCGTCTTTTTCGCCGCGGCATTGATACAGACAATTCTTCTTCGCTGTCATTTATATTCTATCGTTTTCACTTGTCTTTTCTTCAATGGATGTTTTCTATTCGATACTCCGCCCGGTTGAGAAAACACTTTTTTTTTAGATTATTAATAAGATCTGCAGTACTACTTTCCAACGGATTTTGAGTTATTTTCACAAATGGCCCACCCCCAGTTGCCGTAGCATTTCTTTAATCATGTGCCAATCAGTTTTTAATTTTGACTTATAATTTGTTCAAACCGGAAATTGATCTCATTGAAAAGAAAATTTTATTTAATAATTTTTGTTCACAAAATCTTTGTCATTCTCTTGCTGTACTGATCGGTGGACCGATTTTGTTAACAGCGACAGCAATGTTGTTCGAAATATTTTTACTTTGCTGCTTACTGCAACCGCATTGGCCTTTGCCTCTAGCTTCTTCTGAATTTTTTTTTTTCAAAATTTCAATCATTTGCTCAGATTGCCCTTAAGTGTTAAGTGTTTAAGACATTGCCGCGAAAATGCTTCGCCAATGTTGCCAAACAAAGTAAACTTTTCAAAAACTAAAAAACAACTATGGTAGAGCACAAGCAACGCAGAATTACAGCGGAATCAACTCAAACATAACTGCAATCAGCTGGTAAAGCTCAGGCGTACCAATTTAAAAAACCTTCTCTTTTCAAGATCTACAGTGTGGCGCATTTTTCTCGAATCTCGCTTTTTCCTAAATTATATCTTTTTTTTTTTGGAATCTTACTTAAAAGTACAATAGTATTGAAAACCACCCATCATATTAAAAAAAGAAAAATTCTGGCGCTAAGTAATGCAAATAGTAATTAATTAAAAAAAAAAATACGGAGACAGACACAGCAAAGGAATTGCAAATCCACCATAAAATCGATTAAAAACAAATAAATGTAAGCGATTGCAAGCTGTGGTTTTATAACCCATAACAAGCTGGTTCCACCCACTTTTTGCATCGTCGTCAGGCAGCGTGTGTGTTCGAACTTTGAATCCTTTGCTTTTGTTGCTCAATAACAAACAACATTCTTGGTTGGAGCACATGGAATATGGGAAGCAACCCAATAAATTATTTATTTTTGCAATTTATTTCATTTAAATTTCTTGTTATGAGTTTTTCCCCTTTTATTTGTGTTGTTTTTTTTTTGCTTCTTCTTTTGACCAACTAGATTGACAAATTGTAAAAAACGCCTCTAAGAACACAAAACACTTTTTATGATTCGGTCCTTCAAATAAGGAACAAAAAAAAGAGAGCACGCGGTTCTATCTCTCGCCAGTAGCTGCTAAACGAACACAGGACGGTGGCAGTCAATTCGACAGAAACATGAATTTCTGAAACGGAAATCAAATCAATACACAAATTAAAGCCAATGGCCATGTTTACTTCACCTCCTTGGCTTAAATAAAGAGACTGGCTCGTACTGCTGCTCCAGCAACGTGTGCAGCAAAATCAATTATTCATGGATGATTTAATGCTGCGATCTCACATATGGAAGAATATGCTGCAGCTGAGAGTTTAATGCATTCTTTGTTGGTTCAGCGCGTTTGTGTACATAAAATTTAATATGCTGCGGGGCTTTTTCTTTTTCCCAATGTAAAGGCCACAAGTTGTCATCCAACTTGTTGTGTGCAACAACTTAAGAAAATGTTTTCTTTATTGAACTTCTGTTTGTGTTATGTTCACGATATGATGTGCGAAATTTGATCGTATTTTAGACAAAAATCTAAGGTTTGCTTATTCTACTTCGGAATAAATTGGCTGCTAAGAGTTATATTATAGATTAACAAAAGAGTAACAAAAAAGTTAAAGTATAACTTCACCAAAAAAAATATGCCGAATCGTCCACAAAAATTCCCATAACTTTTGGCAATTACTGTAGCTATTTTGGGTAATCTTCTTGTTTTTTCATTGAAAAATCTCCCTTATAAACCTAAACTTAAAAACAAAAATATCCCAAAAACCTCCTTTGTTTACAACAGATATTTTTGGGTAATTCTTCCTTTTTTTTTTTTGTCTGACATGTAACCGTTTACTATAGACACAAATTTTTTTCTAATTGTTCATGGATTTTTTTTTCATTTTGGTTTCTAAAACGATTTGGTTACCGAAAACCAAAAAGGGAAAAATCGACCAAAAATAGTAGAAATACTATCCAAACAGGGTATACACAAAACTGAAAATCTTTTTTAGCTCTATACTTATTAAGACCCCATTCCATTCCGAAAATGATGTATCAGAGACCGCGCGGTCAAAATCTAGCCTTGTACCCATAACCGTGATCAAACGAATAAACCACTCACGGAATTAGACTTTCAGTAAAAATTGCATGGGTATTGCTAATAAAACCTTTCAAACGATATACAACATTTTGCAATACGATAAACTTTTAGGTTTCATTTATTCACAGTTATAGACAAAAGGGATTGTGGAAACCTTTCATGGAATTTGTCTCTTAAAGTGCTAAGAAAGATATTTTCAACTTTATGCAACACATTGGTATCTTTTAGCTGTTTTGTGTAGTTCGTGACATATGTATCATATACTTTGGCTCCTCACTTCGGTTTATTTCGCACAACCGTTTCTCCTTTCAGTTTCACGATGTTATAGCAACAGTAAGACCCTACTTGTGTAAAGGATTATGCGAGTTTTTCCACTTGGTCGTTTAAGCTCCAAAATTGTTCTGGGACCGCTTTAGAGATATAAATTCTAATTATTCAGTCAGTGAAGAAATATATGTATCTTGTCCTTGTAACACTCCTTTGAATTTAACAAAAAAGTAAAATAATTATTCTATATTTTTTATAAACGACTTTGCCTGATTAATAATAATCATTTAGCCAGCACAATTTGCTATTTACACTTCTACCTTTTGAGATAAACGCTTACCTCGCAATGTTTCATCCCCATAAAATTAATTTGAAAAACTTTTTATTCAAGTAACTCATTTTCAATTAATTCCTTAGAAATTGACATGCAAAGTGTGACGGAATCACGCATAAATAATAAGGGAATACCGACAGGTGTGCAACAAATGTTTCTGTTAAACAATAAGGATTAAAATCCTAAAACTATGCTAAGCCGCAGTTGACACGACGTCAATGCTAAATATTTCTCAAACTTGCGAAAGAGTTGGAGGTTTACAAAAGTTTTAGAAATTTACATAAATTTCTGCAAAAATTGTGAGAAACAAATAAACTATTCATACTTTAAGGCTGCTTGTGCTCGGGCTACGCTCAAGATGGTGTCATAAATTACCAAAAAACAAAAAAGGTAAATCAAAGCAACAAAAAAAAGCAGGCAACACTTAGTTGGCTAAAACGCATTAAAGAGGCTCAGCAGCGTACATTTCTACTGAGTGCATTTGCTTGTCCATGCAGTGGGTACCAAAAACGAAAAATTGTTAGTAAAGGAGGAAGAAAAAAGGACAAAATACGTAAAAAACAACAGCAGTAAAAACTACAACGCTGGACGCTAAATTCACATGCAAAAGTAAAAAAACAACACACGCGTTAAATGCGTTGAACCACACCAAACGTATAGCGTTCAAAATGACTTTTCTTCCGAAGCAGCATCAATGAAGCTAAGCCACTATGGTATTTCATTTCTGTTTTTTTTTTCATACTCACACTCAGGATATATTCATTCCGTTCGTAACGCATCGTAGCGGGCTTGTCAGATATAGAAAAATATGTATATTCTTGATCTGCGTAAACATCTTCAAACAATCTTCTTGGGATTGAAAATGGGCGAAATTGGTTCACGGGCACGCCTACCGCCCATATAAGTAAAGCAAATCGCAATATTGAGAGAGTTATTTGATGCAATGAAATTTCTCAGAAATACAAAGAAAAACTTAGATAAGTTTTGGAGAGCGTGACATTTCCCATGCAATGTAAAACATTTAAAACACTATACTCGGACAACTATTTAAGGTAATGAAACCATATTTTACACAAGCACGAATTCGTTTGGTGTAGTATCAGCCAAAAACTTTGTAAATTTTGACTAGAGGGCGTGGCACGTCCCATACAAGCAAAAACTTAAAACGCTTTACAGAGAGATTTCTTTAAAGTAAAGAAATCAAATTTTACACAAATACCTACGAGAAATGGTTCGATCTGTCATCAGACAAAAAGTTGGCGAATTTTTAGAAAAGAGATTGGCAACTCCCATACAAAGAAGAAAAATCTATCAGCTCTTAAATCCTTCAAATCGATATACATACGTTAAGTCAAAAGCTGTGTTCAAATTTATTGAAGCTGTAGGTGAAGAGAATAACGTATTCCTTTATTATTCCACCTGTAAAGCGAAATAATAAGGAATTATAGGGTAGATCTACATCTTATCAAAGCAGAAAGCTCTATCAACTGTTTAATTCGTAAAAGCTCAAGCAGCCGATTCATTTATTTAAAGCTCTCAGAAACAAGCATTGATAGAAGTGTTAGTCCACTAATTTGAAATGTACTATACCTCTGACTCGGAGCGAATGCATCATACCCTTAGCATGACCATAATATCCGTCAGCTGAAAATGCTACGAACCAAATGTTATGACAAGAAATATCGTCATTGAAAACATCGAAAGGTTGACATGTTGGCTTTATTGCTCAAAGTTATTTTTACTACGCCTGATACGAATGGCGTATTTTATACTCTTGGTCAAAATGTAATGCAATGGAATATGGCAACGACGGAAACATTTGTTTCGCATTCTCCGTCATAAGTCATAGGGAGCAAAGTGAAGCTCTACGAATGCTTCGGTTTAAAATGCTGGTTTGTTTACTGCTTGCTGCAGCTCTTTGTAAGCCATGGCAAGATTAGGTTCCACCACTAACCAACCAACAACCACCATCAACAATAAGAGCGCTCGAAAATTTCGGTTGATTTTATTTGTTTAAGTTCTTTTAAGCGTCTTGTTGCAGTTTTTTGTACTTTTCGTTTTGTAAAATGCGTTGCAAATAAATTAACCCCAACTCAACACAATCGCCCGTGAATTTCGTATATTGGACTTTGGTGGTGGTGCACCGTCATTAATGGAACTCCGCTGTGTTTTAATTAAATCAAGATTTATTTACGCGTCTTTGTACCTTCTACCTATATTCATTTGGATTGCAACATACGAAAGATTTCGTTGTTAAACTGCCAATGTAATGCTAAGCTACGATTTAAGATGACAGCAATATAACCTATTGAACTCAAAAAGAATAACAAAAAAAAATCCAACATACAATATATCGTATCTCAACATTTTGGAAGCGTTAAATCGTATGTACGCGTAAAATGATATTGAATGCTTAATAAAAAAATTGACAAATTCCTAGGCAAAGTAAATAGTAATATGCCACGAATATAGGAAAAAAACTAAAAATGAACAATGTAAATATTTGACTGCTCTTACTGTATGTCTCTCATTTAAAAGATATTTGCTAGAGCTATGATTTTCACTCAAAAATGAATTAGGTAAAATGCGTATAAACGGCTCTACAAGTCTTATGCTATAACAACTGTAACAAAATGACATCATTTCAGCACAAATACCATGTATCTCTTTTATCAAAAAGTTCATTCCAAATAACACTGTGTGCAGTTTAAAGGCCTAAAATTTTGAGGAAAATCGACTGATGTCAATTCAGGGTAATTTGGGATTGCTGAGCTCGAATCTGCCGTCAGATGTTGGCCTACACGTCAGCGTTCCAAGATAACAGTCAATTAACCAGTAATTGACACAGTTACAAACACTCTTCTATGACTTTTTTATTTTCAGTCTGAGAGGTCTAGTGTCTGAAGCAAGGTTAATCCTTATGAAAAAATTTTCAGTTGTAGGTATCTCCCGTATGTAAATTTTTCGAAAAAAATTTCACTAAAATGTTCCATAAGGGGAGTAAGAGAGGTGCTGGAAGTGTAGTGTAAATGAATATTCTTTTGTCTTTTCAAGAGATAGGAAAATAAGGCCATTTTATGACTCGCCATACTCGTATAACACATTTATTACGGATCTAATTTATAGTCCTTTAAAATAACTTTCAAAGAAGATATATTTTTCATCATAAGTAATAAATTCACAGTTTGCTTCTGCCAATGCATATAGTTTCTTTTTGGGTAACTTTTTCAAATCTCCTCTTTTTTTTCAAAAAGTATGTGAAGAAAAGTTGTCCGAAAGGGATTAAAATTTGGCTAATTGATGTACTGTTAGATAGTGGTACATCTAATATCAAAAATTAATTCAAAAAATATAGACTAAGGTGGAGGGGTGCAACTTTTCAACTTTTCTAGCAAAGCCTTGTTTGTAATTTTATTCCGGATGCATCAAAATGATTTTACCTCAAACGTTTTCATTAGGATTTTCTGTTATGTTTCAGTGAGTTTTTTTTACGTAACTACTGGGTGTTTTTTTAGAGGTTTGTTTTTCGAATAGAGATAAAACTAGCATTTTATGGTCAAATCTGGCAACTCTAATGTCATTTATGTTCAGTTTGGTAGTTTAAAACACAAAAAAAAAATTGAGGTTAATATCATTTTTTGTTTTAAAGAAAGGTGTGCTTTTTTCCTATAAGATCACCAATATTCAGAGTGGCAAATTCATTAGAGTTTTTTAAGAAAATTGATTTATGACTTATTTCTCTTTAACTATCAAGTTTCAGTAAATCAGTCAATATCGCACCGAGTAAAAAGTCCTTAGCATGACGAATTCTATGAACTTCAACTCCTAGCAATTTTTTATGAAAAATATCCGCTGTATGTGTTCCGAAATAAAAGGGCTTCACATACTTCTACTACATACTTGATGACCACCAAAATACTCCACTTAGTATCTTGAAGGCCAATTGGAAGAATGTTAATTTTGAGTCGAAGGAACCAAAAAGAGTTCATTGCTTTTTGTTTTTTGATTTATTTTTTTTTCACAGTTAAGTTTGGTTTAATTCTCATACCCGGTCACATATACCATTTTCTCAAAATCTTATACATGGGGTTTTTATAGAAAATGATTTTAATCTAATTTTTCGAAAGAGTACGTGCGTTTCTGGTTTTTTTTTTAAATTAATTTGTGTACAAATTTTCCTGCGAAATTTTCAACTCATTTCTACAGTGAAATTCTTCTGAAATGTCAAAGTTTGGTATCATTAAGTTGAATCGAAGCATTGCCACCATGCCATGGCCAAGAAGTCAAAACTAGTAGCTGATTGCCATATCTCAACAGAAAAATTAGCTCTTCAGCGATGACAAATTAGATGCCATTAAGCGTTCTTAAATTTAAATACTTGATAAAACCTTTCGATAACAGCGGCACTACTTCGACTACGATGGGAATCTGCGCGCACGGTTGCGATGATACCTAGCAAAAGAGCAGCCCAGAGAAGACGAAGAGGTTTCTTTACGCGCTAAAACCATTTGCTTTCATTACAAATATGAAGCAGTAACATGGGAGCAAATTAAGCCGAACTTATTGTTGTATGAGCATCTACTTGTATTTTACCTGTTGACCTCATCCTTTCTTGGAATATGAATTTATACCGCACAAGCAAATGAACGTGCCTCTGCGATCGCTGACCAAGCCAGTGTTGCCAGTTAGTTTGATATCATTTTGACTGATTTTTATATTGGTGGCTGCGACCAGCTAAATACATAAAATGGCAACATTGTTCTTCTAACTAAAGCTGAGTGACTAAAAGACCTGAACAACTGACTTGTGTTTGCTCCACATTATTTATGATAATCTCGATTTTATTTTGTATTTATTGTTGATAATCGGACAGAACATTATGCATACGGTGGAGCCAACGTGTGTGGTCGGCCAAACACCACCGCATGCATTGAAGAAGCGCGTAAAGTGTCTCATTGTGTCTTTGTAGTCATACAGTTGAAAACAAGCAGCTACTTGAGATACGAGCACGATTAAGTTGAAAACTACACGCAAGTTGGTCTGTAAACTGTCCAAGCAAAAGTTCACGAATTAAATTTAAAATGACATGATTATTTTGAAATATCCAGAAGCTTATCTGATAATGAGCGCTTACTTAATTTAATTGTTGTTTTCGTTGCTGCTGGTGTGTTTTATTTCCAGTAAGGAACACACAGTTTGAACAAGTTCCGTCCGTTCTGTATATGACCAACACTTTAAAGAAAATTAGTATTCAGTTCGTTTTTATGATGCATTTATTGAAAAGCAGTTTGAGTTTACTAAAAATAAAACAAAAATTTTAACTACAACTTGGTCTTTTTCTATGTTAGATGTCTCCTGAATAAACTTTTGACGAACACTTAAAGATCAGCAATATTTTTATCTGTAAAAAGGAACCTGACAGCTTTTTCATAGAATTCCAATTGCATAAACATATCCTTGGTATGTTGCAAGCCAGTCGATCGAATCACTACTTTTATATTTGAAATAGAAAGTAAGGGTTAGGGACTTATTTTCAAAGTTTGAGTTATATCCACGGTTACCAAGTGACCGGGATTGACCCGGCCAGGCCCGGATTTTCATACCAAAAGCTGGGCTGGTAGGAATTTCAAAATTACTGAATTGCTCTAGTCGAGCAATTGCCAGGAATTGCCCTCGTCCGACTTGGCAACTCTGGTTATAGCATTTACTGGATTAAATTCCGTTGGCTTTCTATACATCTACATCAATTAATATCTCTATTTGTTCCTTTGTTTCTCTATTTCTTTACACCTCTTTCTCTTTATTCCTCTACCAAGCTCTTTAATGCTCTCGCCATCTGTCTTTTTTTCTAATCCTTTGGCTCTGTCTTTATATTCATCTCCATTTCTATCGGTATCAATCAGGGATGATATTTGGGGGCTTTTAGGGCTTTTTTGAGCCCTTTTAATTTTCAAAAGCCCCGTGGCCCTATTTATTCATTTTTGGCCCTTTTCCAAAATTCTACCGAAAAATAATCACAATTTTTTATTTTTCAAAAGAAAGTTTACTGGGATAAGTGATTTTCGACTGAGATAGAATTTTAGTGTTTTTTTTTTCTCCTAAAACATTTTAGTTGACCCTACATTTTAAGCATAAGTTTAAAAATGTTTTTTAGTGATGTGGTAATAGTAAATTTATTTATTTAAAGAACATATAAAAGTACAACATTTGAAGAGTATTCTGTGAAACTTTCATTAAAAAATTTTGCAAAATAAGCCATTGGCAGCAAATTTCCGCGGACGCCCAAAAAAATAAGTGGTTGCGGTGGACAACATAACTCATCACTTTATCATCTAAAATCAAAAAATTTTAGTTAGCTTATGAGTTTTTCAAGGTATTGACGTTGCGTTTTTTTTTTTTGACGATTTTTAAGATTTTGGCATAATTTTTAAGCCAAAAAAAACGAATTTTTGTAAAAAAATATTGCAAAAATCACTATATTTGTTATTGTAAAACTAATTGTAATGCAAAAAAAACCATTTGACAATACCTGGTTTTATATGTATCAAAAAGGTGAGTCAAATCTTAAGAGAATCGGTCAAGTAGTTTTTGAGTAAAAGTGTCCACCGACTTTGAACATTTATATTCGAGAAAAACGCACTTAAAGTTTAACACCCTTTTTTTATATACTTACACAGAATCAGTGGGTAGACCAATGCACTGTATCTTCGTCAGTTTTGCTCCAACCGACCTCAAATTTTAACAGAATACTTTTGAAGAGTTGTACTATCAAATAACAAAAAACAGAAAACAAATTTATTCAAACCCTATCCCCCCCCTTAAGTATTACGATGACTTTTGACTTTTTAAACTTGAAACTGAAATTATTTCAAATCAACTCTTTGGAGATTTGTTTATATAAAAAAAGTTTTATTTGATTTATAACACTGGTTAACACTAGTTTTGGTGCCGTGAAGCTATACTTTTATTTAAACTAAGGACCTTTTATTGAAAACATTATTTGTTTGCCATTTTATTATCTTTAATTTGATACCAAGAACCATGAAATTGGACATTT
Source organism: Tricholauxania praeusta (assembly GCA_949775025.1). NCBI lineage: Eukaryota > Metazoa > Arthropoda > Insecta > Diptera > Lauxaniidae > Tricholauxania > Tricholauxania praeusta. The sequence goes on from OX459028.1 coordinate 20,974,987, forward strand.
CTAGCACAAGATATGAACTTTAAAGTGAAAGGAGGTCGAAACAATGAAAAAACAGCTGATGGCCTAGCTGCTAGTGCTCTAATCGAACCATTGTGAAGTAATTAATTACTTTGTAATATTAAATTAATAATAATAATAATAATAATAATAATACAATGAAAAAACACAATATCTTGAAAACTGTACCATTCAAAAAATTTTCATTTTCGAACTCAGCAGGAAAAAGTACATAAGAAAAGTACGCTCTTATCAATGAAACATTTTGATTGTAAGCTAGTGTTATTAGCAAAAATTTTGATATCCTACGTGTGATTCTCTAGGTTTTGCATTGTAAAAAAAAAAGTTTACATTAAAAACCAGCAATAGTCAGCCATCATATGGCGATCCCATCGGCCTTGGTATCTTCCTTCTATAGTTTTTAGTTCCTGGTGAAACCGCTCCCCATGTTCTTCGCTATAGGATCCAAAAATTTTTGGGAATAGGTCAAGATGACTGTGAAGGTAGTGCACTTTGATGGACATATCACATCCTAAGTTATAAAAGTGCTTTAGCATGTCATTTACAATTTCAGAGCAGTTATTTGACTTGTAATTACCGAGAAAGTTTTTAGTAACTTCAACAAACGACTAAACGACTTCGGTTAGAGCTGTCTTTAAAGAGATGCCATTCATTCGGATGGTATCTTGAAAGACCCATTTCGAGAATAAGGCCTTGCACTTCAAAAAAAAAAAAAAAAAACAATATCATTTTCCGATTGAAACAATGGTAAAAAGTCTTGCTCTCTTGTTCGGTAGAACGTCACTTTTGTACAGAGTTCGTAAATACTCCTCATTGAGGAGTAAAATTTCACTCCTCATCCTCAATTCAAGAGTATTCAATTTTGAATTTATCAATTATGAGGAAAAAATAAAGAGCGCTCATTCTTTTAATATCTTGAGTGAATAAATTATTTTTTATTTTATTTCATATTTATCACTCACTGAATATGATTTTCAATAAGACTCAATGAGTGAACTTTTTTTTTTTTACTCGCCCATACTTTTCATTCATAAATTTATTGAATTTTTTTTACTTGAACTTTTGAGTCAAAACGTTACATTTTTTTTCAGTTTTATTGAAACGATTTTCTTATATTATAATAATGGGCAGATTTTCAAATTTAGATATAAGTAAATTTATATCTTTTGATTCAGAAACGAATTACTCAAGATGCCCTAGGTTTTAAAAAAAATGTGAAGGACAAGTGTTCCATAAGATACATAATATTAAAAGGCACAGGCACAATTTCAAAGAAAATGTCGCGACAACGTCCAAAAGATTAAAAAAAATTAATACTAACAATAAGCTAAATCGTATAAGAATGTCCGTTTCTTTTCACTAGACTATATTCATGAAAGAACAGGAACTCTGCAATGTTAAAAGTGACAGGTGTGGTCCCCGACCCTTCTAAAAGGGTGTTTTGTCCCATTTTTGGAAAAAAAAATACTATTCTAATCGATGGGTAAAGGTCGAAGAAGGATTTTGAACAACACTTAGGGTGGCTCCGGACCCTGGAAAAAACGTTTTGACCCGAAAATGTGTCCCCGGGCCATGATACCCGTTTTCGACCCATTTCCGGGTCAAAAACGATTCTTTTTAGGGCCCGAGCCTTTCTTAGTGATGACCAAAAATATTTTTGAGCTATCTTTTGCTTAAAAAAACAAAATTTATTTCCCGAAAATGGGTCAAAAACGGGAAGCATGGCCTGGGGACACATTTTCGGGTCAAAAAAGTGTAAAATAACTGTAAATACAAACGCTGATCGTGCGCATGCATTTCTGCGTGATAGAGATCATTTTCTTTACGCGCACATTTTTGAGCGACAGAAAATTTGTTTTTGCACAATCGCATATCGCGCTTTCTCACATAGTTCATATTCATTTATGATCGGTGAAAAAATTGTTGGCTTGAATTCATTCTTTTATTCATTCGTTGTTGAAAAAAAACGGATACTCACATACGAATGCGGTGCAATAAAGAGCGATTTTCAATCTTGCAAAAAAATTTAAGAAAATTCATACATGAATAAAATGCAACATTTTGAGTGCACATACAGGAATATTTCCGAACTCTGTCATACTTGTATTAAAAGTTAAGTTAATTCCCTTCACTACAAACATTTTGCTTGATATAGAAAAATCGAAAAATGAATTTATCATTTGAATACTCCTCACTTTTCACATCATCTCAAAATGAGTTTATCATTTGATAAACTCGAAAGTGATGAAAATGAAACGATACGTATCAATACACTGTTCGCTCGTTTATTATTTATCAGTGAGGAAAAAAACGAGTGATGAGAACAAACGAGGAGTTATAATAGAGTGAATGCTGATTTGCTTGCGCTCTTGAGCTTTAAAAATGAAAAGATAAGTATAGAACAGTGGTCGGCACCCCATATGCTCGCGAGAGCTTAAGCGAGAGTAAGCAAACTACAAACTGAGCTAGTTATTTCGTTAATGCACTGCAAAAATGTTTGAAATCAAATGGAAAAATAGATATTTTTTGTCGAACATTTGTTTGGCAATGCGCAGTGCTTAATATGTAAGCGAATTTTAGGGATAGTTAATAGATTTTATATATAAAAGCATTTTATAGCTAAAATTCAACTCCTGCAATAAGAAATCACATGGAGTGTAAACAGCGAAACGAGCAAACATTTTTGTCAGTGCTTGTAGCTAAGTCATTTCTCTCTCTTGTGAGCGTAATAAAATATTTGATATTTGCGCTCTGCCGACCACTGGTATAGAAAGATAAATAAAAAAGAGCAATTGTGAATTTTGAGTGCTCTACGCACTCTGCTTTTGTACCTGACGCCAACAAGTTTTTTTCTTTTAATCTAAAAGCCAAAACCTCTGCAGATTCTTAAGAAAGTCCCTTATCAAATCATTTAATTCTTCTTGCGTAAAAGGTTTTGGCTCTGTAGATGGTATTCCTTCGAAATCGCGAGAATCTAAGTCTGGATAAATCATTATTTTAACGTTTATACCACGCAAATTAATACAGCGGAAGTAACAGCCATCGAAGTGAGTTTTTGTTCTATTGCATAGGCATTCCAAACCTCATATGGTTTCTTTTACCACTAAAACACTGTCTGAAGTGTTCATAGCACATTTTGCATACAATTTGGGGTATCCGCGGCTTGTATTCATCCACAATTTTCGACTTAAAGTAAGCAAAATAAGCACTTTTTATAAAATCTGTTATAGTTTTCTGAACTTTTTCACTGTGTATTCACCACAACTGTAACCATCCACATTTGGATCATTGGAACAACTTCTTAGCAATGAAGACATGATATAAAAATCAATTTCTTTATAGAAAAAATTAAAAATATGTTGCCAGTACATACTTAATACAAATCTACTAACTATGTATATATAGGCACCAATTTTTTTTTTTTCGATTTGCAGACCTAAGTAATAGGTTAAATTTGATGTGCTAAATCTGCAAATATATAGTTTGTTTCTGCATTTCCTTTTGAAGAAGTTTCTAAAAATCGATCTCACCATAGTTAGTTCTTTAATATATCGCTCATTTTCTTCAATAACGTCATAACTCAAAAAATCAGATATTTCAGTGTAAGCATATTTACTGATTTTTACGTTTTTGGGTTATATTGTTATTGAAGAAAATGAGCGATATATACAAAAAAATCTTAAGCGCTTAGATGTTCATATGTAAAACTTATGTTTACAATTAAATTTAAACAACAAAATAAATTTTATAAAAAGAAAAAATTTGGTTATAATATAAATGGTTATATACGATTTGATTTAAAGAAGCCCTATTTATGTCAAAAAAGCCCTATTTTAGTTCCAATTTTGGCCCTTTTACAAATAAGCCAATATCATCCCTGGTATCAATACCTCTAATAGTAACTCTATTTCTCTTTCTATCTGCATTTCTATGTCGTTCTCTAACATTAATTTCTTTGGAAATATTTCTTGATTTGAACATTTGAGTCGCTTGTTGCTATCGGTGGTGCCACGCCTACTTAAGCAATGCTTGTGTCACAGAGTGCCTTTGTAAAATGTTTTGCTACATTCAGTGTCTTGATATCAACCTTTACGTGCCAGCTGCTTTAGCAATCCAATCATAGAAATTCGGTCACTTTTTGCTCAGACGTTGATTGCATCACACAGTGTTGTTCCAAGAAGCATACTGAGAATTGTATGGGTTGAGTCCGTCAACCAATTTTGCTTATTTTCAATTCGAAGTAACGGTTATACTTAATATCATTAATATGCTATCTCCTTTTTGTCTCCTCGCAATCGTGATGACGTGGACATGGCTGACTTGACCCGAGAAATGACGTTAGATAATAATGTATAAGACATTACAATCCAAAACGAAAAAAAGTGTACCGTAGAGTCTTCAATTTTACTATTTTTATACCTTACACAATATATTCACTTTGTCATTTCGTTTGTGACGCATATAAGGGGGCGTCACAACGTCAAAAGCGTCACCACGTGAGTTGATTTAGCCATGTCCGTCTGTCTGTCAGTGTGTCTTCCTGTCTGTCTGTGGAAATCACGATTACGGGAAAACCAAGCATGCTTATTGAATGAAATTTGGCATACAGGCCACAGCTTTGAGCAAGCTTCTTGGGACTGAAATAGGTTCATGGACTCGCCTACCGACCATACAAATAAAACATTTAAAACACTATATTGAGAGAGTTATTCGATGAAGTGTAACCAAATTTCTCAAAAATTCTAGGAAAAACTTAAACAAGCTCTGGAAAGAAATGCAAATTTCGACGAGAATGTGTGAAATGTTCGTTTCCATGCAAGCGAAAACTTTAAGCTGCGATGAGTAAGAATGATTCGGATAAGCTCTGAACAAGAAAAACCAAATTTCACACAAATACAAAAAATGGTACAGCCAAGTTCAGACAACAAATTGGCGAATTTTTAAAAGAAGGCGCGATACCCCCCACACAAACATAAACGTCAAAACACTACACGGAATGCTATTTAAATTTAAAAAAAAAAATAAGTAAAAATATGATAATTTTAGTACACTCTTTAATGTAGAACACTTTATTTGTTTTGAAAGACCAACTAATTCTTAATATATAAAAAATTCCAACTCGTCTGTTGTCGATTAATTATTATTCGTCCGATCTAATTAATCGATTGTATCCATACCTAAAAAAAGTATCAAACGTCAGAAAAATAAAATCAGACTCGAGAACCAAATCATCCAGATTTTTTACTTCAAACCTCACAGGTTCAACCTGAAGGACATCTCAAGACTTAAACAGAAAATCACTTTCATTTGCGCGACATGCGGTAGAATCTACCGATCATTTTTCTAACCGAAATTACAGCATTCAAAAATGTTCAAATGCCTTTCAAAAATCGAGCAAAGTGAATCTCTAATGACTCTTTCTAGCAAATCGAACTCTTTTTGCAGAGCACATCTTCTGCAAAAAGACTCGCTAGCTGGGAATTCAAAAATGTTGCTATCACTATGTGCAAACATTTTGAACATTGCGATAATAATGTTGTTAATTTCCTAGACACTCAACACGTTACTAACTAACATATCTAACATTTTATGAGACTTTCGAAAAGAAAAAAGAGGAAAAAAAAAGGATCATAACACTGCACATTACTGACAACCAAATATTAAACCTTAAAATACGCATAAGGAGTTTTCATTCATGTCTTTCTCACAAAACATATCCGGCGCTAAGTTTGCACCCTTATGTCGTGTTACATTGCCGTATGCTGCCTTGTGCCTGATGCCTTCCCATCCTGCCTGCCTGCCTGGCTGCCATGTCTTGCGAGCATATTAATAATTTCCGAATGTTTTATTGATTTAAGGCGCTTTAAAAGCGTGAACGGCGCCATTAATAATTTCTTTTCGATTTTATTGTGCATAAATTTCATTAATTTATAATTTTGTGGGTTTACGCTACATCGGTGATTTTTTGTCTGCTGTGTGTTGTGTTGCTCGACTTGACTTCAATATGCAGCATGTTGCTGCAATATGTTTGCGTTTCTTACCGCTTACTTGCTGCTGTAGCTGTTGCTGTTGCTGTTACTTAGCTGACTCGCTCATATGCCAAGGCATAAATTATTTCCCATGGGTTTCAGTTTTTGTTGCACGCTGTTGATGCTGCCGTTGCTGTTACTGTTGTTGTTGCTGTTGCTGTTGCTGTTGCTGCTGCTGCTGCCAACTGATGACGATGATGATTTTGCGATTGCGCAAGGTGAGGGTTTAAGCAAGTATTAATTTTTGCAGCATGCGTTCTGCTCTTACTGCTGTTGTTGTTGTTTTCGGTGTTGTTCATGTTACGGCTTGTGCACCTCAATCTCTGCTGTTGCTGTTATTGTGGTTGTTGATTGTTCGGTTCATTGAGAAATCGCGCAAGAAATGCTGGTCTCATTGCTAGCACATTGGTCAGTACTATACTTAGATTTGTTTAGTTTTTTTTTTGTACCCTACATATTATTAGGGCAGCACACACCGACATCTATTGGACAGCTTTGTAAGTATATACACTAGACTGTTCGCTGTATGCCAAGTTTCTTATATTGGTATATCAATTAAAAAAAAAAACAAAATATTTAACCTAAAAAAATCTTCATTTATTCCAAGTACATATAGCGTGTCACCGAACACATTTTTTTTGTATATATTTTATTTCTTGAAAACTAGTTAATTCAAAAAAATGTCTAAAGCTTTTTGTTTAAAATTGCATTAGCTTTAAATGAAAAACTAAAATAGTTAATTCATAGGTTAGACCAGTGGTGGGCACGTAGTGTCCCTATCCGCCCTCATTGCCCGCAACGTTATTCAACGCTCGATAAGAACTCATTTCTACCTTTTTTTTTTGTGGTCCTGTGTTATCGCCTTTAAGATGTAGTGTTGCCACGCATAGCAAAGCAAATTTTAATTTTTGACAAAATGGACAGCGTTAAAAGAGCGTGGTAAAATTAAAGATAATTTATAAGGCATTTGTAAGTATATACACTAGACTGTTCGCTGTATGCCAAGTTTCTTATATCGGTATATCAATTTTTTAAGAAAAAAAAAAAAACAAAATATTTAACCTAAAAACAATTTTCATTTATACCAAGTATAGCGTGTCACCGAATACATTTTTTTTGTATATATTTTATTTCTTGAAAACTAGTTAATTCAAAAAAATGTCTGAAGCTTTTTGTTTAAAATTGCATTAGCTTTAAATGAAAAACTAAAATAGTTAATTCATAGGTTAGACCAGTGGTGGGCACGTAGTGTCCCTATCCGCCCTCATTGCCCGCAACGTTATTCAACGCTCGATAAGAACTCATTTCTACCTCTTAATCACCCCCCAAACCCACCCCAGTACCTTATTACTTCTCCACAAAGGTTTTTATCGACATTCTGAGTTTTCGTGCACCAAAATACCTGCGGATATGCATTAATTTTGAATTTTTATAAGAAATGAGTTTTTAACGCTTTGGGGGTAAATAGGGGTGCTGGGGGAAAGTGGTTAGCTAAAACTCATTTTTATTGTAAGATATTATTTTGGCACATCTAGATACGCAATATAAGTAAGGTCTACCTTCTGGACTTTGATTCTTTTTTTTTTTTGAGGGACGTATTTTCAAGTGCAATCTTGAGGTTATGTTAAAATCTGAGGGTGATGGAAAAATACCGTATGATACCTCATCTTCCAACTACAAGACCTTTTTTTTTGTGGTCCTGTGTTATCGCCTTTAAGATGTAGTGTTGCCACGCATAGCAAAGCAAATTTTAATTTTTGACAAAATCGACAGCGTTAAAAGAGCGTGGTAAAATAAAGATAAAATGGGAGTACATAGTAATATTCTGAAGTAAGAAATATGTTCGAGAAAAATAGTTTTTGTGAATTACATACTAAGTTTTTCTCGAAAATGTTTCTCACATCAATTTACTACTTATAGTATATATTAACTATTTATATTTTTTAAATGCTTAATATATCTCCTTTCATTTGATGTATCACATGTTGAGTACATAGTAATATTCTGAAGTAAGAAATATGTTCGAGAAAAATAGTTTTTGTGAATTACATACTAAGTTTTTCTCGAAAATGTTTCTCACATCAATTTACTACTTATAGTATATATTAACTATTTATATTTTTTAAATGCTTAATATATCTCCTTTCATTTGATGTATCACATGTTGTTTATCAGCAGTGAAATTCTTCCATGAACGTGTTTTCTGTGTAATTTACCTGCAACACTACCTGGTAATAGTAATCAAATCGCAAAACCATAAGCATATATCGTGTGATAGAAAAAAAATAGACGTTTTGATGAAACCGGGATCTATTTTATAGCATATGTTTGAATCAATATATCTCATGATTTACAAAAGATATGATTTTATTACATCATCGTTGCAAAGGGATTGTAATGGAAAAGAAGAGCAAATTTTTTTCTTAAATTAATTGTTTTCGCTCTAAATTTAGCCGCTTATATAAGCGGTGGGCGTACCGAAAAACTACTCATTGTCAGTAAAATGTTACCGAACTTGGTATGGAAACGTTTGATGGTACCAGTTCCGCCGGAACGGTCAGCTAGTAATTAAATAAAGCCAGTACTGAATTGCTTTATATATAGCAAAACAAAGCAACTCCAACAGTATCATGCTGTTAGTGCAGCGTAGGGTATTTAATTTTTGGCCAGACCAAAGACGACACCCTTACCAATTTTTATTTTAATTTTTTTGCTCCCTCTATGGGTCCTGCTAAGCTGTCTGATGCTACAGATTGCTAGGGCTCTGTTAATTATGAGCGCTTGGACATCTTGGCTCTCGATGTAGATTACATTATGATTTATGCCAAATAGTAAATCCAACCGATGGCAACATGCACCCAGAGTACAGCGAGTGAGCGCGCCGAGCTTACAAAATAACACAGAACAAACCAGCAGCACAAAATCTGCAGCAGATCTGCCTTCCTTCTCTTTCTTTTGCTGTCTTTTGGTCGTACGAATCTAAAGATGCAGATGCAACAGTTAATAAATTTTAATTCTGTTGCATTTAATTCTTGCGCAGTCCAGGAGACATAATTTTTGAATATTTTATGCAGCATGTTGTGCGCCAACAAATCTCTGAAAAAGCGAATTTTGTTTTATTTTTTTCCTTTAATCTGCAAGTTAACATGTTGCAAAAATCAAAGTACCAATCATATACCATTTTATTTTTCTATTTTGACATTCTAAGTTCACTGTATTGCACTGCTGATTTTCTGTGGCAGGCTCCTCCTCTTTTTTCTAGTCAACCCGTCAGACTTGTTCGTCCTCCAGAGTTATTGTTGACTTTTCTTCCTTGTTTGTTGTTGTTAACTGATCACCGATCCGTCAGCTTCAATGGCAACTTCAATTTCGCGTGACTTTAGTTGCTTCTGACTTTTTTTTCTGTCTTCTTTTTTCTTTTGTGGTTGACGTTACAACAGCACAGTTAAATTGATGAGAAAATTGATTCAAGTTAGGATACTTCCATTTACAACAAGATAGGCGCCATTATTGAAAGAGCTTTGAAAACACTATTATAAATTCCTGCAAAATACAATGAAAAAGCAAAAAAAAGTCAGCAACAAGAAATGAACGCAGACATATCTCGATTTAGCGAAAAAAAAAAGTGGCAGACCAATTAAGCTGTTGAAAACGACTAGACTGATTTGCCCAAAAATAGACTAAAATTATTTCATAAAAATTGTCATATTTGGCGTGACAGATTTCTTTGTAATTGATACTTCTATTTATTAAGCAATATCATGAATGAACAAAAAAAAATAATTTGTGGCTAGCAACAGCCTCTTCCTCTACTTCTGCCCCGATGATTTTATTTCTATTTTAATTGGCAATGAGTTTCACATCGGCATGTAGAGTAATTTAGGAAACACCAGCATAAACTCAATTCGTTGAAATTTTTAATCTAAGCGCCAGCTTATCTTTTTGTTCCGATCCTTTGCTCTTTTTCTAATAAACACCAAAAACAATGACTTAAATACTTAAGTTAATTATAAATGTTAGGCTATAAAATTGGCAACCAATTCATTAAGTTTTCTAGCACTATGAATTGTATTCATGATATTAAAATTAAACTTTTTCATGATTCAAAATTCCTTCAGCGATTCTATTTTTATTTGATTAATGGTGGCAAAATGTCGTCCTTTCATGGTTCTCTTCAGTCTCGGGAATAGAAAGAAGTTGCAGAAGGCCATTTCCGGCATATACATATCTACAGTGTGAACGGTGTTATTCTTTGCTTAAAATTACAAATAAGCAGTAATACACATTTTTTGATCGATTTTTTTCAAAGCGCTGGCATAAGTATCGATTGAAGTTTTTAAAGCAAATTCTCTGAAACAGCTGAAGGCCTACGAAAAATGAATGTAGAACCCATGACGACCCATGTACCGAAAAGTTTTATTATGTTTCGAATTACCTTTCTTTTTTTTTTTTTTTTTGCTCTGACGCTTACAATTAATTTCCAACAGTAAAAAAAACAACTTTTCCCTAATGAAACTACCGCCTCTACGGAATTTCGTTGGCGGTACTATAATGTGTCCCTCGGATCAATTGCTGTCGTAGCTGTATTACAAGCGGTGGGGTTTACTTTGAAAGCGATAAAATAAATTTTATTTTGTTTTATTTAACACTTCCGGATACTTTTCACATAATATACATCAAACTAACTAAAATTGATTATGCTATATGAAATGTTATCAACAAATTTTAAGGAATTTTTTCCAATATATAGCAACTAAATTTGAAAATATGTAGAAAAAATTGTTTTCCAACAATTGTAATCTCCATAGAAATTTTGTCCCAAACACTCTTGGTCTGCATAATGTATTTAATTTTAGTAAACTATAGATTATACAATTTATGCTTCGGAAAGTAAAACTAAAGAAGCGCTTAAAATTTAGAGTTCGATTAAGTTTTTATTTATGTATCCGCTTCGAGACCTCTACGATGACTTTTTTGCACAATTGGGACTATAACTCTGTCATAGTTTAACGAATGTTGGTTTTTAATTGCTCTAGACTTAGAAAATTGTTTGCGTAAACACAATAATTTGCGTAACTTCTCAAAAAACTCACGAGGTTTTTGAGGCCAATTGACATCATCGCATCTCGAAAGTACGTGTTCTAGGAGCTTTTTGCGCAACGGAAAAATTCGGTTATCATATGACTATAGCGCTTATCATTGACTGTAATAGTTTCACCTTCGTCACTTCTGGAGTTTCAGAACCCCATATACAATCGAAAATCCTGAACACGCCGTCTAATTGTATTTTGTCACACTTAATAAAAGCGCCGATATTTTCAATAGTTCTTATGATTCCCATAATAGATCCGGTTTCTACAAATTTTCGAAGTATTATGAGTATGTTAGAAATTGTTCGCTCAGTAGCACGATTATGACAACAAAATGCCATAAAAAAGTAACAACTAACGAATTAACGAGGCCATTGTGAATACCACTATTATGTTAAATGCTGTACCGAAAAACGAAATAGATTACACGTTATAAATCAAAGACAACATTAGAAGTGGGCTAAAAATTTGAACTTAAGTTGCGGAACATGTACACCAGGATGAGACGAACTCCAACTTTTTTACGGAGCGAATATAGAATACCCAAAACAATAAGTGACGTGTAACATTTTTGTTCTGATCGATGCTTTGCTTCGAACAAAACCATCTGCTTCTATAGATTTTCAGTCGCTAATTCGGTAATCAAAATTTTTACCCATTAAGTAAAATTTTTTTGTTTAAAAAAATTAACTTTTTTTAATTTTATATTTTTAACTGCAATAAATAAATAATTCTCTTAAATAAAAAAATAAACCGACCTTTTTCTTCCATTGGTGCGACCAAAATCACTCGAAATACACACGAATAGATTTGGTGTCAATGGAATTTAAATTTGATGACCAATTTGTTTTCACAGAATTTAAAATTAAATTTTTGTGTTGTACTTTCATAAATGTCTTTTTCTATTTTTCTTTTTTTTTTTTGTCTTTGTTCCTGCCACAAATGACGTTTTGAAATGCACGTTTAATTGCTGTACGTCGGCTTCGGCATTAAGAAAAAAACTAAACAGCAGTATGGCCCTAAATTTTTATCTACTGCTTCGTCGATATTCAAAACCAATTGAAAAATCGTGATTTCATTCAAAAACTAAACAAAAAAGTTGCTTCAATTGTCTCGTAAAAAACGGGGGTAGACACAAAAAAACAAAGAACTGACCCCAAAACCACTTGGCTTGAAATTTGTCGTGATTTAATTGAAATACAATTTTGCTGCAACGACGAGGACAACGATGACGACAACATTTACTTACTTACCAACAGGCCCATTTTAGTAAAACACAACAAATTGGCGACTTATTTATTGTCGGTCTGTCTGCCTATCTCTCGTTGTTGTTGTTGTTGTTGCCGCTGTTGACGTTGCTCATTAAAAATATAAAACAAAAAAAAAAACGTTTTAACTCTACAGAGGTAATTTTATCGACCGCTGCTGAGTACGTTATCAGCGTACTCACTTAATTGGCTTTATCTTTACAAGTTAACTCATAAACCTCCCAAACGGCTTCTTGGGACAATTTCATTAATTTGCTATAGTAATGCGAACAGTGCTGCACTACAGTGAACAGTGTTTTGCGACTGAAAAGAGAGCTAAAATTCATATGAATATAGGTGCATACGATGCAACAATATATACTCAATCCACTGGTTTCGGCATAAACAAAAAAGTGCTTCGTATGCTACTTTACAAAAAAAATAATTTCTTGAAAAATGTTTTTCTACGCAACCAAGGTTGTTCTGGGCATCCCTTAGCTGTGGCAATTAAGCTCAAAACTAACTTTCAAACTTACTCATCGATTAGTAAAGTCATATTTTTTTCGAAAGAAGGGGTTCCTCTTATTATGTTGTTTATAATCGACGTTTTCTATCGGTTTTGATAGTTAAACTTTTTTCCAATAAAAATTAAAAAAGATTTAGTGGGTCGAAGGTCATATCCAGCTAAGTTAATTTTTTTTTTTTTTTCAAAAAAAATTTTAACCTCTTCTAGGAGGCTTTATTCTCTAACGTGTTAATCAACATTAATAGTGATCGCTCATTCCTATAAGTTCACAATTACCGGACCAACAAGTTAGGTTAGGTTAAACGGACATAGCAAATTTCACTCGGAGGCTATTTGCTCATTGATGAACCTTAAGAGAGTTTTTGTTCTTCCTAGGTTCAGTTTTGGTGGTAACTTTCCACATTCTTATCAATTTTTTCTTGATTATGTTCTCTATCCGATAGTGTGGTTCCGCTAGAGGCTTTCCAAGGTCTACCACTTGTTTATTCTCCGGTTGCTCTGATCTTTTTTAAGTAAGTTATTTTAAATTATAAGCCTTTGCCTCGAACTGCAAATCTGTGTTTCAAACTTTCAAAGTAAAATTTTTCGAAAATGGACTCGAAATGGTCTCTATAGTACGGACAGCCACTGAATTTATATGTGACATTTTGTTATCTATTAATAGAACTTCCAGGAAGAGTCAAAATATCATAGCGACATATATAAGAAATTATAAGGCGAAGATCGAAACGAACTAATTCTCCGAAAAACAAGGAACCATATATCGAAATTGTTATACAAATATGTAGCTAACTATTCGCTCTTAATGGAGTAACAGAATTTTTACATAAAAAATTATCGATTTAAGAAGCCGAAACATCAGTTATGGGGATCCAAGACGCTTCTCATATCCAAACTTCATTTTCAAGCTTCCTATCTTATGGTGCAATACAAAATTAGAAGCTTAATCACTCTTGAATGGTGTCGAGGGCGCTCGTTCCGATATTTATAAAACATTTTCGGTATAAAAACGAAATGGAGCCTACTCACTCTCACAAAACTCGGGCAGTCCTGTTAATATCCTAAACCATTTTTAGCTTACTCTATAGTTTTATTATGTAAACAAAATACGTTAAATACGCAAAAATCCTCCGAATCAATTGTATTTTAATAATAACAATATATCGTTACATTTCGTCATTTATTATATATATTGTTTTCTGCTTTTCCAAAAAGACATCACAGCACTGTGCTGTGCTTTTTGAAATCTTAGCTTTAAAACGCACCACAGCTTCCACTGTCCGATTGTAGTCAAAGAAAACTTCGGCATCCCTAATTTTTTTTATCGCCACTTAAAAATCATCATAAAGCATCTCAGCGCATGAGCGTGTTAGGGAAACTTTTTTTTTGAGTTGATATCAACTGCGTCGCTTGCTTACCGTCCTGTAGTCCTGTGGCACAGCATACTCATAAATCAATAAGAAGGTAATGAAAGCGATGGTAAAAGACTTAAATTAATCATTTTAAATGTTTATTTGTTATTTAACTCATTCATTTTATGGGTACATCATGCTGTTGTGCAGTAGGGGTCAAAACTCCCTTCGTTTATGTACCTTCAACATACAATTTTTTATATTTTTTTCTCTCAAAACTTTATGATCGCAAATAAATTTTGTTTGACCAACTAAATACAAGCGCCACTAGCGCCAACTGGTGGTGGCATAAACATTTAAAATTACAGTTTCTTATAAGAAGCAAACGCTAGGCTAGACCATGTCCTTTTACCAAGTTGACCAACAAGCTGGCCTAGCTGACTGACTGTTGATCTTGTAAGCTCGTAAAAGAGATCGTAAACATGAAAAAATTAAGTGGGCAAATTGCTTATAAACACATAAACTTGGTTGCAGCGCTGCAGCAAAAGTGATCGTATAGTGAGTGCAGCATTGAAGAACAGTTGTCAATGAAGTTCACAGAGGAGTCCAAATATAAAGGAACTATGCGTTTACTAAATAAAATCCAACTAGCTATATTTGCTTTTACTTTTATTGTAATGCAGCCGAAAGGTCTTCAGAGATTTTTTTCTAAATGTAATATATAATGTTTGCTTAGCACACTAAAATAATTGCGCTTTAAAAAAAAAATCGCGATATGTTCCAAGCATATGTTAGCCATAGAACAGCTATACTATACAAAACGGTTTCGAAAGTCAATGTCGGGCAATTTTGGGGGTTCAATCAAATCGTATTATATAGGGATAACCAACTTTAAGTGGCAAGTTAAGTTACAAAAAAAACTTGAATGTAAAATTATTTGGGATGCTAAGCAAAACAGAAATGCATCAAAAGGAAAAAAATCCCTAGAGCTTTTTTATTTTAATTCCATATTAACTGTTTTTTAGTAATATTATCTAGTATAACGTACGTATGAAATTTATAAAACATCCGATTGTGCTCAAATTTTGACACGTTAAAGAATCTAAAAAGACAGTCTCACAGCTCAAATTTCAGCTCCCTAGCTATTCGGGGTCTTGAGTACTGTTAGGTCAAATTTCGAAAAAAACGCAATTTTTGCGAAAATAGCCAAATTCAATGTTTTATATCTCTGGGCCTGGTCAACCATTTTTACTATATGGTATCTGATTTAAAAGCGAATAGATAGCCAAACACAATAAGATCGGTCCTTAGTATTATGAATAAAAGTACGATTTAGGACACCATTTTCAAAACTGTAATTTTTTACAAAGACTTATTTCCTTTAATCGAGTCGCAAAAATAAATCTTAAAGTCTAGAAGCTTAAATTTTTTTAAAAGCATATAAGATGACATAATAAAAAAAAAATTCATATCGATAACTTTAAATTTGAATTTTTCGACTTTTAGAACTAAAATTTTTGAAAAGGGCTAAAAACGGCTATTTCCAGGCCAAAATATGACTATTTTTCAGGATCCCGACCACCTAAAGAACTGAAATTTGAGCTGTGGTGTCATCTATTAAGGTTCTTTAACGTATCAATTTGAACTAAATCGGATGTTTTTTTAAATCTCGTCGGTATGTTATACATATGTCATATCATTAAAAAACAGTAAATATGAAATTTAAAAAAAAGCTCTAAGGATTTCTTTTTTTTTAGCATATATCGACTCCAACTTACAATCCCCAATTACAGTTTTTGTTGTAACACACACTTTTATTAAAATTTGGTTAAAGCCCACCGTGTGTACTTAGTCTAAAAGCAATCTCACCGTCATCTTTTTCAACTCCTTGAGTTGCTCTGATTATTACTTTCTAACCGAATGAAATCATTTCTTCCGTACCATGGCAACGATATTTAGCACTGCCGCTTTTATCGAAAATGAGTTATACCGTCTACTGAGATTATGCGGCCGGATTCAGTCTATTCATCAAAAAGTTTATAAGAACTTGTAATTTTCATTTTCATTGTGGAAAGTCAAAGTTTATAAATGAAAACTGCCTTTCTTAGTCATGATTTCTCAAAAACAATCCAAAATTGGATTTTCATTTTGATTATAAGATCCCTAAAATCATGCGTAATAAAGGCTTAAAAGAAAAAGATTGAAATGAAGACCCAGCATTTAAAGTAACTTTTACCGCATTGTTAGCTCACAAATTACAACTGCCCATAAAAACAATTTAATTTTAATAAAAATAAACGTTTAAACATTGCTTTATTGCTAGTTTAATATTTATTTTGAAATCTATTAACTTCTGGTGAGTGAACATTGCAATCACGTACGTGACGTCTGGTAAACTAAGCGAAATCATCGTGCAAATCTTTTTTTCGACGCGCGCGTACCAAAGTTCCATGCTCCTGAAACAGTTTATGTCTACTCTCTTTTATCTTCCATGTGGCAGTGGCAGATAATTTCAGCAGTAATCTTCTAAATTAAAACGTTTTGCGAAGCAAATTTTCAATCGATTTTAAATTAGTTTAGTAGCCTTTTAGTTTGTCTGTCTTGTCCAATGTACGATCAGTAGGAATTAAACATACGATACGATCGGCTATAAAGTCTTGAAAACATTTTTTAAAATTAGTCGCACGTGATTCGATTTTGAAGAAGCTGCTGGCAACAAGTAATTTCTTGTAATTTAATGGAAATTACTTGAAGAATTACACTCAGCTACACATGGATTGCGAGTAGGCTGTGATGTAGGCCAAAATTAAGTCCCAAGAAAAAACAAAGGAAATGGGTGGAACCACTACACGGTACATAAACGCTCTTAAATTGAGTTGTGAATTCAAAAAGTTGCACTAATTAAATAATCTGCAGGTTATTGTACTTAATACTACTGAAAATACTTAGAGTTGATGATAAAGCAAGCCCTTCTCTCATTTTGTTGAGGTCGATAAAGTCTCCATTTTTGTCATTTGACAACAAAAAATATGTTGTCATCATCTTATGGTTATGTTGTTCACAAATCTCCGCTACAGACATACAAACTTCTCGCAGTTGTTGTACTCCTTTTTGTATTTTGCATAATCTGCGATGGCTTCTCGTGTAATTAGATAGAGATCTGCCATAGGTAATGGCGCCAGAGCATAGATTTGATGTTATAACAGCGACGAAGTATAAAAAAAAAATCAGTAACAAGTTTAAAAGGTTGCAATTGACTTAAACACGATTTTTATGTGGTCTCACTGAAGAACAGGCAGTCACCGCCGCCGAATGCTGCAAAGTTTAGGGTGTTGCGAAAAAAGCAGAAATCTACGTTGTAACTTGGATCATCGAGTAAAGAATTTAAGCGCAAACTGACACCATGACATATACGTCAATTGTAGGATGCGCTACTCTTTCTCTCCCACACTCTCTTCTACGCAAACGCTGTTCTTCTCACGCTTTACCTGTTGTCCATAGCTTGGCGTTTCAATTTAAGTGTGGTGACATTTTTTTTCAAAGAATATTGAACCTTGTTTGCAGTATATGTTGTTATCGAGTGATTTCGGTCTTAACTACTTAGTACTGAACAGAATCAAATCGTTTTTCAATTGATCGATTAATATTGAATGGTATAAGATCGGTTTTCTCTAACAGTATCGTTTAGTATCCGATCAGGGCCGAAGAAATAACAGGCCCCTCAGAATAATTGCATTCTGGAGGAAAACACACACCCTGCATTTAATATAACTTGATGTAAAGTTGTAAACGATGTTATCGATCGAAAATTATGCTTACTAACGCTATATATTGCTTAGCAAAGCTTAAAGTACGAAAAAACTACGGGTACAACCACTTTTTACTACTCTGATTTGAGCAACATACGGAGTAAGCTAAAATTCAACTATTCGATAAACCCTAAACAACGATGGCGAGCGTTTCTCAATGAAATTCCTGCACTCAAGTCAAAGACGTGCGGGCAGCTCACATCTTTCTTTTTGATTCTGTGTGTCCTCGAAATGTCTAATAAGACCTCAACTAATTCACAAATGAAAAAAACACTGCCAAAGTGACTTTGTACATACATAGTACACTAAACTTACCCAGAGTAAGCTGGCGCGTCTTGTGAGGTTTACTCGCTGCCTTAATGATGCAGCAAAATTAATTAATTCGAAACGAGAGCTTAAACCGTATTTTTTTGTTATTGTCGCGACTCTGTCTCATTTGGTAGCTCATTGTCGCCGTTGTGCCGGCCCATCAGTAGGTCTTGCTCATTTTCACCAATGTGCGTTACATGATCATTGCCAATGTTGTGTGCTTTATAGGTTAATCAACCAGCTGAAATCAGAATTGGAACTTATTGGATCACATTCGTATGTGGCCAAATCAAGTCATTAAGCACTTGCTAGTGGTGCCAAATACGAAATATTCTCGTACAACTGAACTAAATTAACCAGCACCAACATCACCACTACCTTAGCAATCAATTTTAACTTAAAATGGATCATTTTAGATTCGACTCAATGCACAATGCGAAGAAAAAAAATTGAAAATCTCTCAATTAGTCAAACAATTAAATCGACAATCATCATGAAAGTCAGTTTGTTGCGCTGAAAAACTTAAAAATTCCATGCGATTGATCGATGTTGATTGTATTGGGTCTTCGTCTCATGAATTGCAAAGTGTGCTGCCTGCTGCTGCTGCTGCTGCTAGTGCTACTGATGAATGGTGCAACAGGATCAGGTCTGTCTGTCGACATGTTTGTCGATGGTGGCAATGAACAGAACCACCCGCAGTATTTTAAATTGAATTCGATTGATTGCTTAAGTTCTGTTTAAAACCATTTTTGCAAATTTAGTTGTCTCTTGGTATGAGCAAACAAATCCCATGGGGATTCACATACAAAATGTGGAAGGAATTTTGTTTTCATGTGACACACATTTAGTTTTTGTTTTAAAATGTTTTTTTTTGTGCCTGAAATAATATTTTTTGTTTAATTTTATGACTGTCCTTTTGTGACTGCTAATCCACCCTTTAAGATAAAGGTTCAGTGAAAAAGGTTTTAGTAAATGCAAAAAGAAGGCTTGTTACATATTTCGTACTTGCTTACATTTACCTTACTACGAAAGGAACCAGCGTTATTTCTGTCTTTACTCTAAAGAACAAGTTCAAAATCGAGCCATGATGAAATGGTTGTTAGTTTGATTTTTGCTCTATTTTCTGGGAGATCCAGCTGACCTTGTAGCAGAGTTTGTGCTGGTATAATTCTGGGCGGTACCAAGCCCACTTATTTTGGCAGTGTCAAATTAAGTTATTTCTAGTATTTGTGCAAATTGTATTTTTTTTTAGTAAATTTCTTCAAGTGTCACCCTGAGGTACTTTGAATTCAGTAAAAGTGTTTGATTCGGAGGCAACTATGTATAATGAGTTATACCTTCTTTACTACATACCAAATGGTCGATATTCGCACAAAGATGGGCGTGAAAACTTTAAAGCATTTCAACTTTAAAACATTATATTAATATTACTATAAAATGTTCTCACATATTTAAACTTATAATTCAATTTTATTTTTTTCTATTACAGGATCCTTCCACGGTATGTACAATCATAGGTTTGTCACATTTCAACAGATAAGTATACATATGTAACGCTTTCTTGTGTATATGAGTATAATACAAAAATAACTAAAAATTCCGACTACGTTTTACGCAGTGGTATGTTGACATTTAGTAGACACAAAGTGACCAAACATGTTTACAACAAACTACTGCTGCCGCTGACATTAATAAACTTCTTGTGATAACTTAATAACAACAATTCGTTTTGATCACCTGTTGATGAGACCACATTTTGCAAACTTACTGACTGACTGACTGTCTAACTGAATAGGGAATAAATGAATTATGCGTTAACCCTCATCAATTTTATTGTGCCCTACGGATAGACACAACAATTATGCCTGGCATTTCACCTGTCCAAATGTTTATCGATCCACTGACAAATGTGGATCATTTCACAATTGAGACCAATTAAGGATGTTGTTGAATATCTGTAAATATTGAACTGACGCGTTTAAGTTGAGGGCAGACATAAATCAAACGGAAAGCTATTTTTTGTTTGACATAATTTAATAATTTTTAGCAAGAAAACTAATTGATACGTATATTTTTTTAAAAGCGCCTTTAACAATATACCTCATGAGTCAGTGATCAGGAAAGTATTGTACTAAAATATCTCATTTTTTTCGCTTATCGAATTCAGCTACCATTTTGCGCGATCTATAATAAAATCAAATTAAACAGAACAATTTAAGAAGGAACTAGTCAGTCTTGGGTGCCAGTTCGACATAACACTCAACTAGCCTGTTGCGTTTCGTTTCTTAGGGAAACCTCTTCGAAACGCGTACATTCTTTGCTAGGTCTACTTGAGGCTGCCAAGCTATGTAGAGTCATTGCCTGAAATAGGGAAGCATCCAACTTCTTCTATCCCGTGCAAGATCTTTTCATTTTTTAGTCCTAATGATCGAGTACTTGCGATATCCTGGCCTCTGAAATGAATGTTCTGCCATTCGCTCAATATGTCGGAACCAATGAAGTCGATGAACTTTAATTTTTTGAACTTCATTCACAGCATTGTACAGCTCATGTATTCCTTAGAAGAATCTTGTTCTCCATAAACTGTCTTTGTATGCGGGGCCAAATGAATGCCGTGAAATTTTGCTCAAAGACCATAAGACTTGTTCCGCAACTCTACTCATTATCTAGTGCACGATTTTATACAGAACAGCAGGCAAAATTAATGTCATCTGCAATGTTACTTTGTTTTTCGAGATGCGAGCTTTGACCCCAGAAATTTTGATAGAAATACAACAGTGTGTAATAACACCAAAAGAAAAAATTACAAAAACCAAGCAAAACATCCGGACTGAAGTTCGTCATACTAGTTTCATCCTTTGCTAAATGAAATCGTCAGTGACCTTTGAGCCGATAAGTAAAAATCTCTAATGCTGAAGCCAACAACAAATCTATGCAAAAAAGAAAACATATCTGACCATGAAACTCTCATTAATCGGCTCAAAGGTCACTGATAATTCCATTTAGCAATGGATGAAACTAGTATGGACTAGAATTAGCCCGGTTTTTTCGTTAAGTTTTTGTAATTTTTTGACGGTATCGCACACTGTACTGAACAGCACGCTCAGTAAAATAATTAAATAAAAATTTAATTTGTTCGTTATTATGCTTTGAAAAATTTGGCCACCGTAGCTATACCGGAACCTTCTCGATCAGCAAAATAAAGGTACATCTTTTTGGAGTCAAAGTTCAAAGTAAATGAAAATTTCGAATTTTAACACGCTGAGCAAGAAAATTTCGGTATTGGATCCCGAACGAAAGGGCGATTTAAAAGATAATATAAATTTTGAATTCAAATTTCATAGAAATATTCACGTCAGAAGCTTGCTATCAAAGTATTTTGCTTTTGTCGCTATGAAAAAGAAGCTTTAATTTGAAAACGCATATAAAAATAGACATCCTTTTAAGGCTTTTAGTAGTGACTTCAAATGTCACCAAAGACTTAGCACCTGCAACTGTAGCATAATGCAATTCCACAAAGGTAGCGGTGGAAAGCAGCCAAAGAAGACTGCAAATAAAAACACCAACTTATTATTAATAGTCTCACTCACAGTCACTCCCTTTTGATTGTGAGCCAAATAATAACAGCGATTAAGGCAAACAAGCCCAATTGTCGGTTAAATGACAAGTTTTGACAACCTGTGAAGTGACGCACGCAGCCAAGTCGAGCCACGAACAGCCATAAGACAGCCAGACGACATATTGTGAGAGAGGGGAAACGAGCGCTTAACGGCCTACTTAAATTAATAATCCGCATAATTTGGGGTTCCATTTCAAGTCTGCGCTTGTACTCACCGGTGCACCACCGCTCAACTCAGTTCACTGATGACAGCAATATAAAGTGAGAGAGTCGAAAGGTGAATGCTACACAAAGAATAAGTGAGCGTTTGTTTTGCACTTTAATGTCATTTAGATTGCTTGGCCTCGATAAACACGTCATATGGACTAATTTAACTTTTCTTCTAACTGAATGTTGGCCTAACTACTATGCGATGTTGTTATGGTTTGGTTTTGGGGTCATGAATTAGAACTTAATTGATATTTAGGGAATTGTTATCAAATGCTTGATTGTTTGCCTCAAAGCAAACAGTAGTTATTTTGTTGTTCCTTACGATTAAACTTAATTGCTTGTTTTTCTTTTTTCATTCAACTATGTGAAAAATAACAGACTTCGATGAAAATTAAGATATCGGTGCCAATTGCTAACCAGAAAAGCAGCATGTGTGAAGTATTGATTTATCATTTATAGTCATATTCCAAATTCACCGAAGAACTAGGTTATATAAAAGAGTTGACATTGCTATTTTACGCAATCAGGTGCTTGATATATTTTTTTTTTTTTTTTTTTTTTTTTGCAATATTCTTTATTTATTCCCAGCTTAATATATATCACAATTATAATAAAATATTAAAGCTACGAATTAATAAAAAATTAATATAACTCAGGCAACTGTACAGTTGGTATTAGAGTTATTTAGAAAATGATACATTGAGTATTTGAAGCAATGAAATTTGGAGAAAATGTAATTATTGAGATCATAACTCGTTGACAAAATGTTTTAGGCTTTTCTTAAAATACGCTAAATTATTGCAATTTCTAACATTTGACGGCAGCATGTTGTAAACTTCTATTGCGGTGTTCAGCAATCCATATCTATTTCTATTTGTTCTCGATCTGATTGTCCTGATGTTGTTGTTCATACGAGTATTATGATTATGAATTTGATTTACCATAGTTATTTCTGTATTGTGTTTAATGAGTTTATTTTTTATTTTGTATATATATTTGGCCTTCTCAATGAATATGACTTTTTTAAGTTGTAAGGATTTTGTCTTGCTAAAGACGTCAGCCGTAGGTGTACGAAACGGCATATGGTACAGTGCTTTTAATGATCTGCACATAATACACTGTATACTGCTACATAGCATATCAGTACACTGTGACGTGACTAAGAGTCCATACGTTATTCTTGACATCACATGAGCATTATATATCAGTGCAGCTGTTTTAGAATTAACATATTCAAAACGACGAATTGCACCAATTAATGGAATTATTTTATTTTTAACTTTTTTCCAGTGTGATTTCCAGCTCAAAGCCTCATCAATGACTACTCCTAAGTACAGCACTTGTGGGCTCCTCTGAATCGTCTCGTCTTCAATGTGTATGTCTAGGTTGATTTCCGGTTTGTTCACCTGTTTAATTAACATGTAGCTCGTTTTTTTTGTGTTCAAAACAAGTTCATTTCCTTTAATCCACTCATTGATTTTTCTAAGGTCATCATTTATCTTGTTCTGCAGAGTTATGTTGCTTTTAGCACTATATACAAGCCCAGTATCATCGGCATTGACAGCATATTTAGCCTTTATATTGGCAGAGGTCAAATTGTTGACATACATTACATATAAAGTCGGTCCCAAAATAGACCCTTGAGGAACACCCATTTGCAGATTTAATGCAGAACTAAGAACTTCATTCACCTTGGTCCTCACAGGTCTGTTTGATAAATAGCTCGCGATCAGTTGATTAGCTACTCCCCTTATTCCCAAGTCACTTAAGTGTTGCAACAAAATTTTGTGATTGACTACATCAAAAGCTTTTGACATATCTAAAAACACCGCAGCTACATAATTATCCTCATCAAGATTTGAGTTGATAGTGTTAATGGTTTCAGTAATAGCTGATACTGTCCCACTACCTTTTTGAAAACCGTATTGGAATGGGTCGAATCCAGTCGTTTTCGTTATGAAATATCTAAGTCGTGTGTCGATTACTTTTTCATAAATCTTTCCTATGACTGGTAGTAGCGAAATTGGTCGATAATTATTTATGTCTTTTGTATCACCAGCTTTATGAATTGCGATGACCACAGTTTCCTTAAGAACATTCGGATACTCCCCTGAACTTAGGCAATTATTAATAAGTCTAGTTAATGGTATTTTAATCAAATCTTTTATTAGTTTGATATCAGCAGTACTTATGTTGTCAAACCCTGGTGCGGATTTGGATTTGAGATCTGCTATAATTTGTAACACTTCTTCTTCTGTAGTCGGCTTTAAGAATATCGATCGTTGGTTAGTATTATTTCGAATCCGAGATTTTTGAACATTATTTTTGTTGTAGCACTGTGTCAATTTTTTTCCAGTATCAATAAAGTTTTTATTCATTGCATTGGCAATTCCCATCGGATCGATTACAAGATTACCATTGACATTTATTTCTGGAATGCTTAAATCGGAGTTATTGCTTTTATTTAATCCTTCCTTTACCACTTTCCAGATTTTACGTCCACCCGTGCCAGCAGCCTCTAGTTTAGAGTTAAAATAGTTTTGTTTTGCAATCTTTATATCGTTTTTGATCTCCGCTTCAATTCGCAAGTATTTCGTTTTCATATTTAAGTCACCTGGTGTTGCTTTATGTTTTTTAAATAACTTGTTTCTTTTTTTTATTTTTTTAGTTATTTCATTATTCATCCACGCATTATTACGAGTTCTGATGTGTTTATACGTAGTACTCTCCATTTTCGCTGTAATTAAATAATTGTTTCATCACTTAGGTTATACTTGCTCAGATTTCTTCTGAAACATGAAACCGACAATTGTTTGCATTTTCTTTTTACCATAAGTATTTTATCTCTTGTTTTTCTGTTAATTGCAAAAATTATTGCTCTATGGTCGGAGAATGCGCAATCTTTAAGTTCCAAGTTACACCCAAAGTTTTCAAAACTTAAGTCCAGAACTACGTGATCAATTATTGAGCTTGATGTTGATGTTATTCTGGTAGCTGAATCACTTGCTATGGAATTCCATATATGGTATCCATTTGCAGTTATAACTTCTGTATATTGTTCGGATTTTGCCTTATTTAGTAAATCGATGTTAGTATCAAAGAGAAAAATAGCGTTTTTATGTTCTGAAAAAATATTATCTAAAAACATTAGAAAATCATGTTCGTCTTCATTTGGAGCACGATATGCGGTAAAAATTTTCAGATTTGATTTGTGATTGCTGAGCTTAATCATAATTGCATTATATTGTGCGCATTGAAAAACTACAGTGAAATTAATAGATCGTTTGTGTATCACATTAAAGCCATTCATATTAATGTATTCTGCTTCATTCGAATATAACCAAGTTTCGTTCAATGCAACAATGTCAAAACCTGAAAAGCTATGAATGTAGGCGACGAGATCATCTAATTTATGCCTTAACGCATGTATATTGTAGTTTACATTAAATTGGGGGAATCTAAGGCCTTCATATTGAAGCTATAACAAAAAGTGTATCAAAATGACCAAAAGGAGATTGAATTAACTTTGACCTCGAATTACTTCCAACCTTCTTATCTTCAAGTAACGTTTACTCAAATCCTCTTGCGGGCTTATTTATTATCAATACCGAATTCAGTTCAGGTAACTAGCCCATAGTAGAGTACGTCTCTTCACTCTGTTTATGCTGATGACTATGCAACATGTTTCGAAAAGCATGTACAGACCCGTACTGCTTTGAATGAACATAGCACTACAGTACCAGGTTACATGACATTTTTAAGGAAATATCGGAGGGGGTATATGTGGACAATCTTATTGTAATACAAATAGACGTTACAAGAACAGGCACATTTCTATCCTTTCTGACATCCAGGCAGCCTTAAAAGCATTTCGGCTTTTGAAATTAAATGAAGATTAGTCTGGCATTATTTATGAACCTAAAATAACTTGATAAGAACAATAAAGCTCATCTCGTATGTAAAGCGAGGAAAAGGGCTTCACTACATATCCTACATCCAGAGCTTTGTTTTGAAATTAGATTAGTTTTAGAAATATGTACTACATATCCCACGTCCAGAGCTTTGTTTTGGAATTAGATCAGATATGATCTACAGATCGGCCTTGAAGCAAACAAAAGGAAGTAAATTAGGGAGGAACCACCAAACTTATGAGTAACTCGCTTTAAACTAGTCTTAGACTGAATCAGTTCGGGACTACCCGGCACACTAAGACGAAGAATACCTGAGTCTTTTTTCAGCTAAGAGTCGTAAATCATAAGTTGGAAACTGGAATTAGAGGCACTCAGCTATCCAAGTCTGGTACAATAGACCGATTGGTTGCAATGCATGTTCCTCTTCTGATTTAGTTAAAAGACCACTACAGTGCGCGATGCAATTGACTGAGCTAAAAACACTTTTCCTGACAGTTTTATCTTCCAATTTGAATTTACATTGAACTGCAAGATCATCCCATCCAACTGTAGCAGACTTCATTCTCTAAGGTTATTTAATCACAGACACTCGTGGGAAATCATATTCTATTTCGATGTTGCGGGAAAAGACAATACATATTTCAGAAAAGCGCATTTAACGATTTTAACGAAATTTCCTGAAAATGTGGTATATTAGTAGATTGACGCTTCCAAGCCGAACCCCTTGACGGTAGCTTCCATTACTCTCCGTTATATACTTAAGCATTTTTCAAATTATTAAATTACCTTTTCTAATTTAATTTTCTTTTAACATTTTCATTTCATGCACATAAACTTCTTCTGGTTGTTCCAAAAATGAACCAACAACAATTACTGTAACAACTGTCGAAAAATGTACACCAATCAACACACTTTACAACCAACCCATGCTGCGGGCCAATAATTGATTGCTGCTGCGTTCTGGTGAAAAAATTGTACTGCAACCTGCAACTGATTACACTGACAACGTTTTCTTAAACAAACCAATTACCAATGAATCGCAACATCAACACCGCTACGCCGATCCATCTTCCTCATTGTCATTTTGACTGATCGAATGACTTGATGCGTCTGGCCGACGGCAATTCTGGCATATGCGTTTGCTCATGCGCGCATCTTCATTACCATTCGCGCTGATGGTGCGCCGTCAACTTAATTGCCAAAATGACAAATGGAACTCGTTCGCACGGTTGGAATCAACGCCAACAAAAATGTGGTCGGTGATGAACATTGAATGACGGATGATCTTGATCCTGAATTAAATCAACGATTGTGCC
This sequence comes from Tricholauxania praeusta, assembly GCA_949775025.1. Lineage (NCBI taxonomy): Eukaryota > Metazoa > Arthropoda > Insecta > Diptera > Lauxaniidae > Tricholauxania > Tricholauxania praeusta. The sequence continues at coordinate 21,002,423 of OX459028.1, forward strand.
AATGGCGTTGCATTTCACATTTAACATTTTTCTTTAAAATGTGTTAATTATACAACAACAATAATATTGTGGACCTAATGACACTCTTGTTAACAATCGGCTTGGATTACCTACAGGGCGTAAGTATAAGAAAAAAAGAAATACGCCCTAATTGCGGGTATCATTATAGTTCCATTAATTAAATAAGTTAGTTTAACATAAATGGTTCAATGAATTTGCTTAGAAAAGTAAGCGTTTTGTGTATACAACTTTCGAAGTGCTAGTGCTCTTCATTGACATTCTTATGTACGGTTACTTAAGTAACGAGTTCTTTGTTTCGAAATTTATTGTTTATTTATTTCAAACTTAACTGCAACCTTAATATTAAGGTTGAACTCAATCATAACCTTAACGTAAGCCATCAACTTAAATTTAAACTCAAGCTTCACCTTAGTTTAACCTATCTTTTTGGTATGTATTTTCAGACCCTATTTCCAGCTTCTTACGCTGAAGTCCTTATTCCTATCAATGTACAAAAGCATGTACTCTAGAGGAATGATCATAGATTTCAATTTTTGAAAAAAAACCGATTTTATTGTTATTTTGAAAATCGATTATTCTATTTTTTTCCACAACACAACGTTGAGTTCTGAGTTCTTAAATCTTCTAAAAGACGCGCGAAGTGATCATATCTTTAAAATAAATTACAGGGTGTGTCCTGCGCTCGCTGAAGCATCTGTCTGTTGCAGTTCGCAACGGATGCGACGCATATATGTATGTAGTTAAGTCATCGTTAGCAAAATCAACAAACGCAATGAGCAATGAGCGGCGGACGTTATTAACACGATAGGCGTGAATGCGTCGACAGTTGTTGACAGTTTTAGGCACGCCGATGATAGCAATGCAAACGAACGCAAGAATCTCACCAATGATTGATGATCGTTTCACAAACTATACTCTTATTTGCTGTGACATGTGAATAGTTTCTTTAAATTGCATCTCTGCCAGTAAGGCTTTGAAAGCCAGTGGGCCGTCATTTGATTTACTCTTAAGAAGTTAATGACGGTAAAAATTACTTGAAAAAAAAAAATTTTATTTTAAAGCCGATTTTATCGCAGATCAAAAATCGAAAATTAAAAACCACTAAAAAATATTAATAAATTCTCCCTAAAATGTCTCTGCCTGCAAGAGCAATTGTACAAAATTCGTAAAAATGATTTAGATAGATAGATTCATACCATATTTAGCATCCTCCGGAACTTTCTCTAATTGAGGAGCACAATTGATGAAAAGTACCGGGGACCAAGCACTGCGCTGCGGAAAAATGTTGAAAAAGTCAAACAAATTTTAAAATTTAGGGCATTGCTACAATACATGCAGTTCATTTTCGATCCAGTAGTAGCTGTTTACAGCCAAATTCATTTACTCTTATGAAATAACACTATGATTGTTGGCGTAGCTAACTAAATATATCGTAGCATTTAAGGTATTTTACTTGTGTGGGAGCTACCACGTCTACTGATTGTTTTTTTCCAACTTTTAGTTCGACGATACCTTATAGCAAGTAATTTCCTCAAAATGACGTTTTCAATTTTTATTATGCATATAGGAGATGCCACGCCTACTTATGCAAAAGTATAGTACCCGACAAAAGTAGTAATAGTATCAGACAAAATATTACTATCATAACTCTCATAGTATAGTAAATATAACATTTAACGTTATTCGTGTCTATGGGAGATGTCACTCCCACTGTTACTATTGCACCCACTTTTGGTTTAAAGATAGCTTATAGGACGTAAATCTGCTATATCAAATTTCATAAGGATTACTTTTTTAGTTCTCTTAATAAGAGACTCTTATTATGTTGTATAGAAATATTATAGGCAGTACCACGCCTTTCAACGAATTGTCGTTAAGATGAGACTATCACCAAGGAATTTCGGAGACCAAAATACATTGACTTGCCCAAAATCTCTTAAATCAGTTAAAAATCTACAGGCACACAATTTTATCTCTGTTAATAGTATTATAAAGGGTGTTCCAAAATTCACGTCAGATTTAAATTTTGCCTCATTTATGCAGTAAAGTGTATTTGTTGAAAAAAAAATACAGCGTCACAGCTGACGTTGTTGTTTTTGTTTTCTTGAACTATTTGCTGTCAGGCCCTTTTTTTGCAACAATTGCACAGACTTTGTGGAATTAGAAAATGATGCCAGGTTGCATCTTAACTAAATCACCAAAATTGTTACAGAGCATGCACCATTTGACAAACTTCTGCAGATCATTGCGATCTACTTCGACGAGGAGGAACATACTACGGCATATTTTGTTGCGAGGTTATTCCCACTCCGGCTTGGGGAACTAGGTAGACTCCGTTAAAGACCTGCATTTTAAGCACCTCAATGAACTTTTAGGGCTTATAGATCTTAGCAAAAGACTTGAGGTGCAGTTGATCTCAAGTTAAACTCGTACCGTGGAGTCAGTTGAATCGGCTGTATTATCACAGTGCTAGAAGATATCCTAACCTAAATACCTACTAAAATCACTAACTATTTTCCGAATGGAAAATTAAATGTTAAAATACGTGACCTAGTGTAATGGATCTTCTTCTCATCTTTGCAATGAACTCTGTAGAATATGTTAGCAAAACGTTATGAATATATATTAATACTAATTCAAGTAGCATGTAACACTGGTATTTTTTTCTTAAAAATCTGTTTTTACGATCTCCCATCCTTTGAAATTTGATCGGTTACAATTCAAGCAAAATGTTTAGTTGACATGAAATTTGGCATGTCTTGTTTATCGATCAAATTCGAACTGCACTTTAAGAACGCCCCATAAAAAGGTGGCAAAATATTTTGCAATGCACAACACAAATTGTACAGTGAAACAAACAGGCAGACAGACAGCAAGCTACAGTGTGCGAGGTGCACGTTTTGTTATCAGACAAATATCAAATTTCGATCAAAAACGCCTCCGAGAAAAAAAAAAGCCGGGCATAAGAAACGCAGTCGATTCACGCGAACGCAGTTACCACTAACCGCTTTATGAAAAGCATAAATAAACAGCGTCAGCTTCAGTGGCGGAATTCAGCAGAAGCAGGCTGAAGCAACAACGAACGTATACATTTGATATCGTATGACCCTCATTATCATACTTGGTACCATTAAGGCAATTTATTTCTGAAGTCTTCGTCGGTTGCTGTTGTTGTTTCAAACTAAACTGGACTAAGATACGCGGCAAGGACATTTGTTACTTCATGTGATGCATATGCGGCTGCTGTTGGTTACAGGCTTCAGCTGCCTGCCGCTGATCCTTTAAAGTCGGTTTTTATTTTGGTTCGGCATTGATGTCTGTAATAATTGTAACGCAACGTAACGTAGCGTACATACGACTATAACGTGACATTAACTTATTTGCGTAATTGGAAGCTAGTTGCTTCGTTTGCAGCTAATAATTAATAACTGATCAGAATTGAAATCAACTCTTTCGCCTGTAAGAGCGACACCTGCTTTTGCATTACACGAGGAGTAGTACTTTAGTCCCACATTAAAATTGGGGTTAATGCGTGTGCTCTAAATTAAAACTACAATTGCAGATACTGCTAACAAGGGCATAGAAATTAATTTACAGTTTTTATAAACTACAAAGTATGCATACATATGATGGGGCATTCTTTGCCAAAACGAAAGGAGTTGGAACTTAAGATTTCCTATTTTTTTCGACTTTTTTTTTTTTGTCTTGACCAGTTGAAGATGAATCGAATAATTTCAGAATAAGTCGAACCATTGTTGAGCTACATTTTATTCAAAATTTATGAAAAGTAAAAGAACTAATTTTTAAAGCACTTTTTTATATTGGCTGAACGTAAAACGTTAGGAATTAACTTATTTTTCTGAATAAAGGGAAAATAACGTTTTGAGTTAAACTTGAAAAATCTCTGCAAATAATGTTGCCATTTATGGTATATATTTGAAAACTTAAAACACATTTTGCTATACATACCTTTGTTCCGGTCGCTAACTTATTTTTTTCTTTTTTCTATTTTCATGTATCTGCTATGAATGCTTGCTGCCATTCAAACTCAACTTCAATATACATAAAATGGATTCAGTATGTAAGTATATTCCAAAATCAAATAACAGTTTTCTTAGTATATTAAATTATAATGTCTTAGTAGATTTTGAGAAAAGAAAGAATTGGAAAAACATTCTTTGAAATATTAATTTTTATTCCTTTGACTCTTAATATGAATTCGCAAATATTAAACCATCTTTACAGTAGGCAAAAAAATACTCAAGTATTTCCACATTCTATGGTCATTCTATTGATGACACCTTTCGTCACGCTTTCGCATTATTGCGGGTGTATTTCGTGAATAACAGCTCTGATATTTTCTTTTAGTTTAGCATTAGCATGGACTTTATCTTTAACGGTACTAAATCGCACGATCTCGGTGTCGAATTGATGTTTCCATCTCGAGAAACCAGAAGTGAAGGAAATTTGTAGTGCATTTTCATTGTTTCAACACGTTGTGCGAGTGTCTATCGATTCATATGTATATAGTTACTTCCTAAATTTTACTTATCAAAAGTCTTCTCAGGCAGTACAGAAATAGCGTGAAATTTGAAATGGCAACTCTTGTTGGATACCATCTCGTTCGACCTATTTGACTTTCTCTTAACTGAGCTATGGTTAAAGACGAATAGTTAATCTATCAAGCAAAAGTTACACTATATTTTTAACCCCATTCTTTCTCACTTTTCGATTCTCAAAAGAAAACTTCTCTCACATGTATTAGCTCCCAAAGTATAAAGTGTCACAGATTAAACTAATAATTGCGTATATTTCTAAAGCTATGTATTACTTTACGATGAACTTTTTATCAAAAGTGTAATTACAGTAGACAAATGTTAAATGCAGCATGCAACAAATGAACTGCAAACATAAGTCGCGCGGCAACGCGACATTCGTTTTGTTTTGAAATCTTGTAGAACATTGCAAAACATTGTGTTTAACAGCGAAGCGACAAAATCTGCAACAATTTGTTGTCTACAAAGTTGTTTCATGAGAAAAAGGCAAATGTTTTAGTTCTGTTATCATTTGCTGTACATGATGTATAATCGTGCCAAGGCCATTATAACATTTTCTATTAATATCGCAAAATCAAGTGAAGATATTAAAATAACACTTTTGAGTTGGGAATCGTAAAAAATTGCTGATAATGATTTTAAACAATAAATAATTGTATTTTTTTGAGTTATTGTTTGCCAAAACGAAAGTCAAATCCGCCACTGATGTAGACTTCTCGAAACTTTACATCTAAACTAAATTCTAAAAAACTTTCAATCATATCAGTTTAGTTTTCTAAAATATTTACTCTTTGTTGCCTTAACTATCTGATTTGGTATTCGTTCGTAATTTCATTATAATGAACCTCTTAAAAAAAATGTCATATATCATGTTGTTGTATGTTGTAGATATTTAGACGTTGTTACAATATATGGTAGGCGCTTAGGTATTTTAATTGGTCAGTGCCTTGGGATAATAATTATAACAAGTATACGGTGCGTCGTTTTTTTTTTTTTTTTTTTGAAAATAAATTTTTGTTTTGCGACACTCTTTCTTTTCCTACACCCAAAATTTCTTGGGGAATTTTTAATTTTTACTTTTTTTTATACACATTATTTTCATTGAAAATTTGTGAAGGTCCATGGCTTGATCAAATTGTACTTCTAGCACACCGTAGTATATATAAGTATGTACTCGTATCTGTAAAATGAATCAAAAGCGATAATTCTTACTTTTCGCGCTTGCGACACTCATCTAATAAATACGTCAGCATAATATCATGGAAAGCTGTTAATTCACACATGATTGTGTCATGTCATGTTCAACATATGAAATTATGATCTCGTCTACCACTTTGCTTACATGTTACATCGAGAGCAGCAGTTCTTTCTCTGCGCCCTTACTTGGTCTGTGCTTAGAGATGTGTTTTATAAAATCGATAGTTTTCATTTATTTTATTGATAATTTTATCGAATAATTTCACACTATCTCACATTATCTCTTTATATGATGATGTATTTTTGTTGCTATATCGCTATATCTATCTGTTGTAGTTTTCAAGATATTTGGTGTCATGTTCTCTTTATATGCTAACATTCGACCCATGTGACAGATTTTTATAAATTTTCATATGAAGCTTTTTATGAAAATGAAAGCTGATGTTACTTTTTTCTAGAAGCTTCTTCATATCTGTCAACTGAGACTTCGCAAAAAGGCTAGATGTCATTAAGCAAGTGACGCTCTAACTTCAGCTTTGGTTTCTAATAAAGATTTCGCTTTTGAACTAAAATATCCTTCAAAAATGTAACTACTTATTTGGCGACGAAACTTTCTATTCATGACGAAGTCAATTCTTTTATATTTCTGAATTCCAATGTTCATTTTGTGTAAGTAAAGCAAAATTTTACCCCCTCTGAAATGCCCCTATTAGCTGAAAATTGAAACTCCCGCAAAATATTTTACCCGCTTTCAATAAATTGAAAATTTTAATTGTGTCATCTCTAACTGCCAATTTTCTTGACAACATAAATGTCCGACATGTTTTGGCGCCATTAATTCGCCAATTGTTGCATAAAAAAATGTAAATCTTGTATAGGGGAGTAGGTAGCGCAGGAGCATTTCATACATACGACTACGAGTACTTAGCAATTCCGCATTTGCAAAATGCTATCATCCAATTAGCTGCTTTGGTTGCTGTTGCATTTGTAGCAGCAGTATTGGGCTGATTAAGAAGCTTCTGTCACTCAACAGATGTTTGTTTTGTTACTGTTGTTACTCTTGTTTGTTGTACTCGTACGAGTATGTGCCACCACAATCAAGCTGCATTGGTAAGATCCACATTAATTAATTAGCAACAAAAAGCTGATTTTTAATTCGCTTGGTTGCAACATATTTTGCCACATGTTAAGAGCAAAAAAGAGTTTTCCAAAATTGGCATTCATGAGTGATGAATAGATGCAAGCGACAAAATTTTAAATAAAAGCCTAAGCCCAAGCACAAGCTTTAAAAGTGCACTGGCAGCGCTTCTACAGCTGTTTTAGCTCTAAGCTTAGGAAGTAGTTGGAAATATGCGAAGAAAAACTGAACTCTATAAAACAAAATATTTGACGAAAATGTATGATTTGGAAATGTTTCTTGAATTCACCAGCGACCCAATTTCTTGCATCATGTCGAAGAACTTGCGTACGGTGTTTGTAGCTATATGCCAATATGAACTTTTTCTTAAGAAAAACTCAGGGCAATTTTTCTTTGGAACAGATTTACTTTAGGTCACATTCGCCAAATTTTTTTTATGTCAAAAACAAGTTTCGCTTATTATCATTACGAATATGTTGATGATATTCTCGAAGAGAAGACATCATATCAAAACATGTAAAAAAAACTTCAATATTCAAGATTTTTATTTTTTTCAGTAAGAAAGGGTTAATATAAAAAACCTTGTACAAATGTTACTTCATTTTAAAGAAAACGGATTGAGGATTGTTAATAAAAATATAAGTCAATAAGACATTTTTTTGAAAAAGTAATGGCTTTTCGGAAAAATCGCTCTAAATTTCAGAAAAGTCGTAATATCTCGAAAACTATGAGTTAGTTTTCAAAAATTTATACACCAATATAGTAGCTTATTTAACTAACTTTCATCTCATATCCATAATTTGGAAATCAATACAGATGTCCCCAACTAATAGCGATTTTTAGAAAAGCTGTATACGCATCTTTTGATGGCTATGTCTCTGAAACTAGATCTGAGCGATACTTCTTGATGACATATTTATTCTTAGAACCTAAAACCATATAAAAAGAGTTTAGTTTAATAATCATTTTCGATTGTAGGCCGAAGCCTTTTCTTTCGCTGGATCTTTCGACTCCTCAAACTTGCGTTTTTATTTTAGCAAAATTTCATTCCTTCTTCTAGCCCGGTACTCTTCACGAGCCGGTGTTCATTTTCGGTGTAACTTTCATCTCTAGTGACTTTATTGTAGGCATCATACCAGTGATTTTTCTAGGCCTATGAATTTTTATCAGATTCTTAATGATTTTATTACCAACACCGTCTTGATATGGTAAATAGGTTCATTCTGTTTATGTGAAATATGGTGACAAGAATTCTTGCCAAATGCGAGGCTTTGTCACCGAAAAGTGCCATTTGATTGAATTACTGCCTCAGGGGGAAACAATTAATGCAGCACGTAACTGTGTGACCCTATAAAATCTAAAGAGAGCAATTCAAAATAAATGAAGGGGAATAATGTTGAAGGCACTGCGCTTGTACGACAACGCCCGCCCATACATAACCAACGCCAACAAGGCGCTTTTGAACTCAGTCGACAGGGATATTTTAAATCATCCATAAAGACTCTTATGGGTGGAAAATAATTTGCAACCGATAAGAGGTGGAACTAGAGGTCCTCTGAAGAGAAAGCTGGCGATTGCGGGAAAATTATTTAAGAAGGGCATCAAATAGATTGTGCCACGGCTCATAAACTGACAACAAAGTCGTGGTTTAAATAAAATTTTCTTTATTAAATTGAAAATTCGAGTACTTTTACTTTCTGGACGTACGTAGCCAAAATGCAGACTACACAGAAATATATAATATAATATGTATATTTTATGACAAAATCAGGAAATTACAGATTTTTAAAAAATAAGAAAATACTCTTCTTGGAGAAATAATGTGAAACTTCGTTAAGGTACAAAGGATCAAAACGGTTTATATATTTAAGAATAAATTTTTTTAACATATAGAAATTCGAGATGTTTTTCAATTTGCTTTCTTAAATGTAGAAAAATCATGGCACACCTACATCATGGATGCAAAAAATTCCAAAAATTAAATTAGGACTTAATTTGACTTTTATTTATAACGTTAAATGATAGTGATATCATAATGGGTTTATTTTTTCTCTTTGGAGTAACACTTGTATTTTGTCATACCATTTCTTCCTATATGACTTCAGCAAAAAAAAATTCAAAAACTTACACTGTGTTGCGCCCCTCCCATAAAATTGCAGGAACAAATAAGATTTGAATTAAAAATTGTAAGGCCATTACGCGCAGTTTCACTATTAATGCAGTGTGATTTCTTTAATTTTTGGCAATGACAATTTTTTTGTTTTTTTTTCTGTATTTTGCCATTAAAACAAAAACTTGCTATATTTAGTATATTCTGCACAGACTTCATTGAACAAATTAAGATTTTGTCCATATTTTTTCTTCTGCCCAGCTAAAAGGGTAGCGAAATGGGTATTGTTTTACTGACTGTTACATTGTTTACTTTTTGCTGTATCATTTTGGATTTGTAACGTGGAAGAATGTCGACGTTGTGGTTCAACTGACGACTGTTGTCTGCGCACGTTGTCGTGGTCTCCCCCACAGTGGCTGTTGCTGCTGTTGCCAATGTTCGTTATTTCACTTGAATAATCGTTTCAATGTTTTATTATTTTTATAGCGCTGTGAGGTCCAACGTGGACATGATACTCGTGAAGAAGCTGCGCATGTCCGATAAGAAAGCGTGCGGTTGCGCATGCGCAAAACAATTCGCAGCTTATCAAATCAGTAATGGCAAAAGCAAAAGTTGGTCTACTTTTTTTCTACCGAAAGTATTTTGTAATGCTTACTTAAGTGATAATATGGCTCTATCTATTTTGCCCATTCGAATATGCATATGGAATTGTCACACATTTGTGACATTTTTTTTTTTGTTCGGTCGTCCAATGCACGCATTCACGCTTTTAAAATAAAATTTATTACCTCTGCGTAATGTAGTAAAAATAAGGTATGGAGCAAGAGTAAAGAGATGCAATGAGATTTGAAGTTTGGGAAGCCAACATCGAACATCTTCTCTGGTAGCTAAATGCCATAAATTTCTATGCTGCGTTGAAACAAAATTTGTGTTGCCTCTGCGACAGTTATTTGGCTTAACAAAACCATGGTCACTGAAAACTTAAATATCGAAGCGACTAAATGGCACCTTTAGATTGTTGCAAAGACATTCTTTCGTATTTTCGTCGTGCTTTCGTTTGTTTGTCTCTGTCCTGTGTTGCTTTTGAAGCAGTGGTAGCCAAACTACAAACATTGCAAACAAAGAATACCCTTAATTAAAACTGCAATGATAAAAGGAAGATTTAGGACTAAAGGACACTTGTTGGACAATCAGAATCTCTCGCAGATAGCTTGGCGCCTGTGTGCAAAACTTGCCATTTTATAAATGTTGCTTCATATTCGAAAGAATTTTTGTATTAGAAATTTCCCTTGAGCACCGCACCCTCTGCATCTATAGTAGGAGAGGCCCTGTTGACAATTTTGCTTTAAATTTGGTACATAGGATTCTTTCGTGACTTGGGCAAGCAATAGGAAGTATTTTTCGAAACTCATATCCTAAAGGCGTATGCACTACTCAGAAATTTATAATTTCCTTTTTTTTTTTCAAATAAAAATCCATTTTTCTGACTGACTAGACGTCAGCGCTCAAGCTATATATATTGTGCTATATACATACATGATATTCTTGATATGAGATATTCGCACAATGTTAATATATACTTAGAAAGTTTTCTTGAAAATTGAATCCTAAAGGGAAAAGCAAAAATTCATTATGTCCATACAAAATATTTGGTCTTTTTTTTAACTGACTGACTCATCAACGCCCAAAACTTTTTGCCCCAGAACTCATAAAGAACAGATTTGATATATGAAATTTTTATATACTTACTAAGAAATAATTTGTTCAAACTTAAACCCCTGGGGGGTAAAGCACCTCCCAGAAAAGCCAACTTTCCTTTCCTCAACTATCTGGAAAAAATTAAGCTGAGGCAAAGCTAACAGTTGTAAAAACATTAAACTTGGAATATATAATCCTAACATATTGTAGGTGTCATTTAAGAAATGAGAGGTGGCACCTTCCACGAAATTTTGCGTTTGCAATGAAACTTGGAACATGCTCGCTAGCTGAGTTAAACACGTTGGCGAGATTGTCACCTAAAGAACAAAATGTCAGAGGAATTATCCGAGCGAAATGTAAAAGAATTTGTAAAAGTAGGCGTGACACCTCCTATAAAAACAAAAACTTTAAATGACAATATCTGGAGAGTTTTGTAATAGAATACAATTATACAAATGGGATAAGGACACCTTCTGGACGAAAATTGCGATGTATATAGAAACACAAAATGCTTTCGGGCATCTATGAGTTGTGAATCAGACTCCACGTACGAATTCTCAGGCACAACTAGTTTCGCATATTTAACCATAAGTTTTGCAATTCAAAATTTTATTTGGAAAACTATTCTACTTTTTTTTAAAAATTATTTGTCTGGAGTACCGCACTGACTCGAAAATGTTTAAGAACCGCTGGCAAACTATTTGTACGCTGGTTCATGCTTACAAAAAGGTTCCAAGGAATTGTTCTTTTACCAAATACTCAAGCAATAAGTAACGTAATCAGGTGGCAATGCTGGGAATTTAAGAGCATTTTTGTTTTGTTCTTTTTTTTTTCACTGACATCATGGCCAGAAGTTGGCAATGCCTTTGGTGATATTGAATTGTCTGAATTTTGAACACACAAAATCTTTATATATCTGAACAATTTTTGTTTGTTCTTTTTGTTGATGCTAAAGATTGGCTGATGTTGATAAGCATCAATACGAAAAAAATAACTTTAAAAAAGGAGCGAAAATTTGCATGTGGCGGCAATCAGGCGAATTTTTCGATTTGTTCACAAGAAATATTTTTAGATAGATACGAGTATTGTGAGAAATCAAAGCGCTTATAAGAATTTGTTTGGTTTTTCAAACAGACATAGCTTATGTTATTGCTTATACTGCATTATATATTATATAAAATTAAACATTTTCACTTGGTAAATGTCACAGATTTGCTTCAACTACTCTAAGAATAGACATATTATCATCTTTATCTTAAAATCACTCAAATGTAAAAACCTGAAAGAAAATATTTGCGTGATAACTGATTCTCACGTACACTTCACTTGTGAGAACAAAATGCACGCACTAATTTTTTGTCTTTCCAATCTACCAGCTGTATGCATCGTTCCAAAATACCTAATGTGCAGCATAAAGTGTCTCGTGCAAAAAGTAATTACAACCAATGCTTCGGAACACATGAGCATTAAAGTGCATAGCTCTTTTCCAAATGCATAGGACCCCATTAATGTTGTGTTGTTCGGATTAATTTAATGATACCCTCGCTTTGTGCTAATTGGCACCTTGGTCAAACACAGTCAAACACCGGGTTGTGCAAAACTTTTTTGTGACAACTTGGTAGAAATTTACACATCATCTTATCAGTATTCGTTTATCACTTTTTGCCTACAGGCAGCCGCCAATATGACACGAAGACAACAGCAAGGCAGGAAGGCTGACAAAATGTTTTCCTTCGTTGACAAAATGTAAGAAGTTCACACTTAGATTGACATACATAATGTCGGAATGTTTGACTTGGAATTATATCAAACTGACAATGAGTATGTTAAAAATTTGCGCAGTTTTTTTTAGCGACTAAAGATGAAAGTTGTTTCAATAGGGACCATGAGCAAATGTTTCCATATATGGAAAATGTTTTCCGTTTCCGAGGTATGGGGCTGCAAAAACTTCTACTAGAGTTTCTATATAATATTTTTATTCAGATTTACATACGAGCAACAATTGTCAATAGTAATCAACCTTCCACAATCTGTGAAGTTCTCCTTACAGTTGTCATTGGGATTAGAATTACTCTGTGCTGAAAAAATGCTTCAATCAATAAAAAAATTGAGGAAAAAATGTATTATATTTTAGTTAAGAAATTAACACTCGTATTGCTAGGCCTCGTATTTTTGGAAATAAAAACTTTTGAAAAGCCTTTGAGTTACCCTCGTTTAGGGAGGTCAACCTAAACCGATCAATATACTTGATATTAATGTATCATCAAAAAGAACATTTAAATTCCAATCAGATGTGAAACACAAATAACTAATGAAAACTAGATCCATTTTATATTGATTTGAAGAAAGCTCTGCATAATGTTTACAGGATTAAAAAATGTGCGAGCCGTTAATTAAACTAAGTATAAATGTAGATAATACTACATTAATAGATTGTTTACTTGAGAATTGTTACCTCTACAAAAAAAAAAAAATCTGAAATCATTATGCGTAAGAATTGCTTGAAAAACATTTCGTTAATCGAATGGTTCTAGGCAAATTCCCTTTGGTGAGAAAAAATTAAGCGCTTTTATGGGTATATACTTCTTTCCACAAAATTTTGATTTGACATATCCTATTCATCAATTTGTACGACTTGTCGACTGGTTTATATGAAATATGGAAATAAATACAATATATGCAAAGCCGAAAAAACAGCTGGCAGACTCCATAGCTCCTAGATGATATGGCTTTGAAAACAAAAAATTTGGAACAGAGATATTTCGTAAGAGTCCACTCTCAATTGATTTTTCAAACGTCTGGTTAATAGAACTCTAGCTGGACTTGCGATAGCTTAATTTTTTAAGAAGATATAGTAAAATTAGATCATTAAAACTTAAATTACGATAAATCGTAATGATAAATGCAAATGAAAACAATTGCTCTTCAAATTCAATAGAACAATTTTTCATTAAGGCTGTTCTACTGTGTTAATTTTACAATGTAGTAATTTTGTAGTAATTTGCAATTTTATACGATGTTTTGTTATTGTTTACAATAAAAAAATAAAAGTTGTAAAAATTAAATTACTTGGTAGTATCGTGCATCATTTTGCCGCCCTTGATACCTTTGCACCCAGGGCGATGACCCACTTCGTCGACCCACTGCCCCCAGTTTGACCACTGTTCACGATATCCTTTACACAGATCATTGGAATGATCTTTCGAAGTAATGCAAATTTTGTTTAGCACTTAATATCATAAGTCCTAGATGGAGGTCCCACGGAGCAAAATATGCCCCAAACTACCTGTGAGCAAATGTTATGTAAAAGTTTTGATTAAAATAACATTCTTATAACTTGATTTCATAAGTTGTACATTTGTGGTCACACAGGTCAAAATATTTTCAATATTACCGTATGGACATAACTGTGGACAAATATAAGCTACAATTTTCTTTACCTATAGTTTCCTTCATGTAAAATTTACACAATCGGTACAAAAATAAAAGCTGTAGTGATAGACTTTCAATCAATATAAAACGCTTTCGTTGGGCATGCTGCTAATTTAGACCACAGCAAAACTTTTGGTGAACGGCACTTAAAAATTTGAGCAACTTAAATTTTGCCCATACAATCCAGAACCACTCTGCAATATAAATAAATATCCTTCCTATTCAAAACAAAAAACTTTATTATCATCTCACACAAAACGCTGAAAAGTTTAATCTAATGAATATATTTCAACTACCAAATTGGCAATTAATTTGTTGTTTTTTTGATGGAACAAATTCACCTCAATTTGATTGTGGTATAAATATGTTTGCCGCTGCTAGCTTGTCTTAATATACGAAAAAGTCAAGCGCTAAAACGAGCCGCATGGAAAAAGATTCCTCGTAAAATAAGATTTAAGATGCAAAAGGACAATGGATCGAGATTAAATACCGACAACAACTGATCGAACGATACCATAGGAAAAATTCAAACACAGGTGCTGGAACGACAGTTGCAATCTCGGAGCTACTACTACTACTCTCCTTTGCATTCGACATGAAGAAGGATCACAATGTGCTACGCTAAGAAAACAAAGACCGCAACTATCTGCTGCAAAAATTCCAAAATCTTTTGTGGGAAAGAGAAAATTTTTGCAGCGTCCTTCTTCTTACCAATCGATACTCAACGTAGTCATTGTCGTTGCTCGCCGTATGTTGCGCTTGCATTGTCCTCTCGTCGCTGAGCAGTGAACAGTGCAATTCTTTAGAAAAGTCACCAAAAACCAAGTAAATCTTCCATTGGCATTAATGTTGTGCTAAGTCGGCCGATTACATTTCACTAAATTATTATGTTAACATGAAAATAATTGAAACAAGAATTCACTTATAAGAGGCCATTTATTTATTTGGCTGCCATTGAGTTCTTATGCATCTGATACGGATGCTGCTGAAATCGACGATATCTGTACGTATATTGGAGAATATGGTAGTACCCTTTTAAACTTTATGCAGTGATTTTAAATTGATTGCGAAACAAATATGTTGTGATGTGGAGCATTTTTTTTTCTTTTTTTTCATATGGTCCATTGACACTGTGAAAAAATAAGAAAATTGATTTAAAAATTTTTAAGTTTTTTACTAGCTTCCGATTTTTTCTTACAATTTTTGGGCAATATTATATACATCCTGTTTTTAAATAGAAATAAGAAATTATCCAAAAAACTTTTCGGTCTTAATAAAAATTAAACATCTTATACTTAGAACGATTTTCGAAAATAGCGAAATCGTAGTTTGCTTCTTGGAATATATTCAACCTTTTTTTTGTACAAGTCGATCAGGTCTAATTTTGCAAAAACTCCAATCTAATCCTATAAGGACTCACCAGTAATTCTGCACCTGTAGTCTTAGTCCTTGCCATCATATCAGCCTCTTTGCGCGAAATCATCGTGTGTGCCATTTTTTTGAAATTGACTTTTTGATGCAAATTTGTTCTACACCCGACAACGCATCACCTGGTAAAATATTGTAACTGAAATTTTTATAATTACACCAAAAATTGATATCGAAAAGTTAGTTTTGATATTGGCAGCTAAAGCACAGAAAAGTAGAAAAAACCCTCTATAAAATTTTGTTTTTGGCACATACGATGATTTCGCGGCAAAACAGGCTATGCACACGTTGCTTAGCAAAAAATTTTGATGTCTGAATTTTTTTTTTTTTTTTTTCTGTGTATAATTGTAACTACTATATTTGTAAGCTATTGTTATGTTTCTTTTGTTTCCATTAAATTGGTCCTGCTGTTTTAAGCGATTTGTTAACAATCTTTAATTTTTTTTTTTCAATTGTGTAGACACAACACCTATATTTTACCTGATATGTCATGAAGATAGTCGTCTAACATACTCGTATGTTATATGTCTATTTATTAGCACTCAAGACAGATATTATTTTGATTGAATATTTTAAAAATTGTTTTATATGTGACACGTAGTTTTTCTCTCTTATTTCATTTTAGACTGCTCTACACTGGGCTGCAAAACATGGTAATGAAGACGTTGTAAAATTAATCGCTGGAACTCACAAGGGTTATGTCAATGCAAGAACGGTAATATTCTTTACACCAATATTCATTTTTATTTAAATATGTTGTTTCTATGAATAACATCACAAGCAATAAATTAATAAAATTCTGTTTTAAAAAAATTTATTTTCATGTTTGATGATCGTCATTTCTCGGAATCATATTTTTACACTTAACAGAATGGAGTAAGTCAATAATGATAATAACAACATTTAGCTACTACAGCTATTAGCTTTTTAAGCTATAAAACATGAAGTTGAAAATCATGTTAAAAACTTATTTTTATAAATAAAGCAATGAAAAAAATCGCTATTTTTTTTTTTTTTTTTGCACTAAGTGTGCTAACATAGGCCATGTAAAATGGTGGGATTTCTTTTGGGAAGCTCAAAAAAATGTTTTTCTTTAACTTCAAAAAAATTGTGGCCTAATGTTACTTGAAAAACAATTTTGTAACATTGCACTTCTGGGTAATAAGCAGATTTTGGCCTCGGCAAAGGCTTTATTGTATAATATGTAAGGAATACGAAAAAAAATTGAAAAAATTCGTTTTTTCACTTGCACTCTGTACTCCTTCCAGAGTGATAAACGATAAATAAGAAATATCATTCAGGCACTTTCTCTTACGTGAGTAGGTCCGCAGAAAATTCTCAGATTTGTGGAAGGACAACTCATGGATTTTGTACCACGAAAATGTACTATCATATGTATTAAGCCATCATTGGGCTAAGCTTTTTTGCCAAGAATTCAACGAATGTCTTCGACCAAACAGCGTATTCATCTGATATGACCCCTTCTGACTTTTTACGATTTCCTAAAATAACCTCATCGAAGAAGGCGCTTTAAGTTGGTTGAAGCCATAAAAGCAAATTCGCTGAAGGCAATTCCTCAATCAGCGTACAAAAAATGTATGTAGGACTAAAATAAGCGCTTGCGTAGTTGTATTGTATGAGCGGTGGGACCTACTTTGAATGCGGCAAAATAAATGTTGAAGAATAAATAACTTCTTTTCATTTTATTTAATAATTCCACATACTTTTTACACAAAATGTATTACAATCTTTCCCGAAAACTTCATCCTTTAATCTTTGATTTGCGATTTTTCTGGACAATTTGAAAACGTATTGTGGTGCAAAAAAATTTGTTCGATTGTAATTTGATTGAGCTACTACGCATTTCCGTTTTGAGGACTTATCGAATACGTTATAGCTTTAATCGATCATCCAAAGTTTTCTCCAAGCCTATTCCTTTATTTGGCGTTTTTTCCTGTACCAGTTTTAGCATAAAATCATACTCGATTACAGCTTTATTTCGAAGTGGAACGAATAACTATCGTAGCCACTGCTGTTCATAACTTAAAATTCGATTTTTTATTTTTGCTTTACTTATAATATCGCGCCTTATTGAAACACGCGTGACTGTAACAACTCAATGGATAGCGCACATACAAATACAACAATTTAATTTAAAATGTTTTCAACATAATAACGCTTTGTTCGCTTGTCTTTCACACATACGAATGCGACATCTGATTCTAAATCCTATCCTATTCTCAACCCTTTCAGGATAATCGTATTTTAAATTTCAATCAAAACCATGACGAATCTGATTTTGCCAGGGCGAGACGAATTTAAAACTGTTTTTACTGATGTGCTATTTGTCTGTCTGTCTGTCTATCGGTTGTTACATATTCGACAAATTCAAATTTTAAACACACACTTGCCACAACAAATGAAATGCTTCTATATCAAATTTTAAATTGAATCAAAATGATTGACACTTTGCAAGTCTGTCACTTTGAATAGCTACATACATATGTATTATAATTTATCAAGAGAATATACCTTAAGAATAGAACTATTAAAGATGCCTGTGCTTTATGTTTTGCGGAAAAATATTTGTTATATGTATATTGAAATAACTTGTTTAAGAATTCAGCTCAGAAGCTCCTGTGGGATGGCTGAGAAAAATAATTGTAACGTTTTCTATATATTTTTATAAACTTAACTTTCGCAAATCAATCCCTTCATTATCGAAAAGTGGCAAAAGTTTTAGGTTATTTGTTGAGAAAATGATGAGTCATTCATCATATTCAACTCCAACAATCTTAATGAATGAACAAATATTCTCTTACCCTGTTGATAAACCTTATATATATCTACGCAAGCATCTTTACTAAGAACGCAACATTCCCAGATAGGAATAAGTAGCTGCCCTACGTCGACAGATCCAGATCGCAATATGGTTTCCGAAGAGCCCACTCTACCAGAGATCTGATGGTGTTGTTCTCCAAAAGGTAGAACTAATGTATTTACCCTCACGTTGAAAGTATGGTTATAGCTTTAGATATTTCAAAAGCATTTGATCGAGTGAGAAAACTTACTGCATATGGAATCGGTAATTCTACGAGTTTCTGTAATGACCAATTCATCCGTATTGCCCGCTATGAGACCTCCTCTATCATTCAACCCTTTTGAGATAGTTTTCGGTAATTTTTCTGTACAACTCGCGCTATAACTCCGCCATTAGTGTATGTCGGTTTTCAATTGTTCTACATACACATAAAGGATCGTTTACGATAACATGACCCATCACGTAGACCCACAAGAGAAAATCCAAAGAAGTCACGTCGCACGATCTTGAATGCCAACTGAGATCACTAAGTTTCAAAATTATGTGTCCTGAGAATTTTTGCGATATATGTATAGTTAAATTTAATATTCACGGTTAGAAATTTTGGAATAAATTATAATACTTTTGGGCTTACATATATGACTACACCAGAATTGTATTAAAATTCAATACTGTCTAAATATTAAAATTCATTTTTAATACAAATTTGTATTAAAATTTAATACTCGTTTTTAATAAAATTTAAAAAAAAAATATGTCGTATCCACTGGGATTCGAACCTGGTTCCCTTTCAATACAAGGGTTGCATGAACATTTTAACGACATCAGCCAACGTAGTATCATATTTACGTTGGCTAAATGTAATACTTGCGATAGCATCAAATTGATTCCAAATGTTATAAAATATCGTTTTAATGTTTGAACTGTATTAGAATTTAATACAAAATGTATTACAAAATTTTGTAATATATTCAAAAGTATTAAATTTAATCAAAATTGTATTAAAAATCTTTGTAATGCTTCGCTTGTATTAAAATTTATTCTAAGATTTCTAACCGTGTTGTTAGTGGCGCCGTGCTGTTGAAACCACATTGCCTTCAGATCGAATTCCATTATTCCAAACCGAAAAAAAT
Organism: Tricholauxania praeusta; assembly: GCA_949775025.1. Taxonomy (NCBI): domain Eukaryota; kingdom Metazoa; phylum Arthropoda; class Insecta; order Diptera; family Lauxaniidae; genus Tricholauxania; species Tricholauxania praeusta. Next base: position 21,021,957 of record OX459028.1, read on the forward strand.
TCGACTATCATGTGGCCAATGTGATCTGCACTGACGACAAAATGTGGACCAATAACGCCATCAGACCATAATTCACACAAGGTAGATACTTTTTGCGGATGCAATGGCTCCTCTAAGGTTACTTTTGCGTCCTTAGAGCCCCACATACGACAATTTTGCTTATTCAAAAGCTTATACTGTTGTTCCAGTATCCAATCAGCTTATCTCCTTCGGTCACACTTTCACTAACAGCACCGATTTTTTCAACAGAGCTTGCGTTACTATGATGAAGTGTATTAGAAATTGTTCGCTTAGTAAGACGATTATGACTACCTTAACCTCCCTTTTTAGTTCGAGACGTGTCTGACCATTTTTGTAGAAAATCCTACTTGAAGTTTTCGCTCTTTTCTTTATTTCAAATATTGCGTACTGCGATTGTTTTTTTGCATCGATGAAATGAAAATTCACATGTTTTCGAAAAATATATCTTTATTTTTTCCGCATAACATTTATTTTGAATTTTGTATTGAATCCAAGCTAAATATTGTCCAAAAACATGTTGCATAAAAAAAAAATCTTTATGTTATGCATAGATATTATCTTAAATTTCTATACAAAACCTTTAAGTAATCTCCTATTTCTATATTTTCAGGGTTACACTCCATTACATCTGGCTATGCAGTTTGGACGCGAAAATATATTCGAACTACTGTGCAATGTTTATAGTAAGTGCATTCTAATTTTTCAAAAGTTATTCTGAATCGATAAAATTTCGGCTCGTTCGGATATTATGAATATTTATTTAAAACTTTAACTATAAGCGTTCGAAGCATAGGGCCTGAACATAATTCCTATAGCTATTTCGATGACAGGTTCATTGTTTTATGCTGTATCGGTTCGTTCCAATTTTTGACACATCACTTTCTACAATTCGGTGACACAAAATTCTGGGTGTTTCTCTGCATTTTTCAGCTTGCGGGCTCCACCAAAGCGCTGATCGATAAGTTTCCATTGTGTTTTTTCTAACCGTCTGGCCTATCCATTGCCCCTATCTTTTCCTAATCTCAATTGAGATAAAACTAAGATTGGTAGCCAAATAATATTCGGGGTTCCTCAATATCCATCTCATGCAGGAGTTTACAAAGTGTTGTATTCGTCTCGTCAATGTGCTATGGAAATAAGCCCTTTTGAAAAATCACTCCACAACTGTGAACACCCTTTATTTCAAGCCCGAAAACCGAGTCAGAGGGCTACACAGCAATAAAAAAAATAAATACCTACCCAAAATGCAAGGTCAATGTAACATTTCCATGTATTATTTATTATATCAAAAATATTTAATTGACAATTTAAGAGTAAATTATATGTTCTATAAAAAAGTTATGCTGCGACTTTACAGATATAAGGCCTTTAAGTTATTTTTATCTGACAGTTACAATACAACGCTTGCAATAGCAAATTAGCAGTTTTTGATTTTTCTATAGTACAGCGCTACAAAAAATCACGCCAGAAACTATACGATATATTATACAATGTATAACGGAAGTAATATATCTTTAGTATCTAAAATCCGAATTCGGCATCGGAAAAAGGTCCTAAAGCGTCAGGGAATCGACGAATCATACAAATATACTTAAAATCGGTATTAAAAAAGATTTTAAAACATGACTTAATAGGACAGTACTTGCACCGGATGTTAATATAGCTTACCTTGAAACTATTAACTGGCTTATGTCTTTCTATTAAACAAATTCTGCCTAAAAGTAGCATTAATCATATTAAGCTAAAACTTCTCATTTTTTTGATTTTCTCCAACTGTTATCTCATAATTCTTATCAATTTTTTGACATACCGCATTTATGAAAAGAGCGCCGCCAATAAATTATTCAAACAAAAAAAAAGTTTGACTTCCGTGTTTGTTTATTTATCATCAAATGTGATAGCAATGGTGACCAGTTACTGCCACAAATTTCCCGCAACAATCAGGTAAATGTGCAAAGTCAATGACTGTACAAACATTGATTCATAATTGGGCAATTGTGGCTTGTTCTAAGATTCTAATCATTTTTATCAACGATTCTGATTCCTTTTGTCCCTAAACAAACACAATGCATTTCTATTTGTTTTTACACGATGTTGATGATGAAAGGAAAAGTATTTTATTGCCGATCACATTTACTCCGGGCTTGTTTCAATATTTACCTTATTTTGGTTAACAATGCTTATTGGCTTTCGATACTACACACAAATTGGTAGTATATCATAGTCGTACGATATTTGATTGACAGTTGATAAGCGATTACATTGGAGAGTCGGTTATCAGTCAATACGGGATTACTTTGATGTTGTGTTGAAAAAGCAAATTGGAATTGGAAATCGCTCTTAATGATTTTTGTAATTAATATTTTGTATACATAAGCAATAACAGTTGCATGCATTACGTTTTTGTGATAATTTTATCGTCAAAAACAAAATCTGAATGCTTTTTTGAAATCAATAAAAAAATTCACTGTATCATATAGCTGTTAAGATTGTTAATAAAAAATTGCTTCACATACATATATCTCGTATATAACGTACTACAAATACCAAAATACACCCGCCACAATCAAACCCCTGTTTATGGTCAATCTATTCATTCGCCTTTTGTGGTGAACATCGGATACGTTAACGTTGAGAGCAGTTTTTCGAGATGACTTCAATTCCCTTGAAGTTTTCTCCAAATGAGAGGTTTTCACTTTCGAGTGTGCTTTTATATGTGGAGCTATGCCTCCCTCGTATTTTGAAAGCTCCATTCATAGGCTTGTCTACAAATCGCGTTTGATAACTTACAGAGATCCACTTTCTTTAGTATCCGTTTACTTGTTGTTTTCCAGTTAGCCAAGATCATTCATAAGCCAAGATCTTAGTTATATACGAATATGTACCTGGCACACAGTTGTTTATGTGTAATTTTGTGTGTATAGACATTGAAGTTGAGTTCAGCATTTTTCGTTCAATTCCGGCCTACATATTATCGCTCGTTCTTGGTGCATTGCCGGCGGGCTGATAGCCAAGTATTTTTCTTTGGGGTTGAAGAGGGTCCACTCAACGCTATATATACTCCCTCGATGTTGCTACTTGGAAGTCAGCTGTGGTCTGCGACAGAACTTGGTACTTCACGTTGGTTAGTATTTTGCTCTTACATCATAGCTTTGCAATCTCAAACTTCTTTCGTTAGATTGATAGCGACAATCTTGATTTATAATATAACATCCATTAAAAATTAGTAGTAGGCAGGTTCATCAGGTCTCTCCACCAGAGTCTGCTTATGCAGGGCGATAATTCTAGTTTTCCGCCCACGGTATTTTGTTTCCCCGGCACCTGTCATATCTGATCGGATCTCCTACACTGAACTGGTTCTCTCAACACACGTTTAATCGATTTCATAAAGTAACTCTCATAAATATCTACTTTGGAAATAACATACAAAATTTTCTCATTTTTCCACAGAGGCAAATCGCGACCTAATGGATTGTAGTGGAAACAAACCGTTGGATTATTTGAAACAACATACCAGTGTATCGCTGTCCACCTACAGCAGTGAGTATTTCGATTTATATAATATGCCGTACAGCTCAGAGATATTCAACAATACCAACTTTGACCAAAATAACAAGCGAAATATCGCGGGTGGCGGCACTATCAGTGGCCCATTAACACGTAACAAAAAACGCTCTCACTTGCGCTATGCTACCATATCCACAGCAGCCGGTGGTAGTCCAGTAGCACGATCTCAATCAATGATGACAACAGGAAAATTAATGCGTAACAGCAAAAAAACTCCAGCCAAATCATTGTTTTTTCAAACAGTTGATGATAGTTTAATACCATGTGTTCCAATTAAATCAGCAAATTCGGCAGAAATTAAGGTTCCCAAAAGTAACAACAATAATAATGATGAACCTATACAATCTCCATCAAATGATCGTGACCGTGCTACTAGTAGTGATAGTGGTCAAGATGAAAATATTGCATCCTTTAGAGGTAGTGTCTCAACTAAGGACAACTTTGGCACTTTGTCAAAACCACGTCGCAAGGAGAGCTTTCTACGTAAAACGCTGCGTGCCGCTGCCGCTTCTAACAAAAATAATCATGATGTTGTCACTAACAACGCTATAACGGAGTAGCTTTTGCTTGTAAATGTTGCGCTACAAATTGAGTTTAAAAAAAAATTATTTGTTGAAAATTTTTTTAATAATTTAACAACTGTTCTTAACTTTTTTTATAATTAACTATTGGCTATTTTTTGGTTTTTTGTTCCTTACAAAATGGTTTAATTTGGAATTGAATTTTTATTTATATTGCATGCTTATTGATTAAATATGGATTTATTTTGATGAAACTTAAAAAATATACATTTTATTTCTTTTTATTTAATATGATTTGTATATATTCATATTATTTAATCTTTTTTTTTACAAATACCTTTTACTCGTTATAAATTTTATGACTTTGTGTCGGTTAATCCAATATAGTGTTCTGCAATCATCCGCGGTCTACGGAGGAGCTTTTCTTTATGACATTATCAAAGTATCTAGCGGAACTTAGATATCAAACATACAGTGATTTATGCCAGTGCGCGGAAAAGCTTTAAGGTCTTGTTACGAATGTACGATTATTTAAAAGCGTAAAAGGTCAACATCGACGCAGAGCTTTTTGTCTGAGTGAAAAAAGAACCGTGTAAAAAAAAGCATAAAGAAAGCTTTCACCCGCCACTAAACAAAACGTGAACTGTTAATAAGGTAAACTCGACTCTTTATTTTCATCAAACTGTTTTTTGGAGGGGTTTGACCCGAAAACCCCTCCTTTGCAAAGGAAAGTTATTAAAGTTCATAGCTGCAACGACGTTGAGGGTTTTCTTATTATAACAATCCAACAGCGATAAGTGAAATTGTACTGGCATGGCAATAAAGTCTTTTTGATGGAAATGCAAGTGGCTCTAGCAATTTACTTGCAGAACTATTGAATGTCGACTTTACCAATTCGTGAAACATAAGCAGCTACTATTTAACTGAACTTGATTCCAGGAAACTTTTCCACCGCTTAGAAAATTTGTGATTTACAATGAAATACTACAACAATTTAGAAAATATTATAAATTAATTCATAAGATTGATTCTGGAAAGAACGGTTGTTCACAAAGATAAGCTTCAGTCATCGGAAAAGGCTTTACTTAGAACAGAGCAATCTTTTGACGATCAAATTAACTGTTTGAGATTTATATTCGATCAAGATAGTTCTTAAAGCTGAGTAAGATTATCGTGTTTCGTTCCAGCTGTACTGGCAGCGTAAAAAATGCTAATGTGGTGGCTGCTCAAAACCCGCAAGCAGCTAGAAATCGTCAAGAAAAGGAAGAATCGAACAGGGTAAAATTTACCACTACTTTGCGGTGCAGCGCTATTGACTGTAATGCTTGATAGAGTGAATAAGTTCAAGCTTTTCAATTGTCGTCGCGCAATCCCGAACATAGTGTACCCTGAAAAAAAAAACGTACGCCTTTAAAACCTATCGACAAGCCACAACGAAATGGTCTCAGAAGAATTTTTTTTTTTTAACTTTCAAGACGCGTAAAAATAACGTCTCGCAATATATCATTTCTGTTCAACAATGAATGTGTAGCCATTAGACGTCTCCAAGGCCAAGGTCAACACTAGAAGTACGAAAGTTTGGATGTTATCCCGTCAGCGTTCAGCCGGAAATGGAATAAAATTGTCCAAGTTTACTTTCGGGTAGCGTGTGATTCGATTTTTCTCGCCTCGACCAAACTATCAAGATCAAAGGCGGATATATCAAACATTCAGCATACACATATAATAAAAACATTTCCAATTGAAGGACCTTTCATTTGTTTCAAGAGTTCAATAAGATAATTTTACTTTTCGAAATTAACTCAAGTAAAACATAATTTTTTCATTTAAGTATAATTTTTTCATTCAAAGGCAACTTATTACAGTCCCAATATCACCACTGGTACATGAAGCAGATGCATCAAACGCTAATGGCAGCGAAAAAAAGTTTCACGACAAACGCAATAAAAGAAAGTAGTTTTATTCAGTAAAAATCTGACATACTCAACGGTTTGAGGGCTTAAACCATATGCAAGATCTTCAAATGAAGATAGGTTTTGAACTCTTTTGAGATACCAGTAGATATTGAGATTATGTTAAAACAAAAAAGTGATAGAAATAAAGACAATGGTTAAGGTTGAAAATAGGTAGTACTTAAAACTCCTCGTACTTACATATTCGCGAACAAAGAATTTGTTTTAAAACTAAGTTTAGATTCTTATACGATATCGCATAAGTGCCAAAAGTAAATTTACCATTCTTGTATACTATACATTTTAGTGTTACATACTTTAACGCTTTGCATGGTGATCATAAGTACCTCGTCATTTTAGTTACGAAAAAACGAAGCAGTATTACAACTTTGTGACTAAAAAACATAGTTATACTGATAAAAAATCAACACTAAAAATCTTTATATTTTAACAAACATCATGCACTTTCTTGTCTGGTAAGGATGCTGAACTCCAATTATAACTGATTCATTTGCAAGAAAAATGTGGCATATTGTTAACAAAAAATCATTCAAATATCTACATATGGCGTTTAAAGATTTCAAATAAAATTTACACAAAATTAAAAGAGTTTTCTCATGAAAATATCATTTTACCATTTATTTTTATTCTCGCACGCTGCCTGTCACCAACAGAAATTCAAGCGATGCGTCTACAAGTTATGAATAGTGGATACAACACCTGGAGGCAAGTTGATAATCGAGCAATACGAGATGATGCTGCTTCTCGCTTACAGTCAATTTTTTTTGAATGATATTAAATGCGTTGATCTTTTTGACTTTGGTTTTTATTTAAATATTTTAATTTACTATAACTTTTCACATCAACATTACAATATAAAATGCTATTTTTTAAAGTTTTGTTTTTTGCTTGCAATTTTCTGTAACATAAAATCATTTTTCTTGAGGAGATACATATATGGTATATAAGAGCTACAAGCCAAGTAATTTCCAGATGGAATAACTCAAAATAGATTTTTTTTATTTTTGTTTTGAGATATGGTTCGTTCGTATCTCACTACCAAGCTCTTGAATTACCCCCGCTGAAGACGGTCGACGTCACCAACAAAAGGTCGAATAAAGTTACTCAAAATCGTTATAATGTCGAATTTTTTTAAAAAGTTCGTTTTTCCGAAAAATGTTTTACTCGGTGTCTTCTTTTGTGTCAATTATGGTTGTGGTTCGCATAGCCCTCAGGTAAATACTTCTAAAATAGGACCGTGGCTCATGTGATTTGAAAAATAAATAAAAAATTTTCATGTTACTTTCTCAACAACGTATGATTAACATTGTTTTCATGATAAATAATACAGAAAAACCCCATTAAAAAACTATAATTTTGATAAAAATTAATTTTCTATAAATGAATTTAAGATTAATTACAAAGAGCTAAGCTAGTTGAAGTTTTTCATTGTAGTGTCTCAAAAACAAATAAGCAAAAAATAGTTCTGTCAAGTTTAAAAAAATCTATACTTCTGTTTTTTGTGATAATATAATTTCTTGATTTAAGCCGTTTTTAAAGATCTGTTTCTAAAAAACTATCAGTAAAATTCATTAATAAAAACTATACATACATCCCTTACCGGCCAAAAAATCCAATTTTGATTTCGGAATCGACTGTTTTCTTGAATAATTTATGAACGTTTCATTTTGGCGAAAACGAAGTTTAATTTATTTATCGAAAAATTTCCCGTTTTGGAAGATGCTTTTCGGTTCTATCTTCCATTTTCACAAAAGTTATACATTGGTGGTATGCTCCTAAAAAAAAACATTTAGTTGAAACATTAAACTTTGAAAAAGTAAAAACCACAAAATTTCAAAAATTTAATTTTTTTCACACATATAATTTTTGTACTACAAGAATGACAATGAAGAATATTATGTTTCTGAATTATAATTTCAACATTTTTCGGACACGACCTTCTCCGAATTACTTTAAATTACGTAAGGCTATACTTCAAGATAACGGCTAGAAAATAATATTTCACTTTTCTTCTAAAGGTTTCAGTTCGGGAGATGTCATGCAAAATAGAAATTTTAACGAATAGATAATTTTAATAAAATGTGCATAAAATTAGAAAGAGAATGTGAAGATTAATTTAAATGTAGTCAAAAGCAGAAAACATCAGCCCTCTTCAAAAAAAAAAATCTGCCAATACATCAAAGATAGTAATTCTTTTCTTGAAAGCTTATTTTTAATTTTTTAACTTTATTTTAAAAACGAGTATATTAATTGCTGATCACTTATCTGCATAATGCGAAAATGTTCAATTTGGATCTCTGTGAAGCGTTTTAAAACTTTTACTTGTATGGGAGGTGGCATGTCCCCTTTTCGAAATTCACCAACTTTTTGTCTGATGCTAGACAAACTTGAATTCAAAATTTTCTGCTTTTAATTAGATCGAAATATTTTTTTTTTTTTTTTAATTTTTTAAAAAAGGTATATATGTTAAAGCTTATATTTTTTGTGTGATAAAATTGCCGGAACTAATACTCTTCAGGACAGAAGTGAAATGTAAAATTTTTATTTTTAATGTACTTGAAATATTTTCCTGAAATGTACATTTTTCCTATCTTAAGTATTTATTGTCGAATAGTTCGAAAAACTTTGCATATTTAACACTTTAATTTTTATTCTATATACGGCCGCAAATCCTCCACTGTGCACTTGTTAGTCTTTTTCGAATTGGTTTAATGAAAGTTTTACCTCATAATCAATTAAATTGCTGCTTAGTAGTTACTTAAATATCAGCTTCATATTAAATGCAAAAACGTAGATTTTTACTTAAACTTTTTATTTAGCATAGCTGCTTGTACATACTTTTATATATATATATATATGTACATATATTTTTTTATATAAAATAAGAGGCTTTCGCTGTTTTCTGCTTTTTCTTTTCCTGTACATTTTTTCAGATTTGGGTAAGTTGATATGTTTTTTTAAATTTTTACTAATATCTGACATAAGTTTGTACATATAAACAATGTATTCATTATAAGCATTGACTAAACTTTGTTTTTATTTTTCTCATAATTATATTGCATCGTTTTATTTTTTTATCAATAAATCTTTTAGAATCAAAAAATACCTAATAACAAATTTGTATATTTACAGAAATCAAAGCAAGGAGAAAACATACAGGTAAGCTAAATCTTTTTGTTTATTCAGCGCTCAATAAGAAATCGAATCGAACCAAATGTTAAAATATTTCAAAAAACTATTTTCGACTTTCTAGTAATATAGTTATGAGTAGAATTGAAAAGTATCGGCAAGGTCGAAGAGTACTAAATAGTTTCAAGAAAAGTAACCAAAAAAGTTAACGAAAGTCGAATTGTATCGACCTGTTTTGAAATATTTGAAATATATTGTTTTGTTCATATCATAAAATATCTACAAATGCCGAATCGTACCGAAAAAAATATAACAAATGTCGAATTACATCGTTCTGACTAAACTTGAAATATACCAATTAAAGTCGAAAAGTATCAAAATTCCGGTTTCTGTCAAAAAATTCAAAATAATTAAAACATCTAAAAAATCGATGAGTATTCAATGCAGCGTTGCCAAGTTCAAAAGAAGCAATTCCCGGCCTTCTCAAAAAATAAAAATATTTTTATATCAAATGGTAAAAAGTTAAATTTTTTTTGGGAAGAAGTTGATAGTTTTTTTTTTCTTTTTTTTTGTCATCAATAGTAAAAAATTAATTCATAAAATAGTAAAAGCATAAATATTGGTGTGGGAAAAACTTGACCTTTTTTTTGCTCGTGCAACAAAAATGTGAAATTCATGTCACAAAAATTCTCCAATTCCCGGCTATTTCAGAAATTTTTGAATTCCTATCAGTTCCCCGGCTTTGACATGAAATTCCGGGCTTAGTCTGGTCAATCCCGGTCACTTGGTAACTCTGGTTGAACAAAACGAAAATTATTGATCATGTTTAAAATTTCAAATTTTCTCATGCGACTATTGCAGAAAAAAAAAATCTTCATTTGACCCCATTGCTCGCTAGCCGGGACCATTTCAAAGAAACGAATACCTTTTCCATTTTGCAATAATCCAATATTCTACTATTCCATTATTACAATATTCCATTATTTTCGAAATAATTAATGCACTTGTTTTGCACTGTCCATTATTTTGGCAACGACCAATACATTTTGAATTGATCATTAAAAATATTGCCCCTAATATCGATAACGGCATATAAGTGATTTGCAACTCTGCTTAAAACTTTAATATTATTGTATATGTGCTTAGGGCCATCCATTAACTATATGAGTCAAAGTAAGGGAGGAGAGGGTCCGGCAAAATCTCACCAAGGGGGAGGGGGGGTCAATAAAATCTCGCGTCAACTTTTTAAGGCAGAGAGTATACATTATTATAGCAGATTACATTTAAAAATTATCAGGCAAGTCCCTCGGAAGAAGGGGGTCCCCAGAACTCACCGAGGGGAGGAGAGGGGGCCCGAATTTTCAAATAAAAACACTACGTTATTAATGGACGGCCCCTTACATCAGTGTTATGACAATAATCCTCTATAAGGTAAATAGAGTATTTATATACATATAGTCTCTTTGTCTAGGGCGAACGCCACTGAACCAAATATGTATTTGTCTCTTCAAATTAAATAATTAATGAAGAAAAATTTTCTGTTTCAGTCGAAAAAGATTTGGGCTTCCTACGGATTGGCTCTTTGAATGTACGAGTGAAGAAGACAACCGAAGCATTCAGCAACTTCTTGGGAGTGGGCAATGGCAATGGGAATTCGAACGCTCCAGCAGCAGCTCAGTCAACAGCAAATCACCATCACCAGCGGCATCACCGACACCATCATCATGCTGGTATGATGAGGAATCATCATACGCATCCGAGAACGATGAACACACCATCAGGGATGAAGTTTCGACACCATCAACTAGCTCTGTCAGGCTCTCGAGCGAGTGCTCCAATTAGTAATAGCAATATTAATACTAATAATTACGATCCAAAAATTCACAAATCTTGGGGCTCTGCAGACAATATTCCACAAAAAGGATGTGGTGTTATTGATGATAGTAAAGCAATTATGCCACCACCAAAGGGAATTGATTGCATTAAAAAACGAAATAAATCTACAAAACGTTCATCAATATCATCTAATACAACAGATCGCGATTCGATTTCATCTTCAAATTCAAGTTCAAATTTAAATTCAGGGTACAGCAGCATGCCCACAACACCAAATCAGTTACGTGCTCCGATTGGAATTTCATTGTCTGCGGGAGGTCAACTGGGTGACTCCGATTCGGATTCTGCCTGTGGTTTTGGATCAAATTGGTCAGTTGAACGTAGTTCTCTTAGTGGTGGTAATTTGAAGGATCCACGATATGTTTAAAATATGGCTTACTTACTATAATATCTACATGCAATATAAATGTTCAATTACATTAACAAATAAAACATAAAAAGTATAAGTTTAAAAATGTTTTTTAGTGATATGGTAATAGTAAATTGATTTATTTAAAAAACATATAAAAGTACAATATTTAAGGAGTATTCTGTGAAAATTTCATTACAAAATATTGCAAAGTAAGCCATTGGCAGCCAATTTCCGCGGACGCCTAAAAAAAAGTGGTTTGCTGTGGACAACATAACTCATCACTTTATCATCTGAAGTCAAAAAAATTTGATTAGCTTATGAGTTTTTCAAGGTATTGACGAAGCGTTTTTTTTTTTGACGATTTATAAGATTTTGGCATAATTTTTAAGCCAAAAAAAGGAATTTTTTTAGAAAAACAATGCAAAAATCAGTATATTTGTTATTGTAAAACTAATTGTAATGAAAAAAAACCCTTTCGTCAATACCTGGTTTTATATGTATTTAAAGGGTGTGTCAAATTTCAAGAGAATCAGTCAAGTAGTTTTTGAGTAAAAGTGCCCACCGACTTTGAACATTTATATTCGAGAAAAACGCACTTAAAGTTTTAACACTGTTTTTTTTTACTTACACAGATTCAGTAGGGAGACCAAGGCACTGTATCTTCGTCAGTTTTGCTCCAACCAACCTCAAATTTTAACAAATACTCTTGAAGAGTTGTACTATCAAACAGCGTTCCAAATTACTAAAAAACTATTGCTATTGATAGTCAGCCATTGCTATCTGCTGCGTTAAATACAATAGTCGCTGCAATAGTTCACGAAGAGCTATCGTAGTTGGCAGACGTTTATTGTAGTCTGCTGCGTTAAATACGATAGTCGCTGTAATAGTTCACGACGAGCTATCGTAGTTGACAGTCGTTTACTATAGTCTGCTGCGTAAAATACGATAGTCGCTGCAATAGTTCACGACGAGCTATCGCTGTTTGTTGTCGGCTATTGCTATAGTAGTCGTAGCTGTTGCTATCGTAGTCGACTATAGCGGGAGAGCCAAATGTTCAATAATAAATGAAAATCAAAAATTGGGGCACTCTTTTTCTGCGCTAGAAATAGTTCACTTACATTAGATATGCATGTATGAACATCCTTCTAATAGCAGGTAGAATGGCTACGACAACAACTGCTACGACAAATAAAGCTATAGTCGACTACTATAGCAATAGCCGACAACAAACAGCGATAGCTCGTCGTGAACTATTGCAGCGACTATCGTATTTTACGCAGCAGACTATAGTAAACGACTGTCAACTACGATAGCTCGTCGTGAACTATTGCAGCGACTATCGTATTTAACACAGCAGACTACAATACACGACTGCCAACTACGATAGCTGAGTATATGCTACTGCTATAGCTATTTATTGCGTTTACTATTACTGCGCAGTTATAGCACAATTTTTGGTGCTGTTACTAATTCTTGCATAGCAATTTAAACACTGCTATCAAATAACAAAAACTAGAAAAAAAATTTGTTCAAATCCTATCCCCCCCTAAGACTCAACAGAATACTGCATTCGAATTTCAGGCTAGTAAGCGAATAATTTTTAAAATATGGTAATATTGTTGTTCTTTTTTAAAAAAAAAGACGCAACAGTGTTGCCACACTATTAATAAAAAGGATATCCGTAAGCCCGACAGCTCAAATGTGAATCCATTAAAAGATCCCTTAAGTAGCCAGTGATACATTGAATACAGTGAACTTTAACACCAACAATCATGTTCATATAAAGTCAAATATGGCAAAATCTTGCTTTAAATATGTATATCGATTTAGACATCTGGTCTGAACAAGAGCTTTTTTTAAATTAATAATAAACAAGTCAACCACACGAATGATGTGTGTCAGAAAATATTACTTCCCCGCAAGCAGCGACTACGCCCCGTATTTTTTGTTCAGGTTGTGAGCTATGCTCTTGAGTATTCCGATGTTTGCTCTTGCTTTTAGTACCCGCTCGGAAAAGCTGTTTTATTGATAAAATCTAAAATACAAATATATACACTTGTACTTTTTTCGGAGTTGGCATTTGTTTTCGTGTCAATATCGCACATTTACACATAAGGCGCACTTTAGACTTCATAACCTTTTTTCTCTGCTCATAAAATCTTTTTTTAACAACAAACTATCAGCCATGCCACTTAGTTACTTCGTTAGTCCGATAGTTGGATCATTTTACAAAAACAAAATTCACATAAAAAAGTAACGACAAAAGCCTAAACCAAAATAGACGAGACATAACGAGTAAGTTCGAGTGTATGTAAACCAATGTTGATAGCCAAAATGAACCTACTAAATTTATCGAAAGTGAACGAAAAATTTTGACGAGACGTAAGAGTTCCGTTAGAACCGAACTTCAAAACGTTGCTACTCGTCATAACAGCTTTTTCGGTTCGTTGGCTAGCGTAAAATTTTGGGTTAAATGTCAAAACAGATAAAACGAGTGCAAACGTTCGTTCAATTGCTACCGTCCCATCACGTCTATTTTGGTTAAGGCTTATCGCATTAACGAAGCCGGTGTGAATACCACTATTAGTTTTTGGTTGCCATCTCTGTCGTGATTGGAGTTTGCTTTTTTATCTGTCAACACGTGTGGCAATTTGACGTTTGAGTTGTGTGCGACTTAATTCATTATTTAAAGTATAAATTTTGCATTTAATCTATTTATTTTAAACAAAATATGGGTAAAAAAGACAGTAATAAGAAAAAGGGTAAAGGTGCAGAGAAAACTGCAATGAAAACCGATAAAAAATTAGCAGCCAAACAGAAAAAATTATTGGAGAAACTCGGAGAGGTTTGCTAATATTTTCCCTACTAACTAAACTTTGAATGTATTAAATTTTGTAAATTTTTGTAGGCTGATATCGCGGAAGTTGTTGCTAAACTAGAAGCTGAGCAGTTACGGCTAACGGCTGTGGTAGAAACTATTTGTCCACCACCGAGTCCACGGTCTAGTTTTACATTCATCGCACATCCTGAAAAAGAAGAGCTAATACTATTTGGCGGCGAATTTTTTAATGGTCAAAAAACTTCTATTTATAACGATTTATTTATCTACAATATAACTAAAAACGAATGGAAGCAGATTTGTTCACCGTCTGGACCAACGCCAAGAAGTGGACATCAGATGGTGTCTGTTGCCAATGATGGCGGGCAATTGTGGGTAAGTGTAGTTTCGTATGTAATAAATTGTGTAGAGGCTTTGGGCTTAAGTCGCAAGCGGTAATAAACAAGTAACAAGTGCCGCTCTAAAAACTATTCAAAAAATTTTAAACCTTAAATTTTGCATAGACTATTTGGAAATTAAAACGTGAGAATTTAATTTTTTTTTGGCAAACATGTCAGAGACAAAAACAATTCCTTAGATAACAAAGAAGCGGAAAAATTAGACTTGCACGTGGGCGTTTAAGTGATCATTTTTGTCCCTGTCCACGCACTCAATTATAAGTACCAATAATGGCACTTGTACTAATGTTTGTGAAGTATTTGTATTATTAACCTTATTTGTTTATTTGCATCAACATACAAAGAGAATAAGATGTCACGTGTCAAAATCGGATCAATAGTGCTAGAAAAAATATGCCTGTGTCATAATAAACAATTGCCTGGTACCATCTACAGCAAAGAATCAATCTATAAATGGGACTTCCCGATATACAGCAACATATTTAAATTGTATATAGCGCACTCTGGGTAAAATTACATTCTATTTTAAATTATTTATTTACGATTTAAATTATATCCTTTGAATCTTTACACAGAATTTAATAATCAATTCCAAAGATATTTGCAATAGAACTATTGTTTCGCCCAAAATTGCTCCCTGTGAACAAACTTTTTAAATTTTAAAATATCTCCTTTAATTTTGTCATTAATATTAAAATACCAACAATTCGGCTTTAATCGACTCAGTATTTTATCACGAAATCAACCTAAACAATTTATTCGCTGCTCAAATGAATGCACATTATAAAGAACGAAACAGTGCGTGGTTTTTGCTGCTGACATTTAACTTTTCGTTATATTTTAATACGTTAACCTAATTTCTTGAAAAACCACAACACTTACTTGTTTTTTAATTCTAAATTATAGATTTTCACTTTGAATGGGAGTAAAAGTCGCCCCATTCAAACTCAGCGTTTGTAATTGGTAGTCAAGTAAAGTCATACGTAATCATTGATTGTGCTTGCTCTGAGCTCGCTTAAATTATTATTAAGACAAAACACCTTCCCAGAAACTGGGAAAACCAAAATAATACATATATGATAGACCGTGAAAAGTATACAAAAGCAATTCATCTCTTCGTCCTTGTAAATTCCTAATAGAAAATCTGGAAAACTCGAAATATATCTATAGATTTTGTAAACATTCCCTCAAATTTTACTTGACAGCTTTGGAGAAGTAATTATTAGCGATATTTCTTCCTAGCTTCTTCTCAAAAGTTTGTAAGATTAAGAAGCGACACTGAGCTGGCTCGATGAGAATAGTTAAAGGAAAGATTTCTTGGTTGAATTATTTTTTTTTTTCAGCTATTTGGCGGTGAACATGCGAGTCCTTCCCAAACGCAATTCTATCATTATAAGGACTTATGGATGATGAGTCTAAAAACGAAAAAATGGGAAAAAATAAATGCACCGAATGGACCAAGCGCACGCAGTGGGCACCGCATGGTTGCTGCTAAAAAGAAATTAATAGTTTTTGGAGGTTTTCATGATAACAATCAGTCATATTGTTATCACAACGATGTACATATGTTTTCGCTAGAAACATATGCATGGCTGAAAATTGAAGTAGGAGGTGCACTAGTACCAGTTCCACGATCCGGCTGTTGTATGGCAGCATGCCCAGATGGCAACATTTTGATTTGGGGAGGCTATACCAAGTCAAAAGTGAAGAAAGATATTGATCGTGGTGTAACGCACACTGACATGTTCGCTTTGATGCCCGACAGTAAGTTAAGCGGTAGCAATTCTTCTATATAAAATTAATTTAATTTTTTTTTTTAAATTTTTAATAGAAACAAAACCGAATGAGAAATTTACTTGGAGTTCTCTGAAGCCAAAGGGTTATAAGCCATTACCACGAAGCAGTATCGGTTGCACTACTGCACCGGATGGAAATGCATATTGCTTTGGTGGTGTTATGGATATAGATGAAGATGAGGAGGATGTACATGGGCAGTTTGGTGATGAGTTACTTAGCTTGGACTTGTCCTCACATACATGGAGACTATTGGAAATTTCAAAGAAAATCAAAACTCCCAAGCAAAATGAAACTTTAAAAGATGTCAACATGACAGATACAACAGCAGCTACATCAACTGTTTCCAGTGATGGCGTCTTTACTATAACAGTTGCTGGTTCCAGTGAAACTAAACCGGTGTTGCCCAAAGTTCCAAGTCTATTTCCTAATCTTCAGTCGAAGTCAGTTCCATCACCTCGCATGAACCCAGGATTGTGTGTATGCAAAGGTACACTTTATCTCTATGGTGGCATTTGCGAAGAAGATCATAAGCAGTATACGTTTAATGACTTCTTTGCTTTGGGTTTGCATAAACTAGATGAATGGAAGGTTTTGATACATAAGAACTTAGAGGCACACGACTGGATCGACAGTGACAGTAATAGCGATTCGGATGATAGTGAGCAGACAGACGATGATGATAATGATGAAGATGATGAATCTGAAATGGATACAGAATAAAAATTATAATGTTAAATGTAAATACTTATTTACATTTATTTATTTCGTTAAACTTTGAAATTAAAGTTAAAATGCTAAAATAGTGTTTTTATTTTTTGTAAAAATATTTGGAAAAATTATCGTTTTGGATAGCACCAAGATTGTTCAATGACTTGGAAAAAGCAAACTCCTGTTATCGGAAAACATTTTAATTCGATCAACGTGTTTTCGCTTAAAGCTAAGGAATTTCATCAGCAAATGTTAAATATCTCCGTGAGTATACGACGTGTATCATGTGGTGTTCTTACTTTATGTGAAATTGTACGTGAGTCAATGAAAATCTCATAATCATTACCACCCGGTTCAGTCTTATCGCCGAAAAAGTGAATTTCCTTAAATTTATATACTCTCTCAACGTAGCGCAACGAATAGGTCTTGTCCCAACCATGAGGAAATACATCAAAACTTATCTGGCCTCCAATGCTGTAAGTCAAATCAATATCAGAGAATTCTTTTTTCAGTACATCGATCATCTTTTGGCGGACGTGATGTTCATCATCATAGGCTGCAAACATATTACGTTCCTCTCTTGTGCATTGACGTCCGATCGGACAAACATTCAACATGCCATTGCGAAATTCTATGAAAGTTCCGCGTTTTATGGGTAGTTCCAATTCGGATAAATAGCGTAATACGAAATTAATAAATCGCT
The DNA here is from genome assembly GCA_949775025.1 of Tricholauxania praeusta. Lineage (NCBI taxonomy): Eukaryota > Metazoa > Arthropoda > Insecta > Diptera > Lauxaniidae > Tricholauxania > Tricholauxania praeusta. Next base: position 21,039,861 of record OX459028.1, read on the forward strand.
GTAAAGTTTTTTCACCCAAATATTTAATAACATTCTCCTTTCCAACCTCTACTCCCTTGTCAATTTGTACCAGTCCGTTTTCCGGAAATATCAGGTCAAATTGTTGCAATATTTTTTGACCATTCAATTGTTCAAACATCTTCTCCAAGTCAGATCCGCCAACAATGCCAATTGTAGCCAATGGTTTTATCTTAGTATAAAAAAATTCCTCAAATTCTGGTTCAACAGACGTTCGTGGAAATGTCAAAGTGCCATCAACATCGAAAAGCAGTAAAATTTCTTCACGTTTTAATTTCATTTTGGTTGCCCAGCGTCTATCTGCAGCTTGTTTTAATTTATATTAAGTTAATTTAGCACCGAACTAATGATAGCTACCGCTCTTATCATGTCTGTGTTGATTTTCCACGTAAGTTTTTTAGCTAGGATGAAATACTTTGACAGATAGTGGTCGCTTTCATAAGTTACGATATAATGTCAAAATACGCCAAAAGCTTCCTCACAGCCAAATACCTTCTGAACCCTTTTAGTCCAGGGAATAAAGCATTTAGCTTCGGAAAAATTAGGGAAAAGCTGGATTTTCATATTTGCATTCCTTTTATGGCTCTTAACAAAATCCTAAAAGTCCCTATCAATACGTGTGCCGCTAAAAGTCCTACACGGGCTCAAAGGTCGCCAAAAACAGTTTTTCGTGAAAATCTCGCTGACGTCATTTATATCGAAAAATAGTACATTTCAAATTTGTAGCTTAGAAAATTTCCCACAAAAATCATTTAATTACTTTTTTTCAATAGACTAACAGTTTTCGAAAAAAATCGGCTAAAAAATTGTGACGTGTAATCATAATTATGTTATGTCCGAAAATTTTTTGGACTTAATCTACATGGGGGTTATGTATATTATAGGCTATGGATATATTATGGGCTAATCCTAGCTTTGGGTATTATGTAGGGCTACCAGATGGCATACTTTAGTAGCAAATGTGCTACTTTTCACTTGAAATGCACTACTTTTGGATGGTTTTGCTACTTTCGATGTTTGCAGTGTAAAATAAAAGTTACTTATTTAAAATATTGTTTTAATTTTGCTGGGGTTTTTGCAAGAAACGAGGATCTTTTTTTTTTTTTTTTTTGGTCATCAAAAATATTTTTATGAGGCTAAAAAAATTTTTGGTTTTCATTCGAAAATTTAAATTTTTTGACATACACTACTTTTGTAGGCAGGTCATCTGGTAGCCCTAGTATTATGTCCTCTTTTTTATGGGGATTATGTAGTTCGATTCAATTCCTCGAGGATTTTGCTGCAAAGTTTTTAGTTTCCATAATACAGAGGTATAAAATTGGTAATTTTTGGCATTTTTTCTACGGACATCTATTTTTAAAAATTCAGTACTTCGATTTCAATAATAAATTAGGATTTGAGTGATTCCAATATATATTTTCATGATCTCTATCAAAAAAACAAAATAAATTGAAAGTTGTTGTAAAAAAATGATTTTTTTTAGAAAAATTTCTAAGCTAATTGAAGAATTTTTCAATATAAAAACTTTTTTGCATATTTTCAAAAACACATAGTTTTATTTAGGCTTATGTGAAGTTTGATTTATTTATTAGCTTTCAGAATATTAAGTACTTAAAATTCAACGTTTAAGAACTCTCAAAACCCATTTTTAACCCATTTTAAATTCTCTATATTCCGGTCCACCCTTAAATATTCAATACATGTGGAAGTTTGCAACCATGATTCACGAAATCTTTAATATCGTTCTATTACAATTATTTACCTGTCAAGAAAGTTAAACAGGCTTCATTGAATTGTAGTGTTTTTATTTGGGTGTGTCATTTTCTTTATTTAAATATGCTTTTCATTTAAATATTTTATTACAAACAATATATATACGAAGTAAATTAAAATGTTTAGAATTATATTATCAAGTGCCTTAATATGCCTTTTGTGTGTACAGATAAGACAAATTTATGGTACGTATACTCGCTATGAGTGGTTACAAGTAGCTCCTTTAATTCCATATTTATATGACATTTATTAACCAATGATTTTTTTATTAAAAAGCAACTTATTAACATTATGGACGCGTTTTACAGGTGCTTGAGAGTTGTCAACATATGTTTATTGGCTCTAACACCCGGATACCTTTATTTTCAAATGTAATATCGAGCCATAGCGATATCAAGAGTTTAACTAACATTTTGAGAAAAACAGATATTGTCGTGTATAGCTCAGATAAAAATATTAATAGAAAATCACTTTAACTTCTCACTTGTGCCGCAATGGTGCTTTTCAATGACAAATATGTTGAACTAAAGGATGAAGCTCCTTTCTTACATCGAGGTCTTCAATAGTTAAAAGTTTTGAATGGGAACCTAAAAATGACTTAAAAATTATAGGCAAGGAATATGACTCATCAAGCTTGAGAATGCATTTAATGTATTTTAGAGTTTTTCATTTCACTTAAAGCTCTATTTATTAACAACCTTAACGAGTAAGGAAGATGCTCAAGGTCTTACTTACATAACGATGAAAAATCACCGAGTTGAAAAGAATTTCGCCATTGAATTCTGCCGAGTTGGCTAAAAAACTCAAGTGAACAGGTTCAAATACCGATCGAATCAAGTGTTTTTTTTTAAGTAAAACCCATATAATCATGGGTCATTAAGGCCATTAAGCTATCACTTTAACTATATTTAGTTATTAATTATCATGAGATTAAAGAAAACTGGGGAGACAAAATAAACAGCTTTTTTTTATTGTAAGTACTCAGGCAACAGTTGGTATAAGAGTAATTTATACTAAGTCATCATTGAAGCTTGGATATTTTTTTTTTTTTTATGAAATACGAGTAAAAGGAATTCAAATTTCAATTATAATTAAAAAAATTTGCTTTCCTAAAGAATGTTATCCGTTAGATTAAAATCTTAGCGACGGTACTATCTACCGAATTAGAATTTTTAATATATAAAAATTATATAATTTCATATCTTGCTTTTCAGCCCAGCATGATTTTAGTGAATATAAGGTTAAAAATATGATATGGTGTGCAAAAAACATAGAAGAGCAATATAAATGTCAGAATCTCACCGTTGCCATCGAACGTGATCGTGCGCTTTTTGATGATGCTTTATTGAATCTCACGTGCTTTAGAGCATTCAGCGCCGATGAATGCATCCATCATATTGATCGTGAAAAAGCACATATAACAACTTTAGATGCTGGCGATGTATTTACTGCCGGTCGTTATAATTCCCTAGTACCTATTATGCAAGAAAAGTTTGAAGGTGGTTTTACCAACTATCACTCTGTGGCTGTAATTAACAAAGGCACACTAAGCGATGTTACCAGCTTGAAGGATTTACGCAATAAACGTGCTTGCTTTCCATGGGTTGGCAGTTTAGCTGGATGGAATGTACCAATTTTTACGGTACATATATATTTATGGGGTTATGCTTTGTATTATGGAACGCGGAATGAATAAACCGATTTTGTTGGAACTTTTTCAAAATTTGTATCATGTTTTGCTTAATTTTTCTTGCAATCCGCTTTTTAAATGATAAACAGTCAAAAAGAGTAGCAATAAATGTCAGCAAAATCAGTTTATTCTCGCCGGATTCCGATTGAAAATCTTTACTGCCTGCGCAAGTATAAAAAATTCACATATCGCACACATTTAGCTAAAGAGGTATAACTCAAAATTTGTCATTTTCGAGTTTACTTGTTAAAACTGTGCATCATACACATATCTATAAGCACAAAAGATATTAGTTCATTTTTTGCTGTACTTTCGTATCAAAAAACAGTTATGCCTCTCTTCATATTGCAATGGAAATTAGGCTACAATATGCAAAAGTGACCTATTTTTAGTGTCCTAGTGTTAGTACCTTCATCTAAATAATCCACACTTTATTTATGAAAAATAGTTCACCAGCTCAAAACAGTTTTTTGCGTTTTCTGAAAATTCCAAATTTTGAGTTGTGCCTCTTTAGCTAAGTATGTGCGATATGCTTTCACAATTAATATTTTATTTATTTTCGCTTTAGTTGCAACGTGAAGGTGGCATGGAAATAATTGATTGCAATAATCAAGTGAAAACCGCAGCCAATTACTTTAATAATTCATGTGCTGTGTATTCGTTAATTGACAAGTATAATCCAGTTGGTGATAATTCTGACAAGTAAGTCATTTTTATTTCTTATTTACTCTTAAATTTAGGATTTACGATGATAGTTTATTTTTGCGACACCTTCTAAATACTAAAAAGCTGCGTGAAAAAACACTAAAATAAATTTAATATCTAATTTACTCTTTAAAGATTTGTGGCTTTTAGGTTTTTCTTTAGACTGAGTAACAGAATTGAAAAAGTCTTCATCGTCATGTCACTTAAACTGTTCTTCGAACTTTCGGCAGCTTCTTGTCGTAACGCCTCTTCTACCCTTTTTCATCCATATTTTTACTGCATTCACTCGACTCTTGTCATACTTTTCCAGCCATATCAACCGGAACGTACTTCTTGTCAGAACGGTGAGTGCGGTTTCATTTTGGTAAATAATAGCTACTGGATTAACGATTAACGGACTTGGAGAAATTTAACGGAAGCTAACGAGTCCGTTAACATTTTTTAAAGTTAACTTAAAAATTAATCCGAAATCTTAACTTCCTTAATTAACGAGTTAATGCCCAGCTATGTCAATAGTTAAATACACAGTGCGACAATTTTCCAACAAATATTTCCTCATAAAACCCGAAAAATTCAATATTTTCCAAATCTCTTCATTTATTATTCAAAGCACTGTTGACATCAACTTGAAGTAATTCAAACGAGTGGCACATGTCTTAAACCGTTACTGCCTTCAGTTGCTTTGTCGCCGCTGGTATCTACGTCCTCGGAAAAACAACCTTAGAGCACTAATTTTAGTTTCGGGGAATAGAAAGAAGTTACGCGGTGCTAAATCTGGCGAATAAGTCTGGTGGTCAATTACTAGAAATTGGCGTACGAAAATGGCATTGTTGTCATGCAACAAGCACCAACTTTCTAGATCCATCTATTCTCGCCGCACACGTCGAAATTGCGCGCTAGTTTCGGTAAATCACATTAATGCTCGCAATGGTTAACAAGTTCGTTTGTCCTCGAGTATTATGCATTATATTAAATTTCAAAGCCCTTAAAGCTAATACATATTTATAATTAAAAATTAAATAATAGCTGTTTATAAATTACAGACTGTGTACTCTTTGCACTGGAAAGATTCCCGGCGGTCGTTGTTCTGCAAATGATCCATACTATGGCTATGATGGTGCGTTTCGTTGTTTACTAGAAGCTGGAGAAGTAGCCTTTTTGCGTCATTCAACAGTAACTGAAATGCTACAAAGCGATGAATTCAGTATGTTTTTTGTTTTTTTTTTTTTTTTTTTTTTTTTGTATGAAAGCAGTCTTGTGTTCTAATATGGTATAATACTTTTAGAGAGTCTGTCTCCTGATCGCTTTGAATTACTTTGTCGTGATGGCAGTCGTGCACCAATAAGCGAATATCGTCAGTGTAACTGGGGCTTAGTTCCATCTGATGCAATCGTTACATCCTCAGCTCGCACTCTGCTTGAGCGCACAAAATACCAACAATTTTTGAAGCGTATTGTTGAACTTTACTCTGATGCTGTACATGATGATAGCAACCAACAACAAGGTTTTAGTAATAATAATGATTACGATCGCAATAACTTTAACAATCGTCAAAGCAATCCTTACGATAATTTTAATCGAAACGTTGATATTTATGGTAATCCCCCTCAGAATGCATATGATGCACGTTTTAACAACCCTAGCTATCGCAACGATCGACTCGACAGTAGTTTTACAACAGATCGTAGCTACTTGGATGGCACTAATGAAAGTGTACTCTATGAAAAATTCCGCATATTTGAGTCAAAACGTTATGGTAAAATGAATCTATTATTTCAGGTACGTGAGAAGCAAAACCTTTTTCACAATTTCCAATAATTTTATTTTCCAACGTTGCAGAACAATGCTAAAGGTCTTGCAATAATTTCTGAAGATGATCAATCGTTTAGAAAATATTTAGAAAATTCAATTGACTTTATTTATGGAATACGTGAATGTCCGGTTGCTAGTATGACTCTGTGTGTAACCTCTGATCCTGAACTTGAAAAATGCATTAAAATGAGAGTAAGTCTTGCGGAGAAATATTTACTTTAATCGATATTGGTAAAATTGTATCTGTTTATATTTGTTAGATAGCGTTAAAAGCACAAATTCTAAAACCTGAATTGATATGCAAAAAATTACATTCACATATAAACTGCATGCAATGGATTCAATCCGGTAAAGCTGATATAACAGTATTTGATGCCGGCGATGTCTACACCGCTGGTCTAAACTACGATTTAATACCATTTATGTCGGAGGTGTATAATCTTGGTGAACCGGAATATTATGTTGTTGCTGTGGCTAAAGAAGAGGATCCAGACACAGAACTTACCTATTTAAAGGGCAAGTACACTTGCCATACTGGTATTAACACTGCTGCTGGTTGGACTTACCCACTTGCTTATCTGATTTCTAACGGTTGGATGAGACCGTACGGTTGTGATTCAATACGTGCTGCAGCCGAATATTTTACTAAGTCATGTGTACCTGGCGCCATTAGTAACGAATATAATACTGGTGTGCCGTATGATAGCATGTGCGATTTATGTCATGGCACCAGTTACCGCTATTGTAGGCGCGACGCTTCAGAAGACTATTACGGTCACACAGGTGCTTTCCGTTGTTTGGTAGAAGGCGGTGGCCATGTAGCTTTTATGAAACATACTACTGTAATGGAAAGTACAGGTGGCAAAAGAAAAGAATGGTGGGCAAGAAACACACTGAATGATGATTTTGAACTGTTGTGCACAGATGGTAAGAAACAAAATATGACCCTATCTTTAAAGAATGCTTTTGAGTTTATAAATTCAGAAAATACATTACTTGAAATTAATTAAACTCTATGGACTTTATTTGTCTATGTCATTATATTTCATTGGTGACTTAAATTTAAAAAAAAATGAATGCAGCAAAGTAAAAGGACGTCGTTACTTTCATAATATTTGCTGAAATTTCTGTTCAGAGAAATCAATTCAACTTATATTGTTTTCTGTTGTTGCTCTCAAACGGAGACTACTTTGTTAACATTGTACCACTTAACACAGTTTTTTTTATATAATTTTAAATATTTTATTTACATTTTCTTCTCAATTAGTATATTTTTCATCTAATAACTTATTAGCTTGCTCCTTAAGTGATCAATTCAAAACTCAAATTAGTCTAACTTCTGTTTGCCTGTTCAGGTCCTTGTGACCCTTCATACGTCTTTTCGACAAGATAAAATAATTTGGGGAAACTCAAACTGTCAAAATAGTGACTTTAGAGATATTTATATCAATAACCTGACATCACTCCCCAAATTGAAAGCAATCTAGTAAGGCTTCCTGCTGGTAGTTTTATTGAGATAAAACTATAATTCTCATATTCGATCTCAAAAACCATCACACAAAAGAAAAAAATTTAAAAAAAAAACAAAGCTAGATCCCTAAACCTTGCTCAGTTTTTTATTTCAAGGCTCCACCCAGACACAACTTCTGATACTGGCAGAGGCTTCATAAGGCAGCAAAATAATATTTCTGCCGAAGCTTTATTTCCTACAGAAAAATCGGTAACAAACCGACTCATTTATTTATTAGATTACGGTAGTTTCTTGTCATTTTTTTTTTCGCTTACAACACAAATGTAATAGCTTTATGTCTGACAATGAGTTTATATCGAAAAGAATCAATAAAACTGTCCATTTCCAAAAATCTGAATCAACGTTTCTAGAATATATTATATATCTACCGAGGCTTCGATGAATACTTAACTCTGGAATTTTTTAAAAATAGCTTTGATATGAGATGAGGTGAGATGAGACATGAGCGATATTAAGCCAGTTTGATGCGTACCTAGATGATGATGATGATGTTTTACCCAGTAACAAACACAACTACATTTTAGAGAATTCCCAAACTCATAAATTCATTTGCCGGAAAATTGGCACCCGTTTCTTCTCTTCAAATCACTTACATTTTTGAGTAAACTTTAAGTGGGAGACTGTTGTTCCCGTTGGTGAATCTCTAAAGGAAAATTGTGAGTCTCTAAAATGGAATTGTCTCTGCCAGTAATTTAATCGATATAACCTTTACGCTTATCAATACCACAAAAGGTTACGAAAGCCATTAAAGAACCTGGCATTTTGTTTATTTTCACGGTTATTAACTTAATATTGTCTTGCCTACATATAGTAGCAATGGTAGTAATGCTTTATCTGTGTTTGATACTTTTTTCATTCAAATCGGTCTATTAGTTTCGGAGTTATTTAAGTTTAAACAAAGCTGTTGAACAACTCTTCCCTGCTGCTGTTACGAGCGAGCTTCAGTTTTTCATATTGTAAATTTCACAAAGCACTAGGCTAACAGATGGGATGAGTTGTTCAACAGTTTTGTTTAAGCATGAATAACTCCGAAAGTAATAGGCCGATTTGAATAAAGAAAACGTAATTTTATTGCTTATGAGTTGAGGAAGATAATGAAAAACTAAAGTTCTGAAACGAGTCTGGTCTGAGCGAGTATTTTGAGAAACTAGAAAAAGGCTTGTAATGCATCATCTTTTAATTTTTATTATTTAACAATGAGATTTAAAGCTTCAAACTAATTGACTGTAGTAGTTAAGTTATCGCACTCAATTATCAGCGTTTTACTGATCTAAAAATAGTCCTTATGTTTTAACCATTTTTTTTACCTACAGGTACACGAGCTGAACTTTATGACTATAAGAAATGTAACTTGGGAAAAGTCAAAGCCAACGCTATAGTTACTCGTGGTGGCGTAAATTACAACGAAACTGAACTAAATGCTTATATTAACTTATTGACATATGCATTACAACTTTATGGCCGTAAAGATGTTGATGCTTTTAGTTTCAGCATGTTTTCATCACCCATTGGCCATTATGATTTGATCTTCCAAGACGCCACGCGACAACTACAAGTTATTCCTCGGGAACAACGACAGTATGATGTATACCTAGGAAGCAACTTTATGCGTGCACGTCGTATAACAGATTGTGCTGCAGGAAAAAGTCGGCTTCTAGCTTCGGTAGTTCTCGTATTAATATTAAGTTTTACAGTGGTAAGGTCACAATAGATGTAGTAAGTTTTGGTTTCCAATGGAAACACAAGTCAAATACTTTTAAACATTCCAAGATTAAGAACTTATTATCGAGTTAGTAAACTTAAATTTAAATTTTTCTTGTTTTGTAAAAACAAAAATTTTTATAGTTGATCTTTCAATGCTCAGCTTAACTTTATTCGGTCTTGAAAAAGATATTATAAAAGATTTAATTTAGACTCAATACCATATCCAGAAAGACATAATATGTCTACTTTCGTACAAATTGTTAAATATTAGCTCGAATATACCTTACGTCCGTCCTTATTTAAGTAAAATTATCTATTGTTATAATTTTTCAACTAAAGTATGTGTTATGTCACATAAGATTATTGATTTTCCCTTTTAAACATTCCAAGATTAAAAACTTATCGAGTTAGCAAAATTAAATTTAAATTTTTCGTGTTTTGTAAATACAAAAATTTTTGGAGTTGATCTTTCAATGCTCAGCTTAACTTTATTCGGTATTGAAAAAGATATTATGAAAGATTTAATTTAAACTCAATACCATATCCAGAAAGACATAATATGTCTACTTTCGTACAAATTGTTAATTAGCTCGAATATACCTTTACGTCCGTCCTTATTTAAGCAAAATTATCTATTGTTATAATTTTTCAACTAAAGTATGTATTATGTCACATAAGATTATTGATTTTCCCTTTTATACTGATGTGAACGATCCATCCATTGTAATTTTCAATTTATATAAAATACATTTAACTTAAAAAAAATAAATTAAACTATTTTTAATGACACCTTGGGCCACTTTCTTAAGCCTTAGCTGTGATAAAACTTATCTGTGCAATATGGCACTGCAAATATCTTCGTCTATTAAACATGGAATCAAAATATGGTGGGGACTCACCTAATTCCGGAGGTACAGACATCGGTAATTACGTTTTAAAAAACCGTTCAAAGTTGGGAACCACGGACACGATTTCCAAAATATAAGTGAAAGAATTTAATAAAAATATCAAATAGGTACCATAATTTTTGAGATGTGTCCAAAAAAAATTTTCCTTTACACAAAATTTCATTAATATATTAAGAAAGCTCTATGTATGTCCTTTCAATTGATGTACAATCTGATTTTTCTTTATTAACTCTCAAAAACTCAAGAAATTTTTCGACACAAAAGAATTCAAAAAATCATACTCCACTAATTTTTGAAAGTAGCTGGTGTATTGTGAGAAATACCAATTTAAAACTGTGCTGAAAATTTTATTCAGTTTTATTAGGATTAACAGACCTCTCAAGAGCGTTCGAAATTCTTATTTTGCATGTTTTTTTAAATAATATGAGATACCATATGTTTCTTGGTGTGCAACAATCAGTTTAGATGAAAAAAACACCAAATATTTTGAAATACAGAAAATATGCCAGAAATATGGAGTACCAAGAACGAAAATTATACAGGCTACGAGAAACTCCTAGATAAGTGTAAGAAAATTGAAGAAAATACAACTGTAGATTCGATGAAAAAAAGTTAATAGCTTCCGTATAGTTTATCGAAGAGAATTAAAAAAAAATATTCAAAGTAAAAAATTAGGCGCTGGTGATTGCGATAGATATGTGCCAAGCTTGTTGTATTTTTTTGTAACTATTTCTTTGCTCACATGCGTTTCTATTTTTTTTACTGCCGTTTTTTAGCTTTCAACTTACATTCATTAAAAAAAAAAGGAAAATGTTTAAGGTTTGTTGCATGCGCTTTCTTCAAAGTCGGGCCGCTTGATTTCATAGATCAGTCTCGCACAATTATTCACTGACGTGAGTGCACCACATGCCTTCCATCAGTGTGTTTATCTTGGTAGGATTTCAGGTTGTACGAAAAAATTCCAGTTAGTACACAAACCAGTAACTTGTTCAAAAGCGGTATTCTGTGATCATCAATAAACGATCTGTTCGGGTAAGAACCGGCTTGTTGTTTCTAGAGAAGTGTCTCCCAAAAATATAATATTTCAACATTTATCGTTTTCCGAATAGTTACCGATTATTTTAATTAAAAATACTAAATGAAATACAAGACGCAAACCGTGCTTATTTTAACAATTAGATAATACCACACCAATAAAAAACACATACATCGATTTCTTGCATAATATTTAACTTTTATAAGCAAAATAACAAATTTTATTAAGCAATTAGACTACAAGACGTATTACAAGTAACTACTATTAGAAGTTTTTATGGCAAGACAAATTAAAGCCCAATTTCCATGTGATCTTATCTTATCAAATATCAGGGAGGACATCACATGCTATTAAGATAGCAAATGTATGCTATTCACTCTCGCATTCTCCAAGCGCATTGGGCTCTGTTCGCATGCTTTCTCTTTCTTACAAAAATTTGATTTGATATCCCTGATATGGGATAAAATAAGATAACATAAGATCACATGGAAATTGGGCTTAATGCAAAGGGAATTTCCTATTTGAAAGTTACCAGTGACACTCAGTCAACCAACTATTTAGTTGTAATTATGCGTTGGCCTTAACATTCTTTGCTAAAACTTTATGACTGCGACTGCTGAATGCAAGCACCAAGCCAAAACAAAGTGATGGCCTGTAATAAGAACATACAAAAATGACAGTAGCTAGATGAAATCATAAAATAATCTCTTACAATTTCACGCAAATACAACACCAAACGCCATTAACTGTGAAGGGTCCATTATTTTTCTTTTATGTTATCTAAATAGAAGCAAACTTTTGGATAAAAAATGGACATAAAACTAACTCAAAAACGAAAACGGCAGAGACCCGTTAGGAAATGGAGTGACAGTGAAACTTCTACTATGATTGATTATATACTTAGAGAAGGAAATTTTGAGGTAAGTCTTACAAAATGCATAAATAAAATATGAGTCTTATTTTGTGAATCACCATGGTGTTATACTGTTAGGGAAAAGCAAAAATATAAATACATTTTTAAATACCCGTTGTTTTTGATGCTGACAACGGTTGATGTCGGCTTAAGTTTTTGAAACAGGTTTCCTTTAGCAGCTTTACCCCTTGGATACAATGAAAATGTAATCAAAAATTGAGGCAACGCATGTATATGAAACCTTTACCGTCCCCCGCCAATCGTAAGATATCGTAGTAATAAAGTTTACCCATTATGGGTATGTTATACTCGTATTTAATAAGAAAAATATTTTTCTACCGCTCACTATACTTTGAGATAAAAAATATTGGTATTATCATATTGGCACAGAACTTAGTATAACCACACGTTATAACACCCGAGCACTAATAAAGTAAATAGTGAATTCAAATACAGTTTAAAATTGTAACTTGCTTATAAGATAACTTAAATAATCGATTATTACTTCATTTTACAGAAGCCAACAGCGCGAATTTATTACAGGAAACTATTAGAAGAAACAAATATTGATGCTCCTTGGGACTTGGTTCGTTGTAAAATGAGAAATTTAAAAATAAATTACTTTAAAGCTACAAAGTGGCACAAGTCAGCCGAAGCTGAACTTGATGAGAATGAGATTATAGATAAATTGAAAATATTATGTCCAAACTATGAGAAGTTAAAAAAAATGTTTGGTGAATTAAATGAGAAAATCAATGAAGACATATATGAAGTATCCCTAATGTCAAATCAGGAAGAAGACTCACAGTCAGTAGAAGCTATAGATGAAGACGGCGACTGGTATGAAAGTATATTACCTTCGGATACTAAGGAAACAATAAATAATGAACGAATGACTATGTCAGCAAAATGTACACCTATACAGGATCCAGTATTAACACCAAAAATTTCTTCAGTATCATCACTATTACAAAAGACAGCGAAAAATTCAGCTATTAGTCAGTTAGCAGCAGTTCAAGTGGGAAGAGAGGCTTTCTACAGAAGCAAGTTGGAATTGGAAAGAGATAAATTCAACAAATATTGTGAATTTGAAGAACGAAAACTTTTGTTAGAAGAAAAACGGATAGAAAATGATTTCAAAATACAAGAGAAGAAACTCAAGCTTGAAGAATTGAAACTACATTTGAACTAAAAAAATTAAATTTCAATTGCGAAAGCATGCTAAAATTGCAATGTGTGAAAATGCAATAGAGTTTATGACAAACTAATATTTTTTTCGTTTTTATAAATTATAATGAATTAACTCTATTATTTAAAAATAAAATTAGTTTTGAATCTTATAGAAAAAATGTTCCTTCTAAGAACATTTCTCCAGTTTTTATGAAAATTGCTGAATTTTTTAAGTTTAAACCTTAGAAACATTTTTGTTATACTATTCTTATGTATTTTTACCAGCAAAAACTTGAAAACAGTCCCCTGTTGCGTTTTAAAAAGTTTTTTTTTTTCTGAACAATTTAGTTTTTTGTCAGATACGATTTTTTTCGGAGGAAGCAGTCGATATAAAACGTTTTAAATTCTAATTAACAAAGCCGTTGTTCTTAACTAGTATTTCTCAACTGTCTTTAAAATCAATGTACAAATCCTCTTTTACTAGCAGCATTAGAAATACCCATTTTGGCAACTCTTTGTGGGCGGAATTTCATGATATCTAAACGATACTAGAAAAGTGATATTTGTTAATACATATCATTTTTTTTTTTTATTTATATTAATTTTGTGTATCTTGTTGAAACATATGATCACATAAGCAATGCCTTTTGGTTTCTTGCTGTATATTATTACTTCCGCTTTCATTTAAATCACCATCAGCTGATTTAGTAAACAATGATTGATTGTCATGAGAAGAAAGAAATTTGTTGGTTTCCAGATCATCTAACAAAATGTTATGTAATATACAGCACACTAATATCCATTCACAACAAAACTGATGATTTTCTTGATTTCGTATACGCATTCTTAGCTCTTTAAGGCTACTGAACCTATGTTTAAGAAGTTCTAGACATTGTTTTATTCTTACTTGGTACTGATTAAACCTTAAATTGAATGCGAGCCTTTTCTCGTTGTCTTCGAAATTCGTGTTACATTTGAAGGGAGTAACTACGTTATTTGTTATAGACGAGTAGACCGAATCAGCGGCCAACCATTGTTGTGTAGAAAAAAATTTTTCATTTTCCTGGGAGAGCAAACAATTTCTATAAATATCTACTTTATGAACGCTTCCTGGATTCCCAACAACGACATTACGGATTCTCAATCTATAATCGCATACAATCTGCGCTGTAATTGAGAAACCATTGTTATTTACTGAAAAGTACGTGGATTGATTTGATATTGGTGGCTCAGCGAAGTTAACATCTAAACAGCCTAAATACCCAATACAGTAGGGCAATTCGTTAACTGTAGCCTCAACTATTTTTTTTCGTTTTTCTTGATTGGGCCAAAAAACATATTTGGACTGTAATTTCAAGAGAGCACGAAAAATTCGATTTGTAAATTTTGTTAAGGTACCACCATCACTAAATCCAAATGTTCCCGCAATTTTCTTCACCGATGCGTTATCTCCAGAATTCATAAGACGATAGAGCACAACAGCAAATTGAAATTCGATAGAAAATTGCCGAACTGCGTTGATAGTCTGGAATTCTGCATCATTACGGATTAAGTCCACTAAACGTGTAAATTTTGTCTTATCCATTTGGAACATTTGGTAAAAACGGTCATCACTCACGGTAAAAATATTTTCCAGATGGACACGAGGTTCTACTGATTTGCTTATTGGATTTTCAATTCCTCGACGATATGAAGCCACTAATATAATATCATTGTTAAGTTCATCAAAGACTTGATCTATGGCGTCCTCATCATCACTTTCTGCAGCTGTTAAAAACAATTGAGTAAAATAATCCATATCACACAGCTTATTTTTTTACCTTCAATCCATAATATTTTATCTGCAGCATCTTCGATTAGAAAGTCAATTAATTTACTTTTAGCGCTTTTCTGTGGCATATTTTAAATTGACTATGCTTATGTAATTTGGAAATGTCGGTGCCTTATCTTAGTTGATTTTGAAAGAAAAGCTAGCTAGTAGTTTTTTTGATTTTTCTACTGGCTTGTCCATCCGTACACCTTGTGTGATCGCTGGCCGCCAAGTCTGGAAGAAAGTATAGCTCCTCTGTTTAATTTATTTCCAATTATTTGTGTAGAAAAAGTATTATCTACCAAAAAAAGTTTTTCTAACATAATCATTGAAAGTTTTTAGGGAAACATATTGCTTTTTTTAATAGCAAAATAAATGGTAAACGACTGCTTCTTATGGCTGGTGTCCTAAAGATTTTTTAAGTAAATATAAATCAATAAATTAAGACATATTGTACATTTTCAATAAGAAAAGCTACTCTTAATTGAATCTGGGGCGAAAGCTGTGGGCTATCTCGAATGACAATTTTGGGGGTAAGACCCAACCAAGTGTTGTAAAAAATTTTTAAGGCATATTTTAATGGTTAAGTTTAAAATTAAATGAAAAATGTTTTGATATTCTCAAGATATCGATAACATTTTCGATCTATTTTAACGTGTTCTATCCAAAGCAATCGTCAAGTTACGTCGCCACGAAAATCATTCGTGTAATGTAATCAACAAAATTTTTTAAGTATCAATACCTTGAAAACCGAGATATCGAATTTTTTATTTAACATTTTCGATTTATTTTGACGTTATCTATCAAAAACTATTAGCCAGACAATTGGTATCAGATTTTTATTATTCCGACAGCGCTGGCTGACATTTGGATTTTGACAACTACGAAGTCAATGAAAGAGAACACAGAATGAAGTAATATAGCCATGTATTGTTCAACCATGCAATTGCAGTAGATTGTGGTATTTTGGAATGCTGTGAAGTTGTTGTGCCGTGTCCGGAAGTTTCAACATTTTAACACATTTTAAAGTATCGAAGAAGCGTCAATGAATTCAAAAAATTCTATTAAATAGCGGAACTGCAAAAAAAAGAATTTTCTGCAATCAAAAATATTGGCCATTGAAACGATTTCGTACTTAGCAATCCCGTATTTCTGGTAACCAGCAACTTGTTTGTGGCGTGGCACACTTAATTGTATACATAAGACAAGATCCAGCTAAAAGTATTAAAAGAAAATGTCGATCAATTTGCGGACCGTCTACGCCTTCGCCCGTGAAATGTATCCCAAAAAATCAATAGAGCGCATTCAGTATGGAACGGCTGGATTTCGTGGAAAGTATGTCATGGATTAAATTTATTAATTTTAAACTTTAACTTATTTATCCAACAGTAAAATATTATTTCTGCTTGGGTGAGGTGTAAGGCGGGTGTTAGTGTTGTCTTTGTCTTGAAAACTTTTTGCTTTTTATTTTTAGAAATTATTTACACATAAACGTACGTGCATGTGTCATATCGTTAAAAAGAAATGATGTAGGAGTTATAGACAATAAAGTGTGTGCATTAGAAATACAAAGAAAACCTTTTATCATCGAAAAAGAACAACTTAAAAATGTCTATAAACATTCTTTCAACCTGTAATTCTTTTGAGTTTTTCATTTTGTAGCATTGTTTGTCATCAGCCACCTTATCTTGTAAGCAACAACAAATGCAATATTATCGATCATATTTGCTAAATGAAAACATTGCCCTAGCCAAGGTAAATTTATGTAGACCACCTACGTTCGTGGTTTATGAGCTTTGATTTTGCTGTGACCCACATTTGTTTCACTTAACTTGCTGAAATCTTATTACTTTAAAGAAGAAAAAACTTCAAATATAGTTTTGATTACTGATTTGTATTTTGTAAGACTTTGTATCATATCTTAAATGTCCATCTCTTGGATATTTCAGAAATTTTTGATTTCTTACTAGGTCTCCGGCTTGGCCGGGTCAATCCCGGTCAATTGGCAACCCTGAGTCCAGGTCAAAGGTGTATAATCTTTAATTTAAATTTATTATAATTATTCGATTTGATTGAGATTTGACCATGATTGTAGTTTGGATGCGTAACTAAGATAACAACTTGAAATTTGTGCCAAATGAAAGAGATCGAATAGCCTAAATAGAATATATAGGGTTGCTTTGTTGAATCCTGTCCTAAACATGGGTTGCACCTCATTTATGAAAAGTTGACCCCAAAAACGAGTATCATACCATGTTTAGGACATAATTCGACAATACAACCCTATATATTCTATTTAGGCTCTTCGATCTCTATAATTTGGCACAAATTTCAAGTTGTTATCTTCATTAATGAAAATTGACCCAAAAAACTGGTGGAAACCCATGTTTGGGACAAGATTCAACAATGCAATCTCATGTATTATATTTAGGCGTCTTTGAGTTCTACCATTTGGCATACATTTCGAGCTGTTATATACTACAGTTTTAAATAAAACAACAAAATTCGCGCATTTTCGGGCATCGGGACAGGCTTTGGCAAGGCAACCCTGGTTGGTTAGTTTCACCAAAATGCGTTACTATCATTCCCGTAAATCTTATCCTGTAACCTGATACACTCGATTTTTAAACAGCGGGCTCTTGGACTATTACATACATGTCACATTTTTTCTCCCGGTAAACTAATATAATATTATAAAACTTGATGTGTGTTGTGGTAACATTGCCTGTCTGTCACGGGTATGATTAATAATGCCAACTCTCGGTTGGCAAAAGTTAGTATCTCTGCCGACAAAAATCAGTACAATTTTCTTTACATGAAACTGCTAGAACGGTTTTAATTTTATTAAAATATGTGGACATTTCTTATATATGGAGCATCGTACATGCAATTTAATTCGGTTATAATTCGATATATAAAAGAAATGAAAGTATTTGAAATAAAAGTAAACTAGAAAACAGTCATTCGTCGCCCACATAAGAAGTCAGATCAATCGCTTGCTTTAATGAATATTTATCCTGGCCAACAATTTTCCAAGCAATCCCGGTTGAGTCTTTCGAAACTCAAACCACGCAATGCAAGTAAATTTAAGGTTGTATTTCACATACAGAATGGATTTAAGCGTCTCCGTATGAAGGATAGCGTTTACCCAATTTTATCACTTCAACAAAACTACCGCTGAAGTGCTAGGCAAATATAGGACGTATTCAACAATTTAAGAGGACTGAATGAAATCGGCCGAAAATCAGTATGTCTAAAAATCAGTATAGTAGGTGTTACTAGGTATGGTCAAGTTTTATGTAGTAAATTGAATCAAGCAATTATTCCTGTATATAAATTAAGCTTGGGTTTGATTGCATCACAACCCAGCGGTTTAACTCTTAGAAACCGAAGACGATAATTTCAGAACTAAATTTCTCAACAATATATTAAAAAAATGAAAACTTGACTGAACTAATTAATTTTTTTTCAAACGATTCAATTAATTTTTTTTCGAACGATTCAATTAATTTTTTTTTTTTTTTAGAGCTGATTACCTCGATAGTGTTATGTTTCGCATGGGTGTATTGGCAACTTTGCGCTCTCGCAAACAAGGAGGTTCCGTCATTGGTGTTATGATTACTGCATCACACAACCCAGAACCAGATAATGGAGTCAAACTTATTGATCCAAAAGGTGAAATGCTTGAAGCAAGCTGGGAGAAAATTGCAACAGATTTAGTAAATGTTAGCGATCAGGAATTAGAGGGAGAAGTTCGAAAAATTATTCGAGAAAATAATATAGATGTTGGTTCGTCTTCCAATGTATACGTCGGTATGGATAATCGCTATCACAGCCCTAGATTGCTAAAAGCTGTAGCCGATGGAGTTATTGCGCTTAAGGGCAATGTTCGTGAATTTGGTATTGTAACAACACCAATGATACACTTTTTTGTAGTAGCAGCGAATACAAAAGGTGCATATGGACAACCTACTGAAGAGGGCTACTATAGAAAATTAATTACGCCATTCGAGATTATTCGTGGTAATAAGACAGAATATGGCAATTATAAAAATAAACTTGTGTTCGATGGTGCTAACGGTGTAGGTGCACGCAAGATGTTGCAGTTTCTAAAGCGCATGAATGGTTCATTAAATGTTGAAGTATTTAATAAAGGAGATGGAAAAATAAATCATAATTGTGGTGCTGATCACGTAAAGGTGCAGCAATGTTTACCTACTGCTATGCCAATTTTGGAGCCGTATACACGTTGTGTTAGCGTTGATGGTGATGCTGATCGCGTTGTTTATTTTTTTACTGATGAAAATGGCGAATTTCATTTGCTCGACGGTGATCGTATTGCAACATTAGTGGCTGAGTTTTTAATGGATTTACTTCAAAGGTGCGGACTTGACCTTAAAATGGGCTTAGTACAAACAGCGTACGCTAATGGTGCTTCTACAGATTATATAAGCAAAAAACTTAAAGTTCCAGTTGTATGTGTTCCAACTGGTGTTAAACATTTACATCGTAAGGCCCTTGAATATGATATTGGGGTTTATTTTGAAGCAAACGGACACGGAACAATTATATTTAGTGATACTGCCAAAAAAGTAATTGCTGAAGCTGCTGAAGGCAATAACGATGCAAAAACACTTTTGAACGTAATTGATCTTATAAATGAAACAGTTGGTGATGCTATATCTGATATGTTATTAGTAGAGACAATATTGCATGCTAAGGGTTGGGATATAAAAGAATGGGAGGATACATACACAGAATTACCAAACATACAATTAAAAATTAATGTTCAGGATCGTAATATTATAACGACTACTGATGCAGAGAGAATTTGTGTTACTCCACTTGGATTACAAGAAGAGATCGATAAAGTCGTTGCCAATTATAAGCGAGGACGATCGTTTGTACGTCCCTCCGGCACAGAGGATGTAATCCGGGTGTACGCAGAAGCTGCGACTAAAAAGGTATAGATTTAGCAAATATATAAAGAATTAAATTATTTTACTAATATATTTGATCTAGGACACTGAAAGTTTGGCTTATGATGTTGGGGTATTGGTCTATAAAATGGCAGGAGGTATTGGTGCTGAAATTACCCTTCCTGGGCAGAAAATAAATGCTCATATCTAAATTAATAGTTATAACTTTTTATGTTTGTTGCGTTTTTTATTTAATTTTTGGAAATCCGAATCTTGCTTTTCATAGTAAAAATATAAATTAAAATTGTGCTGCTTTAACAAAGTTTTATACGATTTATTTTATAATGTAATGTTTATCTTATGGTTTTTATTATTGATTTTTTAAATGGCATTAAAATTTTAATCCGTTGGAAAAACTTAAAATGTTAATTTTTTTTTTAAATTTTAGGCAGTCGAAATGGTCGAAATGGTCGAAATAAATACACTTTAAGGTCAGTAAAGTATGCTTTAAAATAGAGTATATAAATACACTTTTATTTAGCATACTTTAACGCATAAGGCATACTTTAACTTAAACACAGGCAACAAAAAAAAAGTGCATTTATTTTACAAATTTTCAGTGTGTTGCAGTTGTGACAAAGTAAAATGAGACAGCGAAGTAAGCAAACGAATATATTTCGACCACGAACCGGTAATTTTTTACAGAGTTCCCGTTTTTGCTTGATCTTTGCTCTACAGCAGTGGTCGGCAGAGCGGAAATATCAAATATTTTCTTACGCTCAAAAGAGAGGGAAATGACAATACTGCAAGCACTGATAAAAAAGCTTGCTCGTTTTGCTGTTTACGCTCCATGTGATTTCTTATTGCAGGATTTGAATTTTAGCTATAAAATGCTTTCGTATGTGAAATCTATTAACTATCCGCCAAACAAATTTTCGGCAAAAAAATATTTATTTTTTCATTTCATTTCAAAAATGTTTGCAGTGCATTAACGAAAAACCAGCTTTAAGCTCTTCGTTTGCTCGATAACATATGGGGTCCCGACCACTGCTCACAGAGTTGCTACTACGTAAAAGCATGTACTAAACTGAATATGGTGGTGATTGCAGAATTAAAGTAATCTTTATATTTTTAGTATTTTGCAAATTAAAACCAGCTTTCATGAGCAACAATGATTTTGTGCCTATAAGAAAAACGTATTAACTTTTAACAGAACATTTGGAATAGCCACCAAATTTTCTTTTGTCATCATTTTGTGTCAATATTTAATTCTACAGGAAACTCGATGACTAACAATTTCATGTAGGATCTTAAAGGCGTATCAAGGAACTTTTTTCTACAAACTGTAGCTCTTTATAAAAGGGTTGAAATATTTTTCAGATCAAAAATGAGACATATGTATATTAAAATTTTTTTGAGAAAAGCTTTATGAACTTTTTTTCAAAAATCGTGTAATTCCATGCTGTTTTGAAAATTTTTGAATTCCTACTAGGCCCTCCGCTTCGACATGAAATTCACGGGACGGGTCAATCCCGATCAATTTGTATTGTTTGAGAAGTCATCTACATCAATTCCAATGTGAGGGACTTTAAGCACATCTTGATTACTCTGAATCATAGGTAGGCAAGTGCCACTTACAACATAAATAACAATAACAAAATAAAAAAATTCAAAATAAACCAAAAGCCAATTCTAAGAATCAAGCCCGACAACAAGAGTGTAGAAATAAAAGTACACTGATTAAACGAAACGGGAACTAATTAATTAATTACTTTGTTGTAAAGCTCTCTGCTTTAACTCTCCCTAAATCTGCACATATTCAGATTAGTACCTACAAACTACTTAGAAATTTTATTATGAAAGTCTAAAATAAAATCTTTGAACTCGATTTCTAAAAACGAGCATAATTTTTCATTGTTTAATAAGCTATATGCAATGAACTTGATTTGTCCGCGATAAATACTTGGCTTGCCATACGCTAAAATTTTATTGCCAGTAAAAATATTGGAAAAATTGATTTCTTCCTTTGTAAATGCCAACATCCTTCGTAAGCAGCTAGATATTTCCTTTTTATTTTGGGCTGCTGCGACAACTTCGTAACCTTTTATTTCATTTTCCAGACGCAAAAGCTCCTCATAGTGTCTTCTTTGACGTAATACATTCATCTCCATAGTGCCTGTACCATCATCAATTAGGTATTTGTAATAATTATCCGTGTCACGTGATCGCCCAATAATACGTGCATACAGCAGGCAACTTTTAAATGGAACACTTCTTAAATGAAATACCATTGGTTTTTCTTCCAACTGACGTTGGTCTAATTTAAGGACATCGCATATGAGCAACGGTACATGGTCATATACTTTAATTGAATTCGGCATTGTCCTCGCCTTACTTGACGTAGTCCGAGCTGGAGAGATTTCATTTCTTGAGGAAGCTTTGCGAATGAAAAAACTTTCCAGCTCTTCCTCAATATCGTACGGATCGCAATCAATACAGGAACCTGATGATTCAGACGACATCGCTATGTAGCATTAATGCAAGAATTAAGCAATTGCAACTGAATATCAAATGAAAATATATTTAATAAATGCCAAATACCTCAACCTCAAGTCCATTTTAGTCGCCCATAACACGAAAGCGTTAAGGTAATTTCGAGAGTTTATTTTGGCATTTGTAATTTATTTATTTATTTTATTGTTATTGTTCGTTCAATCGCATGGAAAATCACATATGTAAAATTTTTGAAATCCAATGAAATATCTAAATTTGTATATTATAAAAAAATGAGCACGTTCAGCAGTGTAAACTGTAGTGGTGGCACACTATCGATTTCAATATCGATAGCTTAAATTTGTGGTCACTGTAGACGGTTTTCTAAGACTATCGAATACTTGCAATATCGAACATTTGCCACCACCGCCACCACTGCTGCAAATGGGTTTTATTTGTTGCAGCTACATTTACAGCAATGGATAAATTTCTATTCAGCGAAAAAGGTAACACATTTTGTTTATATTGGTGTGCATATATCAAAATTAAGCTCTTAATTTAGGTAACGACAATCAAAAAACCGACAGTTGACTATCACCTTAGAGGATACCACCCCTGGTCTAGCCTTAGTCACCGGTAGTTTTTAACTATTCAACAATATTTATGAATCCAAAAGCGTATTGAATGGGCCTTGATAAGGGTTAAATTTTTGTTAACAAATTATTGTGAAAATTTATTTTTGATTTCCAAAATAAAAAAAAACACGTCTTATATTTTGCATTTAATCAAATTTTATTAAATGATTTGTTGTATGGTAGCATCACTCAAACAACAGTATCTATTGAGACTTCTTGTCATCACTTTTGTATTTTCCCGATGGGATTTCTTCTTTGAAATGCAAAAATACGAAAGAAAATATGAAAACACCAATCATCATCGAAAAAGCACTGGTGTAATAGGGAAAAGCACTTGGAATAAAGCGTTCATATTGTGTATGCTCTAAAGGTCTAACGGAAACTTGTGTGGTGCTATAAAGATGAGTGTATCCAACCCGGTCGTAATTAACTTTAAACTGATATACACCGTAAACATCTGGGATTTTGAACTTTACCTCATAACGACCACCATCGATTTGCTTAAGAGTACTACGGACGAAAGGATCTATACGAACAAATTCCAATTGAACATCGTTGGCTTTAAAAGGTTTCCAAACATCAGCCTCTAATACTTCGATTGAAATAGTATAAACCGCATTCTCTGTAATAGTATACGCTTTTGGTGGCTCCTTTTCACCTTCTTTGTGATGATTAACAGCAGCAACACGGAGACGACCTCTTTCACCAAATACCCATTCGCTGATCGCAATAGCAACAGCTTGATTTCCCGAATTTTCGTATAATTTATCAGTCTGAGAGTTTTGTACCGACATTGTAAATGCTTCGTCGGAGAAAAAGTATAATGAGCCAGAGAAAACAACTCGTGCGTTGTTGCGCGCCTGCAGAGCAGCAATTAATAAGGTGCCTTTACCCACAGCATGAGGATATTCCTTAATTGGTGTTTCAGGATTATAACTATAGGCTGTGCTTTCTGCTGTTAGTAATTGTAAAACTAATGGATTTTGCTTATCGGCCAAAAGACCGGTACCTCTATATATGAGAGGATTATATTGCTTGGCTCCGACAATCACTGGTGCTTCGATTAAATTCTCAGCATCGGTCAGGATAGTCGTATGATCTCCTGTATCTGACACATCATAATTTAGGTGGTCAATAACAGATGCACCCTCTTCATCAACTTCAAAACCGCATTCTGAGGCAAACTCACGAAGAACATCGCCAGACTGTTGGCTGCCGGCCACGAGTACGTTGCCCCCTTCATCAATGAACTGAGTTAACTTCTCAACACTCAAGTCGCCTCCGAATTCTTCGACACTAGGTGCAAATATGATTAAATTTTTGTAGAGCTGTTCTCCATACTTCGAAAGCAAAAGCCCAGAATCATCAGCCAATTTGAATGATAGACGAAATCCATGCTCTGTAAATAAGGGGATTGTTCAATTAGTGAGTGACACGTCACATTCTTTTCTGTACAAACCCTGAAGAATTTTGAAGAAAATTGAATGAGTTTCACGCACAGCTAAATTATCTACTAAAACTAGAGTATCAGCATCAGAATCTAATATTGCATTACTTGATTTAAGAACCAATGCAAGTATTACACAAAGATTTAATAATTTTAAATACATGCTGCAACCGGTAAGCGAAAAATATATCAGTCAACGCTGAGGATGGGGAGTACTATCGATGTTTACTGCATCGTTATCGATTGGTTTTAGTCATCAAACTTAAGGCCTCAACCATAGAATCCGTCAAGTCCATTTGCTGTTGTGTCAGTGTTGCCACTGAGAAATTTATTTTCCTACCAAAATTTTCTCGAAAACCTACCAAAATCGTTTGTAACCTACCAAAACTTTACAAATTAAAAAAAAAACTTTTTGCAGCATTAAATTCGTTTATTAACATTTAATGCTGTTTAAAATACATATTCTTGTATGTCGTCGTTTAAAATGCTTAACCGCATATAGCACAAATTTTCTGTTGCAAAATCTTGTAGAATGGTTCACATCAGAAGTCGGGCAAGTTTGCGCAAAAAGTTACCACATGACACATGCAGCGTACAATTAAGCGATGAACGTTAGAAGAAAGAAAAATAGTAATTAAAAATCATTTTGAAGGCAAAACCGATGGCAAAGTTACAAATTTTTTAAAAAAATAAAAGCCAGCGATTCACGGTATTATTAAATGATATAAAGAGGACAAAAGGATTTCAAATAAACAACGAACGGTGGCAAAAAAAAAAAAAGTTTAGCTCGAGAGACGAAAAATATACCATCCGAGAAATTTTTAAAAATCCATTCATATCTACTCAAAAACTTACTGTAATGGTAAAACTAATTTTCATTAAGAAGTCCATGCCATTCGAAAAGTTCTCCTGAAAAATAATTTTAATGGCCGAGTAACACAGGATAAGCCATGCATCAACAAAACAATTTCGCTTGAATTTCGCAAAAGAGCACATTTTAAAATATTCTACTTTTGGAGCATGATAAACACAGCCTAAGTGGTCGGGGTTCTGAAAAAGAGCCATATTTTAGCCCGACAATAACCGTATACCTACAGTCCGTTTTTTAAATGCTATTCATTAAAGCCCACAAATTCAAATTTATTATTACGGAAATATTTTTTTATTATGTCATCTTATGTACATAAAAAAAATTTTAGTTCTTAGAACTTAAAACCTTTTTTAGCGACAAGATTTTGATCACAGCTGCGATCAAAAAAATTATGTTATTAATAGCGCTAGTAACATTTGTTTCTAATATGCCGGGTCTGAGCACACATGCAACAATTTCGATGTGCGATCAGTCGCAACACTATTTCGTCACATTGTACATACATATGCGTATTCCCTAAACGTAATTTGTATGCAAGAAAACAGAGACCATACCCACTTGTTGAAGATAGGGTTGGTAAAAGCTTATTTCCAGATGTAAATATTTGCTTCCTGATTCGAAAAACTTCACGAAGAAATTTCAATTTTCGATTTTCATAAAAATTTATCCTAAATCTTACCAAAATCAGATTTAACCTACCAAGAGGAAAAAAACCTACCCGATTTGGTAGGAAACTACCAAAAACGGCAACGCTGTGTTGTGTTGCGAATGTTTATTTTTTCAAAAGTCAATTGTATAATGCGTTAAACAGAATTCGGCTGTCAAACACTTGATCCTATGATGTGGATGAGAATTGCAGCGCACGACTGGATCTGCCGACGGGTACCCGTTGATTAAGATTTAATTCTATTTTCATCGCCTGCGTGGACGACCAATGATGCATTTCGATTAAGCTTGTGGAAATTTTTTTATATACGTTTGAAATGTTACTAAAAAAATTGCTGCTGAATGTTCAGTTGCCCGTCATCCGACGCATTGTGCTTACTCCAACGATTTACCCACAGGGGTTCTTTTTGACAGCGGGTAAATGTTCTCGATTTTTGTACCACGTCCGTATTCTGCAAAACACATTCTTCGTGCTGCCCATCACATCACATTACGTTTTTTGCCGTCTTATGTTTGAAATGTCATTTTTTTCATCAATACGAAAAATTATTAAAAATACTGCGTGAACGTTCATTGGCCTTCAACTGTTAATAACATTCACCTGATGTGCATTGATGAACATTTTATAAATTTAGAGTGTCTGGCAAACTATCGTGTGTTGGGTGTTTGTGCGCGTTCATGCGATACATCGCAGCGTTGAGACTGTCGAAATCTGACATTGATTTATTTAATTCTGACTGATTTTTTTTTTTCTTGTAAACAATCTCGCAACCAAGTATTAAATTTTTTGAAATGGCTTGCGTGCGTCAAGCCGCAATCGCAGTATTGTGAATTGCCACAATCAAACTACGTATAAAGCCCAGCTCACATTATCACACATGCTGTCCAACATGGTGTGACAACATCAATGTTCGATAATGTGAACTGTAGGATGGACCGCTTGACACACATGTTGGATGAGCTTCAAAAAATTTTGATTTCTCTGCTGGCTTGTCGAACCGTACAACTAGTGTGAACGCTGGCTGTCGAGCCTAGTGCAAATTTTTCATTTCAAATAAAATTTCATGGAGTGAACTTCAATGGCGGCCATTAATAATAATCAGTTTTAGCAAGATTTTTTTGAACTTTATTAAATTTTTTCAGAAACTTGGAAAATAAAAAGGGAAATGTAAAAGAACCGAAATGCATTAAATAAGGCATGTGACGTGCTTCTAGTAAAATTGAAGGAAATCGAGCCAAATGCTACGGATGACGTGCTAAAGATAGAGATTAACTCTATACAATTGTTACCATAGAGAACAATTACAATGTTTTCTCTTCAGAGGTGAAAGCAGAGCTAAAATTTAGTGATGTGTGCGCCTCAAAATTTTTCTGCAAATGATGTGTGACAAGCATGATGATGTGAACGCATAACGATAATTACAGTTATTCGTGTTGTCGAGCCATGTTGGACAGCATGTGTGATAATGTGAACTGGGCTTAATGAACATTTTTTTTGACAGCTAGAACCTTTTAAGTGAGAGAGAAAAAATTAGCAAAAAGACCAAGTTTGTTGTGAAATAAATAAAATTTACTAAACTTTTGATTTCACCAAAAGAAAACTAAAAGCAATGTCTGGTGGATCATTGATTGCGTTAAAGGAAGAGTCAGTCGATACTGCTGGCGGAATGGGTGGTAGCAACCAGCAGTCTGCTGGTTCGCAGGGCACTAATAACTCCAATTCATCGACTAACGCCAATGGAGGTAATGGTGCCTCAGCAACTAACCCTGCACCACCTCCAGAAGGTACACGTCAGAATAGTCTACAACGCATTCAACAACGCAAGCAGAAGGTGTTCAATTTGCCAATTTCCCAAAAATTGGCTAAACTGTCGATGTATTCGGCTTGTCAAGCTGATAGTTGTCGCTGTACTGGCTGGAAGACGCCACAGGAAAATCGGCATCGTGATGTGGAGTCCTCTTACTGCCCAGAATTCAGCGAGGAGTGCCGGAATGTCAATTGTAAGCACACGCTTCAGAGCCATATCTCTCATCTTGATGGTATCTCCAGTGCACAAATGAACGATCTACTCGGCGCCATTATAGACATGGAAAACCTCTTTATGTCGATGCAACGAGTTGAGGATGAAGATACGAAAAAAGTTTACTTGTATCTATTTAGGTTACTACGACAGTGCGTTATTACACGTCAGCAAGCTGTTATTCGCGGTCCACTTGGAGATCCTCCATTTGAATCGCCATGTATTGCTAAAGCGATATCATCTTTTGTTTTCTACAAATATAATCATCTGAGCCAAACGGAATTGCAAACAATGACTGAGGTTGCCAAAACTTTTCTTAATTTTTTGAATCATTACAATTTTGAGCCGCCTTCCATGCGCCGGGTTGACTTAACACACGAAGATGCTTCCACTTATAAGATAAACTATACTCGTTGGTTGGTGTTTTGTCATGTGCCCGCATTCTGTAATTCTTTGCGTCATTTTGAAACGTCTTTGGTTTTTGGACGCACTCTGCTTAAAACTGTGTTTCAATACATGGCACAGCAGTTGAAAAAAAAATGTATTTCAGAACGTGATCGCTTTCCAGTGGATAAACGCTCTATAATTACGCAAATGCCAAAATTCTTGGAAGCCCTGAAAGGTGAATTACTTAAAGAAGACTCACCCATTTGGGACCCGGGCTATCGGCCACCTACAGCTTTTTTAATGCAGCAACGGAAGCGGCAACAAGAGGCTGCTTCTGGAAGTAGTGGAATTATTAGCAAGCGTACGTTAGGTGGCGAACCTGCACATAAACGTATTAAGAAGGAGTTAACTGATCGTATAATAAGGCAAGTCTTATGTTACTTAGTGCATATCTTTTATTGGTCAATCCATAAAAAATGTTTACGATTAAATGTCTTTTAATTTTTGATTTCTTTTATTGAATTAATTAAATTTTTAAAATCATCAAAAATATGTGTTAACCTCATTTTAGTGATCACCACCATGACGATCTATCGGATGAAACCGTTTTGAGAGTAATGAAAGCTGTTTTAGATTCCAAAGCATCCAGCAAATCCGAAATACTATTTCCCGTCAATGTTTCTCGAGATGAAAATGTTAAAGCAGAGGAATCACAACGGGCCATTGAATTTCATATTGTTGGAAATTCACTTACAAAGTCAGTCGAAAAGCAGACAATGTTTTGGCTACTAGGCTTGCAGATTGTTTTCGCTCACCAATTACCAGAAATGCCGCGTGAATATATAAGTCAATTAGTTTTCGACACGAAACATAAAACTCTTGCTCTTATTAAAGAAAACCAACCTATTGGTGGAATATGTTTCCGTCCATTCCTCAGTCAGGGCTTTACAGAAATTGTATTCTGTGCCGTAACCATGTCAGAGCAAGTTAAGGGTTATGGAACCCATTTAATGAATCACTTAAAAGATTACAGCATTCAACGTGGTGTGCGTCATTTGCTAACATACGCCGATTGTGATGCTATTGGATATTTTAAAAAACAAGGCTTTTCCAAGGATATTAAATTAGCACGACCTGTTTATGCTGGATACATTAAAGAATACGATGGAGCAACCCTAATGCATTGTGAACTTCATGCTAGTATCGTGAACACACAATTTATTTCAGGTAATAAAGTCCCAATGTTAACTTAAGTTTTTGTTAAATTTTAAAACCTTTTGTTTAGTCATACGCAAGCAGCGTGAAATTCTCAAGGAATTAATTGCTCAGCGACACACAGAAGTTCAAAAGGTGCGTTCAGGATTGACATGTTTTAAAGAGGGTTTGCGTTCTATTCCGGTAGAATCAATCCCAGGCTTGCGAGAGATTGGATGGAAACCTCAAATGCGAGCACAGCGCACATCACGTCCTCTTGAAGAATCTTCGGATCCAGATAAGTTAGCGGCTTCTTTTTCTACTGTACTACATTCAGTACGCCAACATACATCCGCTTGGCCTTTCATGCGTCCTGTTACAACTGCCGAAGTACCAGATTATTATGAGCATATTAAATATCCTATGGACTTGAAAACAATGGGTGAACGACTAAAAAGAGGATATTATGTTACTCGTAGGCTTTTTATGGCTGACATGGCGCGTATATTTTCGAATTGTCGATTTTATAATGCTCCCGAGACTGAGTATTACCGTTGTGCTAATTCTTTAGAACGTTACTTTCAGACAAAGATGCGAGAGCTTGGGCTCTGGGATAAATGATGTTTTGCCCTCAATGCTGTTACAGGAAATGAAGGGACAGCAGATACAAATCCTTTGGTAATTGAAAATAATATAAGCAATACAATAATTGCACCAATAATTTAACTTATATAGAATCATACTAATACATATATTTACATTTAAACTTTGTTGGTAATTTAAACATTCGTATTAAATTATTATTAAATATTAAATTGCGAAAATCACAAAAATGCTAGTATGTGTTTCTGTTTATTTTTATGTGTTTCGCACTATGCTAAAATCGAGTTTTACTCAGATAAAGCTGAAAAATAATAAAGATGTTCATGTTTGATTTCCTGAGCTCCTGCTTCTAACAAACATTTTTTTCTCAAAAAAACTTCTGTTTTATGGCAATATTGTTCAAAAATTTAATTTGAAATAACTGCTGAGGCTGGTATTTTTTTTTGACAATATTACCTGACTAGCGTCAATATCCGAAGCAAGCAAACGAAAGTATGTATTTCGACCACAAATTTTTTACAGAGTTCCGGTCTTTCTTTGTTCTTTGCTATACAGCAGTGGCAAAAAGTATATATGTATACATGAAAAAATCAAATTTTTGTTTTATTTATTTAATGTATATTTAATTATTCATTTTTGTTTTCAATAAATACAATATCGTGATTAATGTAATCACGATATTGAAACATTTAAATTTTTGTATTTATGTTTAGACACAGATATTAATTTTAATTTTGTAAAAACTGTTAGCAATTATTTTATTAAAATAAGTAAGTTATGTTTTTTCTATTGAATTAATTTTATATTGAATTAATGTAGTTAGTAACAAAATAATTTACAAAATGTTCTACAAGTTGATAAATTCTGTTTATTCATATTCCTGGCTATATTGAATATGTGTATCTATTTGAGCATATACATATTATGTGTTGGAAAAACCTAACTATATTAGATTTTACCTGAAAGTTCTCAAACATACGACTTGGAAACTGAAATCGAATAAATAACATTTTTTAGATATTCGGAAGAGCTTACGTACCTTTGCCTGTTCCAAAACCGTATATCACGATTTTTTCTTGATGCGCGGGATTCGGATCTAAAAGTTTACAAAATATTTAATACAAGTGAAGCAAAATATTCGCTTGAACACACTTAACTATTATAGCTTTCCCATCTTGTGGTAAATTAATTTTTTTTTTCTCCTAATTGTAAGTTATTATTTGTAATCTTATCCATTTTCTATGATGCACAAAGGAACACGTAGTTTTCGTAAATATGTTATACATAAAGCCAATATAAAATTAAGCCTTTGAATTTTATTTGTTAATGTACAATACGTACATATATACTATACATTTTCTCATGCCATAAGCTTAAATGTTTAATTTTGTTTTATCTTTTTAATAATTAGACTACTCACAATCAGTGGGATTTTTTGCATTTTGGTAACATTGCTTTTCAATGTATAATTTTATTAGTATTAATTCACGAAAAAACTGCATCTAGAATTGTTCTAAAGTTCGATATAAATCGAATTAAAGAGTAATTTATTTTCAATTCAATTTTTGAATTTTTTGCCGCTGTTCACGCCAGGAAGGAAACACAAGAATGGCTTGAAAGGCACAATGTTAAAGTTTTGGATTGGCCAGCTTGTTCTCCTGACTTGAATCCAATTGAGAGCACTTGGGGTATTCTCGTCAGACGAATATATGCTGATAAACGACAGTTTTCAAGTGTTGTAGGATTAAAAACAGCCATATTTGAAGAGTGGGAGGCTCTCGACGCTCAACTGGTACAAAATTTAGCACACTCCATGCGAAACAGGATATTTGAATACACCAAATGAAATGGCGGAGTCACGTCGTATTAAATAATAAAAAATTTTAAAAAAAATTTATTGTTTTCGTTGAAAACAAATTGACTTTAAATTATTTGTGCTATACTAAATGAACGATTCTTAGGCGGAAAAAATGCAATGTTGGAGATATTGACAACGGTTTATGGAGAGAGTCAAGTGAATATAACATTTGATAATGCCATCTTAAAGAGAACATATCTAAGCACAAAATATGCCAGTATGAGCGTCTGAGGTTCAATATCCAACATGCTGCAGCACATTTTCTTAAAATACATAAATTGTGCTATAGTTTATGAACGCAGTGTACATAATAAAATTAAGCAAACGTAAAGTATATAAAAAGGAAGAAAGGAAAGTTAGGAAATGAAAAGTGAGTATTACCATGATAACCGAGAATCGAATCAAAGTCTTTCGGGTTGTAAGTACACTACAACTCGGCTGTTTTAAGCTAAAAACATGTATTTCACTTTTTACTAATTATTCACGTTATTAGCTCACGAGTGCACCGGCATCGATTTTTTTTTTTGTTTATAAAATCCGTACTATTAGCTCAAAGTCTTGAAAACCGTTTTTAGTAAAATCACCATTGTTGTTTATTTTCAAAACCATTGTAACCGATTTTGATTAAACTTGGGAAGTGTGTGTATCATATGATAAATAATGCTGGGAGATGAGACAAAGCTCTCTTAAAACATTTTTCGGGTGTTGTACTAAATAGCTCGATGACCATAAAATACTTCGCTTCATAAGAAAATGGTTTAGCGAAAAAAAAGGTGAATATACGCAGGTGTGGTTTCTTTCATATAAGCAAAAAAAAAAAAACAGGGCTAATAGCTCAATGATTCGATTCCAAAAGCTGCTTAGACTTGTATATATGGCGATTTCCACCAAAAATGTCATTTTAGCTGGCCTCGTTTTTATTTTTTTTTGTGGATCACACTTTTCAACCACGGTTTTTCTTGAAGCTAAGACTATCTTAAATTAATATTCAAGGTTGAACAACTAAAATACAAGAACCTATTCTTTTTTAATTAACTTTATTTGCAACTTTTCATATTTTTTTTAACTTAAATACAATTTTAAATACACTCTTTGAATTTTACTTGTTCCTCCTTGAATATTAATTCAAGATAGTCTTAACTTCAAGAAAAACCATGTTTGAAGAGTGTGTTCCAAAAAAAAAATCAAAACCATGGCCGAGCACACTCTTCAAACATAGTTTTTCTTGAAGTTAAGACTATCTTGAACTAATATTCAAGGAGGAACAACTAAAATTCAAAGGGAGAAATAGTTAAAATTGCATTTAAGTTACAAAAAAAAAAAACATTAAAAGTTACATAAGAAAATAGGTCCTTGAATTTTAATTGTTCCACCTTGAATATTAATTCAAGACAGCCTTAGCTTCAAGAAAAACTATGGCTGAAGAATCTGCTCCAAAAAAAAAAAATCGAAAACGAGGCCAGCTAAAATGACAATTCCTGTTTAAATGAACATATAATAGGCTGTTTTTCTAATATTTTTTTATTTTCAGAAATTTCCATGAGCATTTAGTATACATATATTTATATACCTATGTATATAAAGAGCAATCCACTCCCAAGGAAATTTTTGAACTTGAATATTTAGAGCTCGTTCAAGGCCAATGAAACCTTTTCAAGTAAGAATGTACGTTATGGAAGCAAAATCAATTTTGTTTAAGATGCGAAAATCAAATTCAAATTTTCAGAATAAAATTTACATAATTTATTCTAATCTAAAAATGTTAACAGATAAATTGGTTCGCTCTAATAATTATGAAGCTTACAGGACTTTTAAGTCAATTTTTTGTTTTTGTCTGATTTATGTGGCCAAATGGTTGATCTACTCGGAAATAAAAAACTAAGAAACATTTTAAAGGAAAAAAGTCCTCAGGCTTTGACTCATAATGAAAAGAAAAGGCAATATCTTGTACAAGTGCACTTAATTAGTTAAATTTAAATATCTTCAGAGTTATTGATCTGATAATTTTGACTAGGGATGGATATTTCTTTTAATATATACTAAAACATTATCTATTAAGTTTAAAAAAAACATACACAAAAAATAAACACACTAGTATGTATGTATATGTACATTAGAGCGGTTCAAAATAAAATCTTTTTGATTTTTTCACAATGTGTCAGCGGATTATAGTAGTCTTATATGTCTGGACAAAGCCCATTACTAGAATTAGGGTTTATATTGAAAACTGGATTAGCGCTCTCTGTTTTAGGTAAACAACCCATTTTCCAAAATATTGATTTAAAAAATGGCGCAAGTTACATCATATTTTCTAAATTAACAGAACTGAAATAATTTGAATTTTTTAAAGAAAGTAGAAAAATCTATAGAATAGTTCAAATTATGCCAGTTCTGTTAAAGTAGGAAAATGCAGATATCTCGGGTTCGAAGTAAGGAAATGATATGCAGTTTATGGCATTCTTTTAAGCAAATAACAGTACATTAAAAATGAAGTAACACGGGATCGGCGGCAACATAATATTTCAGGTGTTGCTGCTAGAAAGTTGAAAATCGGTACATTTTTACTAATCACGGATTTGAATTCCCGAAAACCTTACCCACTTTGTTGGAAAATTTTATAACGTCTGTAACTTGCACCATTTTTTAAATCAATATTTTGGAAAATGGGTTGTTTACTTAAAACAGAGGGCGCTAATCCAGACATATAAGACTACTATAATCCGCTGACACATCGTGAAAAAATCAAAAAGTTTTTATTTTGAACCGCTCTAATGTACATACATATATAGTAGTTGCCATTTTCGTGAGTTTTAAAATGTGTTGAGGACTGGTGTGGCAAGTCCTGTAGTCATTATTTTTGTAGTATGACGTGATCAAAACAGTTCCAAGCTTAGATTGCTGAAGGGACAACCAACGGGTGAACTGATAGATCAGAAGCTTCCACCTCCCATCAACGAGGAAGTTCCGCCACTTAGTATAAAAAGAGTTTGGTCTAGGTGCAATATACATATATTTCTAACTAAGGAATAACAGCCATCTTATGTGGATGTAGCATACCAGTCTGTTGACTACCGTCGGGGCAAAATGATATTATTAACAGCTATTACATCTTGTTGACATTTTTTGTTTGGTGGTTGTATACAAGCCGTGCTCGAAATCGATGAGTAATTTTGTTTAACCAACTACGCTGTACTGTAAAAGGAATGTTTGTAATCACAAAAATAAGGAAGTCGTAAAAAATGTCGGCCAGCTAATTTCCTCTTTATTGTTGAGCTTTACGTCTTTTTTAGCATAAGCACAATTTTGATTTTTATTTTTTGGTGGACACTGGCTTTGTGGTCAACATATGTACATACATACATGTGTATGTATTTACGAGTAAATATGCGCATTTCCACAGAAATTGTCATTTTAGCCGGCCATGGTTTCGATTTCTTTTTTTGGAGCACACCCTTCAACCATGATTTTTTTTCTTGAAGTCAAGACTATCTTGAATTAATATGCAAGGCGGAACAGTTAAAATTCAAAGCGAGACATAGTTGAAATTGCATTTAAAGTAAAAAAACATGAAGAGTTAGATATCGGTCACTCTTTTAATAAGTGCACACTTTTTTTTTTTTTTTACGTTTTTCAACATTTTCTGAAACGAAATATCTCAAAAACTATAGAAGTGATGATAAAAAATCATCTAATCATATTTGTTAAGAAAGACTTTAACTTTATAAAAAAATTTAAATAAGTTTGTTAAAACACTAATTTTTTTAATTAAAAAAATTTTTCTCTAAATATTTTCAAGATAAAATACTTTTTTGGTTTGATTTTTATATATGTTACTCCTCAATCAATCCTAAGGATGCATGTGCTTTCATATCGAAATTCCCGCCATAACTTTGGAAACTACGAATTTTTTACTGATGACGCGCACCATGTTTTTTCAACATAAAGTGGAAAAAAGCATACAATTAGACTGATGCGCGCCTTTATAAAAACTCATATTTTCCAAAGTTGTGTCGGGAATTTCGATTTGAATGCAGCTACATTCTTAGGATTGAATGGAAATAACATTTAAAAAAAAAAATTATATTAAAAAACATGGTGCTCGTCATCAGTAAAAAATTCGTAGTTTCCGAAGTTATGGCGGGAATTTCGATATGAAAGCACATATATCCTTAGGATTTATTGAGGAATAACATAAAAAAAAATCAAAACAAAAAAAATATGTTATATTGAAAATATTTTCAGAAAAATTTTTTTAATTGAAAAAATTAGTGTTTTAACAAAATTATTTTTTTTATGCTTTGAGTCTGCTGTAGGATGACAAGTGTTAAGAAGGTTCGCTTACAATAGTGAGAAGCTGCTACGAGTACCTAAACATTTATTCACAAGTATTTATATTTAGCTAAAGCATTGTAAATTTTAAGTATGTTTTTAAGTATACACTATTTATGAATTATTTATAATTTAAGCAACAATAAGCAGTAATATAACTCAAAATACATATTATGTAATTTAATTGTCATAATTTCAGTTTAACCATTTTTTTAATTTTTATTTTACACAAATGCATACATACATACATGCATATGTACGAATGTAAGTACACATGTTTTATGTATTTTGTATAGATAATAGAGTTTAAATACTTTTGATGCATCATATTATGAATATACTTAGTTTTAATTGTTATTATACACATTTTTTATGTAAATATATTATAAAATTTATTTCTAATCCCTATTTTTGGAAAGGGAATAGTTATGTTAACTCTAAATTTCACATCACATGTTAAAAATTGTAGCTATGTAGTTGTATTGTACAGGGAAAATACACAAAACTTTTGTTTGCAAAATGCAATAAGTACCTGCAGTTTCAATTTGGATATGACTTACAGCAAGCCATTGAATCTGAAATTTAATTTTTCGTGCATTTTGACAAGGAAATTCAATCTCGATTATGAAAAAAGCGCTTTATCAAATATCTCGACTGTAAGCACAATCGATTTCTTTTTTTTAAATTAACATAGTCATCAATTAGAAGAGTTTCTTCTACTACACATGTTAATCTTCAAAAATCAGTTATAATGTTCTATTTCTTTAAAATTAGCTAGAATCATAAAATATATTTTGCAGGGCATTTTGAGGAATGACTCCATTGCTTCTTTAATATTAATTGCATTACCTTTAAATTAAATTGCACGATCTGTTCATGTATTTTTTTTTTTTCAAATATTCTGAACCAAAATGCATAAAATTTTCATTTAAGAGTCAGATCATAAGCTGAAAATTGCAGGTTTACAATATTGCAAAAACAAAATTGTGCATTTTTCCTAGACTAATAAATAAAGAAAGATACATTAATATTTTGTTGCTCAAACTCAAAATATAATGCAATAAATAGGTACTAAAATGAAACAAAAATTAAAGATTGAATTCTCTATTTAAGTACAGACATTTAATTTTGTTAAATTATTTTTCAATTCTTTTTAAATTTTAAGCTTTTAATCAATTTTATTTAATTTAAATAATAAACAATACCTGCCATTCAAAGGTAAAAATTCTCATATATAAACTTATATTTCATTAACTAATTTTTTTTTTTTCATTTAAATAGCATGGTTTACTTTACTTTTCACATTTTTTGTTGACACGCTCAACAAAAATCTTGAACTCACTCTCTTACATCTGTAGTTGATGCCATGCGTGATTTTTTACAAAATTTCCGAATGCCGAAGAAGACACTACTGATTATTTTGACTAAGTTTGACGATATCTACAAATAGCAAGTTTACAAGGCATGTATTGACAATTTTTGACATTACCGTACCCGTATGTATTTCGGTAAATATTTCTCTTGTTATATTAATATGGAATCCATGCATTTTTTAGGCTTTTGCAAGATAATGCTTGTAAAGTTCAAGCCGCCAATGATGCAGTGCAAGCTATAAAGCAACTACATAAAGAAATTGTTGATATAAGTTCGCAACTTCTACATCTTGCTAAAAGTAAAAACCCTAAAGGTATGATGCCGCTCTGCAATAAAATGGTGACAAAAACGAAAACACTACTAAACATTTAGGAACCAAGTTTGGTGGAAGAGGCTTTTGCTTTTATAGAACAACTACAGTGGTTGTTAGTCAGTCAGTTGTATGTGTCACAGATTTGGCAAATTTTTATGTAAATGGAACAACACAAGAAATTGTTGAACAAAATTCATAGAGACACCACGTTAACAACGGACGTGAAAGTAGATAATCAAACCATCGAAAGAGGCAAGGAACAACATGTTTCAACAAATTCTAAAAAAGGAAATAAATTCACCGATGGTAATTCAATTCGGTTTGTTTTTTTAAATTTTTTATTAATTTTTTGCTCTTAAGGCTTGGATCTTTCCTTAACAACCGATTGGACATCGGAATTACGACCATCAATTGGCGATATCTACAAATAGCTCATGAATGCAGATTGAATGCTGCATTACTGTAAAAAAAAAATATATGTGTATGTATATATGCGGAACGTTAAACCACGCTAATGTGGTTACTACGCCGCTAGGCGGTTTGCAATATTTTTTCAAACAAACCGTTTAACATAGTTTCACAACGACTGTTTCTAAATGTTTTTAATTCCTATTAAATTAGTTGCACTAAGCGAATGCTTATTGTGCAAACAAGACTATTTTTTTTAAGGGCGTCCGGGAGTTTTTCGAAAAATAAAGACATTTTTTTAGAAATTTTTTTTGAAGCAGCATTTTATCCTAGACCAAATTTTTTTTACAGTATTAAAGTATAACTATTCAAGACTTATCTCTGAAATTTTGATTCAAAAATATTCGTCAATAAGTTAGAAAAGTGCAATACCGTGAACGACCTCAAAATTTGCAAGATATCTGGAGACTGGTTCATCCGAAAAAAGAAAATTAAATTTTTTTCGGTTAAGCAAACAGTTTAGGGGCGTTTGATCGTTGATTTTTGAAAAATATTAATTTTTGACAAAATGGCGGGCGTACAAAGAAAATTTTCATTTTTTGTGCACAAACTTGGGGTCGTTTTAGGCTATAAATCAAAAAATATGTATCCAAAAAAAATCGAACGATCAAACGCCTCTAAGCTATTTGCTTAGCCGAAAAAAGTTTAGTTTTCTTTTTTCGGATAAACCAGTCTCCAGATATCTTGCTCACCGCAAATTTTGAGGTCGTTCACGGCATTGCACTTTTCTAACTTATTGACGAATATTTTTGAAATAAAGTTGCAGAAATATATCTTGAATAGTTCTACTTCAATACTGTAAAAAAAATTCTGGTCTAAGATAAAATGCAGCTTCAAAAAAAAAAAGTTTAAAAAAATTTATTTTTATTTCTCGAAAAACTCCCGGACGCTTTAACTCTAGATTGTTACATCGATTAGAAAATAATAACATAACGAATGAACATTCCATAGAATTTTGTGCTTCAACTTTGCAATCATAAATGATTTTTTGGAGGATGGGAAAAAATTTTTTGGTAAATAATAATCGAAAGAAAAATCACAAAAAAAGCAAAAAAAGGCTTATTAAAGAAAACCAATTTCACCTAAAGTTAATTTATGAAAAATAATTGTGTATGTTTATGTTTTAGGATAAGCCCTTAGTTAAATAATTTGAGAGAGTAAAGGGGAATCACTCTCAGAAAGAGAGAGATTTATCTACAAAAAAAAACTTATTAACTTATTTGGTTGTATTAGCTAAGTCTAACATTAAAGCTTTATTCCCGCCGTCGAATTTTAGATCGCCAAAACAAATTTTGATCCGATTTTGCTAAAAAGATTTATTTTTATACCCTACACACAGGATATGTTCAACTTGTTATTGCATTTACAACGCATAAAAGAGGGCGTGGCAGATAGAAAAGTATGTACATTCTTGATCAGCGTCACACTCTGAGTCGATAATTTTAACAAATTTGGTACACTGGATGCATTTTCGGTTTAAACTGGTGGGATTGAAAACGGAGAAAATATGTAAAATTGGCTCACGGACACGTCTACCGCCCATACAAATAAAAACTTTTAAGATGCTATGGTGAGAGTTTTTTAATGTATAAAACCAAATTTCACACATATGCTAGAAGTAGTTTTGAAAAACTCTGAGCAAAAATTAGGCAAATTTTAACAAGAAGGCATTTAACAGAAACAATCTTTCCTGCTATTTTGTTCCTAGTGTAATAAATTTCGCTGCATGGAACATTTCGAACCGTAGTTTTTTTATGAAAATTTTTAAACTTTATTATATATTATTTAAATATGAGGAGGAAATTCAACAAGTACTATCCGCATGAAAAAGTAAAAAGTTTGAAAGTACCCAAACGCCTTATTTCGATACAAATCATTTATTTGATAGTTTGATCGTTGGATCATATATTGATCGAGTAAGTCGTATAAATAAAAAAGTCAAAGTAACCATAACCGTCATTCATTAAAGGATTGTTTCAGTTTTGAT
The DNA here is from genome assembly GCA_949775025.1 of Tricholauxania praeusta. NCBI lineage: Eukaryota > Metazoa > Arthropoda > Insecta > Diptera > Lauxaniidae > Tricholauxania > Tricholauxania praeusta. The sequence goes on from OX459028.1 coordinate 21,080,496, forward strand.
TTATTCTCTGACACGGAGATTTTTTCACGTTGTATAATCTGATAGACTCAGTAAAGAGGCTTGTTATTATTAAATGAAAAATAATAAAATATTCAAAAAATGCAAATATGTTTAAAATAAACCAATTTATTTTCGAAATAAAATAATAAAATGTTAAGTTTTACCTATAAATTCATTAAATAAACAATGAATTAGTTTATATATATATATAAATATGTTAATTTCTCTTTATGTGTTACATTAATAAAACGTTTATACTCGTAAAACTTTTATGTTTCATATAATTTTTAATATAATCCCTTATAAAAGTAAGTTTTAAGATTTATTAAAAACATAATAAGTTTATTTTTTACATATTCATAAACCCATTGGGTTAAATGTTAACTTGCACCACTGCAATATGCCCAACTTAAATTGAATTTATAAAATTTTAGCAATACTATACTGCTTAGAACGACTGAAAGCTTTTAAAGAAATAGAATAAACATAGGGTTACGCTCAGCAATATATGTATACAAATTATGTATACTGTTATACTTTCAACAGCCCAACAATTATATTATTTGGTCAGAATACGTATAATTTGCAAGAATAAAATTAGCATCCAGTATTTTTATCTAGATGTAGAAAAAATGGTACAGTCTGTGACCAAAAAAAAAATTAATTTGCTATGATTTTTTTTTTTTGAAAAAAGTACCACGCCGCGCAACACTGTTCTCATCACAATTTCTAACATAATTGTGGCTCCAAAAATTTGTTAACGGATTTATTTATAAGTATGAAAAAATTTTTTTTTAAACTTCCAAACGATTTTATTTAGATCGGTTCAATATCTCAAGGGCAACCAGCTTTTGTTTATGAAGTTACCTTAAGTTTTATTTAGCAATAACTTTGTTAAAAAAAAAGGTATGTCGAAATTTTTTTTGGTCAATCGATACAAATCAGGATGGTTATTCTATTTTTGCAAATTAAACGTATTGTGACACATTTACTATATAAGACAATGACAAATTCGAACTCCAGAAAAAGAATTCAGGACTGAAAAAATTAAACTGTGGATAACATCATATGAGACTGGTTTTTACATTTTGATGAGTACAAATAATAAAGTAAATTTTAAACAAATGTTGAATTTATGCATAAAACCTAATTGCTCTTTTTTTAAATACATAAGTATATAACACAAGTTGTTTATTAAAAATGTCTTTTAGACAAGGAATTTAAAAATTATATTTATATTGATTTAACATTTTTTTCAACAAGAACAATTTGAAATTACAGAAAATATCACTTATGTAGGGTCCAATCTTCAAAAATAAATAGCATTCATTAAAAATTATTCCATATAGCAAAATTTGTAGATCCCACACTACAGACAAGTTTTGCGCAAAGAATTCTTTCGCCACTCCATAGTTGGCTTTCTCCACACAAATGTACTTCTGCAATTTTATACGCGTCACTTCGGTTGAATAAATTGCTTGTTTGTATTCAAAATTCTGCAATTGTAAACGCGTGTATTGCATGAATTTGATTTTGATCTGGAAAATCCACACTCAGTGTGATATTGGCCGTTTCTCAATTTGGTCAATTTGGTAGTTCCTTGGTACTTTTTGTTTTATTAAATAGGTAGGACCAGCGTTGCATAAGATTGTATTGAAGAATCATCCAAATATTGGTGGTAAACATCACATCATATTGAGCAGCAGGAGCATCCACAAATGAATTTGACCGATAAGATTTTTCAAGAAACTGCAAACCTGCGGCTTGTCGCATTTGCTTATACTCTGGATCTAGCCAGAAATTATTGTTTCGCAAAATATCCTGCATCCCATTGATTCATCAGCGAAAATGTGTCAATCGCAACGCCTCTACAATCGAAGCCGGCATTTCAGTCACATCTTTTTGAATTTTCTGTAAGATTCGTTTGTCCAGACAGCAATTATTCACGACGACCTGTCTCTAAATTTTTTTAGTGAACTTTTTAAATTAGTTGCACTAAGCGCATGCTTATTGTGTCAACTTGACCATTTATTTGGTTTAAGACAAGATTCTGAATCTTCTTGACTTATTCCATATAGTTTCCCTGAGCTTAGCTCTTCATAGTTATTTTTTTTACGAATATAATCGCTTCAATTGTTTAATAAGGCAGAAAATTTAATATATACTTTTAAGATACGTTTTTTTTGTAGTGATAAATCGGTGTTTATTAATGTTTTAACAATCAGTAATGTTGTTTTTTGTTTTTAGTGTTAAGAGCGAGCTTTAACCATTTACATCTATATGACAATAGAAATAATCTGAATTAAGTAAAATTTATATACACATATACGAGTATATATAATGATTTAATATATAATATTAAAATATATTTGAAATTTTCATTTTTACAAATAAACAGATTTTTGTTAGCGAATAGTAAAAATTAATTTTCAAAATTATGTAAACTTCGCACAATAGCGTAATTTAAATTTCTTTAAGAAATATAATAGTTGTAAATTTAATTATATTTTAAATACAATTATGCAATAATGCATTTTTATGAAAACATTAATTTTCTTCTCATTTATACAATTATATAGATGTATAATACAAATAATTTAACAATTAAAAATTTTTATTACAAAATAAAATTTTAGTTTTATGCAAGTCTCAAAAAATAAAATATAACTAAAACCATTGCAAAATATATATTAATATATATACATACATATATGTTTTTACGTTTTAAACTGAGAATCGATTAAAAATTAATTGTTTTTAAATACTAGCAATCATATACATTCTGAACAATAATTTAGAAATGTTTCCATTTCAAATTTTAAGTGTACATTCAACATTTACTCGTTTGTCGTACACAAGCCTAAATTGTGTATGAGCATAATAATAGCTTTTGCTTACAACTGACATGTCCAAAACTTACTTCATATTTTAGTCCAGCTTAATACCACTATCGTCTGCGCATGACCAGACCTTATCAACAATTTCGGCAAGTTCTAATTCTATGTCACGCATCATACTATTATCAATGCCACCACTATTACCTTCATATGTGTCGCCAGAAACCTGAAATTTTGTCGACTCTTGTGTTTTAGACGTTGCAGATTTTGCAGCATTCGGTGTTGCTGAAGATTTGCTATCACTCCAAAAGTTATGAGTACTTATATTAACTGTATCTGGACTACTATTCCATAAAAGAGTATCTGGAACAGCGATATTCTGAAAATAAAAAACAAAGTTTTTTAAAGTTTAAATTGTATAACGTGAAGGTCATGTAAACTTTTAACAAAGGCCAATATGTTAGTCTATTAACTGAAGCTTTTAATTTTTCAAAAACGTTTACTTACGTTTTCCATACAATGATTGCTTTCATCACCCACTCCACCACTAATCATTTGTAATGATTCAAAACCAAATTCATAATTTTTACTTCCATTACTGCCGCTTGGTAGCAAATGATCTGATACCTCTGAACTATTGATACTAAATTGAATTCCAGAAAGCTTTGACAATGCTGCTTGCATGTGAACGTAGTCATCCAACGAAGAGTTCTTTTGGTGATTGTGGTTAGAGTTGGAATTGTGCTGCTGCAAGTGTTGTTGCAATAATAACATTGTATTCTCATTGCTATGACCAGAATTGCCAATATCAGAAAACACTGAGTGTCTTACATCACCAGAATTTGGGCTTTGAGCATTAGATTCCAAAAGTGAATGCTCGTCGTGCGAAAAAAGTGAACTCTGTAACTTATTGCTTGCTTTTGGGAGCGCATTATTCCATCGGTCCAAGTAATTATTCGAAGTTGATGTATCTGTACTTAATCCTTTATAAATGGGACAAATTGGACCAAATTTGTTTACCAGTGATACAGATGTTGGTGGCACATCAAATGTAGCTCCATCATCATATAAAATTGAATCAGAGCGCACAAAACTATCACGATCACGAAAATTAGCAGCGCCGCCATCAGCTTCACTTCCAATTGCAGGTCCATGCGATGCAACACCGCCATCACGCTGATTCGTTGTAACGTGAGGATTAGCATTACTTTTTGAATTCCAAAAATTGGGCGCCAATGCACCACCAATACCTGAAAGAATTTCACCTCTTGACAAAATCGTATTTTTAGCCGGATTTGAAGCGTGAAGAATCTGCGTATTATTATTGCTAGAGTTTTTGAAAATGTAATTGTCACTTGAATGGCTACTCATTTCATTAAGGGACTTATGCATTTCTATGTGTATGTTTTGAGTTGGAGAAGTTGGTTTCTTATCGTAAAATGGTACAACAATTGCATTTGAATCCATTTTACCGTATTGTGTTTGTTTTCCTGTTAAAGACAGTTTATCAATGCCATTCAAAAGCTGTTGACGTTGTTCCCATAACATGTTATTATTTGGTGGTAGTGATGGTCTAAGCTTATTTCCACTGTCGTTAGGTACTAGTCCTGTAAAGTTTTGTGTTTGACTATTAAAAAAGGATGGTGATCTGGGATTTGGTTGCTGTTGTTGCTGCATTGAAGGGTTAATTAAGTTGCTATTAAAAAAATCTGTAGGTAGTGCGTTATAGAGGCTTTTGTTTGCATTGCTAAGTGAGTTCACGTTATTGGCATGGTATTTTGGTGGGTTGATTGATGCTAAAGGCGGTGGCGCATTGCTATAATGTCTAGGTGACAAAATACCGCCGTTTGAATTTCCTAAAGGCTGCTGCAAGTTTGGCATTCCACTCGTTTTTAAGCCAACTTGTGGTGGTGCTGCTGGTGGCACTTGAGAATGTCGTTGAATAGAGTAATTTATTGGCATTGTTCCATAAGGTGGTTCGAACAAGTGTCTTGTTGGTGGCACGTTAACTGGTGGAGGTGCTTGTGTTGGTTGGCTACCAATCATTCCGCCATTAACAGGACTTTGATGCATAGGGCGCATTTGGTGATGAACTGATGTTAATTGGTGATTGTGTTGATGTAATGGAGATTTTACAACAGATCCTCCGCCTACTTCATCATAACAAGCATTTCCGCGCAATAGTTTAGTTGTTGATGCCGAATTACTGGTTGCAATAAATCTCATAGGTGAAGTTGACGTAGAAGAAGTTGATTGTTGTTGATTCATCTCATCTGAATGTAGTAAAGATGTAGCGTTCGATTTCAATGTTAACGGGTTAAGACAATGGTGGTTATGGTGCATTGTGGGATGTGGTTGAAATTCACCAGCACTTTTTTTCGAACTTGTTCCAGGTCCGGAAACATTAACTGAAAGTGAATTCTGAGTACAACTACTAGTAGAAGCAGCAATCATACCACTAGAACCTGAATTATCTTTTGAGTTATTTTTACGATTTTTAGCCCGGTAACGTTCTAACTCTTCCTCAGAGTGTGCAAAAGTACAGCTGCTACCCCGCGGACAAATACGTCGAACTGTTAAATCCCGACACAAACTTATTTTATACTTAGTGTTTGATTTAACTTGGGAACATTCTTGCAACTTTCGGTTCCCATGATGTTGCACAAATTCAACTAACCCGATAACAACCTGTCTTACAGCATCTAATGATTTTGCAACTTCTTGCCATGTCGGCACTACATTTTCTACGGTAGGGTCAATACTTGCCAAGTGCTTAAAATGTGTACGTAGTCCCGACAACTTGGCTGGATCACCTGTACGTTGTAGTGCTATCACTAATTCTTGCACTGATTGTGCAAAAGATTGAGGCGTTTGTAATTTATCCATAATGCTTTGCATATGTGACTTATGAATAGTATCACCATAAAGTAAAGAGGACCATTGATCTGGTGCGATGCGTAAGCCAGCTTCGGTTGCAATTTGCACAATTTGCGCATCGTGTTCTCTACGCAGCGCATCATAGGTACGAAATTCTTCTTTTAACTGCATAAGCGATGAGTCAGCTTCCCTTTTCGAAACTTTGAAGCAACTAGCACGATATAATAACTGAACAACATGACCTATACTCGTCTTAGATGCTTGTGGAAAATGCGGTTCCAGCCGTTGTACCACAAACATTACAAGAACTTTGCGCGACAACGCAGTTCCATCTTCTAAAGCGAGAAGAACCAGTTTAAGTACTTCTTCCTGCATAGCAGGCCCTAAAAATTGGCAACCACGTGAACGTACTGCCGCCCATAGGTTTGAACTCAACTGCTGTGGATTTTGATGCTGTAGTATTAGTTCAGTTACAGTGCGATCACCCAAGGAACGTGCTGCGCGTAATGCACGTGCTCGCCCTTCTTCTTCCATTAATTGACAATTTACCAATGTTACAAGTTTTCTTTGCATTGGGCGTGTTAGCAAACTCCCAAAATTTCCATTTACTAAAAATGACTTTAGATGCAACGCCAAGTTTTCGATACATTTTTTTGCAAGTTTGTAACATTTGAAATCGTCGGGGCTAAGATTTTGTACACTTGGGGGTGTAATGCCTCCACAATTGGCATCTATATCCACTTGAGTAGTGGAAGAATTATCGCTATAATTGTTACTGTTGCCCGTGCTTACTAATTGCAACAGTGCATAATTTATAGGCAAATTTTCCAAATCTGTGGTGATCGAAGTCTAAAAATGTTATTCATTTTAGCATATATTTCATTAAAGCCATATAATATACAAACCTGATCGAATGGACATTGTTTGTTGTGTAAGGTGGCAAGGCATAAACGACATATTGTATGACCACAACCCAGACTAATTGGTGGACGTTGATTTGCCGCAAATTCATTGCAACAAATAGGACAGGACAAAAATTCTGTCCATGAAGGCGCCTGTATCGGCATTCTGAATCGTTAAGAAAGAAGAGATACTTTGTTAGCATTTATGAGTCTTTTAGTTGAATAAAGTTAAAACCATTACAGCCAGATATGACCAGTAAGTTTTACAGCCATATTAAAACATTGCATTTATATCCAGCTATATGAAAAGTATTAGGCACAAAGAACACAAAATGTCAACTCTTCAGATTTTATATTGTTAATAGTTTCGTTTAATCTATAATATCATATAGAGACTGTAGGTTTGTTTATATATAAGTTTTTCAACCATAAGTTCCGATTAAAATATGCTATATTATATTTTTGTACAGAGCTTCTTGCTCAGTACTTTTAGTGCTATATTATGTTTCGATAAATTTAAGGGGTGTTGCATTTACCATCTATCCTACAAGCGAAAAGTTCAAAACACTCTAATTAGTGAAGTATTCATAAAGTTGGCTAAAATTTACACCACCTCCTTTTTTTTGGCTGTAAAAATAAACTGAAACACTCTTAATGAGTGAAGAAAAAACGGAGTCATCAAATTATAAATCTGGAGAATATGGGCCATGGCGTGTTCAAATTTATGGAAAAAAAGTGAGAAATGGTCCACTTCAAGCCACTTTTCTGTGATTGGTATCAACAATACTAAACGATTCGGAGATATCAGGGAAGTGAATAAAATGCGTATTACGATAAATGGCCAGGAATTTATCAAAATACAAGTAACGATAAATGTCTTCAGCAACAATTTGACGACTCATTTTCGATACGAATATCGCTTAATTTAGAAGTATGTAAAAATTGTAAAGTTATTTCATTCTGGATGGCGAAGGAGATTAAAACAGATAACTAATTAAATAAGTGCTAATAAGTTTTCTAATATATCAATATATTGACTTTATTGTTTGCGAAACATTAAATAACTTCCATATAATATATAAATAAGATAAAATTAGATTTAAAAACTACATAGTTGTAAATACAAGTTTGGAGACCTTCTAAGAATTAGAATTATCACTTTCGAACTCATTTCGATTTTACACATAATTGAAGTTCGAAACAGCTAATACAAAATTAAGAATAGTGGAAGGAAAAAAACAAAGGACAGGTTTAGTTTTTTCTCCTACTATAGGGTCAACAAGGAAACCTTTCAAATACTTTTAACATTTAAAGCACACCTGAAACTGCTTTGCACTTGTCAAACAATGCATTTTTGCTAAACTTTTCGATTAGAGGAGGCATAATCAAAAATATGTTTCTACTTATTTTAACTTGAAATTGGTTTCAAGAAACCTTAGAAAGTCAAACCAACTTGATGTGGTCTACACAGATTTTTCAAAAGCCTTTGACAAATAAGATCATATTCTTCTCCATAAATTTAAATAATTTGGCTTATCAGATAATTTAATTAAATTCTTTAACAGCTTTTTTTATAATTGTTACTTTTTCGTTAGCAATGATATTGTTCCTTCTTCAGGCATAATTTAGAGCACGCATATCGACCTAGAGTATTACAGATTTTCATGATTTGACACAACGTTCAAATTTTTTAAAATGTTTGATGTTCGCTGATGGCGTCAAGGTTTTCTTTAAAATTTTTCAATCACTACAAAGTGACTTACCGAATGTGTGTGTTTCGAAAAATTTAAATACAAATATATGCTTCATAGTTACTCGCACTAAGAGTTCAAATACAATATTTTACGATAACGCATTAAACGGCAGTAAGTTGGCACGCAAGGACGAGATGAAAGACATAGCTGTGATTTTTATTTCAAATTTTAGTTTTGTCATTACAAGACTACGTCATCACAAAATCATACTTCTGATTGGTTTTATATACTTTGAGAAATATTCAAAATTTTTAGGTCAGCAGATGATAAAAGCATTTTACATATCGTTGGTAGTTGTGATATTTTATTAAGGATCGAAAATTATGAAACTGTGTAAATTTCAAGCATAAACCTAAGCTTTTAAGAAAATTTTGGTACAGAATTTGAGCTTTAAAAGAGTATTTCGTTCAAAAAGTACCCAAATCAACAAAATACTTTCAACTCTTCCCATGTTCTGAAGTTCTTATTTGTGCGATGTAAAAATAATTGAAACTAAATACCGTAGCAGAACATCAGAAAAAAAATCTGCAGCAAATGTTACAGAAAAAAAGCTACAGCTAATTTCCATAGTAATTATGTTTGAAAAGGATAACAAACTGAAAGTAAAAAAAACAATACAGAAAAATATCGTGCAATTGTCGATTTCTATTCAACAACAGTAGCCGCCTCAGTGGGTTTGCTTTTGAAGTACATAATGCTAATTGTTTACGGCAAACATCCGTGGTGTAATTGGGAGAAAGACGACTTTGCGATTCTTCGGCTCATTCTTTTTGACATCTTTATTGACTTCAAACCATTCAAACCGGACTCCAGAGCACCACGACGACGCGTATCCGATTAGTAACACGAGGTAATTTCTTCGAAGCTACGTTGTTTGGAGTCTTGTTTACCTCCTTAAAGGTGGTAAGATTCAATGCGATAAAGATTTCAAAAATAAAGTCCTAGGTTTCACCGTTGAACCGCTCAGAAAAATCGTTGAGGGTTTCCTTTGATACTGACATTTAATCTAGAAGAATTTGAACATCAGATAACATCACCGGCGCAGGCTGTACCCTGGATGGAGACCCTTGCCGCTGACCTGGTGTGGGTGAGTCTACTGTGGGTGGAGCTGATATAGGAATAGTGTGAACATTTTTTTTTGCGTATTAACAAGAAAGCTTTTTCTTCGAAGAAATTTTTTTTGATTTTTTTTTAATGCAAGGCATGTTCTACATTTGACTACCGAGTAAAAGTGAAACAAAATCACATGAATTTACATATATAAAATTCACATGAATTTCACTCGGAGGTGAAATGTAGAACATGCCTGTATGTTAGACATTTTATTTTGATGTTCAAAATTTTTTACTTAGCAGTAAAATAATTCAAAGGCATGTATATATAAAAATTAAATCAAAAGGTGCATTGCTATAAAGTTAAAAAAATCCTACAAAACCTACCGTGAGAGCCTTTCACAGGCAGGTAGAATTCAAACAGCATTTTAAAAGAGACTTACTTAGTGAGGCATTCTACCAGAATAGGCAAACAAAATTATACAAAAAAAAAATGACATGCACTTGAAAATAAAACAAGCAAAATTGACTCGTTTTTCAACCGTTTCAAACGTTTGTATGGTAGGTACCACGGCCTCTCATCAAAATGCGCCCAGTTCTGATATTTTTGAATTATTTATTATATTGGTGTACAATTTGGTTCCATAACCACAAATAATTCTCTAAGTATAAGGTTTTCAATTGTTTGCTTTAAGAGAGGTGCCTAGCCCTATTGTCGAAATCCATCCAATTTTTGTTCAGAGCCTGCAAAAACCATTCTTACATCAATTAATCCTTTCCATATAGCGTAGCTTTATTTGTAAGGGCGGCAGGGGTGTCCGTGAGCCGATTTCGAATAATTGCAACTCCACGAGCTATGTTTGTAGTCTGTGTACACAATTTCACTCAATTATCCCGCTCAGTTTTACCGGTAACTAGTCGTAATTTTAACAGACAGACATACGGACAAGGCTAAATCGACTACAGTACAGTATGCTGAAACGAGTTTGAAATTTCGCATATCTAAATGTCCATGTAATCTGAATACGTCACATTTTTAGTCAACTAGATAAATTAAATCGTTTAACGATGTACCTAATACGTTCATGAAACGAATCTTACAAAAACTATTTTTAGCAAAAAGAATGGCTTAACTGATCTAGATAAAGTTTTAGCAGCAGATACTTGACCAATATTAATTTACAAAATTATTCTTGTATCTATTACGGTTTTCACATACAAGGCGGTTTCAAGTTACAAAGATTATTGTAATAATTTAGGCACAGATGTGAAAATGTAAGAAACGCATGTATTAAAAATAAGAAATAAAAAAACTTTATAGACCAAAGAAAATTCGCTATAGGTTATTCCTTCGGGTTATGACCGATTAAGCGCTGCCGTAGTTGTATTGCAAGTGGTGGGGCCTATTTTGAAGGTAAAAGCATTGATTTTGACGAATAAATAATTTTGCTTCATTTTATTTAACGATTTCGGTAACGTTCCACACATTATTATATGTAAAAGAAATAAATCAAGGCAAACCAAATGCAGAAAGAAAAGAAAATTGTTCGTCATACAAGTCAGTGTGCAGATATCACAATACAAGTAGAAAAAAAAAATTTTGGGAACTAACCAATATTCTAATCGATAATAGCGAATTCGGTACCGATCGATATTGAAAAGTATGATTTGGCACATCATTAGTTCTAACGTATTTAGAATATAATAAAGACACATCCATCTAAGCTTAACAGCGAACTGCACATATTTTTACAGAGCAAATTAAAGTATAAATTACGACAAGTCTACGCAAAATCGAGAAAATCAACTGAGAATGACAATCAAAGAGGGTTACACAAACATATATCTATTATAAATAAAAGTGTTACACACCCAACGTTGCCTCGGTGCTCAAAAAATAAGTCAATAGTGCAGTAGATACCCAAATCCATTATTAATTTTATCTCATATCATTGAATTCAATTTAGCAGCTCCAAACTGAACTCAAGTTCAGGTCTAATATGCATATGTACATGCATATGTAGATACGGTGACAATACTAAGAAAAGGGTTTTAAAATCTTATATGTATATGTTGCCGGCCAAACTAGTTCATCCGAAGCGTATTAGAATGAAACAGATTAGCCTACGATAAACTAGTGTAATTATTTACTATAACGGCCTCACTCCCGATTTTCTTCACATTTCAGTATGTTAGGGTAAGTGGGAGGCTTGCAGCCGTTACTCAGGGTTTACATCCTCCGATATGTACAGTACCACTTCGCGGCGGATTACGATCGCGGTTAACTATGCTTTGTTATGGACGGGCTTCGCTAAGACACCGGTGATGGATATACTACGGTAAACCGCCGCCAAAGCCCTGACTCGCCCTGGGATAAATTGGATAAGCTAGTTTGGCCTAGGAAAAACTATTTTTTCCTAAAACTTAGTTTGGCCAGCAACATATACACATTTTAATAAAACTAAGAACTTATCTTTAAAAATAAATTTTAGAATATTGTTTATTACCAATAGTACAGAAAAATAGCAAGTAGAAGAAAAAATTTAGTGTCAGAATTATGTGTAAAATTAACGTCAAATTTATTTTGGTTTTATTATTTTTCCTACTTAACCACTCAATCGAAAAATTATATGAGAGAGAAAATATCTCACTTAACCGAACCGTTAAGTTAAAAAATTTTTGCAACGACACGTTAAGACTGTCACAATTTTCCAAAATGTATAAGATTCAATGGGCTGAAACACAATACCATGTTCATTAAAAAATTAACGTTGAAGTTCGAATTTAGAATTTTTATATGGAATTTTGAATTAATAAGTTTTTAAACGAAAATATATCATTAGCAATGGATACTTTTTTCATGTATCGGAATCTATAATAACACTGTAGATCAATTTTCAAAAAGTTTTGATTGCTCCACAGTGTGATCAATAGTCAAATATTACCTTATTACCATAGCCATTTGTGAAAAACTGAAACTTTTAGACCAATTTTTTCATAAAGAATGATTTTGCCCATTGGATTCTACAAATTTAAGCATATGTCTTAGTTAGCGGATGTCTATTTCCGAGGTTTGTAAAATAACATTTGTACACATTTTTATTTTATAGAAAAAAAAATCTTTGTGTGACGTTGCCTTTCAGCACATTTGTAAGTCTCGTATATTTTAAAAAGCTTCGAGAAAGGGTGTTGATATACAGAACCATCAACGAGATTTCAGGACGAATAGTCACCGTAAATATGGTTGAGGTAGCTTCTTTCACCACATGATCTGTTTACATTAGATCCTGGTAAATTAATACGCTCAGATCATCAACATTTGTTGAAATCATAATATCTATGCCAGCTATATTAACGGATGGGATACATTTAAACACAACATTGGATCTTGCTATCATCTAAAGGTTCACGATTAGCACTACCCTCCGGGATCAGATGGCGTGCTAGTGGTTGATGCCATATTTGCTATTCAGGTTTAAGAGCATAATAAGAAAACATCAATTATTTTCACATATTTTTGTATGGGGAGTAATAGACATGGGTTGCAGATATTATTAAAGACGTTGTCAACGTCAGCACTTAAGATAAAAAAGAAAGCTCAAAACTTGGTTTCTTAAGAAAATGGTGGTAGTGATCTAAATAGTGAAAGAAAGTGAGTTCATCAAAATCAATATAGTCAACGTTTAGAAAAACACAATAATATTCAAAATAATATACTTAAATTTAGCAGTAAAGAAATTAGAAATCGGAAAAAAACCCTGTTAGACAATTGGATGCAAATAAATAGTAAGCAACAAGTTTGTCAACAGCTGAATTGCATTCAACATTGTGGGTATACAAAGTTTCAAAGAAGGTGAACTATAAACAAGTAAAAACACGAATGTAATTATAAAAGGTTGATTATTAGATTTGATAATTAGCATCAACTTTACTACAGCTGACCACACAAATTCAAATGGAAAATGAATAAAAATTCAAACAAAGCCACAAACAACAAATCACAATTGTGATTTTGAGTACGTAAGCACAGCAAACAAAGAAATCTGAACAGAGCGAAAACACTAAAATTTTGGGCCTCTGCTCTCACTCTTCACTTGTGAAATTAGCTGGTATCCTACTGCTTATGCTGGACACATCGATTAAGATATTTTTATTAATTCATATTTCACTCTATTAATAAAAGAAAAAACGAAAAAAAATACACTCATATATATGTATTCACAATTCTTTTACTGTTTCACGAATTGTAAGTCGATTTTTAGTACAACTCATATGTATAGATGGATGGAATAAAAATAATTATACACAACCAAGTTGTGTTGAAATTGCAAACATATTGAGGGGTGTCAGGGGGTGAACGTACTGCTTGCGCTCGTTTCTATACCCCTTTCCAAGCAAAACGAATAAAAAAATACTAATATATTTGCTAGCAGCCTGCCAGCCCCTTCTATTCGGTTCCAAAGTAAGTAGCACCAGATGATCATTTGGTCAGAATGGTGGCCAGCCAGAGCCCACCAACAATTTCACTTTTTTATATATATTTTTTCTTTTTGACTCTACTGGAACAAATATCAATTTCGTTCGTAATTCTTTTAAAAATCACAAATTTTGCTCTTTTTTCCATTTTTTAGATTTTGCATTAAATAATTTAATATTTTTATTCTTTTTTGCTCTTAACACACCTTCAAAATGCACATATTACTCTTAAAAATTATATATATAGAAGATCAAGCTTGTTTGGACGTCACTTTTTAACAATAATTTTTCTTTGAAATGTAAAATTTCTTTAATTAAAATAAAAATTCACTTCAATTATGTAGCTATTTTTTCAAGAAGCGAAATGTCTGTCTGGCAGACGAAAGAAGGCGAATTGAATCGTGAAGCGATGTTCACATTATCAAATATTTAATAAGATTGTTTAAACGTAGATTTTGATAGCGGATGATCTTAGATCTCATATGTTGCATTCTGTTGATTTGATTTCTGGTCTCATAAGTTTATGATTAATGATTAATATTTATGATGATAAATCAGTTTGACAATTGAATGTCTTGTAAGTTTTTTATATCGACAAATAAGGGACAATAATGTGCCCTATCTCGTGTGTTTCTGAGAACATCAGACATAATGTTTTTCAAGTGAAAATAAAAAAGTTATATATTTTTCCCAAAAAAAATTTACCTTAACTATTTCCAGGAAAAATGATTTAATTTTAGGAAGGCGGGAAATTCCTTCACTTCAACTTAGCAGCCCTGTACAGATATGCACAGAACGCCTTATCAATCATTCTGATCGCAGTATACATGGGACTCTTTGTCATAAGCCTTCTAATGACGGCCAGTATTCACATAAATTGTACGGCTGGACAAGCCAGCAGAAAAATTAAAAAAATTTTGAAGTTAATACGACAAGTGTATTAAGCCCAATTTCCATGTGATCTTATCTTATCCCATATCAGGGATATCAAATCAAATTTTTGTAAGAAAGAAAAAGCATGCGAACAGAACCTAATACGCTTGGAGAATGCGAGAGTGAATAACATACATTTTCTATCTTTATAGCATGTGATGTCCTCCCTGATATTTGATAAGATAAGTTCAAGAAAGATCACATGGAAATTAGGCTTTATGCGGTTGAGTGTGATTTCCTACTATCAAATTTTTGTAAGAAAGAAAAAGCATGCGAGCAGAACCAAATGCGCTTGGAGAATGCAAAAGTGCTTTTTCTTTCTTAAAAAAATTTGATAGTCGGAGATCACAGAAGATATCACATGCTATAAAAATAACACATATATTCCTTTTCACTCCCGCATTTTCCAAGTGCATTAGGCTCTGCTCTCATGCTTTTTCTTTCTTACAAAAAAGAAAGATAACATGAAAACGCGGCATTAACCATGGTACAATTAATGCGTTAAGCAGAATTGGGACGGGATCGGGAAAGCGGCAACGATTACTCGCTGTCAAAAATTATAACACACTTGATCGTGTGAAATTGAACAGAATTGTGGTAACCTGTCGACGGGTATGCGCTGAACAGATTTTTGACGGGGTCGGGAAAGCGGCAACGATTACTCGCTGTCAAAAATAAAACCCGTCGGAAAAGCCTTTGAGTAAACACAATTGCGGCGGACGACGAACGTTTTGACAGCTTTTGACGTTTTGGTCAATGCGCGACCGACCTAGCGCCGCATTGCGATTTCAGCATAAGTGTGTAATTTTGAAATGTAGGTGCCTTATCTATGCTGATTTTGACAGAAAAGGCAGGCATAAAAGTAAAGAAGAAGAACTGTCACTTAAAATTGCTACTACCATGATAATTGTACCATGGGCGTAGGGCTACCAGATGACCTGCCTACAAAAGTAGTGTATGGCAAAAAATTCAATTAACATCTGATTTTTAAAAATAGTCACTAATTTTTTTTGACATTTATTTTTATTCAATATTGTACGTATATAAACAAAAAACTGAAGTTATTTTTTTCCTATTAATCATTTTGTTTTTTTTTTGCCTCACTTTCAAAATACATTATATAAACAAGTTCAACAGCTAAATTATTTAGAACTGTGTATTAATTTTTGCTGTACACATGTACACTTATAGCTACCATTTTATTTCTATACATTTCGTCAACAAAATATTTGTATAATCTTTGTGCATATGCATTCACATTTGTGCGTCTCTATTTCAAGTGTGACTTCCCTTCTGAACCATAATCGGATGCTTTACTTATTTTTGACATTCCAATAGCTTTTTCCATTAAGATATAAACTGAAATAGAAATCAAATTGGTAAATGAGTAAATTAATGCAAAATTATTTTGGTAATAGACCATATTTCGTCTAAATCTTTGTAGAATTGAGCCATGTGTACCAGATACGCCCTAAGAATACTAAATGCACCCTTTAACGTACCAATACATCAATATGATAAAGATATATTTGCCATTCCATAAATGTGTTTATTATAGGTTTGAAGCCTTTCTAAATTTGTGCATAAAATGCATATAAGTAATTTTTTTCAAATAAGATAACGGTTTCTGAAAAAGGAATGATCGACATTTTGCAAAATATAACATGACTCCAAGTGATAATTTTTGCTTGCAGATGTGTTTGGAGCATCAAAGCTACATACCATTTACAAGAAATTACTTTGAGTTAAAACATTTTGCAATGTTTTTCCTACTGATTTTGCAGTAACTATATGTATGTATTTACAAGTATTTTCCTATTTTTTCTGAAAGAAACACTCTTAATAATTACACACTTTTTTAACTTTTTTCACCGAATTTTTTGATTTTTATGTATTGTTTAGTGCATAGATGGGTAAAATTTCGGGAGCAGCAACAAAAACAACAATAACAACAACAGAAAACACCCCATCATAAATTCAATCTCGATAGCAAAAAAAATAGATTTGCAAAAAACCAAAGCTAATTCCACAAATCAAGCAAGAACAACATGAGTGTATAAATAAAAGTACACTGATAAAAAAAACGAGGGGAAACTGTACTCAATGTGCGCATTGTTGTTTCCATGTTCGCTTGCTTCGGTTTTTTCTGAATGATGCAACAATAACAATACAAATCTCGTGCATAACGCTTATAAAAAAAACAGGATAAAAATGTGCGTAGCAGTAGTGAGTAAATGTGTTAGCTGTTTTAGTTTTTTTTCTTATAGGCGGAGAGCCGGCTGTAGAAAAGTCGAGTGTATAAGATTACAGGATGAGATGTATGCCAAATGATAGAGCTCGATGAGCCTAAATAGAATATCTAGGGTTGCCTTGCCAAAGCCTTCCCGTTGACCAAAAATGAGTTTTAGCCAATTTTGTTGTTCTAATTAAAACTGTAGTACATAACAGCTCGAAATGTACGCTAAATGATAGAACTCGAAGAGGCCTAAATATTATACCTAGGATTGCATTGTTGAATCCTGTCCCAAACATGAGTTTTCACCGGTTTTTTTGGGGTCAATTTTCATTAATGAATATAACAGCTTGAAATTTGTGCCAAACGATAGAGATCGAAAAGCCTAAATAGAATATATAAGGTTACCTTGTCGAATCATGTCCTAAACATTATTTGACACCCGTTTTTGGGGTCAACTTTTCTCAAATGAGTGGCGACCTATGTTTGGGACATGATTCGACAAGGCAACCCCATATATTCTATTTAGGCTCGTCGAGCTCTATCATTTGGCATGCATCCTATCCTGTAATCTTATACACTCGACTTTTCTACAGCCGGCTCTTGGACTATTAAGAAAAACGATGTGTTTGTTTTAAAGAGCCAAAATTGGCTCATTTTTCTTATTCTGCCCATTGCTGGTTTATTGCTAATCTAAAGGTGAATTTCGGACATATTTAAGTTTCAAAAAAGTATGAAAATCAGAGGCGCGCCTTCAGTAGGTACAAAATTCATATTTTTCAAAGTTATGTCTGGAATATCGATTTGAAAGCAGATATATTCTTAGGAAACCTCAAAATCTGAGATGAACGAAACGAAACGAAAATTTGAGTAGGACCGAATGAAAATTAGGTGGTTAATAAATAGAAAATTTGCGTGAAAAATCCACAAATCAAAATAAAAATCGACGTGGAGTTGACTGCACACTAAGGGGCCGTTCATAAATTACGTAAGACGTTTAGGGGGGGGGGGGGGGTCGGCGGATTCTTACTACATCTTACGAGAGGGGGGGGGGGGGGGGTGAATGATCATCTTACGTAAGATTTAAAATGCGTATTCATACATTAAAGTTGTATTAACGCATCGTCATTTGTGACAGTAATGAAATATATTTGAATTTTCGACAGTCACGAAAGATTCAGAAATATCGATTACTATCGATTTAAGTAATCGACTCTGAACGGGACAACTTCTCTTCTGTTTATGTAATGAAATATATGTATGTTGTTTACACGCAGGGTCGACTTGTAACACCGTCTCACAAGTTTGCTATTATTCAGGCATTTACACGCAGATACGTCGGCTTTGAAATTTTGTTGATGTTGTCCCGGTTCTTTACCACCCCCTTGCACTTGTCGTCTTCAACAAGAAGATTCGCTTTCGATTCCTTCTTCAACAGGAGACCAAAACAGCAATCAGTTTTGTCCTCTATTTCTTCGCTTAGCGTTAAATTACGATTGGTCAAAAGTACATCCACAGTTCAAAATCATGCCTTACGATTTTTTTTTTGTCCTTCGCTTGCAAACGTCTTAGCTGATCGAGTTTGTAATATTTGTGACCAGTACTTTGCCTCGAAAAAAGCTACTGTAATGCACAAAAAACTACATGGAAAAGACGGTAGTCGCACTCACATGATTCAACCAGTTTCAATTTTGAAACGTGGAAAGGGGTAAAGCCTTTGCATTTTAAAACAATCGGAGATTTGTCAAGTTGCAGAGTGGCATGACGACGAGGATATTGATGTTACAGAGTTTGAATGTGAATCAGAAAATTCAACAGACGAATCGGGTGTGCCAATTGTAGGTTCACTATCAGACTGGTTGAAAAGCGCATGGACTAACGATGACTTTTTTTATTCATCTTGAAAAACAAATGTGTAGTTTGTAATTTCGTAATATTTATTTAATATGTAACATATGTATATTAAAACTAAATATACATAGTAATATAGTACATCACATGAAAAATACATTTTTTGACTAGTTTCACCTTAATTATGAATCTTACGTAAGATTTCGGAAGGGGGGGGGGGGGGGGGGTAGTGAGAATCTTACTAAATCTTACTCGGGGGAGGGGGGGGGGTTAAAAAGTCATGAAATTGTCTTACGTAATTTATGAACGGCCCCTAACGACGAAAATTAAAACTTTAGCATATTGACGAAAGTTTCACTAGGGTCTAAGGATTTGATAATGGACACACAGGTGGACTTAAAATTTAAAATATTATACTTACAAGTTAATAAAATACCAAGCGCTATCGACAAGCCAATCCAGTTGTGTGAAAGCAGAGATGACAATAAATAATACATAATTAATGAAACTGAAAAAATCGCCCAAGCTGCAAAATTAACAAGGCTGTATAAGCGAGGCTTGTAATGCTTGTAAGCAGTTTCTTTAAATCCAGACGTTTTGAAGAAACTTCCAGTAGTATGAAAACTATCAACAATACGATCCTTTTCTCTAAATAACTCTTGTAACCACTCTGCCGCTTTCGCCTCATCTTCGGGAACTGTTTCCAACGGAATCCTACGACAGAACATATATCCTTCAACCGGTAAGCCATTAAGAAGACTGGAAATTGTTGGTGGAACCTTGAATAAACCATATTATTATAAGTAAATATTCTATTTTCATACAATTGAATAATTTTAGCGTACCGGCGCATCTTTTTTAAACACTAAGTTAATGTCGTATATAGCTGGACATCTCCCACGAAGGCTTGGCAAACTTGCTGTAAAACCTTTGGTTCGTGGAATAAGATGATGCTTCAAAACTGTCATACCTCGATCTTCTGCAAATTTAATTGATGCTTCATGTTTTTTCGCAGTAAACCGTGTACCTTCTGCATTCAAAAGCAACCATGTAGGATCAGGATATGAATAAACTTCTATAAGTTGACGAGCAATGATTTCTTTGTCCTTGTCAAACGAACGTTCAAGAAAAACAAACTCAGCAAATTTCCATGCCCATCCGATTACAGGTATATAAGCGATAACCTTTTTAGCATAAGCCTTACAGTTGCCTAAAACTTTTTGTTTTTCTGTAAACATCCAGCCAGCTAACCAATCAATTTCATACGTATGATTCATCATAAGCAGAACATGTTCGTTGCCAGCATATTTTTTTTCATCTTCTGCATCCATATACACGCGTAATGTACTGTTCGAGTACCATTCGGCAACGAAAATTAGTTCTGCAATCAGTAAATAATATTATAAATTGTTAAAACCTATATTGTTACATATGAACTTACGTGAATAAAGCGAATAGCACAAATAGTACATTATTTTTCGGAAAAGCCGTACGTTTATTGGCTTTAATGTCAAATGCAAAATCAACTGTACCAAATTTATAACCAGACCTGATGTAAAAAATGTGATTGCTATGCACAAATGTATCAGTCTTAGTTTTTTCAATTGTTCAAGCGAAGACATTTTGATATTTTGCCTGAAATGAAAAAAAAAATATATCCTCTTTAAAAATATTACTTTTCTTGAATCTGTATATATGTACTAAAAATCTTTATTTGCTGCTTTAATAAGATACCGACTACAGAGGAAAAGTCAAAAAAAACTGTTAGGTACGTAGAAGCAAATGGAGCTTCACTCATACTGGAAGCTAATTAGGCCTAATGATTTAAGTTAGTAATAATAATGGTGGAAGTATGTACATTAGACCACACCGCAAAAAAAAAAAGTTCACAGTACACCATCGAAACTGAAGAATTTTTGCAAGACAATTTGGAAAATTTTTTTTTTTTACCGAGAATAGAGGTCGCGCAGCTACATTTTTCTTCATATCATTGTCATTTACAGTCCGATCTTAAAGTATGATACATCAATGTTTTTGTCTTAAGTAGACCAACTTTTTGCTTTAAAGGTCACTGACATCAAGGACCCAGTTCTAGTACTTACCCACCAGATCTCAGTTCCTACCATCTTAATGTACCTTTTCAGTGTCAGATAATTAAAGCTTGCAAAAAATCATTAAACTTTGCTAATAGAAGTATTTCGATTATTCCATTAAAACTATTTTAAAAAATGTTTTTAATTTTTTACCAAACGTAACGGTTCTCTTATTAAATTTTTCGTCATGTCTCCGCCATTTACAGTCCGATCTTAAAACATGATGTTTCGATGTTTTTGTCTTGAGGAGACCAATTTTTTTTGCTCCAAAGGCCATTGACCTCAAGTATCTACCCACTAAATCTCAACTTCTACAACATGAATTAAAAAAAAAAACGTGGTTTTCATTTGAATTACAAATATGTCTTTACATAAACTGTGAATAATTAGAGCTTACGTATTTTTAAAACTCAATTAAGTGATGTACATTCGAAGAAATTACGGAACAAACTGAATTGAGCTTCTTTATGCGATTTAATAACAGTAGTAAGTTTTAATTTTCTTGGGAATCTAAAACAATAAAACTTTTCAGAAAGTAGCAAATATAAAAGACATTGTTAAGATAAACAGTTATCAGTACATTAACATATGTACGTTTGAATTGTGAAAATTTATTTAATGGTTTAATATGTATTGTATAATATATGTTAATACTGTGCTTGTATACATATTCATAATAGAGGCTTCAGTCGATTCATAATCGATAAAAAAATTGGCGATTATATTATATTGTATATTACAATTGCAAATCGAAGTTCTACCAGGCATTAAATGGGAATAACACAATATTTATTAAGTGCACATTGGTATATGTAAATGTCAAGTAATTTTTGCTTTTATAACATGTTTTTAATTTTAAAACATATTAATAACTTTTTAATTTTATTATTGTAGATACAATTTAACTATTATAACGTTATACAGGATGTCCCGAAAACTAGTATGCAGTGGAATTTAGGAGCTAGAAGGCCTTAATGCCATACATTCTTACGTTAACAATCAGGGCGAATTTTGTAGACCTGAATATCATTTTTCCATATACATATGTATGTATGTATATTAGGGTGGTTCTTAAGAAAGTAAGTAGTACTATCACGACTATTCCTGTACTCTATATTTTGAACTAAACTGCAGGAATTTGGTACAATTATTCATTTACCAACATTTTCGATTGTTAGTTGTTACACTTTCAAGTTAGCAAAGCAATAAGTTTCGTTAAAAGAAGCGATTTAAGACTTGTTATCAAATTTTAGTTTTAGTCATAAAAAGCAGTAATTGTATCATAAATTGATATTAATATCAAAGCAAGCAGCATGTTATTAATGAAGTCAAAGTCCACAATATTTTTTTTCATTCGAATCGACGTATTCAACAGCAAGATATCAAAGTGTAAATGCGAACAATAATATTAATTACTTTTATAGTCAAACATATAAGTAAAATAATAATAACGTACATATAATGGTAGATAAAAATTTATCATACACAAACATACTATCACAAATTCTAACATACGCTATTTGCGTTATGAAATCATCAGAATTTCCAAATTACCCTAAACTTTGAACAATTGCTTTGCCGAAAAAGATTACGTATCAACAGATGGTTCTGCAATATTGTAACCTAGGGCATGCAACGTCATAGTTGGAAAGTGATGTGGATACTGAGCATATAAAAAATCCTTGTAAATCTAAGTGCTCAATAAAGAAACATTTTCGAGTTACATATTTCGAAAGTTTATACACAAAATCCGCTTATTTCGAAATCTGAAAGTAAAAACAATAAATAAATAAACCTAAAATTACGAATATTTTAGATCTTTTCTATTCTGCTTCTTTCGCAACACGAAAATCGTTGCATATATTGGGCTTCAACACTGTGCTATATGTGAAAACTGGGAATAACTTTACATTATATTTTTGTAACGAAAGCTCACATAGAAGCAAAATACAGTGAAAGGGCACCACAAGAGTCGAAAGTGGGAAGGTATGGCTTCGCATCCTCCAAAGAAGAAAAAACCCCTAAATGGTTATATTAATGAAGTTTTTAAAGGTTTGAAATGGGACATAATATAGCATAAGTATACATATATTGAACAAAAAATATAATAAGCGTGACATTTGGGCATTAAGTGACAAACACTAAAAAGAAAGTACAAAGTTAACTCTGTGAAAGTATTTGTGGCATCTTCTACATAAGTATTCTAACGAGGCTTTTAATGCTGACAGTAAATTTGAAATTAAAAGTGGGGAGACGCACCAAGCCGAGACATAGCTATCTAAAGTCGCGGATATGGTTTTCAAAAAATCGTAACAATTTGGAATCCTCTGGATCCACTTTGAAAATGTGAGTGTCATATAAAATGTAATTTAATAGGCTTAGTGTGTAAAAATTTGAATCCTTGCAATAGTTTCAGACGTACCGTTACCGTAATATAGAAAGGCCCTATCTACCATTTTTTTACTTTACAGAAGAACAAAAAACTTAATGAAAATGAAAGTTTTGTGGTATTAAAATGAGTTATGACTTTTTTTATTTATTTGTAATTGCTTTATTTTCAATCGTAGTACACACAATTTTCTATCAATGGTGTATTAGTGGGTGACCTTCCGAAATCTACAAAAAACTCTATTTTAAAAAAGTTTTAGTTAGGGCCTTTCTATATTAAGGTAACGATATATACATATGTACATATGTATTAGGGTGATTATTTTGAAATTTTTGGAGATGAATTCTATTTATTTTTTGCTTTTATTTTAGCTTGAGGAATAAAAACAATTGTCCCAACATTTCAGCTTCTTAGCTCTAACCTGTAAACGGCGCGGGCAGAGTTTATGTACAAAATAAGCCCGAAGGGTTTTTTTTTATTACAATTCATATGAAGCAATTTTTACTAATTGTAAAACGTAAAAAAAAATTGTTTTTCATTTTTTTGCTTTTTCGTTTTTCATGTAATTAATACAAAAAAAAAAACTAAAAAGTTCAATGAAGCTCAAGTAAATGTAGAATTTTGCTTTCAAGAAAACAAATTTTGGAATTCTCGAGAGCAAAAAAAAGCGATAACCACACTTTTTATCTTTGATGGTATTTCCATAAAAAAAACTAGCGATTTATCTGAAGAAGTAATTTTTAATAATGTAATATAGAGCAAAAAACAAATATAAATTCTATACTTTTTTTTAAAAAAAATAGTGTAAGAAAATTAAATTTAGGGATTTGAATGTAAAATAAAATTAATTTTTATAATATCGCGTTTGCTTCTAGCCGACCGTCATAACTCAAAAACAAAAAAAAAAATTAAATTTCGACTTGATTATGCAGCAATATCCGTTAATTCATGTTTTATAATGTGTGAAATAATCAACTAATGAAATTGCCCTGTAAAAAGAGTATATGTCAGCATGCTTTTCGTTATTTACACGTAAAAATTAATTTATTTAAAACTTAAAAAGCGTTTTTCTCCAAATTTAGGTTTATTGAGTTATGACGGTTTTCCAGCAAACGAGCATTGTTTACGAAAAATTATTAAGAAATGTTTATAGATTCTTAGACCAATTTTATAGTCGTAGCATATTTTTTTTATGTAGCATACATTCCAAACTTTAATTTACTAAGCTTTTTAAGTTTTCTTTCATGACACCCATGTTTTGCACCTCGATTAGTATGTACATATAAAAATTTTCAGAAAAATTATGTGCTTCCATACAAAGTTTTGTTATTTTCTCCAGGAGCACCTTAAGTAAGTAAACCTATTCGCCAATGTAACTTTTGGTATGGACCACCTCAGTTAACTTTTCATACAGTAAAATTGTTGCTGCTGATATAGTAACATCAAAGCTTAAGGTTTGTTTGTGCCCCATTTTTTGTTATTTTAAAATTTTTATGTTTAATTTAAGAACGATACATTTGCTTATACATAATTGTTTTAGTCTACAATTGGACGTGAGTCACGGTCACTAAAGGTGACATTTGTCGATAAGAACTTACTAACTATGCGCTTTTACATCGTTCGAAGGTTTGCGGTACCATGGTTTTCTATTTTAAATTAACTTTATTTTAGCTTTCGATATAAAAACATCTCAATAAATTCACATCACATTTAAAGTAAAGGGTTCATTGTCCAATATTGGCCTATTCTGGCTCAAGGTTCGCGTTTTTTCGCGACCTTTTCTTCAAGTGTTCGCATAACAACACTCATTCGAAGAGATTCGAAGAATAGATAACTTGACTTACCAATGTGAATTTCAACTTATTTGTTTGTTCTTTTAATACTTAGGTTTTTGCTGTTATATTTGTGCAATAAATCAACAGTTTAATATTGTTTTAACATTATTATTTATTACTTCGTAAATGACCGAAATGCTAAATGGTTGCTGTCAAATCGCAAATTTGACTACGAAGTGGTCTCACTTCAGATAAAGCAAATTATCACTAGTAATTTTTTTGACATTTGATTACAAAAATTATATCTTAAGTGCCAACTAATGCTTTAAACACAATTAGAGCGGTGGCGGTAAGCGGCGACGAATATACGCTGTCAAAAACGAAAACGCGACGAAAATCGTTTGAATGAACACAATTGCGGCGGACGACTGCTTTTCACGTCTGATTTCTTGTGAGAGAATCGTATAGGGAAAAGAGGGTGACAAAACAAAATTTGTAAACAATAAATTTTGCTGAGAAAATCCTATTGGCAAAGAGAATGACAAAGAAATGCTACACTGATCCGACGTAAAAATAGAATTAATTCTAAATCGACGGCGAATCGTCGGCAGGTCGCCAGTCGTACGTCGCAATTCTGTTCAATTTCACATGATCAAGTATGTTATAATTTTTGACAGCGTTCATTCGTCGCCGCTTTACCGCCCCGCTCTAATGCTTTAAAAACAATACATCAAAGTCAAGTAAAGGAAAGATAGTTTAAAAAGCAAAAAAAGATATATCAACATATGTTCTCACATATGGTTCTCACATGTGATGAAAGAGGGCATCAAAGTCGAATATGTAAATTTTAAGTTTTTGTAAAGTAGCAGCACTGATTTTGGAATTTGATGATAAAAAATTTGACATCGCATCAACCTTCATAATTCAATAATTGGCACGTGTATTTATTTGGGTTGGTGATTCTCGACGAAATGGCAGAGTCTTCAGATACAGATTCAAGTAATAAGGAAATAAAAAAAGGTGATGAAAATATATCCGATCAAGAAGACGGCAGTGATGTGCAAGAGGAAGAATTGGACATAAATGCTAGTTCAACGGAATCTGATAACGATGAGACCGATGATAAAGACGGCAGTGATGTACAAGAGGAAGAATTGGACATAAATGCTAGTTCAACGGAATCTGACGACGATAAGACCGATGATAAAGACGAGGAAGAAAATCCATCACCACCCACAAAATCGATCACACGAACTGAGCTTATAATAGAGAACTTAGTACAAAAATATAATGAACGTCAGGGAAAACAACTTTTTGTAAGATTTCCAGAAAAACTACCAGCAGATGAGACTGAATTTCAGCAGAAAGTGAAAGCAGTATCTCCGCTTGTTGTATTTGCTCACAAACCACGGCAAAAATATGCACGTTTCTGCCTAGTTGACTTTAGCAGCACCGAAGATCGGGATGTTGCTCTAAAAAGCATCCAAGCTTCTATCGTAAATGATAAAAGCTTTCATGGCATCGTTGTCTCATTGCCGCGAACGGAGAAAAAAGAATATTTGCAAGAGCTGGTAGAGAAAAAGCGTAACTCCATTGAAATAAAAAAAACCAGGCAACGTCTTAAGCGTGAGAGTAAAAAGGCTTTACGTTTACAAAATTTTACTTCCTCCATCGTAATATCAAATTTACCGAAAAGTGCTTCAATTGCTGAGGTTCGAAAGAACTTTAGCAATGCTGTTGATATTCAAATAAAACCGGGTAAAGGTAAATTAAATGGCGCCAGTGTTGCAACGATAACATTGCCATCCACAAAAGACGCCAGTGCTGCAGTAAAACGGAAGGTTTCTCTTGGCAATACGGATCTAATTATACGTTTCGATACGAAAAAAATTTTAAATAATAAAACTAATAAGAAGCGCAAATCTAGATCAACGGAAGATATAAACCAAAGTCCGCCAAAAAAAAAACAAGCAGTGTAATTGCTCTATTTCACGTCAAAGAAGAAGTCGGCCTTGCTCAGTAGGTGTGATTCCCGTTAAAATTCATCCATAGATTTTCTTTTGGGGATATAGAAAAACACAACTTTTTTATAGTTATGAAGAACTTTTTAACTGATTGCCAAATATAAGGGGCCTAATAAAACGAAACGAACTTTAATAAAGTCGATTGAAATATAGATTTGTGGTGCAATGCTACTATTTCTTTGCATTTTAATACCTTTCTAGTGCTCATAATACTTATACAAGCAGGTCTTGCCTTAGCTATGGCAACCAGTGTAAAGGTATTTTATGATTTATAATGCATAATTCAACTCATTAAAAAACGGTTAGACATAATAGCAACATAACAGCAATACTGTTGGTGGGGGTTCAATGGTCGGTACATACAAGTCTTCGACCATTTAAATGACGTAGTTATTTCCATTTTAAGGTCATAGGTCATTTTGAACGTCATTGACTTCTATGCACTATCTTGTACCTAAAGACCAATAGTGGAGAATTTTTATTCAATAGGTTCAAATTAATTCTAACTTTGAATTAAAAAAAAAAGTACCTTTAAATGGTCGCCACAGTTTGGGCATGGCTTACATGTGCAAGGATAATTATATATTGCTGGAAACGTATTGAAATGGGTTATTAAGAAGAAATTGTGATACTGCCGTCGAAAGCAAGAGTTTGCATTTGTTAACAGACTTTTTAAAAGGTATAAAATTATAAATAGTTTAAGTTAAAAACAAATATCTATGCCTGGTAACAGAAAAAAATTACAACTATAAACTTTTGAAATTACTATGCCTCTACATCATAGTTACAAAAAGATACTGGATACTAGACATCGAAGATGTGCCTGGCTGACTCTCTCTTTGACGAAGGGGCAAATATGTGTGCATGTAACAACGTTGCTAGATGGAAATTTGATCAAATAGGAAATTCCAGGATTCCAAGTGATTTTAAGTACATTAACAAATTGTATTTATTTCGATTAAATATATATTTTTTTCGATCAGATTTTATCTGCTGTGGAATTTATTTTTGATTTACTTCAAAAGTGGAACTATGTACATATCTGGTTTTATGTGTCAAGTGCAACATTGGAGTATATTTATGTTAGGTAGAAAAGAAAAGTGTAAACGAGGTGCTTTTTCATGATTCTAACTAACTGTAAGTTCAATTATCATTTAATACTTCTTACAACATGTATGTACCTGCGGAAATGCAAAGCTGAGGAGATCCAAGTTTTTCCCACTTTTTTAAAGCAGCAGGAGAGCTGTACAACTCCATTTTTACACGGAGCGGGGGAGAAATTTTGAATGTGAGCTTTCGCAAATTCTAGTCTGGCCCTTCGATATTGATTTATAAGCAGTGGCTTTTGACGCACTGATATTCCAAAAAGTTGATTCTCGCACAGTCTCTTTCAAATTGATCGCGGTAATAGCGGATTGTGATTATCTTTAAATACAATCTTTTGTATTTTCTTGGAAGTCAAATTAAAATTTTGCTTATTTAAATGATCAGACCAAGAAACAGGAATAAAGCTTGAGTGTTCTTAATTAGTCTGTATATAGTGTATATAACTGGCCTTGGAGGAACTTTAGCTTCTAGAGCTCTTCTTCTAGATCAACGGCTGATTCGTTTATATATGTACATAATTTAGAAATCTGTGTAATCGATAACAACTACAATTTCATATGTAATGAAATCAGAACTAATGATTACACAATTTTTTTTTAAAATAATTTTAAGTAACAAAATTGGCATATAAATAAACCGACTTTTCGTAATATATATAGTGTTAAGAATTATTCGCGAAGAAAATTGTTCGAATGATTGAAGCATCGCCAGGACAGAGACGATAAACATACGAGACTGGAATCTTTAAAATGCATACCGCAGAAACAGACCGTTTGTGCTCCGTCAAATTACATACATTTTTAAGTAGGATCTGTTAACGCGAAACGAACATTTCTGCTGAGATTGTCTTCACACAAAATAAAACTTAAAATTTCATAATTAACTCGATTTTTTTTTCAGTCATAACGGTCTTCCAGCAAACGAACAATATACAGTTTGACCAAAGCTTAAGCCCCCCCTTAAAAAATTTTTTTTTTAAATCATAAGTTTTTTTATGATTGATGATTGTTTACTTTATTTATTTATATGAAGAGAAGCCACTTAAATGGAGGATCTGACAGGACAACGATCCAAAATGCACGTCTTAAGTTTGTAAGACCTGACTTCAGAGCAATAGGATAGAAGTTCTTGGTTGGCCTGCCTCGATCTGAATCCTATTGAGAACTTGTGGGATATCGTTAGCATGAAAATTGACCGAGAAAATTGCAAAACCACGGTAGATCTGTTTAAATCCTTGAAAATAGCCTGGGAAGGGATATAGTAAGATATCATTAATAATTTAGTATCCTTTATGCCTTAAAGATGTGCATTTGTCGTCCAGAATAAAGGGTTCGCAACTAAGTACTAATTTTAAAAGTTGTTATTTACCATAAAAAAGGGTGTGCTTTAGTTTTGTCCGTTAAGTTTTCTGGTTTAAAAGGTTCCTTTGATATTAACTTTTTATTTATGAAACGCTGAATTTTTTAAGGTATAAATAAATAAACAACAAACATCGTTTTCATAACATAATGTTAAGCGAAATGCATAAAAAAAAGGTGCAAGTCGCCTAGCGGTTTGTGGCAGTACTGCTTTGCAGTTAGCCCCGCTATTTCTTGTTTATTTTCATCATCTTCATGAATCAAAGTTGGATTTGGCTGTTGTTGTCGTTGATTGTCTTAAAAGTACGCCTTTTGAAAGTTCTTGTATTTTTAAGCGGTGACCAGCCGTCATTTCAGGATTTGTTTTGTCATTTTGGAGCATTCTATGAATGAAAAAAACAAAAAAATATTAGTAAATTAAATATAGTTTTCTATATGATAATTTTACCTTTATAATAAGAATGCTCCAAACAAGGAAAAATAATATATATAAGTTGTGAAATGGGGCTGAAGCCGTCATTTCAGGTAAACTGGTTCTTAACATAAAATGTTAATTCGGATTGTAGTAAAATGCGGCGGTGACCAGCCGTCATTTCAGGATTTGTTTTGTCATTTTGGAGCATTCTATGAATGAAAAAAACAAAAAAATATTAGTAAATTAAATATAATTTTCTATATGATAATTTTACCTTTATAATAAGAATGCTCCAAACAAGGAAAAATAATATATATAAGTTGTGAAATGGGGCCGAAGCCGTCATTTCAGGTAAACTGAAGTAATTCTTCTATGTATTTGCATCTTGGATCGATCTTGTTTTGTTATTTTGATGGATCGCATTTTCTTCAGAAAGGGAACTTCGTTTTGTTATTTTATTATATTCCGAGCTAAGGCGCATATTAAGTGTTTTTTTTTTTTTTTTAAATTCAATTCAGTTTTTTTTTTTTTGCATCGTTTGTTTAAACAAAATATATGTTTTCAAAACTACATGACACGTACAATTTTAAATTGTAGTTTTCTATATACTTATCAAAAGTTTATGAACAACTGTCTCATTTTTTTAAGTTCATTTAAATGTTGTGTATGGCATTTTGAAATTGTTTCTTAAGGTTTAATAATAAATATAAAAAAGCATATCATACTGCAACAGCCAGCTTTTGGTAAAAGCGAAAATTTGTACAAATTAAAAATAAAAATAGAATTTAAAAGCCAATATTTGAAAAATTATTGCGTTATTTTTGTTACAGTTGTAATTCTTTTTTTTTTCATTTTTACAAGTTTGACGTCACCGGCCCACCAGCCGCAACTGGTGTTTGTGCATTGTTAGCAGCCCCAGCGGCGGCAGTTGAGGTCTCTAATGTCTGAGACGCTTGTGCGGCATTATTATTTCCATTTTTTAAAGAATTATTGGCTAAGTTCAGACCATTGGCAAATGATTTCACCGTGTTCAAAAACCTGTCCAGCAGGTTATATTTTTTAAGCGATTCCAAGATCATGTATGGAATGAATTTACGCTCTTCGTGATAGACTAGAATGATACCCTGCGAATTAGTATCTTTTGCTTTAAGAGCCTCCAACCAATCAAGAAAGTCTTTTAGAGCAGCGATTTCCGATTTGGATTTAATAATCTAATTGACAAGATGAGAAATTATTTTTAATTGAGAAAACAATGAAGAGTTGCAGGAATAATTGAATCTAGTCGTTTCTTTAAATAAATGTACTTACCTTATATGTTTGCATTGACTTCAACATGCGATAAAATCCAATTGAGATCACACACACCTGATGCCGTTGCCTTGCGGCAGGATTTAAATTCATGTAAGGCATAATATATTGCTCGAAATGATCTTTGGTTGTATAGGCAGCTAATTGAACAATCTTGAAAGAGGGGGTAAAATTTAGACGTCGTTCATACAAAAACAATTTTTTAAACAAAAAGGGGAAAGCACAAAAAATCCATGTTTTGCGGAGAACTCTTACATCTTAAAAAATGGTTTATATGATGAAAAATGGTCATGCAAAAATATTTTCAATTGGCTTAGATAATGCGAAGTAAAAATTTATCGTAATTCAGGTTTAAAAAAATCGCGCTTTTTACCCACATAACTTTATGAGTTTTTACCAGAAATTGTCACTTATTTATGATTCATTTGTCTATAGACACGTAGACATTTATGATTAAATATATCATGATTTTATATATTATGATTAAATATATTATTTTTATATAATGATTATGTAAATTATGATTACATAAATTGTTATGCTAATATCGTATAAAATAATATTTATAAAAAAGTAACCAAAATTGCATATGTTCAGTACAGCATATGTTCGATTTTGAAAATTAAAAAAGTGTAGTTCACAGTTGACTTTAACGGCTTAATAAGCTCTTCTCTTTTATCAACTCTCTCTGGTATTTGTAATATCAATTTTCTTATACTCGATGGACATGGTTTGATTTTAAATTCATAACGTTGACGTATTTCTGGTTTATTGTAAAACGTAATAATCACTTATAAAAAAAAATTTTTTTTTCGCACTTAAACTTCTCTCTAATTTGAGATCAATTAAATCGCTTTGACTTACTTCACAAACTTTATTACATCTCGAATTCTTCATATAATTTTTTAGTGCCTCTTCATTCGCTTACCACTAATGCTAGTGGTACATTACTATGTTCAGCATCCGCCGACAAATGCGCTAAGATTTTTGATGTCGTCAATTTTGATATGATAAATATAATTAAACTTGGTTTTACGCCGCTATGCACGGAATGGATTCATTCACCTGGAGATGCTATACACAGTTTAGCTATGTTAGTTTTTATACTCTTTTTTGGCAAATATTATTTAAATTTCAAAATATTCATATTTATTATTATAAATTCCAGCTCGGATAAGGATTCTAATAGCATTTACATATACGATGGACAGGGAAATGGTGATATATTACATACTCTGGATAAGTTGCATTCTGCACCAGTTATTGTTCTACGTTATAATCTTGCAATGGAAACTGTAATTTCAGTAGATAAGAAAGGAATTTTGGAGTATTGGCAAAATTCAAAATATGACTACAAATTTCCACAAAAATTGGTTACCTTTGATTCGAAATTGGATACCAGTAAGTGTGATAAAGATATAAGTCCCAAATCGAGTTTTTTGATTCAAAAATTGCTAGAGAGATGATTATTTTGTGCTATATTATTTTTTTAACATATTTATTTTGTAGGTCTCTTCGAATTTGCTAAAAATAAAACAATTGTTACTGGCTTGGCAGCTTCTCACGATGGCAAGCGTTTCGCAGCAATTTCAACTGATCGTAAAGTTCGTCTATTTCATTTTAATTCTGGAAAACTAATACGGGTTTATGATGAAGCACTCACAACGTACACACAAATGCAACAAACGCCACATGCTTTACCAAACATGGAATTCGGCAGAAGGTTGGTAGAAAAAATAACTTTAAGCAGCAAATTTAATTTCCGTACAGTAATAATTAAATAATATTTGAAAGTTGAAGCCTCATTTAAACTAAACGTAATGCGTACAATCAGGGACACTATGACTTGACGAAATTTATAATAAAATCTTTTTTCGTGTCCTTCACTACAATGACACAAATAGTCTAGAAGTGACTGGTGAAATTTCTGTTCTATGGTTAGCCATTGCTGAACCAGTTGATGTGAAATTCCGGGGAACTGGAATCAACTTTTTAAATTCAATGGCAAAGAAAATTGATTCATTCCATGGCAAAAAGATTCATTTTGTAAAAAAAAAGAATTCGAGCCCCTTTTTTTAAATAAAAAAATTAACTACCCGATAAGAGAATGTCGAAAATTTCTCTAAAAAATAAGTTATGTTGCTTTATTATATTATTTTTCCAATAGCCCTTGAGTTGTAATTTAGTGCTAACATTTTTAATTCCTCTTGAAGAATGGCTGCGGAGCGAGATTTAGAAAAATCAGAATATATTATGAGTAGCAATATTATTTTCGATTGTAGTGGACACTTTTTAATGTATCCCACAATGTTGGGGATATACATTATAACATTATGTTATAACAAAGTATGGCTTTTATAAGAGCTGAAAATGTAACTTTGCCAATACGGCTGCTTGGGATGTAAAAAGTGACATGTGACCAAAGTACATAATTATATTATTTGGCCTTACATGGTGCTGATGATGATGAAAATCAATTCTATGCGTAAATTCTGCTGGGAAATGTGTAGCAAAATTAGATTTTAATTAATTTTGTCCGTCGAGGCACACAAGTGGAATTGGTTTAAGGGTTGTTGGTTGGTGTTTGTCTAAATGTTTATTAGAAGAAAAACAATTTATTTGGGTGCACTGAATGAACTTAAGAGCATATTTCGCAGGCTTTAAAAATGACATGATAACCACTTTTTGGATTTTTTTTACTAATGATGTTTAAAATTTCAATAAATTAATTACAACATTTAAGGTATTTAAACTTAAAAAGTTAAGCTATTGAAGTACATCAAATCCTTCATTCACAAAAAAAATGATCTCCTTTTTGAATGAATACATCTAGTGAATTTATTCAACACATACAAACATATATATATGACTACAATCAATGAGTTATCGTCGAAACATATAGTTAGCAAACTTAATCATCTTCATATTTAAAAAAAAAAACATTAAAATTTTACATAAAACTCACGAAAATACACACAAAAAACGAACTTAAAAATTAAAACTTAATTTGGAAAGACACGTCCTCCGCTGCCACATCCATTTCATTGCCATAAATTAAGATTTCGTATTCCATTCCAAAACTTTAGTGAATTCCTTCTCTGAAAAACCAATCATCTTCGATTGTTCCATGCAAACATTTTGACGCTTCAAGTTATCAATCAGAAAGAGTTGCTTTTTATAGGCGTTCAATAGATCGGCACGCTGCTTTTTTAAACTTTTGATTTGCTTATCTTTACTTTATTAGTGTAAAACGCTATCGTTTGATGTAACCAAAATTTTCAGTATATTTATTAGTATATAACTGCTTGTTTGCTATTTTGCAGAGCATACATGTTATAAAATACATATTTTTAAATAAAAAAATACACCACAAATTAAAAAAAAAATAAATCGCGTTTAAATCAAATAACTTATGTTGTTTTCGCTCGGATAGCAGCACGTTTTCCTGTAACAGCCTGGAAACCTGACTTGATACTAGCGACAGAGCATCTAGAGCCACAAGATTCACATTGCAGGAAGAAAAGACGTGTATCTTTTTGTAAAATAGTTTCGGGAGAACGGCAGGTGTGGCATGTCACATATTCCTTAATGTAACGACGCAATACATTTTCTATTTGCTTCGGTTGGAAACGTCCTTTGATGATCAACTGTTGGTTGCCATCCATTGAGCCACTGGTACCAAGTTCTGCTAGCAAAAAGTCAAGCAAATGCTTAGGTAATCTATGTAAAGTGCTTGCAATGTCTAAGAAGTTGGCAAATGACGTTTTCTTTGTGCCAACGCGCAACACTTGTGGTGGTCGTATAACAAATTTTGGTTTACGTCCAGCAGCCATATCGGGATTTTTGTCCATTATAATTTCAAAAACGCGTTGTAACAATTCATCGTAAGTGTAATCTCGATCGGAACCAGCCCACGATGAACTGTTGTCAGTAACTAAAAAAAGAAGGAATAGATTTTATTAGTATAGTCCAGTTCAAGTTTGCGAGAGTATACGAGTACACCTCTAATATTCATTTCTTTTATTTTTCATAACGACGTGATTGTGCCGCAAGTGGAAAATAATATTTAAATAAAAGTTCGTTGTGAGATGCCAACAATTCTATACACTTTCATTTCATACTAAACTACAACGCAACGCAGTCAACGGTCTCTTCATTCTTTAAGGGCAGGGTAACGTATTTAACGTGTTTTTCTTTCTTCTTTTTTTATTCGATTTTCTGAATGAAAAACCTTTCCAAGAATATTGTGTGAGACGGATCGGAGAAAAAATAACGAAGATACAGCGGTTTAAGCAACCATGCCTTTAGTGTTTAAAACTTTAAAGCGTTTTTCCACAACACACGTTTTCAAAGTAGGTGCACACCATAATTTCAAAACTACTGCATCGATTCTTTTGAAATTATGAACACTATTTCTGTATATAATTTATTTAGAATAAATTATTTTGTATTATATTATATCTTTATAAATATTATATCTTTTGTGTGAAAGTTTCTATGACAAGTTTTAAGTAAAATGGCGTATCTACATTTTGAAAGCTATAAATACTAAGCGAAAAGGACGTATCTCATGAAAAGAATATAAACACAGTGAATTTCGATATTTTACCTAAATCAATAAATAACCTTAATATGATATTTAAGTTGCCATAAATAAGTTAAAAAATCCGTAGAGAAAGTAAGAATAAAACGAAATTTACAAAAAATCAACTATCTCGAAGCGAAATTTTTTGAGATACGGCCTTTTCGCTTTGAAAATAAATATTTTTAAGTTTAAATATGTTCAAAATTCACCTCTAGATAAGCAATATACCTACAAAAATCAGAAATATCGGAGAAAAAATTAAAATGGGTGTGCAGTTACTTAAAGAATGACCGATACATTTTTATTTTATGACTCAGCTGTCCATTACTAACAGTGTACGAGCAGAGTCATTCTGTTTTGGCTACTGGGACATTTACTCATTTTTGCGTCAAAATATTATAGTGCCAGATAAATTTATCAGTCCGCATTTTAGTCAGGGGTTCGTAAAGTAATTCTGGGCGATATTATTGTGGAATATGGTACCTTTTCTGTAAGCTTTAGTTGTACGTTTTTCCATAAAAATATAGCTTTAATCGGATTTTTTTTAAGGATCTGTCCTGTTTTCTGCTCCTCCCACAAAATATGTATCAAAGTTTGGTATGCATTAAGGTTCGTTTAGCCTGAACGAATGTAAATTCAAATTTCGCTTCTTTAATTCAAATTGTTATTCGATAAGCTTTGTAAAATATTCTGCTCATTTCTACATACAAAAAAAATGAATTGTGGGCGAAACTTGAAAATAATATATTATAATTGAAATATTGGCCTCTATTATGAGTGTCAATAAATCGACTTGACTTGAAATAAAGCGAATCACTAAAATTTCATATCATATACAGTGAAATTCCCCATAACCGGACACCCACCGTCGCAGTATTTTTGTCCGGTTATTGGAGCTATTGATCTAAATCAATACAAATCGTCGTCATATATTAAAACCCATCCAGCAAATTTAAAACTATTCCACTTTAATAATATAGCCTTTTAAATTACCTTTCATATGACATTAATTTTATGAAAATCGCTCGTGGGATTCCTAACTTACACTGCTTTTTAGAAAACCTATATCAGCAACTTCTCATGGCTATATCTCCCACACTGGATCCGAGCGAGATATTTTGGTTGCATTTTTAATTTTACCCCTACTGTTATTTCCCAAAAAAAAAAGAAAATATTCGGGCAATTGTCGGTAACCTTTACTTGCGCCTTCAGTCGAGTTCTTTCGATTGATAGACAAATAATATATTTTATTGACTCCAGTCGAAAAAATTGTCACTTGGAATAAGAGTCGGTCATTCACAATGAATTGAAATTGACTGGTGTCGACTATTGACAAATACAGGCATTGACTGAAATCGACAAGTGTCAGGTCAAGTCGTTTTCATTGACACTCAAAATAGGGGCCATTGTATTGTACACAAAGAAAAAATTGCATTTATAATTTAAAAACCTAATAAAATTTTGAACATTGAGTCAAAAAATGGCCGTAACCAAAATAACAGAATTCTTTTACTTACGGTTTTCTTTGTCCTCAGACTTTTCATCTTCTAGTTTATCAGCAAGCAATTCGTCCAATTCCTTTTTCTTACTTTTCTTCTTCTTTTTCGCCATTGAAAAGTCCATATCCAAATTGATATCTTCTTCCTCTGGATCATCTGCAGCCCCAACTTCTAATCCACCATCTCCATCTTTTGTTGGAAGTGACCCTTCCAATTCATCAAGGTTAAATGGCTTCTTCTTTTTTTTCTTCTTCTTGCCAAAGCTATCCAAATCTAGTTCTAGTTCATTAACAGGCGCATCTGCACCAGCAGATTCATCATTTGCATCGTCGATTTTTTTCAGACCATCGTCTAGACCAAGAGCTGAATCCAAATCAAAAGTAGTCTTCTTTTTCTTCTTCTTCTTTAAAAGTGTTGGATCAAATCCCTATGCAAGTTAAGAGACCATATATAAACATTTTCTTTTTCTATTTAACCAAATTGTGGCATGCAGCAGACATAACCTCAAAATTGGGTCTAATTTAAATGCATTTTGATTGAAATGTTATAATTGTTCAGTACTTACGTCTTCAGTGTCCATATTGAGTACAGAGAATTAATTTCTTTTATCAGTAATTTATTTAGTTAGGAAATTTTTAACGAATACTGATTTCATCAGAAAATTTAATCGTGGTGACAAAGCAATTGCTTTTTTTTCGACAGCAAGAAGTGGAAGAGTGCAATCGTTGTCGCAGAGAGGCTGCCAGACAGTTTGCTGGTAGGTCTTGTGCACAGTGCACGAAATGCAAAAAGATTATATACCTATCGGTTGAAATAATAAAAAAAAACGATAAAATTATATTAAATTGCTTAGCTCGTATTCAGATAAAAAACCAATAATGCTCGTATCTGATATGTATATCGTACTAAAACAGATTGCGGTCTTAGTTTCGTTGCGTATTCACTAGCATAAGCTTTACGTGTGAATTAAATTAATTATTTTGTTCTTGTACAGTAGCAGAATTCAGTTTAACCTAACATTTTTCGAAAACACTATAATTTTTAAAATTTTGATTTTTTTACTCACTTTTCTATTCCAAACTTGAGTTTTACTTCAGATTTTACTTGAGTTTTCTTCAAAATTAAAATCACTTCACTATTTCTTCAAAAATTCAATTTAAATTTTGTTTATATTTATTTGTTATTCGTTATTGTTCACTTTTCTACTCCAAAATTTGAATTTACTTGAGTTTTTACTTGAGTTTTTCTTCTAATTTAAATCAATTCACTATTTCAATTCATCAATTTAAATTTATTGTTTTTATTTATGTTATTTGTTATTGTTCACTGACAGTCGCATGAGAAAAAACGCATGTTAACGGCCAGATTTTTAAATCGTACGGATCTTGCGTCTAAATGCATACAAAATTGTTGAAATTTTTAAATTTTTTGCTGAAGTTCCGTTCTTTTTCTTCTTCGACAGTCGAAATGACAAATTGTAACGCTCAATTCAGGGTTCCAGATTACAACTTTGAACATTCCCTGGACCGATATTTTTGTAAGATTTTTTGGCATTTTCGGCCCAATTTTTCCAACTAATTCAACGTATATTATAGTTATAACTACTATACTGAAATAACATACATTTACAATGAAATGTATACCAAAAGATAAAATATACAAGGTAAATTAACAATAAGAGAAAACATCTATTACTATAAATTTTATTTTTTTTAATTTTAGATTACGTCATAGCAAACTATTTTTTTGTTTGTTTTGACAATTATTTATTTTTTAGCGAACTTGTAAGTCGGCTCCTTGCTCCTGCGTGTGAGCAACATAAGGGGACGTCCATAAATTACGTAAGGTGTTTTTTTTTGAAATTCGAACTCTCCCCTCCTCTTGGTGAGATTTGGTGAGTTCTGGTGGGACCCCCTCCTTTCCATGAGACTTGCCTTATAACTTTTAGATGTAATCTGCTGTAATAAAGTATACTCTCAGCATGAGAGTCGTGAGATTTTCGTTGACCCTCCCCTCCCCATTGGTGGGATTTGATGAGGCTTTGCCGAACCCCTCTCCCTCTATTTTGACACACGTAATTTATGGACGGCCCCTTATATAAAAATGATTTAAAGTTCCCCGAAAAACATTTTTTTTCCAAAATTTCCATATAAAAATTTTACCCAAAAAAGCTCTACTTTTTCAGACAACAAAAAATTGTCAGTTCCAACTGGACTGATGTTTTGTAAGACTTTTAGTAATTTTGGCCAAAAAAATTTAATTCGACACAAGATTTTTTTCTGGTGCGTGCGAATTGCGGGTTTGCCGTCCATGGTTGTTTTTTGATTTTCCTTTTTCGTATGTTCGTAATGTAAATGGTATTGTTTACTGTCGAAGAGTATTCGTTTTGTCCTTTGTTTTGTATTCGCTACCTATTTTGACATTCTCCTGTTCATGACGTCTAAAGGCCTCAACCCATAGAGTCCGTCAAGTCCGTTGCGTCAAAGTTTACAACTGAAGAGCGTCCCATAAGCAACTTATCCGTCAACGCAACGGATGAAGTTGGGCAACTTTTAACTTTTGATGTACGTTGAATACTTTGACATATGTGAGTTTGTGCGAAACATAGAAAAAAAAGAGAGATAAGAAAATTAAAATTGTTTTCATGTTTAAGAAATATATTAATGCGCAGTATAAAGGAGAAATAATGAAATTAATCATTCAAAAAGCTTTTTTTTTTGATTTTTTATTTGACTTTAAATGCGTTGCGGACGTATTCTTTGGGCCGCTTTCTTCCTTCATTTCCGTCTTGTCAGTTGTGAACTTTGACGCAACGGACTTGACTTACTCGATGGGTTGAGGCCTTAACACTTCAACCACTCATGAAACTATTTTTTCAGAAGATGACGATAGGGTTGGCCAAATAAAAAATATTATCGAAATATCGATGATCGATATTATGAAACATTATCGAAATATATCGAGAAAAAAACATCGGATATGAATAATCGAAAACCGATATTTTTGCTGGAAAAATTCTATCCTTGCCAACGATGGTGTAACTTTTCACGGTTGCATTATTTGAGCATAGCAAAAAAAAAGTGACAAAAACAGTTTTGTCGCAGTTATTGGCCAAAGAAACAAATATCGATAATCGATATATTTTGTCCAAGCCTAAATGACGAACCATCGGACGTAGCCAAAATGTATTGAGATGCGCGAAATGTACTGAAAATTCGTCCATTGTACTGAAATGTACAAAAGATTTGCCGAATTTACTATTCTATTTTTTTTTTCGGTCCTACGAACAAATAAAAAAAAGCAAAATATGGACGTTTACTTTTGCCTATTTTATGGGCCCCCCCTAACCCTCTTGATTCGAAGATTTACAACTGCAAGACGCAGCTTACTACGTACGCAATACTATTCGAATTTCCAATTGAAATTGACTCCAAACCATTGTCAGTGATGTTATTTGTCTGTTGTATTTTATGTAGTATTTAGGATTGGCTCGATGTATCAAAATTCCAATGAGTTAGCTCAGAGCATTTTGAAAAAGCTATTAAAAACCAATCATTGACAACAACAGAAATTACCATTTTGCGTTATTTTAATTTCTTCAGTAGACATCTTCTTTCCATTAAATTTACTAAATATGAAAATTCCCCAATTACTCTGATGGCAGTTTAAAGATTTTCATTTAAGATAAAAAGGTTTTAATGGTAGTAAAAAAGCCATTCCATACGTCCACAAACAAAAATATTTGAAGAGAGATTATGTGCTCTTTATGGAATTTAAGTCCCAAATATAGCGTCCAATTTTATGTCATAGTCAAGTTTGTTTAAGTATATAAACGTTTCTTAATTTAAGAAAAGTCACCGAATTCAAATTTATCGACTCAAAATGCCTAAGGAGCACATTTCAGTCTGGGATATCATTTGAACTTCAGCATGGAGATGAGTGAACTGAAATTGAATTTTATTGTGAAATAAAACAATAAATTCATATATTTTTTTTGTTCTTGTTGTTTTTTATTATTACGTACGTTTGCTTCTTTCAAATGAAAATGTCTGTGAATATAATAAAGAAGAATTGCAGATATTTGAGTGAATATTAATTTTTTGCGTAGGTTAGTAATAATCAAGAATGATTTCTTGCTGATAACAAGAGCGCGAGATAGCGCATTAAAATACGAACAAATTAAACATTTGAGTCAGCAGTGTGTTTGGTCCTCATTATTTGTGTTGTCCTCGCAGATTTTCAATTTATTGAAAAATGTTACGAGAGTGACCTCGCAGTCGCAATATCTGTGATTTTTGAGTCGCAATATCTTTTGATTTTTTGCAAAAAGCGGTTTTTTTTTTAAAAAAGTGTTAACCTATAATTTATTTATGTATCATTTGTACAAAATTTTTCATATTCACTCTTTATTACCGAAATGAATTTTGGCATATTTCTTATATTATCTATACTTACTTCCTCGATAATATCACCATATTTCAATCACAATAAAATTTAAAAGTACCGTTTTTATAATCAAAGTAAAGGTAAAACCGCCCAATTAAACTATATGGTAAGTTTCAAAAGAATTTATTGAATAAATTTTTTTGTTTTCCGGTAAAAAGAAGAGGGTTACTGAGCAAAAATTTAAAACAAACGATACAATTAAAGCAAAAGAACCAGGATTTATAGACTTCCAAAAAGCGTTATGAGTTATTGACGCATTTTTTTTTTTGAAAAAATAAAGGTTTTGTAAACAAAATTTGTTAAAATTTCAGAAAAATCATCATACCTCTAAGACTATAAGTTGAATTTTTAAAGATTTTTAGTTGATATTCTAGCTTATTAAATTATCGTTCATATGCCACCCATAATTTGGATATCAATCAAGAGGTTCTCATATATTGGTTTTTGCAAAAGCTATATCCGCAACTTCCTATTTAATACCAATGTGCTCACTGGCACCAGGACCGAATTAAGAAATTTGCCGCCCCTAGGCAGTTGCAAAAATTGGCGCCCCTTACTCAAAACTTCTTCATTTATTAGAAAAATTATTTTTTTTTTAGAAAAAAAACTTTTTTTTCATTTATGTTATATTTTTGATGAGCAAAAAAAAAAAGGGTCCTCGGTGCTGAACGAAAAACACTAGCAAAATTTAAACTAAATTTGAAAAGTTTTTCAATCAATAAAATGCAACAATTTTTCAAAGTTTCCGCCAATATTTGCCGCCCTTTAAATCTTGCCGCCCTAGGCACTTGTCTACTCTGCCTCTAAGGTTAATCCAGGCCTGACTGGCACACATGGTAGATAAAATTGAGAAATTTGATACAAAGATATATGAGGCACCCGGTTTCAAAACCGGCCAAGTCCAAAAAAATAAAATTTTGAGATATTCTCATATATAAAAATCTAGACCATGCTTTATCTTTCTACAATGGTTTTAGATTAAAAAAAAAAAATTTTTTACACAAATATTACACTTTTTAATTTATTATTGGTTCATGGGTTTCAAAACCGGTCAAGTCCATGAACTTGCATTCAAAACCAATCCAACGCCTTGGAATCAAAACCGGCCAAGTCCAGTTCATTGGAATCAAAACCGACCAAGTCCAAAATTGTTTTCTCAAAAACATTCGCAAATAAAACTTTAAATATCTGATCTGACGTACCTTGAGTAAGAAATTTTATAAGCTATCATGTGTCTTTTTATTTTTGCAATGAACATAGATGAAAACAAACGTTTT
Source organism: Tricholauxania praeusta (assembly GCA_949775025.1). Classification (NCBI taxonomy): domain Eukaryota; kingdom Metazoa; phylum Arthropoda; class Insecta; order Diptera; family Lauxaniidae; genus Tricholauxania; species Tricholauxania praeusta. The sequence goes on from OX459028.1 coordinate 21,123,687, forward strand.
TCTTTGTTTTCCCAAAAGTATGAAATATGGACTTGGCCGGTTTTGAAACCGGGCGCCTCATATGTTTTTCAGTGTTGAGCATCTGATAAAATGTGTGGATTAGACAACGGGAACAATAAAAAGCACTTAAAATATTACATCTTAGTACCTATGATAGTTATGAAATTTTATACATGACAAATTGGGGCGTGGCACCTATCATGCAGGCACTTATGTCAACTATAGTTGTGAAATTTGATACAATTATAGTATACCTCAAAACCGTTATAAATTCTAATTTCCGCCTCTAATCTGCATCCTGATTTTATTTCTGTGAGTTGTAAGCTTACAAAGGCATTTATTTTTTGCTCATTGCAAATATCCTTTATCTTAAAAAATACAGCTGATTCGTATTATAGCACGAATAAAATAGGAAAATTCATATATGTAGTTTAAGAAACAAAAATGCTTATGAACAAAGATCAGTGAAAATATGAGAATCGCAAATAAAATTATTAATTTGCACTTATCTACTGTTGTAAAAGTCTCTCCGATATCGCTGGTGTTGCTGTTGGAGCCGATCGCATTAGAAAAGATGGTTGCATAAATTGTACACGTTCGGCTTCCATTGATGCTGCATTTAATGAAGAGACGATAGCATTGGCGGCTCAAAGGGTATGGTAATTGCGTTCATTGCGTGCCTTGTAAAATTTATAAGCAACTAAGCCTATAGCTAAGAGGCCAAGTGTTAAAACGATGCCTCCAATAAAGGAAGGTCCATCAAAACGATGACAAGGTGGTGCTGGTGATGGTGAATGGGTCGTAGTAACGGGCAATGGTGTTGTTGTGGTTGTCGTATTATCGGGGGTTGGTGGAACAACCGTAGTGGTTGTAGTAATAGGAGGTGTTGAAGTTGTGGTAGTTTTAGGAGTGATTGTTGTAGTTTTTGGTGATACTGTAGTGGTAGTATCTGGTAATGTTGTGTTCTCTGGTGGTGCTATGGTAGTTGTTTCTGGAGGTGCTATGGTAGTTGTTTCTGGAGGTGCTATGGTAGTTGTTTCTGGAGGTGCTATGGTAGTTGTTTCTGGAGGCACTGTAGCATCAGAACCATTTGATGCAGAAACATCGAATTTTGATGTTGCCTTTACATTATCAGTATCTTCATTTAGTGTACCATTTTCTATAAAAAAAAAATATATATATTTAAATAAATTAATAAAATTTAAAAAATATTAATCGGTGATTTAAAGGAAAATTTTTTTTTTTTTAACATAATTACGCTTATAAGCTATTTATAGTTTTCTTCACAAAAAGTAATCCGGTTAAAATGTTTTACACCTTATTTTGAAGCATTACATTATGTCTGAAGTTTGACATCCTAAAAAGTTATTTATAACCCAACAGCGTTTTGTAAAATAATTAATTCGCATCAATGAACAATTTGCTAAAGTCAATTTATTTATTTGCATTAAATATTTAGTGTGCTTATTATATCGCTAATCCGTTACTAAAAAAGTTAACTTCGTTTAACGTTAAAGCGTTACATTTCGGAACGTTAATCGTTAATTTGTTAATACGTGATAAAAATTGCATTTTTTCTTACGTTGCGTTAATGATCTTCTTATAAAAACTGTTTGTTTTGGGTTCTGGAACTTAATAGGTTAGGAAAAAAAAAAGACGTGTATAATTGGAGTGTGTAATTTAGTTATCCGGCATAATGTGGATATTCCCCTTCATGAACATTAATAAGTTTAAGTTCTCGTCTAAGAGCGAGGCTCGTTTCGGCGTTAAAATTATTTACCAGTGGAAAAAAAAGATTTTCGACTGCAGCGCTTGAGGGTATAGCAGTATTATATTTATTAAACAGATTTATGAATATCTGTTCCCAGAGGAATGCCGCATCGTTGAACAAATCTTTTGATTTCATGTCTAGCCACATTTTAACGAGATTTTGAGCTTTACTCTTTGAAGACTTGTTGTCCTTAGGTTTTTCTTTAGACTGAGTGACAGAATTGAGAAAGTCTTCCTCATCATCGTCGTTTTTACTCGCGTTGCTGTCTCCGCCACCTAAACTATTCGAACTTTCGGCAGCTTCTTGTTGTAACGCATCTTCTACCTTTTTTTTCATGCATTTTTTTTACTTCATCCCCTCGACTGCTGTCATACTATTCCAGCCATATCAACCGGACCGTACTTGTTGTGAGAACGTGTTTTTCACGGCGCGGTATTTATTTGGTAAATAATAGGTACTGGATTAACGATTAACGCGCTTGGGGAAATTACGAGTCAGTTAACATTTTTTAAAGTTAACTTATAAGTTTATCCGTTAGTCGGAATGTTAACTTCGTTAATTAACGATTATCGAGTTAATGCCTAGCTATGGTTACAAGTGATATAACTGGCCATCCAACATGTGTCTTTATTTTCATATAAATTGTAGTAAGAAACAAACTGTTTGCGCCGTTCGCAGGTTTGACCTCCTAGAAAGCTGAAATATAGAATTATGAGACGGCAATTAAAAAAAAAAATAAAAAACACCTTCGGATGTATTTTTTGTGGCATTTTCCACATGAGCAATTTCGAAGTGGTTTGACAACAGTGAAGTTGTACTGACCGGTAACTTTTGCTTTATGTATTCTTTAAATGTATTGCCGCATTAGGCCGAGTCGCACTATTTATGTATGGACCTTTAATTGTAATTATTGGCTCATCATTATTGCTTCCGGGTTTCGAATTGTCCCTACACAAATATAAAGAATCAGTTTATATTATAGCAAAGTTTTGTTACTAAGAAAAATTCAAGACTTAATTAAGTATAAAGAGTAGTTGTAACAACTTTGAATGTAATGAGCTTATTCACTTTTTTTGAAATCCATTCATTCTCCATTCATTTCTTGCTCGTTCGCTCGAACTTCTCGAGAGACTTGGCAACCTACAATGTGATCTGATCCAGTATTACAATCACCATGATCAGTAACCAATCCAAATATTTTTGACTTTGAATTTTTGTGATGAGAGATGAAATATACCTTCTGAACAACAAGTATCTTTCGAGGGTCCATACAAAATTAACTCGACAAATAAACACTTTTACAAATTACAAAGAATTAATTAAAATTTAAAATATTTCGAAACAAAAATATAATTTTGGTAATTTAACACTTCATTGCAAAGGAATAAGTTGGAATCATAAATTCATCCCGCTACATTCTGAATATCAACTTTGTTATCCTTAACTTAAATTCATCAGAAAGTCACCCTACATTTTTGCAAGCGGAAAAGTTCCAGAAAATTCTCTGTATTAAAGTTTATCAAAACCATTGATTTGTACACTGAGTTAACTATTACCCAACATATGACTAATCGGCCAATCTATGTAGGGAACACTGTTGGAGTTCAAAATGTGTATTTATACATACTCTACAATTAATCTTTAATGATTTTTTCTGTTTTTGAATAAAATGAAAAAATTGATATTTTACCCCTACATCAAAAAACAAATACCATAATCCGGCTACGTTTATAGGAAACATTAGCATCAAGTTTTGTCACCGAATTTTATTATTGCATAAAGTAGGCATTCAACAAAATTTTATTAAAACGCAATTTAAAATATATTTATTTGCTTAAGAGTTCTGCAAATCTATTTTCTTATTTTAAATAATAATCGCAATTTACATACCTTGACAATTTAAAGTTACAAAAAGGCCAACAAACAAGCAAATCAACAGACTTCTAGATGTTTTCATCTTGTTCTTGTTGAGATTAAGAAACTCAGAATTTTTTTTTACTTTGCTTTCTTTACACACACCGACCAGATCGCTAAGTCAACGCCAACTATAGATGTAACGATTAAAACTGTTGAAAAATTATATAAAAAAGAAAATAGAAGCGAATATAAAACAAATTACTCTGCTTAAAATAATTCCAATCACATAGTTAAAGCCTCCATTATGGATGCAGTATAGTTTTTAGCAAACGTACATATATATATATATATATATATATGTATTTATATGCTTATATGTATGTTGTATACTACTTATGTGCAAATAATTGTGAATGTTTAGTAAATTATTGCATTATGTTATTATAAGATTTATTTGAGCAGTTTAAAAAAAAATTACCTTTTTCTCCAAAAAATATGATTATTGGAATTCCCAAGAAATGCAAGAGATGACTGTTTTGAAATTTGACAAATAATGACAGCTCTTATGTACGTATTCACAATCAGAGATGTCACTACGTTTCTTACGACGAGAAATTAGAAGTGGTATGTTACATTACAATTTAATTGTATTGCATACCGTACGCATACCGTGGAAAAGTGAAAGGTGGGTCAAATCTTGTTATACGGAGGTTTTTCGGGCATGAAATAGATGTATTTTCATCTCTTCTACAACATTGGTCAAAACATATTTTTCTACTTGTGGCTTACTTTCCGAGTTACTGAACATGTTTTTTACTTTTGGCGACTGGCGGTTATTTCGATTACTAGCCAAGTTGAACGAAGTTACCATGAAAAATGCATCGCTACCTCCCGGACTTGTCAAACTCAAATTAATGCATCCGAGAAAGTTATTCCATCGCTGTCTAGAATAAAAATAAGTTCAGACGAAAATTTTGACAAAGCGCTCATTTAGTTAGGGGCCGTCCATAAATTACGTGAGTTCAAATATGGGAAAGAGGGTCCGGAAAAATTTCACCAAAGGGGAGGGGGGTCTCAAGTCGACTTTTTAACGCAGAGAGTATACATTATTATAGCAGATTACATCTAAAATGATAAGGAAAGTCTCACGGAAAGGAGGGGGGGTTCCCGCCAAAACTCATCTAGGGGAGGGGAGGAGTCCGAGTTTTCAAAAAAACACCTCATGTAATATATGTGCGTTTGACAGTTAAGGCATAACTTAAAATAAAAAGGAAGAATTACCATTTAGAATTGCTGCTACCATGGAGTAAGCGAACGAACTTCGTACAAAACTGATTATAATTTTGTACGCAAACAGACCTCCAATCTGACAGAAAAAGTAACTGCTCATCCACAAAACTATTTTCGGTTCAAAATGAGTGCTACTGATAGCGGAATGTTATCGAATTATTTTGAGAAAGGAATTGTCCTGATAGTGGCTGATATATTAAGTGTGATAACTGTATCATCATGTCTTGTGATCAAAGTACCTCAAATAAAGACCATACGGACGAATAAATCATCTCATGGAATAAGTGTTTTTGGACTATGCCTCGAACTATTCAGCTACACCGTAATGATGTCCTATAATTACAGTAGTGGTTACGAATTTCTTTCTTATATGGAATATCCGATATTATTGCTACAGGAGTATGTTTTGATTTATTATGTTTTCCTTTATAAAAATCTACTGGGCAACAAAATTCAAATTACGGCTGTGTTGTATGTTATCATAGCTACTTTGATCTATTTCAAAGTATTTCCTTTTTTAATACTCGCTTTTCTTGTGGTAAGTATAGCAATATTTCAATTTCATGGTATCAATTCAAAAATATTTGTATACTCTTAAGCTTGATATCAATTAGCATTTCTATTTTTATCTATTTTGTTTTCTATAATTTACCAAAGGGAACTTGTTTAACGAGAATTTTATCTATTTCGTTGCGTCATCATAAACTGATTGATAGTTGCTTATTCCGTTGTTTGACTCAATTCATATCTGATTTATTTTAAAGCTGTAGGAGCATTCCACAAATTCTGCATTCATTAGAGAATATTTATTTTTTTGCATTCAGACAAAAAATAACAATACATATATCAAAGAGAGTCCATAATATTACAATAACTTATGTAAAAAAGTTTATATTAAGCACTCCCAATTTACAAACTTTTTTTTTCTTTTAGCCATTTTGCACACCCATCGGCGCAACCAGCAAGGTTTTGCAGCTGATTGCAATTTTAAGAACAAGAGATGCTAGTTCAGTTAGTCGAACCACTTGGGCACTTTCGGCTTTTACTAATATGAGTACGTTCTTTTAAGACATGAACATTAAACTATTGTTAAAAAATTTTATTTTATAGCACGCATCTATACCGTATATGTACAATCACATGACTGGATGTTGCTCTCTAACTTTTTAATATCGACGTTTCTCAGCTCATTTGTTTTTATTGCAGCATGTGTTTTTAAAAAAGGCAAAAGGACAAAGAAAGAATAATTTATAATCGAGTTAAAGTTACTGTTTTTATTTCTAGTCATTATGTAATATATATTAAACACTGTATTAAACATTTCCTTCATAAAGCGCCACACCGACAGCTATTATCATAGCAAATGCAACTCCAGCATAAATAGAAATTATTTTCCAATTTAAGGCTTTTTTAGACCTCTCTGTAACAACTTTACGTTCCTTATATTTCTCTAACTTTTTAATATCGACGTTTCTCAGCTCATTTGTTTTTATTGCAGCATGTGTTTTTAAAAAAGGCAAAAGGACAAAGAAAGAATAATTTATAATCGAGTTAAAGTTACTGTTTTTATTTCTAGTCATTATGTAATATATATTAAACACTGTATTAAACATTTCCTTCATAAAGCGCCACACCGACAGCTATTATCATAGCAAATGCAACTCCAGCATAAATAGAAATTATTTTCCAATTTAAGGCTTTTTTAGACCTCTCTGTAACAACTTTACGTTCCTTATATTTCTTTTTGGCAAATAATTTTTGGTATTGTTCAAGTTCAATACGGTTTTTTTCTTTTTCTAAAAGCTTTTGTTTATCCGACTCCTGTTTTTTAAGCTCTTCGGTGATAGCACGCGTTTGCTCACAATATTCATCACATTGTAGTGTTTGAAGTCCGGTACGATACTTATCACAGGAAATGTCTATTTTTATACGTTTGCAGACACAAAAAATGCGAATCTTTTTGCGACACATATCTGGGTTGAGACATTTTCCAGCATGACATATCATTGTACAGCGATGGCCACATGGATACTTAGAATAAGAAAACTTAAGTTTGATAATAGCAAAAAAAAAAAAAAATTGTTCTTACAGTTTTTACACAACGTCCACCACAACTTAATTTGCTTTGTTGGATCATTGCAAGTTCATCTGCAGCTATATTTTCACTATTATATTCAGAACATAAAAATACGACCTGTGTGAGTCCACAATGGCATTTTGTTTTAATGATAGCGTTACACGGTTGGCATGGTTGGATATGACAAGGGCGCTGACATGGATGGGTACAACCTGGAGGACGTGGAATTGCACAACCTTCCGAGCAACTTGCGCATCCGTCTTGTTCCTGCATTTCAACATAAGAAACTGATTAAACATTTGTATTTTTTGATTCTGAGAAACAATGCCTTTGCAGGCTATTAAAATAAAATCATTCCAAAGTTATCAACAAATTATAATATTTACTTGAATGAATATCAACTTTTATCGATCGAAAATCAATTTTATTTACAGTCCCTGACTAATATATTAAATGGGTGAAATATATGTGTTATTTACCTTCATATTGCTTTGATCCGGCACTGAATGGCATATTAGTTCACATTTATGCCAGCTGCATTTTAATAAACGATTACATATACGTTGACATGATGTTGGTTTTGAATTCCAGCAAGACCATTCTGCATTTTCATGACCACCAATGCAAGTAACCATAACTTTTACTTCACATTGTGGATGTGGTAATTTTTTGAACTCAAACTGTTTCGAAAAAAAATTATTATTATTTATTTATATATAAAGAATTGCACTTGTTCACAATAAGCTGGACTAAAAAATTCAGAAAAAAAATATTATTTCGAATGGTGAAAAAGCAGTCAATGGGGTATATTTTTTGATAACAATAATATGTTTTTTAATGGAATAAATACCGGCTACTACCAAAAAGCGTTTCATTTTAGAATCCAATTAACAGAGTATTGAGGATACAGAGTATTGTACATACATATGAAGAGCTGAAATGCAAAACTCTTCAAGTCCAAAAAAAAAATGAAAAGCCAAGTCCAATTTTATTTGTTACTAGCTGCTAAACACATATTACAGCTAAACAGAACTGGGACGTGCAATTTACCATTAGTGTCAAATCGCACCAAAAAATAAAATTTTTTCTGTTTTTGTACAGAGTTTTTATGTTCAGTACTTCTAGTGCAAAAAACCACAAAAAAAATGCATTTAATGCATTTTGCGTTTGTAATTTTTTTGTGGTTTTTTGCACTAAAAAGTACTGAACAATAAGCTCTGTACGAAAACATAATATTATTATGAAATTTTGTTCCAAAAACACAAATTATAAAAAAAATTACTTTCGGTGAGCTCGCCGATATTTACATGTAGCACTTGCAACTTCGTTCGTATCGCCAAAACAGCCTTCGACTAAGCGCTCGTCAAGAAATGTGTGATATCAAGGAGATTACAAGGGCACTTGCATTGAAATGTAGAAGTTCTGTTTTGTTTTTTGCTCTGATTCTAAACTGATCAACACAAGAAAGGGAACATAGTAGGCTTGCAGACTACTATACTTCGACTAACAAAGCTTACTGATGATATGACGTAGTGGTCATTGAAACTAGTATAAGCAGCTCGTTGCCCATTTTAATGCATTTTGCGCTTGTAATTTTTTTGTGGATTTTTGTACTAAAAAGTACTGAACAATAAGCTCTGTACAAAAACATAATATTATTATGAAATTTTGTTCCAAAAACACAAATTATAAAAAAAAGTAATAAATCCTTATTAATATGATATGAGAGTATTTAAATCATAAAACCACCTTAAGAATGTTAAAATCACAAAATGCAGAAATATTGTAAGAAAAAACGTTGTTTTGAAATGAATTTAAGCTTAACCATATTTAAAAAATGATTTCGAAACCTTTTACTATTATTATTTTTCAAAATCCGCCAAGTCCCGAGGTCTCACTTTCAAAACCAGCCAAGTCTACGTTTTCAATTTCAACACTCGCCAAGTCCACATTTTTTGTTTCAAAACCCGCCAAGTCCAAACGTTTTTTTATTATAGTCGTTATAGATTTGGCCATAAAATGTTATGAATCAGGATTTTAATAATTTTTGACAACTATTACAATGGACGTTTTTACTATAGTTAAATTTCAGTGGAATACAGTTTTATGCGTTTTTCTCTAAAACGTAAAATATGAGCTTGGCGGGTTTTGCATCTCAGCTTTTCATATATTGTTTGAGATACTCCCCCAGTTGACAAAACTTTTAATGAAGGATAAAACTAGTAAGTTGAAAAGTAAAGGTAAGACTATTTCTATTACGATTGTTTATGTTATGGTCATCATTAAAATACATACATACGTTTTTTGAGTTATAATCCCATACTGTTTTCTTCTGTACTGATGAATTTGAAAACACTTTTACTGCTGCATGACACTTAGCTTCACATGTATGGCCACATGCACTGGTATCATTAACAAGACCACATTTTTGATTACATGGTGGACATTCATTTTTGTGACAGCGATGTCGATTTAAATGATGACATTTTGATGGAATTCTGTTACAAAAATTTATTAAAATGATTCTTACTAAAGTATGGTATTGTATATCAAACCTGCACGGTTCATTACATGTCACGCGAGCCGTACGCTCACTACCACAATGAACTTTTTTCGTTGTAGTACCGCAACGACAATTGATTTGTGCAGTTTGATCACAAGGATAACAAGGACCATCGTGGCAAATAGATTTGCATTTATGCTTTTTGCATGATAGGCTTTTTCCACAAATTTTGTCGCAGGGTGAACATTGTCCATCACAACACTTAAAAAATTTAATTTATATCAGAAATCATAAAAATATACTTAATTTTAGTTTAGCTTTAGAGTGTACCTTTTTGTTGCATGCATGTTTTCCGCATTCACGAATTTGTTTGCATTTAGTTTCACATGTAAATGATTTCCAACATGGTAATTCTTTCTCATGTTTTCCACAGCGACATTTCTTTTTGGTAATAATCAAACACTAATTAAAAATAGTAAGGAATAAATTTAACATTTCTATGTAGAAATAGCCCTCTACCTGCAAGCAAAAACATCTAAGGCTCGGTTTATAGTGTGAGAGATTAGATTATGGTATCAAAGTCTTCGTCACCGAATACCCCCATAAATGAAAGTTAATTCGAAGGTATATACACTAGCTGACATAAAAACTTAGCTCCCTTTCATGGTTGGCTACTATCTCGCGTTTTAGTCGCCGAGTTAGAATTGGCTGTATGTTTGTAAAGCCAAATCTTACTCGGCGACTAAAATGGCGAGATAGTAGCCAACCGTGAAAGGGGGTTTAAGTCTGACAAAATCCATCTGGCTTTATTAACCTTATTTATAAGAAATATCAAGTCTATATTTTGTGCAGATTTTTTGATCAACTGGTTTGTTGTAACTATAAAGGGCTGTGTAAAAATTCTGCTATTTTTTACTTAAAAATTACGATAAAAGATTTTTTTCCAGGAACGATATAGCTAACACCCTCTTATAAATGTAAAGCATTTTGCTAGCTATTTTTCATAACTGTTGCGGTAAAAAGAATAGCACCGCGGTGTCATATATGAATTGATAGAAAATATTTTGAACAAATGACGTTTTTTTTTCTTCTAATAATTTAAAGTATAGTTACTTAATAAGTACACAAGATAAGCACATGATATTTTGTTCCAAAAAAATAACGGTACTTTCTAGGTTTGCTATTATATTGAGTAATTTGTAATTTCGAGCGGTAAAAATAATAGCACTGTTCAACTCCTTTACTTCTTAAGATTATGTATTTACTCTTATTAAAAAAATTTTAACGTAAAAAATAAGCTCCATTATTTTTGTATAATACTCCAATGATTTTTTCGAGTTTTTGCATTTTAGTGGGCCGTGGAAAGCATTCTTCGACAGAGCAAAGTAAAATTATTAAAAATTCCATTTTGCAAGGTAAAACTTTTAATAAAATTTAAAATTTTATCAGATGTTCTGCGAAAATGGTTTCGAATACGATAAGATACACAAATAAACGAAAAACACGAGGCCGAATGCCTTTCATGTCCCCCGGGACGTGAATTGTTCGATACAGCTTTCGATACATAATCCGTTTTTGCCTGCTACGGAAAGAAAAAAGTGCTTAGTATAGCAGCGATGTAGAAACCGTTAAAAAAAGACTCAGGAAAACCAATTTGGGTGCCCAGAATCCAGAGCGCACGACACCTAAACGAAATTTCTGTCGCTTTCAAATCTGTTTCCGACAACAATCAGATTCTGCGACAGACCTGAATGTCTGAATAATTGTGATTGGATGAAATGTAGGCTTTGTCAATGAATGCTTGTATGTTTTTGCTTGAACGTAGATTATTATTTATATATAAATTTATGTTATACTACCAAACTACAGTCGGCTTTATGACATCTCTGCGTACAAAAGTGAAGTCCACATGGCAATTTTTTCTGACACGTATCACCGCAAGAGTCAATTGTTTCATCACAAGGTCCAATTTTTTTCTAAAAGCCAATATATAAGAAAATTACTAGAATATCAATATATGAGATACATATTATACTGACGCGAAATTTATTTTCCTTAAATTATAAGAAATCTTTCCATTGTGTTTGATGTTGAATAAGAATACAAGCGCCCAATTTAAGTTACTAATTTTGATTTTAAAAATTCCAAAGGATTTATAAACTAGTTATTTTTCAGTTAAAGATTACAAAGTGCTATAATTTTAAGCTTTTGGATTACGGTATGTCGTTCCTGACATGAAATCGAAAAGGCTTTGTTTACTATTTACATACATATATTAATGTATGTATATTAGGGTGTTTATTTTGAAAATGGTTTAGATTTTTTTGCTTAGGGTTTAAAAATTTGAGCTTCCTAGCTCAATCCTGTAAGCGGCGTAAACTGGTTTGTGTCCGATATCGTTGAAATTTTACGAAAAAACCTTTTATTAAAACAGAAAAAATCTGCCAAGATACATAAAGCGTTTTAGGTATTTCAGTTGTATGGGAGGTGCCACCCTCAGTTGTCAAACCACGCCTATATTTTTCGTGTGGCTGAAAATGCGAACAAAATACATCCAAAGGGGAGTTTTTCCGGTCCCATAGGCCTATATTACAGAATTGGGATTGAAAAAAATTCTCCCAAAATTTCAGCGTAATAAGTTTGTTTCATATTACAATTAACATGGAAAAAACAAAAAAGCAGAAAATCGAATGGTAGATTTATTCATAGATTTTATTTTAGGTAAAAAGTCGTTTATTTCATATGAATTGTAATAGGAAACAAACTGTCTGCGCCGTTAACAGGTTTCATCTAGGAAGCTGAAATTTTGGGAAAATTTGAGGGTTGTTTTGCTTATGTGTCATATACATACAGAATGTGAAAGAATATTTTTATAAACAAATATTTATTGTAAAAAATTCATGGTGTTTTAAAGCAAACTCCGACAAATAGTAAGAAAATTGAACAGTTTTAAACAGTGTTTAATCCACTAATTGTTGAGGAACCCAAGTCACAATTTCACAAAATTTCTACGATTCGTCAGATATTGAAAAGCGCTTGAACTTAAATGCTTTCTATTTCTCTACATAGAGTGTTTTTAGATATATTGACTAAGGTTCCTTTTTAAAAAAAAAAATAATAAATTGCTATCTGTTGTCCCAATAATTACGAGATGAAACAGTTTTAAATACATGCTACTTACTGTTTTTCCACATGGACAGAAACGTGGCAATCCCAGCGGACACTCACCACATGAATCGGAGTGACAAATTCTCTTGCAAAAATGAATACCACATGGATACATCCGACTACAAATCTGCAAAGTTTTTATATTCGGTTAGTAATTAGAAAATGAGTCGAATATAATTCGATTTATTTAATTTTGTTTCGAGCTTATATATCTTCGTCAGATTTTACCAAAATCTTTTTTTATTTTAGCATGAGTTCCAGTTGAATTTTATCAAGCTCTTAAAATATGTTTACATTAATCGAGATAGTTATTTATAAAAAAACTTAACAGCCCCCAGTTTTTTTAGGTTTTTGTTTTATATTTAAATAATTCTACAAAAATATTGCAAATTGAAAAAGTATTTGGGTGAGAAAATTAAGAAAATTGAATTATGTATGGGCTTGAGGACTTTTGGCATATTATAGTGCTTGTCGTCCTGGTCAATTTAATATGCATACTTGACAGCCACTCGACTATATTTACAGGGATATAGCCAATAGAATTCGCAAATGCCCAAAAACGGAAACTCCTAGTTAAATTTCATTAAAACCTAATAGTTTTGTTTTAATAATAATTTTGTTTTAAAAATAGTATATAAAACTTTCATTTGTAACTGTTGACCTATATTTTTTCATTTAAGAAGCCCAAAATTAATTATTATTAAGAAATTAAACTGTTTTATTTTTATACATCTAAGGCAAAAAAAGTCTCGAAAAATTTTTGCAAGAGATATCAAATTTAGGCTTTTTCACATTAAGAAATAACGTCAGAAATCTATTTCAGATTAGCTGGTTTGCTATAAATGTGTAGATCTCTTGCTATTAAATGTTCTTTAAAAAAAATGCATCATAGGGCACATCATTTTAAAGAAAGTAAACAATGATTTCACAATCTCTTTAGAAAATACTTAAGTAGGGGTCTTCGGCTGCGGCTAAAAGTTAACAATCTTTAGTATGTCCAACACCAGCTTTGGAGCGACAGTACACAGGTAAAAAAGGTAACTATTTTTGCCTAGAGAACTTGTTGCGCATAAAAGCTTATATTTTTTACTACATCGCTTTGTGGAAAAAAAAATATTTTCGAAAAATGGCCCAAAAAGTTTATGAAGTTTATTGAAAAAATCAATAATTGATTGAATAGTAATGTTTTTAGTGCGGGTAAAAACGAATTTAATTAATGACTCAATTACTCTGTTTAGCGCGTAGTTTTTTTCTAATTCGTTCTTGCACCTCAATCAATTCTTTTTTCGCGTAAAAATATCTAAATCATTTTTCCTTAGAAAAACGAAATATTTTAGTACTTTCAGGTGGAAATTTTTGTTCAAATCATAACCTTACGCTTACCCGCGTATTGTGGAATAGAGTAGAGGTATCATTACTTTCGTTTATTTTTGATTAAAACCTATTCCAGTACATGTTGTTGTAAAGCTTTAATCATTTCGAAATCTATGTTATCATGTGTACGTACTACGTAGTATCATTTTGGATCTATTTTGCATACTTACATTTTTACACTGCCACAGTAATTCTGAGCAACTTCGAGTCGTTTCTTCACTTTTGCAAATACATTTTTGATTACTGGTACGATTGCAGGGTGGACATTTTGTTTTCTCGTGACATATCTGCTCACATCGGTGCTTTTGACAAGATAAAATTTTGCTACACTGTATAAGAGCAACAAAACAATTTATTTAATATTCGGCCTTAAACTGTAGGCTCCAGCCATTCTATAAAAATGAAATGGACACAACAGTACACTGGTACATACCTTTTCCTCACACATCCAAGTCTTTTGAAAACATCTCACGGATTTTGGTTTAGACTTTCCACAAATACATGACGTGTACACATTTTGAGGACAAGGTGGACATGGTCCTGGATGACACAGCAACAAACATTTGTGACCACATTCCGGCTGCAAGTTCTTGCCACATATTTCACCACATGAATGTGGTACTAACCAGGCTTGTTGAGACGGATTTAGTTCTTTTCCACAAAAACACTCATAGTTTAAAGGTCGCTGATTTGGTTCATAATCCGTTCGACATTGCGGACAACACCATTTCGGACTTTTTGGCTTTTTTGGTGGTACAAATGTACCTAAATTATTGTAATAACCTTGGTCTGAATGCTGCTGATTCGATTTTATCTGGGCAATGCTATCGTTAGCCCAACGTTTTATGCAGTTTAAGTGAAAAAAACAGAAACAATGTCGACATGACCAAATTGCATCTGCACGTTTTACGCTTGCAATACAGATGAGGCAAGTAGCTGCTCCAGATTGTAGTACATTCTCAAGGAAACTTGATGTTTTGGATAAAAGTTGCTGTTGCTGTCCACTAGCATTAATTTTATAGTTGCTATAGAGCTTTTCTAAAATGTAAACAATACATTTTTTAAGCTTATTATTTAAGCTACAAATTGCTACCAACCTAAAATGTTTCCTTCATCCAGATCCTCTTCATCAGAACTTGATTCATAGCCCTCTACCAACTTTTTCACATTCTCCATATTTCTGCTTTTGATTTCTTCAAATTTCTCATCCGTAGTGTTGTTTTGTATCTTAACTTTGCTTTTTTCATTCTCAATGGATTTTGTATTGGTGGAAGTTTTAGTAATCGGCATCTTTAGAAAATACTTAAGTAGGGGTCTTCGGCTGCGGCTAAGAGTTAACAATCTTTTGTATGTTACGCGAGGAACAGCGTCAGCAAATTGCAAAAAAATTATGACAGTTGAAAGACTGGTGGCGTACAGAAGTTAAAGCTGTTGTAAAACCGTTTAAAATAAGTTTTATAAGTGAGTAATTCAGAAGTAGGTTGAGTCCGAAAAGCGCTTCTATAGTCGACGTTTACACGAAGAAAGTCTGAGAGACAAATTCTTGTCCATTCTCTTTTCTGATTTTCGTTTCGCGTTTGCAACATATGACAAATTTTTTACCTCGTCCCTTTCGTTTTTCCTCTCTTGCCTACAAACAAGGAAACTTTGCCGAAAAAGTTTCCTCGTGTAAACCTTGACTTAGTCGAAAAACAGGATTTAGTCAGAAGAAATTTTGCTGGTAAAATCAACGGAAATACACATATTTCTAACTCTTTTATGAACTCATAAGTGAGTGTATAAGCTCAGAATTATGAATCATATCTGACTCTAAAAAGAGTCAGAATGTTTGCTGGGATTTGCTTATAAAATATATTGAAAAATTTTGAAGTTTATTCGCGAACTAAAAAAATGTTTCTTTGTGCTCTTATACTTTTAGTATTTTTTCTCTTTCACAGAGCGCAATTTTCATACTCTCTCATGTTTGAAGTTTAACTAGACTATAATACTGCCGTACTAAGCGAAAAAGACGTATCTCAAAAAAAATATATCCGAGATTCTTATGGCATCGGATAGCTTAAGAAATTACGCGTCTAATGAAATACTCCAAATGTCGGCATCTTAGTTCAATCATATAAAAAATCTACTAAAAGCCCCTTCAGACTATATGAGAAGTCATATGAGTCGTCAATTTTGACAACTCTCACAGTGTGAATATGTTTATATTACACAAATGAGTTTTCATATGAGAAAGCGTATGACTATTTTGACATTCGATTCAAGTCTATTTGAAAAGAGAACTCATATGAGTTACTTGTTAAAAAAAAACAATGTTTACAAACAAAAACTAATTTGATAGATAATGTCAAATTTACTATTGAGAAATGTCAAGTTCTCTTAACATAAATCATATCAGTATGAACACAATAAAATAAATCTAATGCGATTTGACATATCATATGCAAAGACATACAAAAAAAAAACATACAAAAAAGCATATGACTTCTCACATAGTCTGAAGGGGCTTTAAAAAAATTTCCTCTATCTCAATTTTACAGGTATTTCAACAAATTGACAAAAACAAAACATTAATTATCTCGAAATTAATTTTATTGAGATACGTCTTTTTAGCTTAGTACGGCAGCATAGATGAATATTGTTTGTGTCAAACTATTCACAAAATGTGAAAGGGATTGGACAATGAGGCGTGGCTTCTCCTATGCAACAAAAACAATTAGATTGCTATTCTTGGTACTTATATCAAAATCAACCAATTGTCTACAGTAAGGACTGCATAGGACCGCGGGCATAACTGCGGGTACAGCTAGTTACATATATATATATACATACATTTGTTTTTGGCTAGTACGCATTGCATTTATTTAGTCAGCGTTTACACGAGGAAACTATTTCGGCAAAGTTTCCTTGTTTGTTGGCAAGAGGGGTAAAACGAAAGGGACGAGGTAAAATATTTGTCATATGTTGCAAACGCAAAACGAAAATCAATAAAGAGAATAGACAAGAATTTGTCTCTCAGACTTTCCTTGTGTAAACGTCGACGTTGTTAGCGATTTATAAAACAAACTATGCTGAACAGCTTTAAAATTTTTGAAGCGCTTAAATTTGCTAAACGGTGCCATTGTGTTGAAGTTCATCATTTTTCTTTTAATTTGAATGTTAAACAAATTAAAAAAAATAGGAAATATGAGCTTCTTAAATTATGTATTTGGACCAAAGTTATACATGGAATACGGAACTGGAAATTCACAGGTGAGAAGGCTGATGGGCTCAATATTTTCAGTTAGGCACTTATCGTTTTTTCCTATAGAAAATGTACGAACCGGGAGGTATGGAAAAAATCGGCGACCAGATTCTCTCCACGGTAAACTGACATGCCTAAATATTTACATAATAAGTAGCAAAAAATATTGAATCATTATTATTTAGCTATCTATGATGTGGAGTATAAGTTACTATTCATCGCCACTAATTGTTACATTCCTCTACCGACGTGGCTATTTTGTTACGGATTCCATATCTTCATTGGCAAAATTGACCACTAGCCTTGGTATAATTGTCGTTATATCTTTGTGCATGCGTGGATTTGGTCGAACACAGTCACGCTCATATAGTAAACTTGTTAAGGCATTGGAACTAGCAAAATGTTCTAAAACTTTGGAGGAGGGCAAGCGGGCATATCGTTTGTTTGATTTTGATTTTAGCTTTTGGCGTGTGGACTTCGACGTAAAAGTTCTGGAGTAAGTTATTCAAAGGATTAAATTTATGCTAAAGTTCTGTTGCGAGATAAGTAAGTGTTCGTGAGTTTCCAATTTCGTAAAATTTTCCCAAAAGCAAAGCGCTAGAAAATTTTGCATGTTTTTTTTAGCCCTACAAGAGTAGGGCAAGTCTAAACAATTCACTTTTTTCACCTTAAGTTTTTGGTCGACATTTTCTCAAAATATGTATTTCCATCGATCGATATATTTCGATAAACATAAAAAATACATCATGATTTGTAACATTATTGGCTTTCGAAAAACATCTTTCGTATTGTCTTAATTTGTTTTTAGGCCCTAACTCTTGCCTAAAATTACTTAAAGACCATGCAGTTGGATTTCAACTTCTATTACCGACTTTGGGCTTTCAAATTCTTTTATCTACAAGAAATCGGAAACTTTTTAAAGGACAACCAGTCCTTAAAAATAAATACTAGCCAAATCAAAACTGAAATTGTTATTTTTTTTTTTTGTTTCGGCAGATCATATGTATGTACATATATGTGAAAAACATCCCGATTTTGAAGTTATTTATCCATTTGTTTTTATGTTTCGTATGGAAGACATGTGCCTAAAATTTCAATTAGAACAAAATAATTATTTTATTTGTACAAAGCAGGGACGACAATAAAAAAGCCATAGCACCACCTAAAGCTGAAGTTCGTTCAACACGATTTGCTACATTACCATGTGAAATTATAGCATATGTAGCCATTCATACTTTTGGCATTCGCATGATATATCCTGGATCAATAAAACTATTGCAAAGTTACATGAGTATGTCTAAAAAATAAAATTTCTGGTTGAAAAAAATGTAAGGTTGATTTTTTCTGTAGGACCAATGCTGGTTGCAGGTCGAGCAAAAATGATTGAAGAAGAAAATGGAAAACGATATAAGATAAAATCTGTAGATCGTAATGAAATAGATACCATATTCGTTGATAATCGTTCTCTTGGAGTTAATGGAAAAACACTTGTTATTTGCTCAGAAGGAAACGCTGGATTTTATGAAATAGGTATCATGGGAACGCCATTAGCACTTAAATACTCTGTAATGGGTTGGAATCACCCAGGCTTCGAAGGTAGTACTGGAAAACCTTTTCCAGATCAGGATAAAAATGCAATTGATGCAGTTGTACAATTTGCTATTAATAAGTTAGGATTCGCAGTGGAGGATATAATTTTTTATGGATGGAGTATTGGTGGCTTTAGCACTTTGTGGGCTGCTTCTTCGTATCCAGAAGCTAAGGGAGTTGTAAGTGACTTAATTTATAATTTGTTTTACTTACAGTAACTACAAATTTAATATTTATGTATTTTTTTTTAAAATTTAATATGCATATATGTATTTTATTGAAATTCAGATATTAGATGCAACCTTTGATGATATCTTATATTTGGCCCAGCCACGAATGCCAGCTAGCCTAGCAGGTGTTGTTAAAATTGCAATTCGCGATTACTGCAATTTAAACATTGCTGAACTTATACCAAATTATCCTGGCCCAATGTTGCTAATACGTCGCACAGAAGATGAAATTATTGCCGAGTATGAAAATTTTGTGTATATTATTCTTATTGAAAAAAATCATAGCCCCTATTGCGGTTGTCAATTTAAAATAGATAAACGCTCTTTTTCTATTAGCGATTTTGTTTAGTATTGTGTTTATCGATTAGTAGAATGTTTGTCGACTGTGAATGGTAAAACAATCGCCATTGTGACTTGAAATATTATTATTTTTTCTTAAGACAGCCGATTTTATGGCAAATCGACAACCGCAGTAGGGGCCATAATTAAAAATTAAATTTTGACGAAATGAGCCTTAATCTGATACATAGCATTAAAGACTTTTTACTTTGATTTTTCTAATTCTAATGCTCTCTACGTTGAGTTGCTTTTTTATATTTTAAGCTTTTGACATAACTTTTGCGCTACCTTTTACATATGCACACACTTTCTTACGAATTAATTTTTATAGCGATTACCGTATTGAAACAAATCGTGGAAATTATTTAACTTTGGCATTGTTGAAATATCGCTATCCGAAAATTTTTCAAACGCCACAATTAACACGAATCAAAAATATACTGTCCAAACCAGTAGAGTCAAAAAATTCTCCAGGTTAGCGGGCACATTAGCATTCATACACACGTTTTTATTAATACAATTTTTCCTTAGCTGTATTTGATGATATTTGCTTGTCTCGATTAATTACGTATGCGTCCGATCAAGGAAAATCGTTTCCAATGCAAATCGGTGGAGATTACACGGAAGAAGTGCGCCATCAAATGGCAGATTTTCTCGTAAGTTTAAACAAATTGAAGTAATAAATCTTTTTAAAGTTTACATTTACCAATTATATTTCAGCTTCGTAATCATTTCCGTGATTATAAATCAACACATTGCACTCCTTTGCCGACAGAATACTTTAACATTCCCTGGGATATACCGATTGAAAATGGATTCGTTTTCACTTAATTGAAAGCTACGACAATGATTAGATTGATAGTTAAATTTAGAGAACTTTTGTCCTTGTCCAGTCTACTGTGTTAAAAATTTAAAAAAGGGTACATATATATCAATGTCATGAGATAGAAATCATAAATAAACTTTTAAATAACAAAACATTTCGTATTTTATATGTTTTTAAGTACATATATTGTGCATATTTTTTACAGTGAAAATGTTTTTAAAAAATTATCTTTTGTGCTTGATTATATTTTGTCGCTTCTGCAGTTCCTATAGCTTTTGGAATATTTCAACAACATCATTGAACGATTTTTTGGCAAGATTTACAAGGGACACAACAAAATGTCCAGCTGCACTTGTACAGTTTGAATATACACGTAGCTGTATTTGAATCCTGATATTCTCCTATTTAATTTTATAGACAAGTACCGGTCCTGACGGCGCAGTACCTACACAGCGTTGTGATGAAAATCAGTTAATGCTGCAATTGGCAAGTCTGTATATTGTTAGTCCAGAACGCATAATATTGCTCTTAACAAAGGGAGAACTTAAAGATACTTGCTACGACATATCAGCCGTAATGCGACACATAAATACAGCATTTTCATTTTGTCTCCCCTTACCAGCTACTAATTTATATGTTAAGTTGTACGATGGCTTAGAATATTTTCATTCTATTATATGTGAAATGAATGAGAGAACTGACTTGAAAGGTTAATACAAGTAGACATTACGCTTAAGCGACATTGGGTGAAGTTAATAAAAAAGCATTTCATTTCAATGTAAATATCTAGTTTTAGCAAACGCCTGTTTTTTTATTTACATCACCCATTTATATATGAGAATTTAAAAAAAATTCAGTTTGTTTCTTTTATAAAAATTCAGACATTGAAGAATATCAAGAATGTTTCAAGGAATTGCGAGAGGAGCTAATAGATTGTGAGGGGCCACCAGATTGGTTTGAGAGAACAAATCAAACTAATGTTTGCCAGTAAATATACTTACTTTTTAAGCATCAATAACACGACCTACTAATAGAGTGGGGCTGTGTACAAATACACTTTCTTATGGAGGTCGTATCAAAAAAAAAAAAATAGCTCAATGAATGAAAACTGGGAACTGTTGACTCAGTGCTAGGAAGTAAAAGTCCGATGTTATCTACGTAAAAACCCTGACGTTGCTTGAATGTAGAAAAAAAAGGAGTGGTAATCGCTCGAGCGATAAGACGCGAACAAGAAACCAGAGACAAGACGCCGCGGTGACATTTAACGCTCTTAATAAAATAGTATAGACCTGCAAAAATAACAAACTGTGAAATATACAACGACCTCGCAGCCAAAGCTCAACAAACCGCAGAAATCATATAAAAAAACGTCAATAATGTGACTAATAGTTTTTTTTTATACAAACTCAGTCTTTTGAATTCATTGCACATGAATATATTTTAACAAATCAAATATCTTCTGGACATAGAGAATTCACTTAAAGAAAATTTCATTAAAATGAATAGACTAGAGCTTATAACCTTATATCAGCCCTCGCAAGCACAGTTTATGCTTTTCTATTTAAAAATATTACTCTATTCAAGACATTCTGAATATAAATTACTATAACACAGGGACTTTGAAGATATAATCAATTGTAATTACGTTAAGGCGGCGACACTTTGTGGCTTAAAACCAGCGTTAGCGTTACGAACTTTCTCAGCAGAGCTTATAAGCAAAGTTCTTTCGGTAGGTTCCATGTGTTTTACTTTTCATTCATATTAATAGAAATCATTTTTTTTATCTTTTAGTTCAAATGTGCAGTGCCAAGATCATTGCCCTACGTAGAAGAACCATTTCCCAGCTTTGGTGGATTGCTGTTACACTTACAACATAATTATTTTTTAAGGAATTATGTGTGTTTAATTTTTGCATTATTTTATTTTGAGTCAATATATTTACGCTAAGGTCTATAAGTCTATAAAACATTTCAGTTCCTGGTTCAAGAATTTCTTTTAGAACCACCAAATCCAGAAAATCCCATAATAGCAGCCATATCAACTGGTAATCCACCACTACCGACTAATGCTTCATCATCGTCCTCTGCTTTTCGTTTACGTTCTTTTCTTTTTTCTTTGCGGTGCTCTTTATAACGATCTTCCTCTTCTTTGGCTTCTCGTAAACGCTTTTCCAGCTCGTAATCTTTTTGTTTTTCTTCAAGTTTCTTTTTATTTGCCTGAAATCTTTCCTTAACTTGATCAACGGTACTACGTTCTACTTTCATCGACATGCCTAGATTTCGTTGATGTTTCTTGCCGTTTATATGATCTAAAAAATTTATAGAATCTTTCACGACGCAGTCGCATACGTTGCAGTAATAACCTCCTGATTGAGATGTTGGTGTGTTCTTATTAATCACAACACTTTTGCCCAATTTGCTGTCCAAATCGACTTTGTAGTCACGCCGCTTTAGATTCTCTCGTTGTACTGGTTCTGAAATGTAGAACTGATTATAATTCAAAGTTTATAGAATTTCACTTTTACCATCATCCTTTTCTTCCGATTTTGTCTGTTTTCGCAGGCGATCTAGGGCCAGCTTTTGATATTCTGCCTTGTCCCATTTTCTTCGATGATCATCTGGTCGCAGTGACATTTTTTATTTTTTCTAATTTTGGCAAAATAAGAAGGCTAATTTTAAGGCAACCAAATTACAGAGGTATTAAATGTTGTCCAAATTCTTTTCATAAAAAGTAAACAGAATATATATAATTAAATGTCAGTTCACTAATGTCAGATCGCATGGCCTTCAAGCGGCAAAGCTTTTGATCATACGTCAAAATGCATACAAAAATTGTTGAAATCGTATGAAACAAAGGAGTAGATAGATAGTAGATAGATCCTATCTACTTCTTTGTATGAAATATCTAAATTTTTAGATTTTTTGAAGAAGAAGTTCTGCAAATTTTTTTGTGCTTTCAATATGGGAATGACAATGGGGCGGTTCACATTATCACACATGTTTTCCTTCATTGCTTGACAACATGTGTGACTATCAATATTGCCTTGCGTTCACATTATCGAGCATGCCATCAAACATCAATTGCAGAACAATTTATTAGCGTCCACATCGAAGTAAACTGCCTGAAATCTTATTTAAAATGAAAAATGTTCACTAGACTTGACAGTCAGTTCTCACAGGTTGTATAGTTCGACAAGCTAGCAGAAAAATCAAAACATTTTGAAATTCATCCAACATGTGTGTCAAGGGGTCCATCCTACCGTTCACATTATCGAACATTGATGTTGTCACACCATGTTGGACAGCATGTGTGATAATGTGAACTGGGCTAATCACAATAGTTCACTTTTTGTTTGGGCCACAAGCCAATTTTTCTACTACTCCATTGGACTGAATTTTTGTAGGATTTTTTTTGCAATTTTTTGAGTCCGTAGTTAGAAGAAAAAGATTCTTCTTTTTTTCTTATAAAAACATTGAAAATTTCCGGAAAAAAAAATTTATTATTAACGTATAATTTCTCTACTATTTTAAGTAAGCTTATTTTTTTTACTTGTATCACTTGTACTACATTTGTTATGGTAATCAAGTTTTTTGACATATTGGTGACTTAAGCCCTGAGCTAGCAAAGCCAGTCTACAAAAATTGCGTTACGTAATACTTGAACGCCCCCTTACATACTTCTTTATAAAATCTATGTATATCCGCAACTTCCGACAGCTTTTTTTTAATTATTCCTTAAACGTCACTTCCCCTAAAAAACAAAAATCAAATCGGAGAGTTATCTCTAAAGTAAACCTGTTCCCATAACCAAACATGAGAGATTATGTGAACTGCCCTAAAGTTAAAAAAAAAACCCTATCCAATGAAATACAATATGTCTGGCAACTGGTTTTTTCGGTGTTTCTCATACAAAAACATTTTCCGAATTTCGGTGGTTTGTAACAACAAGCAGTTTGAGTGAGTGAGAGAGAAAAAAAGCAAGCAAGTTGCTTGGACTATCTTTGATTTGGATAAGGTATAGGATCATTAGAGGAAGATTTATTTAAAAGAAGTTTACGCACAACTTGATGTACAATGGGATGTGCTGATAGCAAGGATATCGAAGATGAACCACAAGGTAGCCGCCCAAAATATAGGACTTGTACAGACGTCGCCTGGTTGGTTATATACATCATATTCTGGCTATTTCTGGTAAGAGCAATTAACATACCCTTGCTAGAAGTGCGAATTAAACAAAGTGAAAGTGATTTCATTAAGCGTAAACGCCACCGCCTTTTTCTGCTGGGACTCGCAGCGACGAATTAGATCATCATATAAACGAATATTTTACTATGTGATTCATGCAAATTAGTAATCTGTGTATAGAAGAGATCAAATGTTTTGTTTTGAAACTTTTGATGAATAATGAAACAGTAGTAACAAACAAATAAAAACATAACCCTTCATTATATGGGTGACCCTGCAATTTTTTTAAGAATGAGTACTCTTTTCAGTTCCGTATTTGCCTTACATTTTCTTAGTAACTATTTCTTTCAATATGTGTTTGGCCCGATCTTTTTTTTAGGAAAGTAGCGTTTTAGGCGAAAAAAATAAATCTGTAAAAAAAGTACCACCGGAACTAGCTTTGGAGCAATCAAAAATCGAGAAAAATGCATTTATAAAAATCTATATAAGTTCTATACCCCTTAATTGATATCCAAAATATAAGTGTCGTATGAAGGATAATTTGATAAGCTACAATATTAATATATAAGGGTTTGAAATTTTCAAGATATGCAAATTTTTCTGATGTTTTGACAGTTTTTTTTTTTTATAAAAAAACGGTATTTTTTCGAAAAAAATGTGTTAATGGCCTATAACTTTTCTTAGCATATCAATTAAGCCTAGTTCCCTCTCTTTAAAATGATGATCCGAATATTTTCATATTCTTCCTTTTTTACCTTAAAAAACAAAGTCAACATTGTTTTGACTGAACAGAATGAATTCTCCAAGTCAAATCGATCATATCAATGAAATTTTCCAAATGAGTATAACGAAACTCCGACACAAACTGATACAAGCTAAATCTGAACAAAAAGTGGCTGCATTTAGACAAGTAGTTGTGGCGTCAAGGAAAGTGCTTAAGTAACCTCATCAAATCAGAGTCATTCAATTGCAACCATTTTTGATAATATTTTCACATTTTTCAATCGCTATAGCTCCAAAATCTAGTATATGCTTAAAAACAAATTTTTTAAAAAAATATCAAAAACCATTTCTGCAGTTCCTAAACAAGATATCCTTATATATAGTATATTTAATTTATTAAATCAGAAAAAAACTACTTTGTTATTCTATGTAGATTAAGAAAATAGAAAAAATATGGCAGGTTTTACAATCAGTTGAGTTTTTAAATCTAATTTTTAATGGTTTATAACTACTTGGACCGACGTTTTAATTACTCCTGCAAGAAATATGGAAATGTTGAATTTAAATGGTTCTGAGCAAGCTTTTGTGTAGAAGTTTTATTAACTCCTGAGGTGAGAAAAATCCAGAGGTGCCAAAAAGTCGTATTTGTAGTTTGAATTTTTGTGTCATATAGCAGTAGGAGCAAAAGGAGGTAAAAAAATCCAAAAATCGCTATTGCGTTACATTTGAACAATCTCGTACCTAACTCGTAGAAATACGATAACACGATGTAATTTTCACGAAATTTCTACCACATATTTTACCGTTCTTAAAATATTGAATGATAAGTATAATTATTTATATTTATTCTTCAATATAAATTTAATATATTTTTTTTACGTAATGTAAATTGTAAATGTATTTTTTTTTTATTTATTTCAGATAGTTATAGCAATTTTTGCATTTGTATTTGGAAATCCTTTGCGTGTTATAAATGGATATGATTCATTTGGAAATACGTGTGGTGTAAGACACAATGAACATTACTCTGATTTTCCACTGTCAGGAAAAAATATGGTCGACAAACCAGAACTCTTTTATTTTGATGTCAAAGAACTACGGAAAGCAATTAAAATATGTGTGAAAGAGTGTCCAAAAAAGACAATTTCAAACCGTAACGAATTATACAAATATTATATAGACACGCAAACGCAACTTTGTAAATACGACTTTGACATGAGCCTAATTAACAATCCAAACCAAAATAACTTAAATAATTTATTCGACTATCTGGGACCATGTCCTGCTTTTCCCATATATGAGAGGTATGTTCAAAGATTCTAAATATTATGTATAACTGTATGTTCGGTTGTTTGTAACGTATTTCAAATACTTAATTTTTTTGTGAAGTCGCTAGGCTCTACGCCGCCTTCTCTTTAGGAAAAAAGTATTTAATCTTAAATCCGATATAGCTGACTCAAATAAAGTGCAAAATTAATATCTTGAATTTTAAAAAATTAAAAATGATTAAGTTAAAAATAAAATATCTTGGAATCGTAAGCGCGTAAGATTAACCTGCACAGAAAATACAGGAAACGATTAGGTAGGTATATATTAAAAGATATTCGAAATAAAGAATATATAAATATTTTCTGGTAAGGGGGCGTTCAAGTATTACGTAACGCAATTAGGGGGGAGGGGGGTCTTGCAAAACGTTACGATGCGTTACGGGGAGGAGGGGGGGGGGGTTCGAACAACGCGTTACATAACATTGTTTTTGAAGTGAAACTACTTTAGCGGGTGGTTATTTGAAATTAGGTGTGTATAATGAAACTCTTTCTTAATGTGTATGTTTATTAAATAGCTACAGCCAAAAGATTTTATTAAAATGATAAAAGTTGACGGGATCTAGATAGCTACAGCAATAAATGATACATCACATTAAAGCACTCAACGAGCAGAATGTCCTTAAACTATCATCTTCGAGATTGTTTAACCAAAACC
The DNA here is from genome assembly GCA_949775025.1 of Tricholauxania praeusta. Taxonomy (NCBI): domain Eukaryota; kingdom Metazoa; phylum Arthropoda; class Insecta; order Diptera; family Lauxaniidae; genus Tricholauxania; species Tricholauxania praeusta. The sequence continues at coordinate 21,150,843 of OX459028.1, forward strand.
TGAGATATAAGCGTGGAAAGATTTCCTATTTTTATCATTATTGCTGTAGCTGTTCTGGATCGCATCAACTTTTATCGTTTTAGTAAAATATTTTCATCTAATTTTTCGCCATTTTAACATATTTTAAACTTAAGCAAATGTTTATAACATTATGTGTAATTTTTTATCAAATAACAATATGAACAAGTTAAGGTGTTATCTTCAGCCAGGCCGAAACTCACATACCCTACACTGCACTGAAAGAACATATATTTCAATAAATGTTAAAAAGACGTTGAAGAGGTTGCATAATTCGAAAAAAGTGTGAAGTGCTTAAAAGGTTAACAGAGGTTGAAAAATGTTGAAAAAGTCGTAAATATATGCAAAATGTTAAAAAATGTTGAGAGAGGTTGAAAAAACTCCAATTCGATCAAAAAGTCGAAAAAATAAAGGACAAAGAAATTTCATCACAGGGTTTACGAGATATGGTGGAATAAAGGTTAAAATTAAGGGCTGTGCCACGGGAATCTTTGGAAATTTGAAACCTAGCTTAATCCTAATTTAGTTAACATGTACACCAAATCACCAAGTTTCATCAAAATCGTTGCATTTTTTTCAAAATGGCATTGTGCAAATATACATAGATTATGGGCGGTTGGCGTGTCCATAAACCGATTTCATCCATTTTTAATAGCAAGATGCCTGCAAAACGCTGATCAAGAATATATGTACTTTACCATAACTCCCACGCCTCTTTCTATATGTTACAAACGAAATGACAAAATGAATATACCCTCGCTGTAGGGTATAATAAAGAAAATAAACATCGCATGTATTTTCGGTACTTTTCACAACATAGTTGTGAGTTTTAGGTAAATATGGTCACTTGAGTGTTACGTAACGTTTAAGTGGGGGGGGGGTAGAGGAAAACGTTACGGTGCGGTACATGGGGGGAGGGGGGGTCAAAAATCTTCAAAAATTACGTTACGTAATACTTGAACGCCCCCTAAGCTAGTGATAGGTCATATCTTCAGTTATAAATATTCTGGTTTTCAAGATATTTAAAACACTATTGATGTTACCACGACACAAATTAGAGGTTAAACAAAGTTAAAAAATATCATAATCTTATTTACTCTATAAATACATCATCTGCTAAAGTTACACTATATTCGGTCAAATGTAGAAATTCCGCGATCCCGAAAATAGATTTTTTTTTGCTGAGGCACATAATTTATACATGTACATATGTGCAGGGTGTTTGCCGGGAAGGTATACTACTTTGTTTTGCTGCCATTTTGGTAGATATTAGTTTTGACAGTTTGACAATAGTGGAGTAAAGACGTGGCATATTTATTATGGAAAAATATTTGATAAACCAACGTGTTTCAATTGACGGACCTAGAACCAGAGGAGTAGGTACAAGTGCAAAATTCAAAATTTTACTAAAAACTGGTTAAATCGAAAATGCCACCAACAAGATATCAATGACACTAGACCAATTGAATGTACCGTTGCTGCTATATCTGTACAAAAGAACTAACTGGTACTACTACTGAACACAAAAACTTTAACCTCATTTTACTGAGAAGTACCCTTGATGCACTTTTACCACTCTGGTTCTAGGTCCGTCAATTGTTGAAACACTGTTGATTGGCAAATTTATTATGGAAAAATATTCGACAAAGCAACTTGTTTTAACAGTTAAAACATTATTGATTGGTCTCCACGATCGCCGAACTGCTTCGGACTTTTATTTGTGGGAATATCTAAAGAGCAAGACTTATGCAAACCCTTGAGCAACTCAAACAAAATATTACTGATGAAATTAATGAAAAATCGGACTGATATGTGTCAAAATGTAATGAATAATGTGCTCAAAAATGCTCGCATTTGTGAGGCTAGCAGAGCCGGACATTTATCTGCAATTGCCAACATTAAATAAACCATTTAACAACATTAGATCCATTCTCTTTTATTTAACCAAAATTTACAATCCTGCCGGACACACATATGATTTTTAACTTTTAGTTAAAAAAAAGTTAAAGTGCCACTCAATGTTTAAGTGAACATTGCGAGACCACTCCTAGATTGAGAAAAATTCAGATAAAAATTTTCAGTCTTATTACACCGATCTAAGGGTAGAAACAAAAAGAATGCTTGTTACTCGTGCTTATTATTTTTCATATAAATTATTAAAAACGCAAGCAATTGTCTTATGCATTTTATATACTTATAAAAAGTGACAAACACATGTAGCAAGCGTACTTTCTGTTTTATTTATGATAATCAACCTGAAGGCTTACATACAAGATAACTTACGTTATAAGGCACAACTTGCTAAAGCTTAACTAAAAATAAAAAAAGAACATATCGCACACATTTGGCTAAAGAGGCACAATCAAAATTTTGGAATTTTCAGAAAACGCAAAAAACTGTTTTGAGCTTGGTAACTATTTTTCATAAATAAAGTGTGAATTATTTAGATGAAGGTACTAACAGAATATGGTTGGAAACCAAGTCGCGATCACAACAGCTTGAACTCTCCGACACTAAAATTAGGACACTTTTGCATATTGTAGCCTAATTTCCATTGGAACATGAAGAGAGACAGAACTGTTTTTTGACATCAAAGTACAGCAAAAATGAACTAATCTTTTTTGTGCTGATAGATATGTCAGGATAAATCTTTTAAGGTGGAAATTTCAAGGATTCAATGGATAATCAAAATTCATTTAAATAAAAGAAATCGCGGAATGATTTATTTTATATTTAAAATAGAGTTTTATTGATTAAAATACAGAAAGTAAACTTTTATAAAACGGAGCGGATTAGTTTTAATGTTTTTCGCACGACGCTAGTATACAGACTGCCTAGTTCTATTTCTTTCTTTGTTCGTGAAAATAAAAAAAGTGTTGCCAGCTATGTTGTCGGTGACAGTTCGGCCAATCCTGACGTAGAATCGTCCTCGAATTCGTCGGAATCGTACGGTGTATCCAATTCAGGTGGACTTCGACACCAAGGCTTGATTTTATCGGAGGTATAAACTGATGAAAATTTTCGTGAAGTTACCTGCGCACCTGGTACATCCTCTATTAAGTAGCGATCGTTTCCTAGAACTTTCTTTATTACGTATGGTCCACGGTACTTTGGTTCCAGTTTTCGTGATTGTGCGGTAGCTGGGGCTTCGTTTTCAATGACGATTAAGTCATCCTCAAGGTACTCAGTTGGCTTGGAATGCTTTCGGTCAAAGCGTTGTTTCCATTTAGCGCGCTCTTTCGTGATGTTTTCAACGGCTATTTGTCGCTTAGTAGCGATAGGAACATTTTCAGAATTATCATTTAAGTCGCTATGAACGGCAGCAAGAAGGTGATTTTGTATAACGTCTTTGAGTTTAAAATCAAATACAAGCTCATTAGGGCTAAATCCTGAAGTAGCATTTTTTTGTGAGTTTACGGTCCATTGTAATTTTCTTAGCAGCAAATCCCATTCTTTTTCATTTTCGGTGGATGTACGCAAATAAGACAAGATTGTTTGATTTGTGCGTTCAACTTGACCATTTGCTCTTGGCGTACGAACGGCTGTCTTGATGTGGCGAATATCGTTGTGTTCACAGAACTCTTCAAACATTTTTGATGAGAACGCAGTTCCTCTGTCGGTAACTATTCGTTTTGGCAGGCCAAAATAGCTCGTGATTTCGTTTAATACATTGATAACTGGTACAGTTTTCGTATTACGAACAGCTTTTATAATTGAAAATTTAGTAAAAGCGTCGGTTATCGCTAGAATGTAAACATTTCCACTTTTACTTCTTATAAAAGGTCCTAAATGATCGATGTGTATGGTGCTGAAAGGCATTGGCTCTGGTTCGTCGTAGTGTAACATACCCTCTGGTTTTCCACCTCGTGTTTTATAATAACAGCATTCGATGCAAGCAGATATGTATTCCTTTACATATTTTCGTATTTTCGGATACCAAAATTTTTGCTTTATGCGGCTTATTGTTTTTTCGAGTCCAAAATGTCCCATCTCGTCATGACACAATCGTACGATTCTCCATCTTACAGCTTTTGGAACAACAAATTTTAGTTGATCTTCCTCTTTTCGAAATAGTCGGTGATTCTGAATAATGTATTCTGATTTAATTTGTTTAATCTGCGTAGATTGACGGTGTCCTTTCAATATTTCAAATATTTTGCGTAACGATTCGTCTTGCAATTGCATTGTTAGTAACCAATCGTCGACATCAGCGGTTACCTTCATGATGAATCCGGCAGGTTCTACTTCCTTTGGTGGTTGATCGGGCGATCGGCTCAAAGCATCTACGTGTGCCATACGATTTCCATTACGATGAATTATTTGGCAGTCATATTCGAGTAGCTTCATATACCAGCGAGCGATTTTTGGTAAAAGTTCTTTTTTTTCTTTCACTGTAGCGATTGCGGAGCAATCCGTAACGAGTCGAAAACGTTTGGCTAAAATGTAAACTCGAAAACGTTCCAGAGTTTCAACCACAGCAAGAACCTCCAGCTCATAGCTGTGATATTTGCTCTCGATATCGGTGCAGTGACGGCTGTAATAGAATATAGGTTGCCATTGTTTACCATCCACAGACTGAAGTAGCACTCCTGCAAGTCCAACACTAGATGCATCGGTATGCACTTCATGTTCCGCTGAGTAATTGTACAGTCCCAAAACTGGTTCGCTGCATAATTTGTTGATAAGTGTAGTGAACGCATTTTGTTGTGACTCGTCCCATAAAAAATTTTCGTTTCCAATTTTCCGTAGTAAACTAGTCAGCGGTTTCGAAATTAATGAATAGTCCTGCACAAATTTTCTAAAAAATCCGGTTAAGCCTAAGAATCTCCGAACTTCAGTTACGTTGGTCGGCTGTTTGAAATTTCGAATTGCGTTGATTTTCTCTTTACCTGGTGAAATTCCTTTTTCGTTTATGATATGACCCAAATACGTGATTTCTGAAACTAAAAATTTACATTTATCGAATCGGAGCGTTAAGTTACTTTCCTCCAGGATCGTCAAGAATTTTTCTAATTGTATTAATCCGTCTTCAATAGTTTTGCTTGGCAAAATGACGTCATCAAGGTACGCTAACACTACGCCTGATTTCATTTTGGATATGATTTTATTCATTAGAGCTTGAAAAACGGCCGGAGCATTTACAAGTCCAAACGGCATACGGTTAAACTCAAAGTGTCCCTCAGAAGTGACGAACGCAGTGTATTGCTTTGAAGTTTCAGCTATTTCAATTTGGTGATAGCCCATACGAAGGTCCAATGTGGTGAAAAATCGATTTCCGGATAATTGTGCAAACTGCTCTTCCATTATGGGCATAGGAAACGGTGTTTTGACAGTAATGCGATTTAAAAGTCTATAATCGATACATAAACGGTGTTCACCATTCTTTTTTTCAACGAGGACAACGGCGGAGGCATATGGTGAATTTGATTTTCGGATTATTCCGTTTTCTAATAAATTGGAAATGATATTATTTATAATTGGTCGCTTACCAAATGCAATACGGTACGGCTTTACGATAACTGGAACATCGGTCGTAAGTTTAATATCCATTTTGGTTTCGTTGCATTTGCCCAAGTCAGAAACATCTTTCGCGAAGCAATTTCGGTGGCGATTAAGCAAATTTTTAAGCTCAAAAAGTTTTTCGGAAGTTAAATTTTTTCCTGCTTGTAAATCGGTGGTGTTTTCGATCCAACAACCTTTATCCTCGATAACAAAACGGCTCCCTTCGCGGCACAGCGCATCTTTACCAAGTAGAATATTTTTAGATAAGTGCTCATCCTCGACGACAAGAAAATCGGTTTTGAAAACAGTATTGTCCATTTCCAGAGATGCTTTTAATTTGTTGGTACAAATGTATTGACCTCCGGCAAATCCGTTTAACACAATTGAACATTTTGATGTCTGTCCAATGGCATCTGCGAACGTTTTTCGAATTAATGTACGGGTGCTGCCCGAATCAATTACAGCTTGTGTTTTTATGTCATTGATTTTTACACATTTAATTATTAAATCCGTGTCGGCATCGATATGGTTATCCTTAATACGATTGATAGTGGCTTTCGTTCTTAACTCCACCGGATTGGAAACTTTCTGCGTACAATTAGATGTTTGGTGAGTCGTTCGTTGACAAATGCTACAACGTTCTTTCTTTTGCGGTTCTGGGCAATTTAACGAATAGTGCCCAAACTTGAAGCAATTATAGCATTTAATATTCTTTTCACTAACTTTATTTTCGTTTTGTTTTCTAGTATCCTGTGCGATTGATGTAGCACTTTCATTTTTAAATTTTGTTTTTATAAATTGTGACGATTTAATTTCGTTGTAACTGCAATAATTATTCATGTCACGTAATAATTCGTTACAGCAAAGATACTCATTAGATATCTTTTTCTTTAAGTCCGGTTCATTGATTCCGTTGACAATATGTCTAATAATGGCACATTCTGGAATACCACTTTTTGCACCTATTGCAACCATTTTGTAATAAAATTCTTGAGGTGTTTCGTTGTATTGACGTTTTGTACGAGCCATCTTAATATGCACATCAGCAATATTTTCGGTGCATGGAAAATCATTTAAAAATTTAACAACAAATTGTTGCCACGTATGAAATACTTCCTGAAGTGAATCAATCCAATATCTAGCAGGTCCTTGCATTTTTTGTTGAACGGCAAATATTAATGTATGGTCGTCCCATTTATACGCTGATCTCAGTGTCTCAATTCGTTTTATGAATTGATTCGAATTTAACGATTTATCATCGTAAGGGTGAAATCCTGGTAGTAAAGCAATAATATCTCTTACGTTTCCATATGGATTGGAAGTAACAATTGGAGTTGTGACGTAATTTGACAAATTGACGTATGGTGACGAGATTGTTCCATTGTAATCTGGTAAAGAATTTGGTGGATGTATTGCTGCATTTTGACGAATTGGTTCTGTGTAAGGTTGCGAATTACTTAATAAAGCATTCGATGAATTCGGTTGTACGTAGATTGGCATATGTTGCAATCCATTTTGTGTATAATGTTGTGAAACTTGTTGATGCATATTTTGAGAAAAATGTTGAGTTGAAGACGACGATAAATGTTGCAAATACGGCTGCATATTTTGCGGCACATGTTGAGTTGCTGTATTCAATGTTTGTTTGAACCTTTGCGACACATGTATTTCTTGCGGCGATTGTTGCTGATTCGGCTGCAACTGTTGCAAGACATGTTGAGTTCCTAAATACATCGGCTGCAACTGCTGCGAAACATGTTGGGTCTGCATATTTGGCACCTTAGTAACGGCTGGCGTCGTTACAGTGTTCGTGTTTAACGACTGTAAATTTTGAATATTCGTCTGCACCAACGGAATGTTTGAATGTTGCGTTGTTGATAGCGTTGGCGTCGTTGGCCTTGGGCAAGAATTTTCATGTATGCCCGCAGAATTTTCTGGAACTTTTGTAGTGATGCCTTGAAGACGGAGCGCTAGCATTTCCATTGTACGTTGGAGTGTGCTAACGTCGTCCCGTAGTTTGTCCACAACAGATTCCTCATTCGACATGAGTGAATACTGTGTTTCCTTTGACGGGGAATTGTGCAAATTGTCCGTTTCCACCGACTGATCAACGACATTGGTTTCACCGGCATCATGATGATGCAAACGCGCAAGTAGTTCGACCCGTTTACCCGTGGTGCTCAAATTTTTTTCGCGGAGCATGTCTTTTAATTCAACGACCGAAAATTTTGAATAATCCATGTGATCCCACTTCTGAATCTGTCAGGATAAATCTTTTAAGGTGGAAATTTCAAGGATTCAATGGATAATCAAAATTCATTTAAATAAAAGAAATCGCGGAATGATTTATTTTATATTTAAAATAGAGTTTTATTGATTAAAATACAGAAAGTAAACTTTTATAAAACGGAGCGGATTAGTTTTAATGTTTTTCGCACGACGCTAGTATACAGACTGCCTAGTTCTATTTCTTTCTTTGTTCGTGAAAATAAAAAAAGTGTTGCCAGCTATGTTGTCGGTGACAGATATGTGCATGATGAACAGTTTTAACAAGTAAACTCGAAAATGACAAATTTTGAGTTGTGCTTCTTTAGCTAAATGTGTGCGATATGGCAATATTCTCTACAAGCGTTTGATGCCGAAAGTAACATTGAAAATGGGTTTCGAAACTTCTCTAAGTCTTGCTAATAATTTGATTTCTAACACAAACTTACATTCAGAGTGCCTTTTGAATTACTAAACATTAAATAACAAATGTTTTTCAATACTTTTGTTCAACTTTTTCTAGTGCGAATGTAAATTTGGAAAAAGTTTTTTGTAATAAATTAATTATCTAAGCGTTGTTAAATAGTTAACAATGTTTAATAGAAACAATTTATCAGCGGGCGTATTCGTAATAGACTTTTTACGTTAAGATACTTATCAATTTTATAAGGGGAAAATATATGTACTTTTTTGTAAGAGTTTATGAACCGACAGCTTTTGGAGACTTCCCAATTTACCCCCCAAATTTTACGATGCGATTTGACGAAGGTGAACTAGAGATGATCTTTCCGGCAACTGAATTTTTTAGATTGGAAAAAACCTAAAATACCTCAGGAACTATGAGCCGACATGTGTGCAATTTTCATGCACCCGTCCAAAAAGATGGCGAGCATGTTGAAATCAAATTAGTCATTTTTATTGATTTTTTTTTCGAGTATAAATTCTCCAAGTTACATAATTAGTTCTTTTGTTTTCCAAATACAGACAGAACGGTATGTATGATGACATGAAATTGCACTTACGGTTTAGGTAAATGCAAGTGAAGTAAATATAAAGTTCGAACATTAAATTACACTTTATTTGAGAATAGCCTACACAAATTTAGCTTCCATCTATCATGTTTCTGTGACTTAGGAGTACTTAAAGTATTTAATATTATAATGTTTCTTTTTTAAAGTGCTCCAGTTCTTCATCGTTGTGTTCCAAAAGGTGCAAATGCTCCTGTTAAAGAAATATATAAAGTGTTAAACTCTTGGGATGTAGCGCAGCAATTTCTAAGTGATATTTATTCGACTTGGCATATTATTGCGATAATATGCGGCATCGCCTTACGTAAGTGAAGTACTATAATCAAATTGTTGAAAACATCGGTTAATTTAATTTTTCTACAATTATCTATACACAGTTATATCAATTGCACTAATAACCCTGATGCACTGGTTAACGAAAATTGTTTCATGGCTTATTTGTGTTCTTGTAATTGTTGTCAGTATTGCCCTAACAGCAGCACTTTGGTATGCATACTACAATATAAAAAATAAAAGTGGTATTAACACACAATATTCAATGCTGGAAGAATTCGTACGAAATGAACAAGCAGTATTTGTTTTAGCAATATTAGCAACTATAACAATGGTAATTTAAAAACAGTTTCTAACTGCAAAATTATCGCTAAGTGATCATTTTTTTATTAAATATAATTTGATAAATTAAATCATTATACTTAAAATTACTATTTCTTAAAAAAATGAAGTCGATAAATGATAATGATCGATCCAAAATACATATCCATTTTGTAAAATTTTTTTTTGTTTCCTACGGACACTGAATAACACATGATAAACGTTTTTTAATTGCAAATAAAGCAATATTTACTTATAAAAATTGGCTGTGAAAGAAATGAGTTCCTTCAGAAAAACACATTTTCATCAAAAAGCTTAAATTAATAGCCTTTGCTTCCTTATGGATCAATTTTCAACTTTCTCCTATATCATGGATGGACTCCAATTTTCAATCGATTATTATTTTTATTTAATTTGACATAAGAAACTGAACATTTCCACTAGAGCCCCTTAAAAACGGAAGGGTACAGCAAATGGATACTAAAAGTCTCAAGTACACCACCCGACGCAAAGGATTTTTTGCAATTTTATTGTAATAAGTATTCAAGTACTTTTTAGTTTGCATTTTCTGTAAAAAGTAAAAAAAATGTGTTTCGTTTTGATTCACTATTCTTCAAATGTATTTTCGAAAAATTAAGGCGGTTTGAAAATCAAGTTTCGAATAATTTAAGCGCACATACTTTTATTTTAAAATTCTAATAAAATAATAATTAAAAATAGTATATATCGTTTCAGATACGGTACGAATAATCATGACTTTTTTGACAATAAGTTTTTCGAACTCCCTGAAATAAATGATAACTTTGAAGCCCTTTACAACTCAAAACTATGTGTAAATCTAATCATGTAAAAAATCTTGATATCGTGTACTTCATTTCCAATTGATCGGATATTTTTTTTTTAGCATAAAAGCGTGAAAACGGCAACTCTAACGTAAAAAGCCTCAGAACATTTTTTGTAGAGTAAATTTTACTTTAAAACGTTTACCTTGATTGAATTGATGTTTGGCTAACAGAAAGTATGAAATTTTAATGAAAAAACAGATTTTCATGACCTTTGACCGAGAGTAGCTTTCTTAGTGTAAATAAGACCGATGAGGGCTTTTAACGTCAAGGTATATATTCAGCTTGCTAAAACCTATTCCGCAGTTTTTTAGCTAATTTTCCTAGGCTAAAGTTCGAAGTAGAATTTAAGAATAATAAAAACGCTATGAGTCACACAATTGTCATTTAGTTAACATGTTGACTTCTTTCCACTTCCTGTTTTTGATGATTATACATTGGTTGGTTCGGACCGCCTGGAACCCTTGATAAAGGCAAAAGTTATATTGAAAACCTACCTGTAAATTTTTTACGATAATTTTGCTAAAAACTTACTGTTGATATTGCAAGAAACACTAACTGTTTACATTTTCAGATAATTTTACTTGTTATAATTTACTATCTTAAAAACAAACTATCCGGATTATCGGCACTATTCGAAGAAGCTGGTGAATGTATGATGAATCTGCCGGGCTTGTTAATAGCGCCGATATTAGCATTTATTGTGTTAATATTATTCCTTGCATTTTGGGTGCTAGTGGTTATATGTATTGCAACTGCAAGTTCGCCAGGGCAAAGTCCTTTTGCGCCATTTGATAACTCAGCAGCACATCAATTGCCTTCTACTCCAGGTGTTATAATAAGAAATAATACAGATCCTGACTTTAAGAGTAAGTATTTTCAAACATTATTAGACGTCTAAGAAATGTGCATGTTTTCGTCTAGGAATCATGAAGTGTTTTTTTCGTCAAGGTGTATGAATAGAGCTAGTTATCGCTTAGAATGTATATGCTGCTAGTTTCCGTGTGGAACTCAAATTTATTTAACAATTGAAAGCAGGAGAAGACCTTTCGCATCTATTTGCAATTTCAAACAATCCATGTCCGTGAGTTAACTATTTCTTATGATTTGCTTTAAGCAAACCCATGCTATCTATTACATCTTTGTGTACCAAAATCGAACTCTATTACTATGAATATGGAAACATCGCAATTTCCAAGAAAAAGTATTTAACGCCTTCCACTAATAGTTTTAATTAATTCTTAAATAAATTAAATATCGCGGAAACATTCGTCACTCACAGTTTTAATTAAAAACTGGACTGATCTTTGCAATGAAAGATTTTTTTTTTAAATAAGGAAGTTTCTAATGTATACTTTTCTATTTTCTAAATTAACAAGTTTTTAGTTTGTATAGAATATAGGCTTAGTTTTTAATTTTAAATGTTTGTCTCTTCAACAGATTCGTAAGCCTATATAGATTTAACTTGTCTGATAACGTGCTATTCAAATTTTACGTTTTTGACCTTGTAATAAAATGATATTGCGACAGATCTTACTTGAGATTAAAGATTAAAAGAAATTGATTTTTAAAAAAGGTAAAAACTAGTTCATTACTTGCAATTTTCAGACGTTATTTAAGTTTCAAATAGTCCACTTGCTAATTTTTTGCCAAAAATATACATATGTTATATGTTAGCTTTGAGCTAAGCACTAATATTTATCAGTCAATTAAGCTTTAGTACAATAACCTAAAAAAACATCCTTTCCAGCTATTAATCGTGTTGTATACACCGAATCTAGAACAATTCGCAGCATGATATGGATATATGTGATAGCCTTAATATGGACAACGGAATTTATTTTTGCTTGTCAACAATTCGCTCTGGCGGCTGCCGTGGCTTATTGGTATTTTAAAAAACCAACAACTACACCAACATTGTATGCCATTGGAAAACTTTTGAAATATCATTTGGGAACGGTTGCAAAAGGCTCATTTGTGATAACGATTTTTAAGATACCTCGTCTTATTTTAACATACCTCTACGCAAAGTAAGTACAATAAACTGTAAAATTTTATAGGGATATTGAAGAAGGGAAACAATTCTTAAAATTGCGACCATGATTTCTGATATATTTTATTATTTTTGGAAAATATTCTACAATTACTGACATGGCGTCTGAGCCACAACGGACGGTTGTACAATTAATCAACAAAAAAATCAATGGAGTTACAAAAGCAATTGCATGTAAAATGTAGAATTTTGGCGCACATGTTTATATTTTTTGCTGTGATTCTCTGATAGACGCAGAGGAATACACAGAGGCAATTAAATGTCAAAAATAAGAATATAAACCTGGAAAATTGTTAAAAAAGCTTTTCGATCACCGCCTAGATGAAACCCCTGGGTGGGTAAGAAAACTCAAAACTTTGTGGCGACGAATAGTAGAAAAAGATATGTGAAAAATTGGAACCAACTGGCACAGCATAAAATGAGCCATGGACATAACATTTGTTCAGGACTTACGTTTTTAAAGCAGTTATAAGATATTAGTAGTAGTACGAAACAATTGCTAAAAGGAATTTTTGTGAGGCTAAAATTAAAAAAAAAAAAAAAATAGTAAAAACTTTCTCCAAAAATATATATTCCAGCGTCGCATAGATTAACATAGATTTTTGCTTAATGGAAATTTGATCATGCAATAATATCGATAACGACACCCCTGTTGCATCCAATGCTTCAATTAATAGAATATATAATTTTTTTTTACTTAATTTCTTTTACTTTAGATTAAAGAAAGGAGAAGATAAAGGATCTCAGTGTGCAACATGTTGCTTGCAATGCTGCATCTGTGGATTTTGGTTGTTGGAAAAGTTTATACGATTTTTAAATCACAATGCGTATACTGTTGTTGCTATTGAATCAATTAATTTTTGTCCAGCGGCTGGAATTGTATGCTATTCTACATAAATACAAGTTTTAATCTCTTTCATTTAAAATTATTTAAATTTTTATAGGCATGGAACGCAATGGCAACTAATGTGCTTCAAGTGGCAACAATTAACAGCGTCGGTGATCTCATACTATTCTTGGGCAAAGTTGTTGTGGCAGCTCTATCTGGACTCATTGGTATTTTTATGTTAAAAGATAGACCGGGATTAAATTTTTACATCGCTCCAGTTATAATAATTATAATATTTGCCTTTTTTATTGCACACATTGTGTTATCTTTATTTGAGGTAAGTAAAAATAAAATGGTAAAACTGCAAAACATGTTTGTTTATCAACATGCTAACATTGATTCCAAGCACATTCCTAAAACTTTTTTTTTTTTGCAGATGGTTGTCGATACACTTTTCTTATGTGTGTGTGAGGATAAAACAATTAATGGACGTGCTGGTCGCTGGGCACAAAGCAATTTGGCTAAACTAGTTGGTGAAGAACCACTTCAACCTGGAGAGGAGCCACCAATTCAAGTAGTTGAAATGATGCCTATTAATAAGCAACCATTTAGCACTAAGTTACCATCTACGGAAACAGATCAACTGGCCGAATAAAATAATAAAAAATTTTTTCAATTTATACATTTAAATCTCTTATCGTTGTGAGAATATTTTTTAAAAATTAAATTTTATTTATATTATGAAAAGTACTCAAACTAATACAATACGTACAAAAGCAGCACTATCATGTTCAAGATTTAATAAAAAAAAAAAAAACCAAATTTAATCACTCAGTTTTATTTTTCTTCAGAATTTTGACTTTTGCCTTCTTATTTTCGATTACTTCCATAGCAGCTTTCATTTGTTTTTGCTTTATTTTATTTGTGAGCGCGATTTTAGGTGTTTTCTTGTTTGTAGATAAAGCTGCTTTCTTTTTTTGTTTTGCTGTAAAAATAAAAAAATATGTAATTTATTGTTGCTTCGGAAATTCTTTAATATTATTTAGACGCAAAACCTCATAAAGGAAATCGGACCAGGTTCTTTCTCCCCGCCATCCTGTTACACTCTTTTCAATTTTACTGAATGGCGGAAACCTACAGTTTATAGTCGGCTGCGATCGGTGATAGTTGAGAAAAATTTTTGACGGAAAATAAAGCATTGCCAGAAACTTGTAATCTTTAAAACGATTTATCACTCAAATTTGATATTCAACCTTGTAGCCCAGCGCGGCATAATAGCCGTTTGTTATCTAAGCTAAGATTTCTTTACTTTAAATATGTTAAATTCCCGAGAGCAATTTTATTAGTTTTGGAGAACTTTACTTTAAGAACCACCAATAATAGAATAAATTTTGATAAGAGCAAAAACGGTTACAGAAGTTATTTAGTTGGGAAAAAATTGGGAGCAACTTTACATTAGCGACGCTTTGAGTTTCTTATGTTTCTCCTAAAATTAATTGCATAATTTAATGAAAAAACAGGATATGTTAACAATTCTCGCTTGGATTTGGTTTGCGAAATATTGGAAGTCGCGAATGAACGAATATTTGAGATATGAAATTTTAAACCGATTTCAACAAAATAGGTATCATTTAAAAATTTGTTGTATTTATTCTACCTTTTATAGTTGTTTCTATATGTATGTTTTTATGAGATAAGCTAAGTGTTCCGGTGTCGTAAAATTCAAAATAAAGTTTCCAAAATGTACTTACCGTCAATTAATTTTGCTGTTTTAATTACATCTTGCCCTTCAAATAGTTCGTCGTTTTCAATACCATCATATGCATTTTGTGGTCTAGTAGCTTCTTGGTGAACCTTTTGTTCAACTCTATTTACATATCTCTCTTTGGCAATTTTCTTCAACATTTGGCGTTGTCGCGCTGGACTTACGTAGTTTGAATTTTCCCAAATAGCTTTACCGGTAAAAGAACCACCAAAAATTTTCACTGGATTCATAACAAAACGTGGACCGATCTCAGACAAACCTCCATCTTCTGAAAGAATTTGGAAGTTACGAAACCATATTCTGTTATCCAGATAGGTAAAAGTGAATACATGATCGACGAAGGGCTGACTTTTCGGATGGTGATTTGGAACAGCAAATGTTTGTGTAAAAAGTTCTTTTAATAATTTTAAATGAGGAACTTCATCAAATTTTGAGTCAAATGATAATAAGGGACGTGAACCTCTTAGACAATTCCCAGTCATTTTCAACTCGGCCATGGTGTGAATATTTTCTACCAGAAATTTTGCCGAGGGTCCTTGCGGAAGGTTAGATACCCACATATACAAATCTCGTTTACGTCTGCCTTCGAAGAGTATGCATTTATTACAATGTTTCATTTCGCACATTTCATTAACGACAGCTAAAGTTTTTGAGCGTTCCATTTTGGACTCTGGTCTATGATGAGGCATAAGCGTTTTAATATCACGCATCAAATGTCGGTCCCTATGATTGATTCCACGAGCAGAAAAAACAAGGACGCGTTGCTTGTTTACCCATTTTTCCTGAAAGTTTAAAATCCTTATAGCGCTTTATATCATACAAAAATTAAAATCAGACGTACTCTTTTCGGCACTACGTCCTCGGAACTTCTAATTGGAGCCAATTGAAGATTTTCATCCATTGGTACTATCTCCAACTGTTCTCTAGGTTTCTTCTGAAATTTTTTGCCCATTATTTCAATATTTAATAAAATGCAATTCACAAAGGTATCGCGTATGTTCGTAAGTTCGTGAAAACATCAGAGCACACGTGTTGTTCTTTAGAAAGAGTGTTTAGCAAAGAACAAAGGCCAGTTCACACGATAGTGTATTGAAACGATTGAAACTAAATTTTCCGCGGTTTGTTCAACCATAAAGCCCAATTTCCATGTGATCTTATTTTATCTTATTTCATCCCATATCAGGGATATCAAATCAAATTTTTGTAAGAAAGAAAAAGCATGCGAACAGAACCTAATGCGCTTGGAGAATGCGAGAGTGAATAGCATACATTTGCTATCTTAATAGCATGTGATGTCCTCCCTGATATTTGATAAAATAAGATAAGATAAGATCACATGGAAATTGGGCTTTACGTTCTGTTCACATGCTTTTTCTTCCTTACAAAAATTTGATTTGATATCCCTGATTGGCTTAAAGCCCAAGCTAATAGCCTGACACAATTTGAGCGGTGGCGGTAAAGCGGCGACGAATATTCGCTGTCAATAAGAAAACGCGACGAAAAATCGTTTGAACAAACACAATTGCGGCGTACGACGAACGACGGAAAAGTCAGCTGTTATTCATTTTGTAATTTTTATCAATATTTTTTTTATTTCAATTAAGTGATTTTCAGCTATTTCTTTTATTTAAGATAGAATTACTTCGCGCAGTTCGCATTTCAAACGTAAACAAAAGAATTGACACAAACTGATTGGAAATGCAACACTGATCGGACGGTGAAATAGAATTAAATCTAAGGCCGCGGTTACACTGGATGCGGAAATTTGTTCGTACGAATTCTTAATAATTTGTTCGTGCGAATATATTTGAACAGAGTGGTTACATTAGACGCGACTTCGTTCATACTTTCAGTTGAAGTGCAATCCATCAGCTGTTTTTCTCCTTGTTTTCGTGCGACTGTTCTGATGAAAAACAAAATTTTTTGTTCGCATCAAAGCAGTCGTACAGATTCGTACGAATACGCACGAAGTATGCGTAGCCACTGTAACCGCATTCATATACACACATGCATTTGTTCAATTTTTGCAATTCTTACGAATACGTACGAATTCGTACGAACAAAAATCCGCATCCAGTGTAACCGCGGCCTAAATCGTCGCAGCTCAACAGTCGTACGCCGCAATTCTGTTCAATTTCACATGATCAAGTATGTTATAATTTTTGACAGCGAATATTCGTCGCCGCCTTACCGCCACCGCTGTAATTGTGTTCAAAGCGTAAAGCCTAATTTCCATGCTATCTTTTTTGATCCCATATCAGGGATATCAAATCAAATTTTATGTAAGAAAGAAAAAGCATGCGAACAGAACCTAATGCGCTTGGAGAATGCGAGAGTGAATAGCATACATTTGTTATCTTTATAGCATGTGATGTCCTCCCTGATATTTGATAAGATAAGATCACATGGAAATTGAACTTAACGCGCGTAGAATTGTTTAATCCTTAGCGGCACCACTTCAATTTTGTAACAGACCGGCACATTGGCGTCTTTCACGACCCCACGTTGAAAAAATGTGTATAAAAATGCGAATTTTCAATTCCAGGCTTCAGAGCTGTGAACGAGTGTTGAGATGACTATACTCTATGAAATTCAAAGATTATTAGAGGTATTTTTCAAAACATTTTTGTGCTAAATGAGATTAAACTTAAGTATTTATTAGTTAAAAAACGATTTCAACATTTTCCTGGGGTCGTCCACGACCCCATGGTGCCGCTAAGGGTTAATATGATGTGGCAGCTAGCTGATTCATTGGCAATGCATATCATTCTTTATAGGTATTTTTTTTACCCGCATAATTTTTGTTTTTTGAATAGGTGTACACTATTTAGTGTAGATACATGATCCGCCATTTTTAAAAGTTTTTCTTAAGGTTCGATATTGCCGGGAATTTTATTTTGTGAACTGAATTTTCATCGTTGAAACAAAATATTTAGTAATGTCTGATTACCGTTCTCAATCTCGTGATGGACATCGTGATAACCGTGGTGGTGGTGGTGGTGGAGGCGGCGGAGGTGGCGGAAAAGAATACTCCAATGATGATGATCCACCGATGTCTCGGCTTTTCATTATCTGTAACAAATCGCACAACGAAGATGACTTCCGTGACGCATTCGAAAAATTTGGCGAAATCGAAGACATATGGTAAAATCAAAAAAAAAAAAATCGAAATTGTCATCTTAGCTCGACCACGACTTCGATTTTTTTTGAAGCATACTCTTCAAACATGGTTTTTCTTGAGGTTAAGACTATTTTGAATTAATATTCAAGAAGCAACAACTAAAATTCAAAGGGAGACATAGTTAAAATATTATTTATTAAAACAATTCATGTAGAAACAATTTTGATTGCGTCGAATATTCAAATCTGATGAATTTTTTCACTTTTTTCACTTTTTTCAGGGTGGTAAAAGACAAAAGTACACAAGAAAGCAAAGGTATCGCGTATGTTAAATTCGCGAAAACATCAGATGCCGCCAAAGCGCAGGAAGAAATGAACGGAAAGTCGATTGGAAAAACAGACCGACCTCTTAAAGTGTTGGTTGCTGCCAAGTGAGTTTTTCTTTGTTAATCCCTATCTAGAGGTTAGAGACGATTGTTGTGCACATTATTTTCGTTTATTTCCTTATTTAGTCGCAACCAAGGTTCAAATAAATCTGAAAATGAACAGGAAAAATATGTTCGATTATTTATTGTTATATCGAAGTCGGCTACAGAAGATGAAATCAGAGAGGAATTCTCACAATGGGGTGACGTTGAAACTGTTACGATCGTTAAGGAGAAGGGAACTGGTAACCCAAAGGGTTTTGGCTATGTGCGGTTTGCAAAGTAAGTAAAAAGCATTTGAATTGAATTTAATTTTAATAATTAAAAGTCATGAAATAAAAACATTTTCTTCAGACTAGGTAGCTTTTAAGGATTTGCAATTTATTTCCACACGCATAGTTCCACCTTTTCTGAAAATTTTCCAAAGAAATTAAAAAAATGTTCTGAAGAATGCTTTCTTTAACGTCACGTTTTAAATGAGGCAACTGCGTAAGTCTTAATACTTTTTAGGCAAATGTAAAGTCCGTAGTAGAGGTCTGCAAAAGTGCATTCGAAACGATCATCACATAAACTTCCGAATGCAATAAACTTCGAGTGTTTCAACTTGTAGAACATTTTATTTGCGATTTATTTCCGATTTATTTCCGATTTATTTCTTTATTTCGATTTATTTCTCTCCTATCCTGCCTAGTGCTTTGATTTGATTTGTGGCTTTTGTGCACAATAGCTCGATGGACTTGCAACTGTTTAAGACTACTTATTTCAGGGTATTCAGAATCTTCTAGTCGGCTGGGAAATTTCCAAATAATGGGCTGGAAATAAGTCTGTTTCGTGAAGTAAATATGTATTATGTTCTCCCACAATAAGCAATTCTTAAAACTAAAATGTGATTGAAAGGGACTAAAGTTCGGTCCGGATCCGAACTGCCATGTAGAAAAATTATATTACCTGGTTCATTTTGAGCACAAAATACTAATTTGTACTTCCTAAATGGACTTTTTTTAGTACTTAATCCTTTTGATTTAATGGGATCGGATTGTAAATTGAGGCAGTTTGCTATAGCTTTAATATAAATAAGTAAGGAAAAAAACATTTGATTTTAATTTTTATTGTGTTGTGGAAAATAGCGTGTGTCAAATGACACACAAATAAAGGAAAGTTAATGTTGGATTTTAACAGAACTTTTACTTAAAATTGTGTCAAAGCCTTTCATTAGCTTTTAAAGTTTTATAGTTCGGACGAATAAGATATTTCGCAATTAAAATAATGCTTTTATATATTAAGATTTTATCATGCTGCTGTGGCATTTGAAAACTGTAGTCCTAAATACAAAGCAGTATTTGCCGAACCAAAAGGAACGACGCGCAACCAGCGTGACCAGTATGGTCGTCCTTATGAGGACAATTCATTTAACAGAAATCGTGGCAGTGGTGGTGACAACTATAATAGTGGTGGTGGTGGAGGGGGTGGCGGCGGTGGTGTTGGTGGTTATAACGATTGGATAAATTCTTCTGGAAATAGTGACATGGCAGCTTTTCTGCGTATGCAAAATGTTGCTGTACCTCAACCCACTTGTTTAGAAGTTATTGCAAGCAATTGTATAAATCAAGATCAGCTTTGGCGTTTATTTGATATTATTCCAGGCTTAGATTACTGTCAAATTACAAGGGAATGTAAGAAAATTATTTTGATGTACTTTATGGAAATTAAATTTATTTTTTGTAAATTTTTGCAGATGGACCGCGTACAAATGAGGCCGTTGTTGTATATGATAATCCAGAGGCTGCAATATATGCCAAGTAAGATTGACTTTTATTTCCAAAGCTGTTGCCCTCAAGCAAAAGGTTAATCACTATATAAACCATTGAATAAAACTTTTTATTTTTCAAGAGATAAACTTCATGGACTTGAATATCCAATGGGAGAGCGTATAATTGTAAAAGTGGCTGGAATGAGTTCTTCTCGTATGGATACTTCATTTATTGACAGTACGACAAATCATAAGTATATGATGCAATATATGTCAAAACGGAAGAGTTGGACCTTGAGGTCTTCGATTTCGCTAATTTATTTGTTTTTTTTTGTAAGTAATATTTGACTAGTTGATGATCTACAATAAATCATTTTGACATATGTACATGTATGTCCACTGTTGCGTTAAAATTCTTCTAAATTTTAGAAAAATTAAGAATTTGTTTACTATCCGTATTAAACAATCTTGCGCAGAGATCATGAACTTTTTCCTTATATATAGACTTAACTAAATAGCGTTAACATTTCTTTCGGTGTTTCCTTATGTATGGAAAACAAATTTTAAATAAGAAAATGTTATTAATTTTTTATTTTTTTATCGAGAATATACTCTAAAAGGAGTAAATTTTCAAATATTAAGTGTTCTCGAAGAATTCTAGAATATGAGGTTATGTCGAACACGTCTAGTATAAATAGTATCCAGTCTTACTCAAAAACGTATGTGATATGACGAGGCTATTTTTTCCGGCTAGTACTAATCAACAGAAGACGAAATTTCGGGTCTCTATAATGAAGGTGTCACTGACAATGGCTCGGCTTATGATAAATCAGCAACATCACAAAATAATCAAAAATTAGCAAAAATCAGAGATCTCAACGTCTAATTCCTTTCGTTTGGCACAGAATGCCGCATATACTGTATTATAAATCACAATAATATCTGTTTTCCTTTAGAGCGTACAAAGAAGGATTCCATTTGCAATGTACCATTACCACCTGCGCAACCGCTAGCACCTTCTGATGCACCAGTTGCCCAACGTCTATTTATTGTTTTAGCAGCAGTAAGTGGCATTTTTCTAAGCGAAACATTGTTTTTTTTTTCTTTTCTTAACCAATTTACATTTGCAGAACTTGCCGCAATCCATATTGAAAAATGTATTTTCGTGCTGGTCTGGGCTTGTGGATGTATACTTATTACCCAACAAGAATTGTGGCTATGTTAAATATGCAGATCCAGATAGTGCACAGAAAGCAATTCAAACATTAAATGGAGCTGAAATTTGTGGCACTAAGATGAAGGTAGTTGAACTTATCATTTGCTATGTTGCGCATAAACGGTATCACAAATTTATTTTAAGGTAATGGAAGCTGAAGAACGCGGAAGTGGTGGTGATGGTGATGATAGTGGCAGAAAGCGACTTCGTAGGAATTGAATGTAAGAATACTTTATTAATGAAAATTTTTATTTTTAAATTTTAGATTTTCTCTAAGCAAGGTAAGTGCGTGTAAGTGTTACGTGTAAGTGTTCATTTTTATTATTAAATTGACTTCAGACGTTAAACTTACATCTGAAATAAAGATTTATGTACCTCATAACGTTTAAACATTAATTACTTTTACACTTGAACGACTTTTTGCAGGATAATGGAAATATTTTTATTTTTCTATTTTCACAGACATTTATTTTAAATATGAAAATTTACAATAACGAATAAAAATATAAAAAAAATTTCAACTGAAAAAAATTCAGAAACATAATTTGTAAAAATTAACTAACGGACAACATGATACAAGAAACAAGAACATTAACCCAAACACGTTACTTAGATGGAACAATTTCCGATGAAAACTGACGCAGACAGTCACTCGCCAATCAACCAAATCACAGAAACGATAACAGAACGAATATGGATAAGAAACCGAAAGACGAAAAGGACCAACAATTGAAACTATAGAAATATATTCAATGCAACGCAAGAAATAAAACTTAACTAAATTATACGAAATAAATACTATACCTTCATTTACATGTACTGTACATGACAGAGAAAATATAATATTGGTTAGCCTGATACGATTGACTGTGTATGGCTTTTGTCAAATACATAATTTATGCACCTTTTATTGCAATTTTTTCTCATACAATATAATTATTGTAAAATCATATTAAAATAAACGAAACTTACTTACTATAACTGAAATTTTATGAAGTTTTTTATTAAGGAGTCTGAAATTTTTGAATGAATAGGTTCAACTTTTTGCGAACTAAATTTAACATTTTTCTAACTAATGTCTTCAGTACGAAATTGTTCTTTGATAAATGTCAATTTGAAGGAAGATTTATATGCTTTACTTAACTGATTTATATGCTTTCTTAGCTCTGAAATTTTTGAATGCACTTTCGATTTATATACTGAATAATTTTTTTTATTTTTCGGTCAAAAAGGGGGTAAATATAAAAAAATTTAAAAGAGAACAAATTAAGCTTTCTTACCATGCTAAAAATTATAGGTTAATTACACATTCTTTGGAAAAAATAGCGGTTTTTTAAAAAAAATTGGTCAAAATTTCAGAAAAATCGTAATATCTCCAAAATTGTGGGATCAATTTCAAAGATTTGCATTATTGTAGGCCATTAAATTATCTATCTTATGACGCCGATCTTTTTGTTATTTATTCAGAGGCTCTCAACTTATAGGGACTTTTACAAAAGCTATATACGCAACTTCCGATGGCTATATCTCTGAAACCAGATCCGAGCGACTTTTTTTGATTACATATTTGTGCTTGAATAAAAAAGCACATAAGAAAAGTTTAGTTTAATTACCATTGGACAATGGGAGTTAAAGTAAACTTAAGCCCAAATTTGTGTAATACAAATTATTTGTTGATAAATGATAAAAAAAATTAAATTAATTTTCGAGAAAATGTTATTTTATTCCTTGTTTCAACTTGGTAGCCCTGCGGCTACTTTGCTACGACTAAAGTTTCAAAAATTTAGAAATTTCATACGATTTCAAAAATTTTGTATGCATTTTGACGCAAGATCCGTACGGTTCAAAAATCAAGCGATTACACGTCGCATTAATATGTCAAAGTGGCATCACAGTCGAAAGAAAATTCTGGCAACACTGAAAATATAAACGTCAAATTTGACACGGAATATGCAGGTGAAAATGATTTTCTATTTTTTACCACCGCATTATGCATAATTTCAGTAAAAAACTATAAATATTCAAATATTTAATCAAGATATTTCAACGAGAACAGGGATGTGAACTATAGTTTAAGAGAAAACTTAATTAAATTTACATAAATTATTAGCTGTAAATCCAATTAAAACTGAACTTTGGGAGCTGCTTTGGACTGAACAACCTACTTGCTTTTCGCTTTTACACCAAATTAAAAAAATTTGGCAAGGGTAATTAGAAAAGTTGATAAGTCCACTAAAAGAAAGAGAATGGCGACAAAACGGCGTCCCTTGCGGCCAACTACAAACATGAATTTTCGACCAGGTGGACCAGACATTTCGCGAACAGAAGCAAAAGGCACACGACCAACAACACAGCCTACAAGTGTCAAAGAAATTCTGGTCATGATGATAATGCATGTGTGCAAGAAGACGATTTTCTTTGATACAAACTTAAAAGTGGCCTTATATTTAGGCAGCTTGTTTCTTATATCACTTATAGGCGATTTTTTACCATATCCTAAGACATATTTTTCACGCTCGGATAATCTTTTTAACGTGTATTTTGTAAAGATTGGCTGGGGGTGGACTCTACTCTTTAGTGTGCCATTTCTCGTGATGACATCTTACACGTTATGTTGTGGTGACATGAAAAGACTTTTACACCATCATTTACCGCGCATCGCAATAGCCACTTTCTTTTGGTTTTTCTGGACAAAGATGTTTAATGTTATCGAGACTTCGTACGGACGTTGTACAACAAGAGGTTTGTATTGAATTTAAAATTGAATTGCTTTCGATTCCGGCAAAACTATTGCTTTTTTAAAAAAATACATGTGTACATATGTATGCAGGTTGATTTAATTTTTTTTTGTTTCAAACGTATAATAGTTTTAGGTACCTACATGAAAGAAAAATTCTGGTGCAAGAAGGAAGAGCTTAACATTAAATTTTATTGGTAACTTTTTGAACTTTTTAGTTTTCGATAGAAATAACGTGGGATAAAATGTAAACCAAACCTGGTCCCGTTTGTTTAAGATTTTTTTTTCACCAGATATAGACGAAACTAGTAAAGCATTTTTTCATATGTAATTCCTAAGGAAAACCAAAAAGTTCATTGAGCCACTAGCAAATATTAATATTATTAGCTCTCCTTGCCACAGAATAATTCCTTCATCATCTACCTGCAACTATTAAACCTGTTTGAGACAAAAAAATTTGTATTATCATGTGATTTTTAGGGGGAAAAAAAATTGAGAACTTTAAAGTAGGATGAAAAAATTTTCGGAGCGTTTTCAAATTTTTATCTTTGACCCTTACCATGTTACCTAGCCATTTTTTTTAAACTATTTTTTTACGTGGTTTTTAAATTTACAAAAGAATATGTCACTCGGATCTAGTTTCCGAGATACAGTCATGGAAAGTTGCAGATATGGCTTATTTAAAAATCAATATAAGTTGAGAACGCCTGAATAGATTTTAAATAAATTGATGTCATTTGAAAGGTAATTTTACAGTTTATAAAATTTGTGTACAAAAGTTTGAAATCAGCTCCATATATTTTATAGATTTGGGGTTTTATTTTTAAAAATTTCACCATTTTTTTAAAATAACAGTTTTTTTTCTCTAAAAATTGTGTTATTAATAAACGTTTTATTTTTTTTACTTCCAATAATACATTCTTTCTCTTAGGCTACGTCACTAAGTCAAGTTGCTTGAAAGCTGGTCATCTCTGGAGTGGTTTTGATATTTCTGGACATGCCTTTATACTTATACACTCTAGCTTAGTTCTTATCGAAGAAGCACGTCCCATTGTAAAATGGGAATCTATCAAAGAACATTTACGCAACGAACTGTATAATCGCAGCATATCGGAACATTCAAGCACAAATCCTTTGCGCAACTTAAATGAAGAACAAATAAAAAATTTAAAGTTTCTTTACGATCGTCTCACGCCAGTTATACGCACACTATTTATTGGTATAGCTGCGTTACAATTGCTGTGGGATATTATGCTTGTAGGAACGATGCTTTACTATCATCGCATGATTGAAAAAGTTTTAAGTGGCATTGTTGCTATACTAACATGGTATTTTACATACCGGTTTTGGTATCGATCAAATGTCTTACCTGATCCTCCTGGTAGTGGATGTTTCTTTTATCAACGTGATAACAAGGATACGTTTATTTATAAAAGACCGGCTACAAGGGAGCAGGCTTCAACAAGTGGCCTTGGAGGCCAACGTTCGACTGGTGGTGTTGGCTTATGTCAAGCTCATATGCCACGTTTTATGGGTATGCCATTATATACTAATATTAGTGCACGTACTGGTGCGACAAATGGAGCAGGACAGACACTCAATCAAACCAGTGATTTGTCGACGTAGAACAAGATAAATTGAAGGATTTAAGTGGAAAAATGACCAAATTTTAATAATTAAGATTAAAGGCTTGTTGGTTTAATAACTCAATTATATTTAGATTAGAATTTCTTTTTTGACCCTTGTGCTATTTTCCAACTTTCTTATATGTATTATATTGAAAAAATTAAAAATTTTAACATTGTTTTTATTTTAAATTCTGTTAATAAAATGTTTGTATTTGAAAATCTAAAATCTTTAGATGAGCTATATTTATGTACTTTAATAGTTGTGTTTAATATTTTAGGATCTTATCAATACATTTCATATTTTATTTGTGTGCAAACGCAGCAAACATCGCCATTCCGAGCACACCAGCTCCAGCTCCAACTATGTAATTAGCTGGTGTCTTTTGCCACATATCTTTTAGAATTTCAAAATTTGTTGGTACTAATTTCTGATAAGAATTACGCTTTTTAAAACGTAGAAAATAACTTTCAACATGTGGCATTTTTCCATAGCTCCAGAAGTAATTTTCAAATCCTAATTGATACAATCGATGCAAGAGTAGACCAAAACTAATATCAGCAAGGCAAAACTCAGAAGTAACAAGCCATTCGCGTCCCGGATTAGCTTCCATATCGTTTTCAACCAAGCGCAAGACATTCTCTATTGCATCTAAAATCTTTTGAAATTCGATACGAGAGTAAACCAAACGTTTGCGACGGTCTTGTATATCAAGCTTCTGCAGAAGAGCTGCCTTATTCGTTTCTGCTTCAGCAATAGACTTTTTAAGAAGTTTGTAAACTTTTTCGTTATTTTCTAAAAGATTTAAAATGTTAATTTCCCAAAATATTTCAATATGTATACGTATAGGTGCATCTCCACAGGAGTTGGCATTTTAGCTGGCCTCGTTTTTTTTTTATAGCACATCCTTCAGCCATAGTTTTTCTTGAAGCTAAGGCTGTCTTGAATTAATATTCAAGGTTGTTCATTTAAAATTCAGCTAGGTATTTTTTTATTCAACTTTATATGTAACTTTTCTTTTTTTTTTTAACTTAAATGCAATTTTAACTATGTCTCTCTTTGAACTTTAATTGTTCCTCCTTGAATGAATTAATTCAACATAGTCTTAACTTCAAGAAAAACCATGTTTGAAGAGTGCTCCAAAAAAAAAAAATCGAAATTGTCATCTTAGCTCGACCACGACTTCGATTTTTTTTGAAGCATACTCTTCAAACATGGTTTTTCTTGAGGTTAAGACTATTTTGAATTAATATTCAAGGAGCAACAACTAAAATTCAAAGGGAGACATAGTTAAAATAGCATTTAAGTTAAAAAAACATGAAAAGTTACATATAAAGTTAAATAAAAAAATAGCTACTGAATTTTAATTGAACAACCTTGAATATTAATTCAAGACAGCCTTAGCTTCAAGAAAAATTATAGCTAGCTATAACTAGCTAAAACTGTGCTACAAAACAAAAAAAAAAAAAACGAGGCCAGCTAAAATACCGAATCCTGTGGAGATGCACATATGTATATGTATATGTATGAATCGTTCTCTGTAAAATTATTATAAGAAATATATAACTTATTATCCCGGCAATGATAAAATCAGGTTTTTCATATTATTTACGATAAATTTGTTGAAAAAGATCAATTATACAATAATTTTTCTCCAACTTACTCAAACAGGACTTTCTTATAGGGCCTATAAATGGTGGTTTAGGTACCAAATTTAAGTCATCATGTATAAAAGATCCAAGGCTTAATGTACCGATGGGAAGTTGGCTAAAAATATGTTCGTAAAATTGTATCTTCTTTGACTCCGCGCATTTTGTACTTAACGGTTTGAGTCTTCCATATTTATCTAAATTTAGGAAGTTTTAAATATTTTGTCTTCAGCTGTAAGTAAAAAATGATAAATGATATCACCTTCTCTAAATTTTCCCTCTACGTAATTAATAATATTGGCGGATTGTGGTATTACTAGTGATTTATCTTGCAAAACTGGAACATCGCCCTTGGGATTTAAATTAAGAAACCATGCTGAATATTGTTCACCATTTGATAGATCGACTATATAAGGCGCGAATTCGATGTTCTTTTCATAAAGTATTAATATAACCTGAAAAAAGAGAAAATTATAAATAAATAATTAACAGCGGATCTTGATTCTTTGAATGGATGAATCAGCATGGCTATTGATATCTACAATTGTTCACTATTAATCGTATATTAACGGGTTCCCTGTCCGCTGAATCATATATGATTCATGTCCCAGATTTTGTACACTGTCTGATATGCTCATGAATCACATTAAATTTTTGAACGTGTCGAGCTGATTACATTTTTTGTATGGAACGTGGCAGCACATATCATGAAGATTATATACATAATAATAATATTTAATTGCATATGAGTCTGGGCATTAAATTGCAAATTTTCTGCAAAAATCAAAACCTTTTATTTATATGTTCATGATATATAAATCACTTTAATAGCGTAATTTTCAATGGTTTTCATTGAACCAACTCAGGCAAAAGGCCTGCACTCTTTAGGAGGTGTTTTTTGGTTCCTAGTTTACCAAGCCAAGTCAAAATAATTGAATCTTGAATAATATTGGATTCAAACTTACTTCACGTATTCTTCATTTATTTCAATTTAAAACTCTCTCGCTCTAAAAAATACCCATTAAAAATAAGTAAATAGATGCTTTACTTTAAGTTTCTTATTCAAAAATATCACATCTAGATTGCACAGTAAAGTTGATAAAATGATGAGAAGTATGTAGTATAAGATTTGGAGAAGAATAAGCTATTCACACTGTGTTTCTTTTCAAGCAAAAGTGATCATATTAAAAATATTTTGTCCACTTTTATGCAATAATCAATTTAACGTTCAATGCGCTCATAAATTAAATTTTACATTTAATCAACAGAGCTTCACTCATTGCTTATTAAGTAAGTTTTTTTCAAAAGGGTAGGTGTTTGTTATGCACAATTAAGCACATATAATTTCAAACTTATCTAAACACAAGGGCTTACGCTTACACAAGATCGCTAGTCTGTTACGCACGACTTCATATGCAGAGTCGGTATTATAGCTCACAGATTCTCGAAAAAAACCTCTGTTGTAATTTCTATCCCTCTATCTAATTATTTCTTTGATTCTCTATCTGGCCCTATAACAACCCTCTTTTCTTTATTATTTAGGGAAATTTCGAAGAAAAATTGCCGAAAATTTCGATAATTGGTTTTTACTTTTTAAATTCCAAATAGCCTGGGTAAATTATTTTACATTCCGGATCGGATCACAGTTGAATTCTATCAGCCCACAATCCACCGGGCAATCTACCCGATGCTTTTATAACACAATTTTGACTAATTTTCATCACTGTGACTTTTGCATTTTAGTACAAAATTTCATTGCACTCCGTTGGAAAAATCTCTATGTATCGTCACCCGTATCCCATCTAATTTATTTCGTCCCGATGCCTTTATTATTTTCTAGTTTTGAACAAATCTTACACTTATATATGAAACTATATGATAGTTAAAAGTTTTTGTCTTGTCCACTTGTTCAACTTCATACTCTTTTCTCTTGGTAATGTCTTTGTCAGTTCGTACGAAGTTTCACGTTCTGTTGCAAAACACTTTAGATAATGTGCCACGCCCACTTACCCTACCCTACCACTTTTTGTCCAGCGAGTACATACGGCACTTGGGGACCAAAGCCAAGCGAAATTTCAAATTTCTAAGAGACGAGATACGCTTCTAGGATTCGAATTGACAATCCTGTCTTTTATCTTTAATGTTTTTTTCAAATGTCAGTTTGGTTTGCGCGATCAATAATTCCTAAGTAACAAGCCAGGAATAATAATTTTTTGTTTAATAAAAGCGAAATTTGGAATTTATAGGTGGTGCCATGCTTTTGGACTTGAATTGTAGAAAAGTCTCTCCTTCAAAATTTATGTTTTTGCGATTGTCAGTTTGTTTGCCCCTGAAGGATTCGAATTTCAAAATCTCTTACTTAGAACATCTATGTATGTATGTACATTAGGGTGATTCAAATTTTTTTTTTTTGGTTTTTTTTAAGGTGCTGTTGCTTAAAAAGTAAGTTTATGATATAAAAAAAAAGTTCACGAAATTTCAGCTCTGTAACTCAATTTTATAAGGTGGCGCCGGAGCCTGTTAGTTTTACATGTAAATTGTATGGAAAAATTATTTTTTACAAAAAAGGTATCTAAATGAATAGGTGATTAGTGTTGTTGAGCTGAAAAGGGTCGTTTTTCGACGTAATTTTTTACGCTGAATCCGAATCTGGCCTCAGAATTGACCCATCATTTCGGAATTCTGAAATATTTGAGGTTAGTTACCTGAAACATGATGTTTTTTGTCTACTTTCGAGGTCATGTATAGGATTCAAAGAAAGTTGATCAGCTTGTTTTTAACAAAAGCATCATTTAGTACCATCCTTGCCCTTTAAAATGAGCTTTCAAGTGGTGATCTGTGATGTTTCCTTGCAAAGTTGCAGCCATTTCAAGGTGACATGAATTTGAAACCCATTGGTTAATATTGTTGGGTTGCAACCCTTTGTAGGGGATCCAATTCATGTCACTTTAAAATGGCTATAACTTTGCAAGGAAACATCACAGATCACCACTTGAAAGCTCATTTTAAAGGGCAAGGATGGTACTAAATGATGCTTTTGTTAAAAACAAGCTGATCAACTTTCTTTGAATCCTATACATGACCTCGAAAGCAGACAAAAAACATCATGTTTCAGGTAACTAACCTCAAATATTTCAGAATTCCGACATGATGGGTCAATTCTGAGGCCAGATTCGGATTCAGCGTAAAAAATTACGTCGAAAAACGACCCTTTTCAGCTCAACAACACTAATCACCTATTCATTTAGATACCTTTTTTGTAAAAAATAATTTTTCCATACAATTTACATGTAAAACTAA
This sequence comes from Tricholauxania praeusta, assembly GCA_949775025.1. Taxonomy (NCBI): domain Eukaryota; kingdom Metazoa; phylum Arthropoda; class Insecta; order Diptera; family Lauxaniidae; genus Tricholauxania; species Tricholauxania praeusta. Next base: position 21,181,562 of record OX459028.1, read on the forward strand.
CAGGCTCCGGCGCCACCTTATAAAATTGAGTTACAGAGCTGAAATTTCGTGAACTTTTTTTTTATATCATAAACTTACTTTTTAAGCAACAGCACCTTAAAAAAAACTAAAAAAAAAAAATTTGAATCACCCTAATGTACATGTTTATACGACTAGTTGGGTCTGGGTGAAAATTTCAAAATAATAACTTTGGAATGTCTAGGATGTGTCACACCCCCTTAATGATAGTTTATACGAATGTCTTATGTTTCTAGTATAAACTGTTTGGTTCGACCGGTGATTGTAAGTCATTCAGGGCATTATGTTTTATATATATATTTAAATTCCATAACTTTTAAAGTATATATGTATATTATTTGCTATTAAATTCGACTTTAATTTTATTTGGCTGTTTATACAGATACACATCACAGATCACATGATAACAAAATGCTTATTTAAATTAAGATTTTGTTTTGCCTTTTTGCTTTTAAATCACATACTTTTTGGGAATAAAAGTTATATGGATGAAAATATAACACTAAGTCTTCCTTAAAACTTGGTGCTTTGAAGTCCTTTATAGTTGAGGTAGATTCATCAGTGCTGCTGTTCATTTCTATGCTGCTTATTTCTATTTTTTTTTTCAGCGGAAAGCACAAAGTTCTAGTGAAATATTAATTAGCAACTAATAATAAAATAAATAAAAAAACTGCTATTAACAATTTGAAAGTTATCACATGCTATGAAGCTTTGTTAAATTAAACTTGAAGTTCGCGAACCGCCGACAATCGACCGATTGCTGTGGCTCAACCGTACCGTACCGTCAGATAGCAAATCACAGGCTAAAACTGAGAGTTTGTATTAAGTGCCCTGCACCCAACGTTAAATATCACCTACATACATACATGCATATGTACGTTTTTATATACATACATACCTATATAAACTATGTTAATTCTGTCTACTGACTGATACTCAAAATTATTGTAGTGAGATGAAGTTTTGTTTTAATTTGTTTACAACTGTGATGATAATAATAATAGGCTATTATTTTTAATGTTAATTCATTATTTTTAAAACAAGCTTTTGCACATATTAAAACAATATTTTTTAAAGATTTAAAGTTCTTATTTAATAAATTATTTTAGCTTTATCTTCAAAAAAAATTTAATAAAAACAGACATATCTTTTGAGATTTTCTTTTCATGTTTGTTATCAATAAAATAACTGACGCTTGTCTTTATGAACGCACTTTATTTATCTTTTATTCGTATCTTATATTTTATTGTTCAAGAGTTTCAGCATATTCGAAAAAAAGTTTCAGCAATTCCTAAGTTTTTTACGCTTAACTAGCGAAGTTAATTTAATTTTTGTGTATAATTTATATGCAACACATACGTAAGTACACTGAGAAAACGATTGGTTTGAATATAATAAGTGTTTATTTTATATAGAGTTCTGATGTGATAGAGGAATTTCGCTACCTGATTTAGAATCAGCTGGAGGTGTTGAACTTACACCACGCAAGCACTTTGAGATATTTTGCGCATATGTCCATTTCCACCAAAAAAGGCCTTTTGGCTGGCCTCGTTTTTTTCCTAACTTTTTTTGGAGTACATCTTTCAGCCATAGTTTTTCTTGAAGCTAAGATTGTCTTGAATTAATATTCAAGGTTGTTCAATTAAAATTCAGTAGCTATTTTTTTATTTAACTTTATATGTAACAATTCATGTTTTTATTTTTTTAACTTAAATGCAATTTTAACTATGTCTCCCTTTGAATTTTAATTGTTTCTCCTTGAATATTAATTCAAAATAGCCTTAACTTCAAGAAAAACCATGTTTGAAGAGTCTGCTCAAAAAAAAAAAAAAAAATCGGATTTGTCATCTTAGCTCGACCATGGCTTCGATTTTTTTTTAATTTTTTTTTTTTTTGAAGCAGACTCTTCATATCATATTATGACAAAATTAATAGAAGATTGAATTCATTCGCTCAATTTGATTTATATTATCTTCGGATGAGCTACATAACTTGGCCTTGGACTAGTTTTTTAAAAACATTCGATTTCAAACTTCAAATGATTTTTTTAGGTAACTAAAAACGCCACAGAAATGCGGCGTAATATTTTTGTACTTTAATTATGAAAAATGCACAAAAGTATGCACTACTTGTTAGCGTACAATAATTTGACAGATCAGCTGTTAGTAGGTCGGTCGCTAAATCATGCTTTTAATTTACATTCCAGTATGTTTCTTTCAAAAAAAAAACAATTTGACAGCGGAAGTCTATGTGAAAAAAAAAACTGCCGTTGACTGACTGTTTTTCAGCTTTTAGTACGCAGTTTTAATTAGAATTTTCTCAAAACAAAATTGCAAAAAAATCCTACAAAAATGTCAGTCCAGTTGGGAATAGAAATTTGTTTTTTTTTCGAACACCACACTACAAAATTCCACTTTTATTCAAAGTTTTTGTCAAAAGAACAAAAAATAATCTTTGACAACTGGAAATCGATGTGTTATCATTACTTTTTGTTTATTTTCTTAAAAAGCTGCTTTTTTAAATACTCATGAAAATTTGTATGTAGTATTGCTCTGAGTATTGAAAAATTTGCCTTAATTTAATCACACCAAAATAACTATTTAATAAATATTTTTTGTTGTAAAGTATATTATGTTTTGCGTTACACGTCAATTGGCAAACACACAAGTGGCAACAAAATCATTTGCTACCGGTTTTGTCACTGGAAGTGCGGGGTTCAAAGTACTAACATCAGCGACAGGTGCGATAACAACTGCTGTTAACCGTGAAGGAAAACCAACGAATGCCATCAGTTCTAATTTGTGCCACAGACGTTTAGCAAGTCAGAGTTCAAGTGCCCAAAACATGAAACGTTTGCAAGGAAAAGTAGCCATCGTCACAGCATCTACTGACGGGTAAAAAGAGTCTAGGAACTACATATGTCAAACTTGGCAAAGTGGCAATTCTAAAATTACTATACAAAACCTTTAATTGCAATTGAAAAATAAAACTTTTTTTTTATATTGCAGCATTGGGTTTGCTATTGCAAAGCGTTTAGCTGAAGATGGTGCTAGCGTAGTCATTAGCAGTCGAAAACAGAATAATGTAGACAAAGCTCTGCAGGAACTCAAGAAATTGAACTTGAACGCTATTGGCTTGAAGTGTCACGTTGCACTCGCAGAGGATCGCAAAAAACTCTTCGATGAAACAATTTCAAAATATGGAAAATTAAACATTTTGGTTTCTAATGCTGCTACAAATCCAGCTGTTGGTGGTGTGCTGGACTGTGATGAAAAAGTCTGGGATAAAATCTTTGAAGTGAATGTGAAAGCTTCTTATTTATTGGCAAAGGAAGCATTACCATATTTGCGTAAGGAAAAAGGTTCAAATATTGTGTTTGTTTCATCTATAGCTGGCTACGACGCACTTGACGTGAGTTTTTGAGAATTGAAAAAAAACTTAAATCATTAATATCATTTTTACATTTGCATTATGAATTTTCAAATTTTGCGACCACAAACTTTTTTCTTATCAACGTGCTATCACACTTTATTTATAGCTCAGAATTAGTACATCTTATCTGATATTCTAGTGGGCTTGAGATTTGGGAAAAATTTCATACAATTGTATAGGTTTTATATGCGGTAGCAACATAAATAATTACAAAAATTATTGTCAAAACAACGAAAAGAATTTTTTAAACTGGGGAAAACTAGCTGAATAGATAAATGTCATAAAATACTTTTAGTACATTGTTTAACAAAAACTGATTTTCACAACAAATTTAAAATTACTGGGCAGGGCCAGCAAACATTTGTTAATTTTTTTACATAAGGCAGCGGCGGGCCGTGCCAATTAAGGTTTCACTTTTATTTTTCATCAACAAATATGTATGTATAGGAATCAAAAATATCCGTTTTAGATAAAAAAATGCATAAGTTTAATTTATTTTTTAATAAATACAATTTTTAAGATGTTTAATCAATTTGCAGTTACTTGGTGCTTACTCTGTTAGTAAAACTGCACTCATTGGACTGACTAAAGCTGCTGCCAAGGACTTGGCATCTGAAGGTATTCGTGTGAATTGCTTAGCGCCTGGTATTATTAAAACCAAATTTTCAAAGGCGGTACGTTTTTAATTTCATTTATGAACATTAACCATTCTCTAATAATATTTAACTGACAGCTTTATGAGAATGAAGTAGCAAATGAAGCTGCCCTTGCGAAAATTCCACTGAACCGTTTGGGAACATCGGAAGAAATGGCAGGTGTAACTTCATTTTTGGTGTCAGATGATGCCAGTTATATAACTGGAGAGACAATTGTAGCTTCTGGAGGAATGTCCGGCAGACTTTAAGGCTCGATTTAAATAAATTTGTCGAAATGTATGCTTAGCGCAACTAAGAAAAGTTCGTTTATTTGTAACATCGATGATAAAAATACAGTGTTTTCTTTACAAAATTTCAGTGACAAATCGATAATATGTACATACATGGAATATTCTTAAAACTATATTTTGCGCATAAGAAAATCTAGTACTTTACAAAAGGCGTAGTAAAGTTCAATTTATTCTTCTGCTGCCTGGGTATAAAAATGTTGGCTTCGAGGACCAGTAAACTATTTTTATTTGTGTTTCGTTATTTTTTCCCGTTATTTATTTGATAAAGAAACAGCATCTTATGCCCGAAGGTGTAAAATTTCATAAATCTATTAAAATACTTGGATTTATAAATTTTTTCAAACAGATTTGTTAGCCCATCTTTGACTAAATAAAAGAAAGAGATTTATATTTTTATGTTGACCGCAATTTCGCCAACTGTGCTGCTATATCTTTTTCAGTTCTAGCATCATTACGTTCCAAGGAACCACCAGTTGATGGAATGGTAGCCATTTTTCCAGATATTTCGATTCCAATTTCATCAAGCACTTTGTTAACCACTGCATTCTCGTCGTCTTCATCACCGGATTCAGTTAACATGTCATCCAAGGAATCGTTAATCATTTCGTCGGTCATTTCCATTTGCATATTAGCCTTTTGGAAGTCTCGCATACTGCCTGCTATCGCTTCTGGACGCATGACCTTATTCATATCTGCCATCGTTTTGGCAGTGGTACCCATGGCATTACTTAACGCAATGTTAGTTCCAATATTTTTATTTTGGTAACCAATTGATGTGATTTTACTATTGGCTGCAAATGTGCGTGCCTTCTGTTTGCGTATTTCCACTAACTGCTTTGCCAATATGCGACAAACATCATTGTTTCCAGCGGCTGCATTACGTCGAATTTCTTGTTGTAGTTTTTTCTCCTCTTCCTCCATTTTGCGCTTTTCACGATCAATATCCCGTGTGGCTTTCCGCAGACTGCGATCATTTTCACGTTGTTGCTCCTTGACTGTGGGCTTCTTTCCAAATAGATTGTTAAACATTTTTAATGGCGAAACGTTTTGTGGAATTTTAATTTTCTTGATGAATCACATCAACGGTATGACATCAAAAAAGTATGATTTCAGTCAAAACAAATAGGAAAACAGCTGGGTAATAAATCAGGGTTTCAATGAAGCTAAATTTGGGGAGCGTCATGAGATGCGTTTGAGTTTTGAAGCAAGAATTCAAGGGATAACTCTTCTTTACTTTTATGACTACCTTTTCTGTCAAAAACAGCTTAGATAGGCACCAACATTTCCAAATTACACGCTTATAGTTAAAAGCGCGCATTGACAGATATCTTGTCTTCTTTGTTTTGTTAATTTTTGATATGTATTACCTTGTTTACACGCAGCGTCGACTTGTTACACCGACTCACAAGTTCGATCTTATTCAGGCATTTACACACAGATACGTCGATGTTCAAATGTCATTATTTGATGACAAAACGAACAACAACAAAATAGTTTGCTACGACGTAGTCTAAAGTTAAAAAGAAAAATTAATAATAACAGATGTTTTCTCTTATTTTTCTTTTGCTTTCGTATTTTAAAATTTATTTTTGTTAAATTTTAATATTTATTTTAGCTGATGCTGTTTTAAACATTTATTTTACTTCCACATTAATATAAGCATTTTTGACATTCGAACGTCGACGCTCAAATCTCCATTTACACAGCAGCGAACTTGTGCATCGACTCACCACGTTGACGTAGAAATACCGAACTACAACTCCGACGTATGTCGCATTTACACAACAAAAAATTACTCCGAAGTCATACGTCGACTCTCAAATTCGGTGTGTGTAAATAGCATATATGATAGGCAATTTCACGGTTGCATTATTTGAGCTTGCCAAGATAGTTGTACTATGTGTTTTTCTTAGAGGTTTGTTTTTCGAATAGAGATAAAACTGGTATTTTATGGTCAAATCTGGCAACTCTAATGTCATTTATGTTCAGTTTGGTTTGCCATTTCATCATGAACAGGTTGACAAAAGAACAACGCTTGCAAATCGTGCAAATTTATTTCGAAAATAATGGTTCAGTTCGCGAAGCTTACCGCAAGCTCCGTCCATTTTATGGTCGACATAATCGTCCATCAGAGCAATTAATTCGGTTAACCATGGGTCGTTTTCGCACTACGTTTACTCTATGTGATAATACGCATCCGCAGAGACGTCGAACAGTGCGCACCGAAGAAACAATTGCCGCTGTAGAGCAAAATGTTGAAGAGGACCCGAATGAATCGATTCGCCACCGTGCACAGCAATTGGAGCTTTGTCCATCAACTTTATGGAAGATTTTGCGCAAAGATCTTGGCTTGCGACCTTACAAGATCCAGCTTGTGCAAGAATTAAAGCCGCGAGACCATGCAATGCGTCGTGATTTTGGTGTATGGGCCGAAAATGAGATTGATCTCGATGCTGATTTTTATCGCAAAATTTTGTTCAGTGATGAGGCTCATTTTTGGTTGAATGGCTACGTCAACAAGCAAAATTGCCGCATTTGGAGTGAAGAGAATCCACATGAGACCCTTGAGACGCCATTACATCCACAAAAACTGACTGTTTGGTGTGCTCTATGGGCTGGTGGAGTCATTGGGCCATACTTCTTCCGAAATAATGCTGGAGAGTCAGTTACCGTTAATGGAGACCGGTATAGAGCCATGATAACCGACTATTTTGTTCCCGAATTGGATGGCATGAATGTGGATGAGTTGTGGTTCCAACAAGACGGCGCTACATGCCACACAGCGCACGTCACAATCAATTTATTGAAGGAAACATTCGATAAGCGCATAATTTCGCGGAATGGACCTGTCAATTGGCCACCAAGATCGTGTGATTTGACACCATTGGATTATTTTCTTTGGGGATATGTGAAGTCGCTCGTCTACGCCAACAAACCAGAAATGTTAGGGGACTTGGAAACCAACATTCGTGGCGTTATTGCCGACATACGGCCCCATATGCTCGAAAAAGTGGTTCAAAATTGGACCTGTAGAATTGGCTTTATTCGAGCCAGCCGCGGCGGCCACATGCCCGAAATCATATTTAAACATTAATGGCATAAAATTATCCTTCCAATAAAGCCAAATTGATGGACATTAAAACGATTTTCTTGTGTTTTATTTCAATTCGAAGCTCTATACCTCTAAAGAAAACACCCTGTACCATTTGTAATTGTACTCATTAAAATTGAGAAAAAGTGCCATGTGGAGATAATAAGAAAATAGTACTCTTTAGTTACTCAGCAACCCTGCAGCATAAAACATCTGTCATCTATGTTGGTCTAATCTTAGTAGAAAGATAGAGATATTATGCCAAGTAATTTATTAAAGCAGGGCGCCGAAGGACGTCTTTACATCGGAGAATACAAAGGAGAGAAATGTCTGATAAAAGAAAGATTCGTAAAAAAATATCGTCATCCAGAATTGGATATGCAGATAACGCGACAACGAATAAAAGCTGAGACAAAAGCTGCCGGACGATGCCAAAGTGCAGGCATACTTGCACCAAAAATACTACATATGGATCTAAATGAACGTAAAATTTATATGGAACACTTTGAAACCGCCATCACCGTTAAAGAATTCATACAAAAAATAGCGCAGGAGGAACCAATAGAGACACGTGTTAAACTCGAGCTGCTCTCTCAACGCATTGGCGTTATCATTGGTAAAATGCATGCAAATAACATTATACATGGTGATTTAACTACCTCAAATATTCTAATACAACCAACGTCTGCGGAGAATTTTAAAGAATATGATATTATATTTATCGATTTTGGTTTGAGTCATTACAATCAGGGCTCAGAGGATAAAGGAGTTGATTTGTATGTACTGGAGCGGGCATTGCTTAGTACGCACAGTGAGCAGCCTTATTTATTTGATAAAATTTTGGAAGCATATCGGAAGGAATACGGTAAAGAAGAGCATGCTGTTGTAACAAAATTTGAAGAGGTGCGTGCTAGGGGACGAAAACGTACTATGATTGGTTAGACCCAGAAGAAAATTTACAAGGTTTTTGATAAATGTATCTATATTTGTAGGCGTTGCATATAATGAAGTATATTGATGAAATGTAATTTTGTTTCTTAAAGTATATATCAACGGTATCAAGCTTAAAAATAAAACTTAACGAATCTTTCATTTTTAAAAATTGAAATATAAAAATTGCACTCGTAATGTTTTAACCATGCAACCAGTTTTTCATATACAAAAGTTTGTTATGGTAATACATTTCTTTGATTTATGTAAACTCCCTATTTTAAACTCTTTCTCTGCATTGAGGATTCCTTGAAAAGAACCGGATCGTCTTTCAAATTTTCGATTTTTATCTTCTTTATATATTTGCGAATTTTTTGTTTCTTTGTCAGTAGTTCGTTTTTCTCTGGTTCCATGCCATCTATGCTTTCCTCTTTGTATTGGTCATATGGCCGTTCTTTTATTTTATTAATAGCATCCTCAAGTTTTAAGCCTTCGATACCTAGTTCCTCATACCACATACGAAGTTTTGCACAGAATTTTGCATGTCCATTTTTGAATGAAAGCGACTTCGTAGAAGGATGCTATAAATTTTTTTTTGAAATTGTTGAGATCAAAAAGCACTACAGAACTATTGAAACAAAACTGTTTACTTACTCTCGTATCAATTGCGTGCGCGCAATGATTATAGAAATTATGTAGGTGCCTAAGAAAAGTTTCATTTGGTTTGATATTTTCATCCAAGCTTATTTGCAATATATCTATCACATATGGGAAAGATCGCTTTGCACATCCTTGACGTAACATAGCGCCTAGTATCTGTGTATTCATTCTACACAAAGAAAAAAAAATATAATTGTTATAATTTTCTAAAAAATTGATATAGGAACCTGATTCCGCTGGCGTGCATTTGCTGCAACAATTCTCTAGATTCAGTTTCGGTGCAACAACCCAAAGCTAAAACTCCGTATGTTACAATATCAGGATGCAACCCAGCAGTTCTTATCATACTTAATACTTCTTTCGCACCTTCATAGTCAAAACGCATTGAACGCTTTTTAATAAGTATGTTGAAAAAATCAATATCTGACTTGAGGCCAATTTTGCGTATAAACGAAATTAATTGTTTTTCGGCAGCATTTGTCGGTGGTATAACTTCCAACATTGTAGTAAATGTTTCAATACTTGGCGTGACACTGTACTGCTTCATCGAATCTAGAAAACCAGTTAAACCGCCAAGCAAAAGAAAACGATCACTTGGACGTGTTATTTCGGAAATAGAAATTAAACTTCCAAGATGTGGTTGAGGTAGCAGTAGGTTAGGAATTTCTAAGGTTGTAGCATCTGTTTTTAATTGCAATGTGTTTTGCTGCAACGTCTCCTGTGTGGCAATAATTTCTAAATCATTTGTTCCAGAATTATCAGCAAGCTTCTCTTTTGGTTCTTGAGATTTTCCTTCAAGATTCTTCTGCATTTTATTTTGTCCTTCTATGTTTAGTGACCTTCGTTCACTGAGGATTTGTCTTAAAACATTTTCCATAGTTTGCAAATCACCAAAACCACAATCTCGTACACAACGCAGTACTGTGTTAAATGTATAATAGTCAGGTTTGATTCTTCTTTGCAGCATTTTGTGCCATGTCAGCAAGCAGTGTCTGAAAACAATGAATAATTTTTTAAGGTACGACTAAGTTTGAAAGTTCATTACCTGAATCCATGTTCTGAGTCACTTGCGCACGCTTGTAACAGAAAATTGAAAGTGCGAGTATCTACTTCCATTTTTCGCTCCATCATTTCATCGGCGAGCAAGTAAGCTGTCTTAACATCGCCGCAACGACCAAAAGCTTTGATCATTACATTATAATTGACAGCAGTAGGCTCATGATTCTTTTCAAGCATGATTTCACGTAACTGTTGCGCACGACCTAAGCCATCAGCAATTGAGGGTGCGTTTGCGCAAGCATTAAAAAGAGAAGTGTACGTTCCCGCCGTAACTTGTAAGCCACGTTGACGCATTTTTGTAAATAAACTAAAGGCCTTGCGTGTATATCCAGCTTTGCCGCAACCGCTTATTAATAAATTATAAATATATTTTTCAGGTTTCGCGCGGTCCTCTTTAAGCATTCGTTGTTCCAAAACCTCGATGGCTTCTTTTACACGTTTTGCTTTTAAATGCTCTTTTATAAGTCTTGCATAAACTCCCATATTTTCTTTCTTGACGAATCTAGTTGGACGGCTTATGTACTCTTCTTCCGCAATATCACCTTAAAAAGTAATTCAAAAATATACCTTTCAATAACATAAACTCACAAGTTTAGTTACCTGCATCTAAAGCATCATTATCTTTATACGAATTGCTTTTTACATTTCCGAATACATCCGGATCGTCTTTCACACTATCTAAATCCTGGTCTTCCTTTACCGTTCTGCGTTCAAAGATATTTTGCGTACTATCTTGCTTTGGGAATTGATTTCTTTTTAAACGTGCAGTTGGCAATTCTGTGGTCTGCAACGCATCGTCCCCATCTTTTTGCCTGTTTGCTTCACGCTGTGCTTCCAAGCCGGCATCTTTATCAAAAATTTTTACATGAAGTGTTCTAACCGCTAACTCATGTCTTCTATTAGGAAACTGAAGAATTGCGTTTTGTGCTCGCTTTGCAGCACATATATGTCTATTCAGATGCTGTAGTGCATTACATAAAGATCGTGAACCCATTTTTGTGTTTTTGATTTAATGTTTCAAGAAATTTTATAATATATTATTTTTTTACAATTAACAGCTGATTAAATTTATGGCGCATTTATGCTATTTACACACACCGAATTTGAGAGTCGACGTATGACTTCTGAGTAATTTTTTGTTGTGTAAATGCGACATACGTCGGAGTGGTAGTTCGGTATTTCTACGTCGACGTGGTGAATCGATGCACAAGTTCGCTGCTGTGTAAATGGAGATTTGAGCGTCGACGTTCGAATGTCAAAAATGCTTAAATTAATGTGTAAGTAAAATAAATGTTTAAAACAGCATTAAGCTAAAATAAATATTAAAATTTAACAAAAATAAATTTTAAAATACGAAAGCAAAAGAAAAATAAGAGAAAACATCTATTATTATTAATTTTTCTTTTTAACCTTAGACTACGTCGTAGCAAACTATTTTGTTGTTGTTCGTTTTGTCATCAAATAATGACAATTGAACGTCGACGTATCAGTGTGTAAATGCCTAAATAAGATCGAACTTGTGAGTCGGTGTTACAAGTCGACGCTGCGTGTAAGCAAGGTAATTCTCAGTTTGTGCAGTGTTGCGCAACACTGTTAAGTTGATTATAATACCATGCTGAAGGGACTTTTCATAAGCAAGGAACAAAAAGTTGCGATGACTCCGACACCTAAACTAATAATAGAGGTGTTTTTTTTTTTTTTTTTTGACGCTGGTATAAGATAGTTATCTCAGTGGCAAAAAAAAAAAACGGCTTCACCGATTCATTTTTATGTGAATCAAATTTGGCAGCACTACCGTCGAACAACTGTCACACAAGAAAAAAACAATTGAAAAATCGTTTTATAAAAACTTCACTAAACACAATAACAACTGAACAACATTGAAAATTTGATTATTTCCTATGAATAATTCACGAGAAGTAGAGGTAAGTGTGCTGTGAGGAATCTTGAAAACAACATGTCGTTCCCTTTACCCGAAAGTTGCATATATGTATAACAAAAAAAAAAAAAAAATACATGAAATTAAAACCAAATTAAAATTTGAAGTAAATTATTAGCTTACTTAAATATTTTTGTTTGATCATTGTTCGGCTCAGATCATCTAAAAATGGTTGCCTTACGAACGCTTAGTTGTTTTTTTAGAAATTTTAGCAAGTAAAAATTAGAAAGTCTGAAAATGTATTAAGATATATATTCATATCAGCTTTCGAAATGGAACAGGAAACAAAAAACTTTCTGATCATTTTTAGTCCGTCTCAAGTAATCGGAAATCGTCAATTGAAGTAATAAGAAAATTCAGGGTAATAAAACTTGGCATTTTTAGATAATAACCGTGTTTTTTTTGACGCGGGTATAAGATAGTTATCTCAGTGGCAAAAAAAAAAACGGCTATCGCCACTTAATTTTTTCGTAAGTCAAACTTGGCAGCACTGCCGTAAAGCAACTGTCAAACAAAAACTGACAACTACCATTTTGCAGATCAACTACCCCTGGCTTTAGTAGTTGTGCTGACAGTCTTTTATGCTTCAGTTAGTTTTTCTTAGACCGAGCAGGGCATTAACTTCCGTTTGCCAGACAACTTTGTCTTTTACAGTTGTTTTCAATTAACGCACTAGCTAACAGCGCGTATCTGCACAATAAATAAAAATTTAACTAGAGTAAATCAAAGTTTTAAATAAACTACCTTTTTAAACGGCAAAATTCGATAACAAATAAATATTTCATATTTAGTCTGTGTCTTTTCAAAATATTGTTTAAATATAAATATTTACTTTTTCCTATTTGACGTCTAGAGATGAAATATTTTCGATTAAAAATTGGAAACTTTGTGAAACTGTGCTGCCAAATCGCACATTTACCACCCAATTGTGAATACTCCAACGCTTATTTGCGCGACTAATATTTAAGCGGCGATTATATCGCCGACTAATTTCTCATACAAAAAATATTTTTAGCGGGTAACCGCGTCAAAAAAAAAACACGGTTAAAAAAAATTGTATATGAGAAATAAGTCGACTTGATAATATGTTATTTGGCAGTACAGTTTCATAAAGTTTTAAAATTTATCGAAAAAGTCTTAATTGTAGATGAAAAATATGCAGACAAAAAGTACATATGTGTACAAATTTGAAGATTCCTCATACATACCTTTACGTTTTTTCAATTATCCATAGCAAATATCAACATTTTTAAGTTTGTTTAATTAAATGTGTTTTCTAATTGAGTTTAATGTTTTTTTCCCTTGTTTGACAGTTGTTCTACGGCAGTGACAAGTTTGATAAACGAAAAAAATTAAGCGGTGAGATGCGATATTTGCCACTGTAAATGAACTTTGAATAATGTTACAAACAAACTTTAACTTGGCAGTACTTATTTTTGACAGATATGGCAAGACAAAGCTCACGGTAGAAGCAAAAGTCTATTAATATTTTTATTTCCACAATCATAGGCTTAGCTCAATTAATTTCTTTGTTGTAAAAAATTTAATATCAGCTAAAAAATGAATACTGTTGTAGACCCACGACGCAAGGACAAAGTAAACCGCTATAAAGCACCACAAGCACAATCAGGTGGCAATGAAGATCTAATGCCTGACTATATGAATATACTGGGTGCGTGATATCAAAAGATAAGAAAATTTTAAATACTTATTAAATAATTTTATCAGGAATGATCTTCTCAATGTGTGGATTGATGATGAAACTGAAATGGTGTGCTTGGTTTGCGCTGTACTGTTCGTGTATAAGTTTTGCCAGCTCACGTGTTAGCGACGACGCCAAACAGGTGAGTTTGTTAAATATGTTTTACTACAAATTAACTATCGTTTTCTGTTAGGTACTGTCGTCTTTCATGCTGAGTGTCAGCGCAGTTGTCATGTCGTACTTGCAGAATCCCGCACCCATGACGCCACCGTGGATATCTGCAAATCACTGACTATTTTCATTTCTAAATTTAAAGACAGAAATAATTTAATAGCTAAATTCATCAGCTTGTCGGCCATTAAACGGTCGAAAAGCTAAAAAAAATCAATTTCATTCTTTGTTAAAATTCTGTTCAATTTAGTCGAGAATAAAATGCAAAAATAATAATATTACATTTATCAATTGTTGCTGTTTCAGGTGCAATAACTTTGATGAATTGCTGATGTGTGACGTTGGTGATCTAACCATCAACTGGAGGCAGTTTATTCTTTTATGAATTGAGTAAATAATAGGCAAAAACGAAAAATACCAAAAAATATATGCTGCTTAATATCACTATGTATTAAATTTCTCCAAAGTTTGTGTGGCCCGATGTTTTGGCATGTTGCTGCGCTTGCACTTGACCAACAAGCATAGCATCACACTGCAAACAACGTAAAGTAAATTTGTCTACATTGGTAAATTGACGTGATGATTTTGCTTCATTGGCCAGCTGTTCCGCCTGATGGTAAACACTGAGCTCTTCGATAGGGAAGATTGTAGCAGGCGTAGCACCCTGTTAAAACAAAATTCCATGATGATTAAAAAAGTAATCATTATTACGGAACTTACCCCCACTGTCTCCATGTAAAGCGGATCATAATGGATGCCGTCAAATAGTAAAAACACTCGAAGACCATAGTTTTTATCTTCACCAAAGCGATTTATAATGGCATTCTGTATATCGACAACATCAATCTCAATGCCATAGTAATTGGAAAGTATCGAAACTTCGATGGCGCCACCCCACGATTCGGGACGCTGAATCCAAGCACAATATTCAGAATTCGATTTTCCTAATACAGCATCACTATATTCCTGCGGATCAGCAGCAACTTCTTGAGCAATAATATGACGCATCATTTCACTGCCCTCATTATCGACTTTTCCGTTTAAAACAAAACGAATGCTGGTAAAGAGACACGAATTATCAGCGGGTACAACCTTTTTCAGCAAAATGCCATTGAAATCGCCACTGCTTCCACTGGGTAGTTCCACTTGCTCATGGACGGCGGCATTAGAAGGGCTTGCATTGACGGCGGTGGCAGCTTCCGCCTCCGCCACCACCTGACGCAGTTGTTCTTCTTCATCCTCTTCCGCTTGCAAACGTCTTGCCAATGCCTCATCATCTTCGATGGACGGTTGCATGCTTCTGGAAGTTGTTGCTGTCGCTGCTGTGGTTGTTGTTACGCCTGGGTTGGGTTTCTCTTCAACGATTAGTGTTTCCCCGCTGGTGATCCCAGTTGCGGAAAGATTTTTCCGATCTTCTGAAAGATCAATCGGTCGCGGTGGAAACCCTATTAGGACGTGTAGGTGTGGTTCCCGTATTTGCGTAACTTGAGCTATACGCGCTTTTAAATCGGCAATTGTGGTACCAGCACTCAAATCTTTCACAACAAATTGACCTTTTTTTGATTTTAATTTGACGCTGAAAGTTCCTTTCATCGTTAAACTGGGCTTGCTTTTCTTAAATTCGAGTGAAGTTTATTTTTTATCGATTTCTTTTTGTTCGCGTGTCTTCTTACCTTATTTATATATTGCACAATTCGAAAATAAAAAACTTAAAATTTTTATTTTGACAGCAACAATAACTTTTTTCTTGATTCTCAGCGATTTTCGTGACCTTTAGGATTTTTTTTTGCCCATTATGAGCATCTGACAGCAAAGCTGTGATTTGTTTTTGTACTGAGTCAGTAGAGATGTCAAAAACTTGCCGCATTATGGTTTAAGTGTTTGATAAAATCCAAATATAAAAACATCTGCACAAACCAAATAAGCACAGTAAGAAAAACTGTATTGCGCTATAAAAACTTTAAAATATTTTCCCTCACTTTTTTTTTGTATGTTCACACAGGACAACCCTTTTTTCCTTTTTTTTTTAAACTAATAATAAATAAACGACTAAAAATAACGATAAACGATAGAACATAATTTTTCCGCACAAAATTTGCCTCAAAATATTATCATTTACGCTTTTTTGGAAACACTTAATTACATAATAATCTGGAGGAGCGTCGCAAAAAATTGCATGTTGGCAGATTTCCGTTGCCAATGTTCCGGTCAATGTTTTGTTAGCTTTTTACCAAAATTAAATGGGTTTGGATGGTGTAGTAACTGAAAGTGCTAGACTGTATGTGCTTTTCTAGAACCCACCCAGTACCACTACGCTGCTAAAAGAGTAGTTGGATATTAGGAGTAGTGACTTTTAACTCCATACGTAAAAAAAAACTGAGGCGAAGAGCATTGGAAAAAATTAATAACATTTCTGATCAATACAAATACATACATATTTAATATTATTTACGAATCTCAATGAATACCGAATACTATTTTGCCGCCTCCAAGCCTTTGGCCTCTTTCTCCCTCTAATTACATAACTGTCAACCAATCAAACTATTGTGATACGAATGCTTTGAACCCATACAAAGAAATCAAGCCGGTATAATTTTAATACTGATAATATCGGTATTATCACAAATTTTGCTACGGATGAATGTCTGTCGTAGACATACAGTCAAGCGACTGATTGCCTTATCGATCAAGAAGATATTTCAGCCGAAGGTAAAATTAAAAATTGCTAAATTTTTCTTTTGGGGTGTGCTACCCTCCGATCCACTTCTTACCTACATATGTATATTATGTTGAGGATGTTGAGCCACAGGGCGGAAGGGGAAGCTCCGAAGAGCAGAGAACTTACACGGTCGAGTGAGCTCCTGTCGAACTGCTCTTAGATTAAGTAAGGGGTCCGACAAGATAGAATAAAACTTGCCAAAGGCCCAGAAGGTCACGACCCCTTTGATCCAGAAAGAACACTGCCATGATTCAGCTACTGCTCTTATCGGGCCAACATTAAGACACTCCAAAGCGAACGACACAGCTTTTCCCGACTGCTGTGGTCTTAAGTTGCAATAATCTGGAGCCGATAAAGACGAAACAGCAAGGGACAAAGATAATCCCAGCAAAGGATAACGCTGGGACACTCAATGTATTGTGCATGGAAAATCGAAAAGTTTAGTAGCTTAACTTAAAACTTAATAATCTTAGGCAATCAATGGGCATAAGAAGCAAGAGAGCTATTCATATCAAATTGTATTTTCTTCGAGAATATTTTAACCATAAAAACTGTAAATGGCATAAGCTACAAGTCTTTTGATAGGTAGCTATCGTCCCTTTAAAATAGTACGGTCAGACTCCTATGCCAATTTTAGAGGCGTTGCATTGAGCGAAGAACCTATTTGTAATATCTGAGTGTCTCAATTCAGAAGTTTTTGTAAGAGCCGTTTTTGCGCGGTTAAATGTTTGAATCTCTTCGGGAGTCATTATAAGCTTCTTACTCACACACAAAAGCCGACAATGACGTGAGTTTATTTATGACCTCTTTGTCACACGAAAACTGGTGACTATCTTATGGACTTTTTAATTCGCTGAATATGGTGGAATAATTTATAAATAATTTCTTCTTATTCAAAAAAAAATACTTTAAGTAAAAGAGGGTTTCTACATGGATGATATGCGACAAACTGAATGTATCAATTGTCAAGCGACTCTTTGAAAAACCGAATATTTATAGTCGAATAATTTCTTATACAGTTAATTCGGCTATTCGATTGTTCGAATAACAAGAACCCTTGTATAAATATCTCGCGATAAATTTTTTTTTGCTTAGCCTCTAAACATTTTACTTCTACTATTTAAATTTGAATATATGAGAATATTAGCATATTGTAAACATTTGAGCGTCATAAAATTAGAAATCATGAATTTAAAAGAAGCTATTTGAGATCTAAACCTATACAAATAATATACCTACATAAAATAGTGTGTCAACAAGGAAATTGAAGTGTGTCTACAATTAGTATGGTCAAGTTCAATATGGAAACTGTTTGGTCTTTAAAAGCTGAAAATAATTTATTAATAAAGAGTCTTAAAGATTTCAGAAAGAAATAAAATAAGTGTGTAAATAAACATTTTGTTTGATTTTTTGTTAGAGCAAAATATTTATTTAGCTAGATAACTCAGAATTGATTTTATATCGTTGCAATTTTTGCTATGACTGAGTGAGTTTATCCTTTTGTGTAGGGTACACACAAGGTATATTAATTTGGTGTTCCTATTTGTAATGATTAGAAGAAGGCACGGTAGATGTAGAAAACTGCATATATTCTTAATCAGCGTCAATCATTCGCTTTTTTAAAAACTGGCTTAAGGTTGGAAACCTTCCAATTAATCATGTCCCAGGTATCTATTGCGATTACTTCAAATAGTTTGCGATAAAAGATTTGTACAGTAGGCTTCTAAAAGTAAAAATTTTAAGAAATTGTGTCGCTTGCATCTTTGAAATTTATTCCCCTCATAATTTTCTTTCTCATGAATGTAATCCAGAATGAGTGGAGTTTCCAATTTGATACATTTCTTAGCCTTTTTCGTGGAATCGTTTTTGAAAAAATTGCGTGATACCTTTGTCCATTTTCTAACTTAAAGTAACCTCTAAATACTGTTGTTGAAGTTTTCTGTGGTAACCGTTCAAAAGGTCAATTACGGATTTTGCTTCTTAACTCGAAAAGCATGCTGCAAATGTTTGAGATACTATTAAAATATATATAAGAAATCGATAAATATAACGATAATGTCCAAAAGTATTAAATATTATCGAAAAGACATTGAAAAAGTCAATAGCAATAGTCGAGTAGTGTCGAAAAACATCGAAAAGGTCGAAATGAGTTAAGAAGTATCGAGAAATTTCGAGATAGTCGATAATTGTCATAATAGAATGGAAGTGAATAATACCAAAATTATCGAAGAACTCGAGAAAAACATTAAAACATCCGTGCACTTTCATTAAAATCGAATTATTTTTGTTTTACACGCCACTTATGCATATATTTTGCTGGAGTCAACAAAGTGATTAACATCTTCGCTTACTTTCGTAAAGTTTCACAGTCTTCATTCCTGTCAACAACGAAGAAATTCAAAATATTTGAGTCAAATATGAAGTCAATTCTTCTATATTAGTTAACCAATAAAGCCCTGGTACACAATTTCCAAGCGTTTACAAGCCACTGCCTTCACCGAATTCTGAACATGTGTAGGCCCAGTACCATTTAAAATGTTGATTTGCTTACCAGATACCGACAAGAACCGATTTCCGTTCAAATCAAATTCTAAAATTATCTCCCCTCTCAAAATTTGGAAGTGTGAAAAAGTCTTTTATGATATTTGATCAAACTATTTCAAAAGCAAACATTAAGTCTTAAGTTTTCACTTAAGCATTAAATCTTAGATGTAAATAAAGTTATGCAAGTCTCATGACGCAAGAAATTCTTGCATACATTTTAGCAAGGTGTAGCAAGACAAGTAAATAGACGTTGGTCGCACTAAATCCGTATTGAAATCGACACATTGCGGTGTTAGCAAAAGTTGAATCTTAAAATTAAAAATTACAATAAAAAAAAGAAACAACCTAATAAAGAAGACAAATAAACCGGCAAACCGATGCTTTATATTAAGTGAGTCTCATACAAAATTGGCCCAAAAGTGAAAAAAGCGAAAAAAGTGCCAAAACAAACACAGATACCTGCTAGTTGTTATCCGTAGATACAGAGAACATCTCTCAACAACAACAAAAACAACGGTAACAGTAACGACAGCAACAACAGCAATAGCAACAATCATGCTAAACTTATGCTGTTCAGTTTAAGTTAAGATACCCTATCGATCCGTATAAATAGTCGAACTAAATTTCAACTAAGCGTCAGTTAATTTTTGTCATTGTATCTCGATACAATTCGTCAACTTTAAGTTCAAAAAAGAAAAAAAGTCAAAAACCGAAACTCAGTTCAAAATGAAATTCTTACTATTGGTATGTTTAAAGTGCTTAAGAATTTTTGAAAACAACTCCAGTGAAATTGAAATTGTGTTCTCAAAAAAATATTCTTTTGCTGGAATTAAAAGTGTATTTTAAGCAGTGAACTCTTGGATTATAATAATAATTTTTGTTTTCTTTGTCAAATATTGCAGACTTTGCTTATCTGCTTTGCCATCTTCATGGCTGTCAGCGCTGCTCCACTGGATGAATCAATTCCAGAAGGTCTACGTAATGAAGGTATCAGTGATACAGTTAATCCTTCAGATGATCAATCGTTCTTGTTGAAATTGAAGTTGCTGAAATTGTTGTTCCTTGGTTAAAATGTAACGAGCATACGAGTTGTTCTCTAGATTTGTTTAAGTCATTTACTTAGTTATAAGCCATATGGACTCTTCTTCTTTTATTATAACGTCTATATACCTCAACAGCTGAATTTTATGTTTTGCTGTTTTTTCTTTTAATCAATATGTTCTTCATGTTATCCATTTGATATAAGTTAAATTTTAAACAAAACAAGTAATTTTATTTTCTATTAGTAAAATACAAAAGTCAAAATTTGAAAATAAATAAAAACTCAATTAAAAATATAATCTATAGTTTTATATTAAAAGCAAAAATATGGAATATTATTATCAGATAATTAAGGAGAGTATTTTAGCTTCATTGAGTGCTTACTTTGCTTCGACTCTGGTTTCACTCTAAGGACAAAAACAAAAAACAGCAGTGGTGGAGTTTAAGAACAATGATGAAGAGAATGCTTGGGAAAGCTACTTAAAACCTATTCGAGAATTATTCCACTAATTTACAAAACCAGAAAAAATGCGAAATAATAAGAATGGGATGTAATGATTCGCAACTAAGAAGGCAACTTACTTTAAGATAAGGAATCAGCTATAAGGCAACTCTCATTTTGGTATACGAGTAACTAAAAATGATGAAGCAAGTAGATTAAAAGCAAACATGCTACAAGTATCCCAGAATGATATTGAAAACATCACACTGAAATACTAGCAGCACCTCTTAGAAATTACATGAGGACATTAGGACATGCTCATGAAAAATATAAAATAAACGTTCAGTAAAAAAGATGGAGAGTAAAATTAGTGGAAAGGCAACACACGAGTATATAGTAGGAAGGAGTAAAATTGTCTTTTAAATTTGAAAATTGTATTTTTGATTTAAAGCAGCAAATTTTGAAGTGGAAAATAGTAAAAATAACTTTTTTCTGTTAATTATTAACTCAAACAACTTTATAACATAACATTTTTTAGCATTACTTCAAACGTGAATTTTTATTTTTTTTTTTACATCATATATTTTAAAAATGCAAGGTATTTGAAATTCTTTTTTATTAAACACTTTGTCATTTTGAAATATGAAATCATTTCAACTCAATGTGCATTTTTTTGAATCCAAATCAAAAATGTTCTCTTCAATTTAAACATTTTAAATCATTGATTTCTT
This sequence comes from Tricholauxania praeusta, assembly GCA_949775025.1. Lineage (NCBI taxonomy): Eukaryota > Metazoa > Arthropoda > Insecta > Diptera > Lauxaniidae > Tricholauxania > Tricholauxania praeusta. Next base: position 21,202,987 of record OX459028.1, read on the forward strand.
CACTGAATGTATGATTATGTACTCGTACAAATTGAAGGTGTTTATAGCAAGTTTGCTGCATTTAACTTATAAAAAAATGGTAGAAATGAACAGTTTGGTAAGAATATGAATTAGTAACCAGTTTGCAAAAAGTTGTTATGAAAAAAAAAAGTATCAAAAATTAATGTTGCATCTTATTTAAAATGCCAAATCGATTGATAATTTTCAATATATTCCAGATATCCTGATATTTTTAATACTCATTAATTTGACAGTGAGTAAGACAACCTGTTTTACCACAAAAGAGTTCTGGTCAAAAAGTTGAAATTATTACTAACGAGTAGGTGTGGAACAACTTCAAATTAATTTTTTACCGACAACGGATTTGTATTCATGAAAGTAATTCGGATGCACTAAGTCAGATGCCTCAATTTAATACATTTATTTTTGTATGATGATGAAACTAGTAAAAAAGTAACCTTCAGCAGGGTTCAAATGTTTATTCCATACCCTAATTATTCATTCCTAGTATTTGTATGATATTTGGATCCATTACTCTAAATAATTCTCTCCCTATAGCATTATAATTTTTTTTTTGTTTCTATGAGGGGTACAAAGTCTACTTATACAAATTCACATAGTTCTAATTCAGAGGTTTGAAATTTGGTTTCAATCTTAAATAATTCTCTCAGTAGCCCGTGCACCAAGTTTCGTTCAATTATTTCGCTTGGCTTTGCTATAACCGAGATTTTTACATACAGGGGGAAGCGAGACAGATATACAAGCATAGCTAAGTCGACTCAGGTGGGGGCGCTTATCACGGACTATACATATACAGCGGTCAAAAAAAGTATTCGACATTGACTGAATTTTTTAGAAATCCTGCTACAACGGCAAAACGGAACGAAAAAATTTGAAACAAATAATTGAACTTTCAGCAGATAACATATTTTATTCATTTTTGTTGTTTTTAAACCAAAAAATTTCATACAAAATAACAAAAAAGCAATTCTAGTGCGAAACAACTTAAAATATAATATAATAAAATTTATTTTATTAGTAAATTTATTATAAGAAAATGCTTTTTTGAAGGTTAAGATAAAGTTCTCCGTCATAGTTCTAACCAAACAGGTGGCAACGCTAATCAACTGTCAAACATTAGTTTTAATTTAATTTCAGAAAAGCACGTCAATTCTCCGACTAAATTTTGCATTTTTAAATATTATAAGCAAATGTAATAATAAAATATAGTGAAATTTGTGAGCTTACATGTTTTTAGTGTTAAAATAAATAAAATAAATTAATAAAAAGGCATGCGAATGCAAAATCTTAATTGAAGCGGCGTCGCCGGCAGAGTCGCCAGTGCAAATGCAGTGTTTTTGTTTTCTTGATTTCTTATTGCAAATCGAAATGCAATTTTAATGGAAATGTGCTTGTTTGCTAAAAAAAATAAACCAATTCTTAAAATTCAATTTAATTTTTTCCAAAATTTCGCGTGTTTGTTTCATTTGTTCAAAAAACATCGTAAAAATCATTTAGCAGAGCTAGTGTATTACAGTTGTTGCTGTTTCCACAGTTGCCGCTCAGTGCTCAGCTCAGTGTCCCTTGGAAATTTTTGAGAGAACATTTTATTATTTGAGAAAACTGGTGGTCACAATGGGTAAGTGATTACTTGTTTTATTGTTTATAGTAAAATTTTCGACCTTTTGAATTGATTATTAGTGGAAACCGCCACCAGATAAAGAGGTAATCTTTTACATGAGAATACATAATATACCTATGCATGTACGCTTTGCATATGGCTATGAATATATGTACGTTAATCCTCGTTGTTCTTAAACCCTAGACATAGGACAGGAATAAAAAAGCGTCATTTTCTGAGTCATCTCCGTATGTCAGCCGTTCTGTCTTTATGTCAAAATTACGATTACGAGAAAACCAAAGCGAGAAATTTGGTTTAGTAGTTTTTCGAACATTTTTACCGACTTTCAGCGTTTCAAATGTTTTATCTGTATGGACGGCAGGCATGTCCGAAAACCGATTTCGCCCATTCGATAATCCCAAGAAGCTTGTTTGAAGCTGTAGCCTGTATACCGAATTTCATTCTTTAATCGTGCTTGGTTTTCCCGTAATCGTGATTTCCATAGACATACGGATACACGCAGATGAACGGACATGGCTAAATCGACTCAGTTGGTGACGCTGGTTAGGAATATTTATCCTATTCTGCTGAAACTACATATTGGCCGGATCAAGACCATTCTAATTCGATACTTACAAATCATTGACCTAAAATACTGAATTGTATTTTTGGAAAATTTGATTTTATTGGTAAAATTGTCCTTCACTACCCCAAAGTTTCATAATAAGTTTTAACTTTGGTATCATTGTGACCACTTTGAAAATATGTTTCCAGACAGATTTAATTAGAAAAAATCCAAAAAAATTAATTTCATAAGCTAAAAAACAAAAATCATTTTCAATTAAAGTTCCTGTCAAGCTCTGGTTTGTTTCTCAAATTCTGGTTGGTTTATTACTTTAACTTAAGCCTGTTTTTGCACGACATCACTATCAGCACGATGGCTATAACGATAATGTAGCGGTAACGAAATTTATACGGATATTAAACGGATTTTTTTCAAATTATGTACTTAAAGGTGACCTTAGTTTAATATGACAGCTAGCTCAATCAAATCTGAGTCAAAATGCCTAAACTGATGATAGCGCGTGATGTTTCATATTTACTAAACACAACAGTGACAGCTCATACAATTTTAATAGTTGCTTACCTTACAAACAAGTGATATTAGGTCTGTTCCAGCCGGATTTCGTGGTAAAATATCTTTGAATTGTCGGCATAAGCTTACTTTCGAAGCCTCCTTTCTCTTTTATTGTTTTATTAAATCATTATTTCCTTACGAGGCTTTTAATAGTGACGACAAACTCAGAATCAGAAGTTGGGAGCACATTTAATTTCGGAGACATAGACATTGAAAGTTGGGGATTTAATTTTCAAAAAAACATTATTCGTTTAGAATCCTCAGATCGATTTTCGAAATAAAGTTGTACGGAAGGTTATTTAACGTATAACATTTTCCGAATAATTACCAATACTTAAATAAAATTTCTATATCTTGTTCATTTGTTTTCTATAAAAAATTATATGTTAAAACTATGCACATCGAAAGACAATATTTTTAAAATAATTATCAGATCGGCTTCCGTACAACCATTTAATCAATCAATTTACGATTTCTTTCAATAAAAATCGGTCAACTTAATTGTATTAGATAAACGAGCATTTACCAAAAAATATTTTGCAACAAGTTAAAAAAAATGAAGTGCTGAAAAATATTTTATTCGACAGATACAAATGGGACAGGAAATTTTTTTTCCCTCGTTTGTCAAATCTGAGTCTCCAGTCTCGTTGACTACGATTTTGACAGTCTTTAAAAAGTTTTAGCCACAAACAATTTTTCTGGGTGAATAATTAAACTTTTATTTGGAGGGGAAGTGATCAGCTGTTTTTTATCATTTATTCTCTCTCAATCACCACGCTTTTTCAGCTCGAAACACTTTTAATGGTAAAACTTTATAAATATTTACCTATTTTTTCCGGCTGGAACAGACCTATTATTGATATATCTTTTACATTACAGATTTTATGAGTAGTTGCTCGAAATATAATTGAACGTAGGTAATCTTTTCATATTCTCTACCAATAAATTTCACAAATATTCGACTGTTTAAAAAAGACTAGGTTCACTTTGAAAATATTCAAGCGGTTGATTTTAATTGTTTATTTAAAAATTTTTTTACTAAATTAAATCAGCAAATTCTCAAATATTTCTTATTTTTAGTTAAAAAAGCTGTTATTTTTAGCGTATAACACATAATATTAACATATTTAAACCGTTAAAGAACAAGTTGACTTAGAACCAAATACATTGCAAACAATGGAATGTAGAACTTTAATTAACTATGTAAATGCAAGTCTTTAGGAACATAGCAACTGAAACAAATCTAAATTCAATATACGCGATATCTACCACAGCACATGAACAATGTACAAATGTATGTTTGTATATAGTTGCACTGTTGAACTTGGCTTTTGAATCCGATTTCAGACAAAAGATCCTTAAAGAAATATAACATTCTATTTTAAGACTTCTGTAATGTAACTTTTGAAAAATAAATTGTAAACATAAATCATTGGTTATTTTAAAAATTTATTTTCAATACGAATATTTTGGACTTTTTCGCATACATACAATAGTATTTTGAATATTTACACAAAATATAGTAAAGTATAAGAGTATTTACAAGCTTTTTCCACTTAAATTTAAAAAAAAAACAAAATTCAACAAACAAAAAATAAACTATCATAAAACAAAAAAATTAAAGCAGTAATTAAAACAATAAAATAATTATTAAAAAAAACAATAATATAAAACAATTTAAAAGATTCAAGTAACAAAATTAAGCAGTAACTAAAACAAAAAATAATTATTAAAAAAACAACAACAATATAAAACAATTTAAAAGGTTTAAGTAACAGGTAATGGTAATTCAAAGCTCAGAAATTGTAAATTACTTCAGGTAATATGTAGAAAATGTGGTGTAACAGGCGGTAATGTATCATATGCAAAGGTCTTATAAGCGAAACTATGGTATGGCAGTATTCTTAAGATTTTCTTTTCTTTATAATTATGTAAATGACTCCAGTTATGGTATTATTGACTATTTGGTGCTGTAGAGGTATCAGATTAACCTTTCAAGAAGAGCAATTTCTTGAGTTTCTTCAATTTGAAAAATGATTGAGGATCATGTGGATTGTAGGTGTCATGATCGTAGATATCTTCCGGTATGGATTCATCATACGGCATTGCAGACACTAGTGCCACAATAATAAGGCAGAGGAATAAAGTCTGAAATGAGTGTAGAAAAAAAAAAAATGTTTTTAAAAATATTTGTTGTAATAAAAAAAGAATATGATTTTATAAAATTTGCTGGATATTATGATTTTAATATATTTTTCTTATGTTTGTATAAATATAAATGCCAATCTGCTTGTCCTCAGCAGTTTTAGCAATCAATTAAAAAACTTTATTTAACTATAGTCATAGAAAATTAGCAGCATTCTTCCAAAATGTTTTGTATCACTTAAATTGGAATTTCCACTCAAAACGAATATGATGCGAGAGTTTCTTTAGCTTTATAGCTACTTCGTTTTGTAGTCAATAATTTGGAATGTCTGCATCAAAAAAGTTTCGAGGTCACTATGTGTATCACTGCTTATTTTAACGAATATATCCTTTCAACACTTTACACTTAAGAAGTATGTTTCTTATTATTTTTTAATAAATAAAAACTATATTTTTTTTTTGCAACGTACCAAAGCTAAGAATTTCATTTTATTTAAAATGCAAAAGACTTAATAGCCCTTTAAATTGATTTAGTGCGTTTATTGATAATCCGTAAATCGAACTGTGCCCAATGTCTGCATTTCAATTTCTTTTATACGAAATTTGCTATACTGTACTCATGGGTTGGCTACTTGCTCTGCGGTCGATTTCTGCTGAAGATGGCTGATGAACGCCCAAAAGGTAAATGCAAAAAAAAACAAAATAAAAAAAAAAATTTGTAAAAGAAGAAGATCCAAAAATGAAGCAAAAAATAAATAAAAATTATTGCAGTAGTAATTTAAAATGCTGTAATATATGATAACGATATATTTATATTCATATAGCTACATACGTATGTATGGATATAGGCTTATTGTATCTATGTACATATGTTACTAAGCAACTTTGTATATGTTTACACTTATGACTTCTTCTTTATACCATCAGTGTGGTCTCTAAAGTTTTAAATATCAATTTGAACTTTATGTTTTATTTTGTTTTCAGTTTGTGTTTCAATAAAGGTGTACTTCAAGTTTTTACTTAAAAGTACTCCAGTTTTGATTAAAGCTTAAACTCGCGGTTTTTTCAGATTTTTGATAACCGGATATCATAGACAATCAAGTAAAATGTAAATTAAGTGTGGGTGAAGTCGTCAAGAAAATACATAAGCGCCCAAAAAGTACTGGCCATAGAAAATAGATAAATAGCATAAAAGCCAAAGAATATGAATTAATTCAAGAATACCGCAGAGTGCGAAAAATCAATTCCATAAATATATTCCATAAAAAGATTTTTAAGATTTGGGTGATACCTGCTTAGAAAAAATAGCCCAAATTATAAAAATTTGGGTAGGAGAAGGCTCAATATTCAATAATTTTTGAACTGCATAAAATATATACATGGAGTCCTGTACCAACCTTTACGAAGTTAAAACGTCCACTTCAAAGTTTTGAACGCATTGCTTTTAAAATTTTTTTTCATATATTCCTTTCCATCCACTTATTTAAGACCCATATCAATTATAAGAAAGCCTGTGTATTTCTAAGTTAAGCAAAAATTTTTTAATCATTTTATTTTAATAAAAAAAATTATTTAGCTACATTATGTTACAACATTTTAGGACAGCTGACTGCTCCTATGCTTAGCTAAATGTACTTGTATATCTAATAGAAAATAAGTCAATCTATTCCAAAGCTGAAAAGTAAAACCATTATTTGCAACCCTTGCAGGTCCGCATATTTTCTTTTAAGCTCACAGTTGATCTGAAAAAATATCGCAAAAGATTTTGTGAATCAATTTTTCAACTTTCAATTTCAAAATGCCAGATATGTGTTTTCATTGAAAATCAAAGATCATGAGATATTATTTTTAATTAATAAGATCCCTGATAAATTTCAAAATTTCTGGTTTAATTTTACAATCCAGTCTTAAAAAATGTTTGTGCCCACAAAGATAAATAGAAATTAAATTAACAAGCCGATTGATTTTTTCCTCAGTGTAGCGACGTTATTTCTTTATGCAATTATTTGGTCTTCTTCATGAAATGCACATTTGGTTTTTGCCATTAAATGCTAAAATTTGTTTAGGAACAGAAAAAATATATCAGGAATTGTTGCCTCATCAACTTTTTACGCGAAACACGTTCGCCCTAAAATTTTTTTTTCGCCCATTCAATTGTTCACTCTTTCTTCAACGTCGTTTTTGGTATCTTTGTCTTTTAAATATTGTTACTTTTTCGATTCTTCACTTTTTGAATTTTTTCAACCTTTCAATTTTGTGCCGGATGATATCGGAACAAGTAGCTTGTATCGTTTTGACAGCGAATGATATGAGGTAGTATCGGCAAGCGACTGTTTTTGCGCACATCTATGCGCTCAGATGATAGCAATCTTCTTCAAAGTGATCCAATCGGTTTCTATATTGGTACATATTAACTGCCATAACATTAAAAAACTGCATATGGGTCATTCTTTGCCAAAACGAAAGAGTTCGACTATGAGGTCTCTGATTTTACTGAGCTTTTTTTTGCGTTGTATTAGACTACTTAATGATTGATCATATAACATTTCAGCATTAGTCGAAATGTTTTTGGCTCCAATCTTAAGATAGGTTCAGCCGCATGTAAAATTTCGAATAAAAAAAGTCTAAAAGTGTAGCTTTTGGCTAGTAATTTATACGTAATTTGCTGCATATTCACCTCATTGGAAAGTTGAATTTTTTCGCAAAATTTTTCCCTTAAGATGTAAATCGCAATACCTTGTGCTTTTTGAGAAGATACATAAGCTTATTGCACAAAATTCTTTGCTTAAGTGAACATCTACGGTATTTCAAGTTTTTAATTACTGTCATATCATAAATAATGTCATACACATAAACGGCAATCGTCATCTGCAAGAGCTCTTGCTGAGCTCTTTAAAATTTAAAAATTAATGAAAGATACGAGATACGCAGAAAAGTATTTTCATAAAATGTATGAAACAAATGTTTGGGCTTTACATGAGTTTTTCAACCAGTATTTTATTAGACTGAGCCAAAATTTACAACTCAACTTACTTTTGACGAAATACGAAATCGACAAGTTCATGGTTAGCTCATTAGAAGAAACCAATGTTTTGAAAAGCTTGTAAAAATAATTTTATTTTTTTTCCAAAACAATCAGGGTTGAAACTGATGAAAATTGCCTTCAGCAAATTATTCGTACCATACATAAGAGTTCCGGTTATTTATCCATTTCAGTTGGTTTTATATGCACTTGTGTTTGTCATTTATTTACATTATCAGACAAACAAAACCTACCATCAAAAATTTTATTTGCTCTGCTGAAGTGCAAATTAGTCCTATAGCATTTTGTCTTTTTCTAAAGTTGTTATGACTTCTTCTACTATACGCATCTTTTAAAGTCATTGACTAAATGTTGGCGACCAGTAGTGATCGGCGGAGGCTGAAAGTAGTTTCTGTTGTTGTTTAACACAACAAAAATAAATTTATATTTAATTAAATTACCAAACATTGCAAAACTTAAGGTGATGTGTTTCCACAAAGCACAGTGGAACAAATTTTAATTGAAACGGATGGAATTGAATAAAGTTTACAAAAGAAACAAAGTATCATAGTAGTATTAAATACACTTCAAAGCTTTATTAAATATTCAGATACAGAATTCCAATACACTTAAATATGACTCCATTTACGATAATAATGATATAAGATAGTTCATTTATGAGTAAAATCCATATAGTATACATATGTGCATTTCCACAGAAATTGTCATTTTAGCTGGCCATGTTTTCGATTTTTTTTTTTGGATTACACTCTTCAGCCATGGTTTTTCTTGAAGTTAAGACTATCTTGAATTAATATTCAAGGTGGAACAGTTAAAATTCAAAGACTTATAATTTTTATGTAACTTTATATGTAACTCTTCATGTTTTTTTTTACTTTAAATACAATTTTAACTATGTCTCTCTTTGAATTTTAATTGTTCCACCTTGAATATTAATTCAAGATAGTCTTAAATTTAAGAAAACCATGGTCGAAGGGTATACTAATAGACAGAATTTACTGTAGAGATAGATTGAATCCTGAAAAAACTTTTCGTTTTTAGTGGGCACTGCAAAGCCCCTAACCAATTTTGATAAAATTTTGTATGGAGATGGATTGAACCCTGGGGAAAAGTATTTGTCTCTTAATGGGTGGTATCACTCCCCTAACAGGAAAATATGTTTTCACATGATATCTGGTAAAGTAGTACTGAGCTGCTTTCAGGATTGCCAAGTTAAAATCAATGAATTAACGGCTTTCCCAAAATATAATTTTCTTCCTTAAAATTACAAAAGATTTTTTATTCAATTTTTTATTTTTCGGTAAATAAACTGATGACTTTTTTTTAAGTCACTAAGTGAGATCTTACAAACTTTTTTGCACAATGTTCGGTTAAACTTAACCGGAACTTTATAGGAAAGTGTTTCTAAGATTTTCAGTCAAAATGTCGGTTAAAGTGTAAGCAAACAATATTAAAATATTTTCAAAGTAAGTATCATTCCCATTGTACGGCATTCACGCCAAAAACAAAATATTATTTCCATTATCGTCACAACGTTAAGCAAAATCCCCATCACCATCGCCGTCATCTCCATCACCAGGTGTCATTGGGAATTCCATCAACGCGTTGCCAACGTGCTGCTTAATTCATTAAGAAAATAAAAAATGACTCTATGACTGATTTTCTTTCACATTCGCATTCGTGTCAATCGTTTCGTTTTTAAAATGTGAGCTATTGGCTACACCCAAATTTTGTTAATTTTTGATTTTTAATCGGTTGAATTGCTTGCACCCTACCATATGTAATGCATTAAGCGGGGAGGGATATCCACACTATCGTTTACCGTTTGTAGACGAGTATTATAAAAAAATTTGTTTGTTATCAGCGATGATTAGTCTCGATTTTGTATCGCTGACCGTATTTTTATGCAAATACGCTAAGTTAGCACTATTTATGTTTTATCGCTTTTATTTGATTTAACTAATCGCTTCAACGAAACATTTCTACACCTTGAGTGTTGAGTGGAGTTGTGTCGTCAAGTTGTGTTTTTATGTAAATAAAATAAAATTAAAAAATTCATTTATAACGACACCCTGAAGTGGATGTTCAAGTTAAGTTTTAACAACTTCCGAGTGGCTTTGGAAATGAGATTATTTGTTCTTTGCTTAAGCTTTTCATTGTATTTTGCATTATAGAATATAATGCAAAGTTTCCTTAAAAAGTTGAAAGAAAAAATTGTTAAGAGATCGCATATGCTTTAAAATGTTACCTTCTGATTAAATTATCATGTCATGAGAAAAGAAATATAATTTTTTGCATGAACTATTTGGGACATGAAAACTTTAATGTACATTTTTTGATTGCTCACAAATATGCTTAATTTATCAAAATTTTACTAACGTTCATAAGCAGGGCAGGTAAAGACTCTAAATCTTGAAAAAATGGGGTAAATTTGCACAAAAGTGAAAAATTCCCACACATTTTATGTATATGAGGAAAAACAATGTACATGGAAGTTTATTCAACATTAATAAAAGCTTAGAGTGTGTTGCGGAAAATCATATTTTTTTTTAAATCACATCATTCTAATGTCCCATATAACCTTATACCCAAAATTGTGGGCTTACTAAGAACTTCAGAAACACCAACGTGCCATTTATTATTTCAAAGGTATTTTTATGCACTTACATATATACCAAATAATTGATTCCGTAAGTAGCACATCAGGGGTCCTACAGCTCAAAATACAACTAATTGAATGATGAAAATATTTAAAAAAATGAGGTGATCATGAAAGGTGAAGAGATCATTTGAGCATTGAAAAATTTACTAAGCTATGTTTCTTGAGCTGTGAAAAATTTATTGGAGCGATGGCAAAAGTTTTTTGTGATATATAGAAAAAAAAACACTTTTTCAGCCTTTAAGAAAAAATATTTTTTGAGCGGTCAACGATCTTCAACGATCAAAGAAATTAAATGAAGTGGTGGAAATAATTGAATTGACACTTCAATGCAAAAGTACTGTAGCAAGAGAAGCGAATGCTTAAGGATATAAGTCCTGAATTCGAAACATATATTTGTTTCACTTACCGTATCTTAAGGCAAAAAAATACTTAACGATACCTCATATCTTACCTTAAACTGTGGGGAAATTCTTTTAATTCCAATGTGTTATATTTTGATATTTTAAGCGTTATAACTTTAATATAACTGAAATAACTGATGCTTTAATCAGTAAATGAAACGCCACACAGATCAAAATATATCTCCACACATTTTTAACCATAATAAATATACCAAAGTAATGTGCTTCTCATATACTAGTGTTGGAATTGGTTCCTTAGTGCCAACGCGGTTATTTTTTTCCGGTACCTAACATGGTATCTAACAACTATTTTCGAAGAATTGATGTTTTCAAAAAAAAAAAATATTTTCAAAATTAATGGTTTAATTTTGAAGAAATTTTGAAAAATTTTAGCGCAGCAAAGGCTTAACTTATGCCGAACTGATTTACGGCAAATTATCAACTATTCAAATGCTATCCACAAAATAAATCATATAAATCGGAGACCGCATGATACATACTACATATCGGGTAGTCAAGGCTGATGCACTTAATTAATTTATACTTGCAGTTGGATATGTTAATTAAAAAATATTAACACTAGTTATGACACCTAGTCAAGGTATTTATTGCTTATTAAATACAACAACTGATACTAAAAGAATAAGGCAGTTATGAGGTCAACATAATGTTATAAAAAGTTAATGCAAGAAAGCTTTGATGGCACAAGGCTAAATTCTATTGCGTTTTTGTGTGTATTATACATATGAGGAAACTCTTTGAGAAAAAAAATTATACATACAATAATATGCAATTTATGCCATATTTTATGTTACGATTTGGATCGGCCCACAATCAAATATTGTTCTCGTTAAAAAAAAAAAACACAATTTCTTAAAATTTTTTTGACTTTTTTCGAGACCTTCTCTAGACTTATATCTGAAAATGTTGCTCTGCTCTACTTGTTTTAAGCAAAACTGAAAATGCTTCTATAGAATTTTATCTCAAAAACTTTCATGAGTCATCGGCGTCCTCTGAATATACGAATTCGCAAATCTGCTTGGGTTGTTAACTTCTCTTTTTACTATTTACTATGCTGTGTAAAAAGTATCCAGAATCGGTCAATAAATCGAAACAAAATTCTTTATCTATCAAAATACAACAAAATAAAGATTAATGTATGGGCGACATGAGGCGAGTGTCCGTCGAAAACGTATAATTAAATTAAAATAATGAGTTATCATAAAGACCAACTTCACAGTGCACGTTTATGAATATTGTAATATCTATGTAGTCTATCAACATTATTTTGATCCAATGCCTTAACAAATATGGCAGTTGGTCTAAGAAAATCTTTTCTTTATTTTGTCTCATTTAAAGTTTTTCATTCGATTAATGTTATATATAAAATCTTTTGAAATTTTTATTCAATAGTCCAAATCATCAGTCATTGACTTTACTCCCTCAAAGAAAACTTTAGCTTTTACATTCATCAATTTGGTCACCTCGTCAAACACCTGTAACAATTCGAATTGCAGCCAATACCAGCCTTTTTCAAAATATGACGGTACGAACTCATCATTCATTCTGCCATCGACGATGTAATAAAAACCACTGATCAAAGGACACGAAGTGATAAATGTTGACTGCAATGTTATAATCCGAGTATTTAAATTATCTGTGGTATAGTTTTGCATAACCTCAGCGGTCTTACAAAAATCCATATTTTTATATTTCAACAAAGTTTGAGACTCTTCGTCGGGTGTGTTGCCCAATTTACGTACAAAGAAACTGAAGTAGAGTTTTCCCGGAAATTGTGTGAGTAATGTGACATTATAATCAATACTGAGATTGTTGTGCAACTGATATGAGATTTCCAGGCCATCCTGTATAAAAGACTGCGAATAAAACTGTTCGATAAAAAGCGAAACCTGTCAAATTTTATCGTAATTAGATAAAGAGTTTTAAATATAATTAATTATTTTTTTCATGGGCTTATCTTACACCATTATTACGACACACCAACAGAGTCACCAATAGAAACCATTGAATCAAACAATGCGTATTGTGTGTTGTGCAACTCGCCATTACTAGCTACGTTGGTTTTGAAAAAAAAGGGAATAGAAATAAAAATTGGTGCTTAAATATAATTTGGTTTTTAAGCTAGTTAAAAGTACATTTGTCACGCATCAACATTAAATTTAATCATATCCAACACTTAAATGGTTTTAATGTCGATGGTCCCCGATTAGATTGGATTTCGTGTCAATTGTTTTGTGGTTAAGTTGTATACTCGTATGCTATGATGCAATTAACTTTTTTCTGACTGGTTTATTTATTTCATTCAATTTTTAGCTTTGATTTTTAGACCATAAAAATAGGCTATAATTTATTAAAAACACGCAGTAAATTGTAACTTGTCTTTAACACACACATATTATAGGTCTTTAGGCCAAATGCATAGCATAATGAAATTAACATCATATCTAACAACTTAGAAACTACATACAATATATTAAGAATTCTGTTACACAGTAATATAAAGGGGAAATAACCCTGAGGTTAACAAAAGTTTATATTTTTAAAGGTCCCATAAATAGTTAAAGATAAACAATGGTTCTTAAGTGTAACTAATGAGAGCTTGGCGTTAGTTTCTTAATTTTTCTTACAAATGGTTAATCATGTGGAGCTAATATATGACTGGTAATTGACTGACTTGAACAATAAAATTCATCAAATTCTTACTTTGCAACTTTTACAGCAGTCAAACATCAGGAAACTTGACATATGTCAAATAGTAACCTTCTAAAATATGGTACGTACGTGCATTTTGACAACAATAAATGTAAGCAGATAAGTGACAGATTCTTATTTCCTTATTTAAACCACTGATTGTGAAAAATATACATTGTGCAATTTACAGTGGTGTGCCATATTATTAGACCCATCGCGGAAAATACCATATAACAATATTTATGTTACTACAAATTGTGATATGGCTATAAAAGTGGTATTCAATAATTTTATTATTAATTATGGAATCATTACATATAAAATGAAACACATTTACTTGATCTAAGGCATTTTATTATATTAAAAAAAAAAGTTTGAAAAACAGTTAATTGTTTACGAAAAACCGATATTTTGTGTTACGTCCTCCTGCTGCAATGAGAGCTGCTGTCCTCTGTGATATGCTGTCTATGCAACTTTTAGCCACCACCTGAAGGTGTGTATTACGATACCAGACGTCAATCAGCTTCTCTATAGGATATTGTATTGTTGTTATTGATGTCGCGTTTCATGAGCTCCCATATTGAGCTCAGGTCTAGCGAATCGCCAGACCAGCCGAACATAGCTAAAAACTTCCTGATGGTTTTGCTCTATGGTAAGGAGCTCCATCGTGCATAAAAATTGGTTCATCTTCATCACTAAGCCATTCAGAGAGTTGAGTCAAGAGTTGCTCTTCTAAGATTTTCTGGTACTGGTCTTGGAAGAAAACGTATAGCAACTCCACGAACAGACAGAAAAATTAGTGATGAATGCCTAAAAAATCGAAATATCGTAATGCACATGTTAACTAAACATACCAATGACGGAAGTATTCAAGTGATAACGGAGATATTCGGAGTGATTGCGTTTAGTTGCACCTAGTTTTATAACACTTATTTGGAAACTTTCGCTGATATAATCATTTCGATATGGACAACTAACTATAAGTTAGTAAGGAGAAAAAATAGATAATGCAAGATTTTGATAAATACATAGAAGTCGTACCTTTTTACAACTATATGTATGATTTTCAAAAACTTTCTCATTAAATAATGGAAGGACCATATAATACTCTCTGTAAAAAGTTTCCGGAATTGTTAAATAAAACGGAACAAAATTGTTCATGGTATTTGTTTTGTTATCTTCAAAGTAGGGCCCACCGCTAGCAATTCATCGAGCCAGCGCTTCATCGAGTCTTTCATATATTTTATTGTGAACTGATTGATGAATGATCTATAGCTCCGTTAAAAAATTTGCTTTTATGGTTTCAATCGACTCAAAGCGTAATCCTGGTACCAGAAGTTATTGCTTCAGAAACAGGAAAAAGGCAGACATGGCCATATAAGGTGATAAGGTGCTTGGTTGCTTATATTCATTGAATGGTTAAAAATTCTTGCATAATGATGGCTTTATGCGATGGTGCGTTATCGTGGTGCAAAGTCTATAAGTTATCCCTTATATTCTTTATTTACCGTATGTTCTTCTGAAAGGAATTCAGAGTGCAGCACAGCGTTAATTGAAGAAATTTCAATTACGTCAACATTGTTAGATTGCAAAAGCAGAAGAATTTGTTACCTTTCGTTCAAGCAAATAATAAATAAATCTTTGATCGAAAAGTATTTCGTCTTGTCAAATGACATAATTATCTTAAAATATTGCAGGCAGTAAACTTTAAAAGTTCATACCTTGAATGTAGGGTTTAACAACTTAAATGCCTGTTTAAAATTCACCGACTTTTATTAACCATTCAAAACGAATTAATCTTGAAAATAAAACAAAGAAGTGGAACATAACAAATATTAGATATTATGTAAATTAGCCGGTTATTTGTATTCTAAAATGCTAATAAATTCAAACGGACGTTTGAAAACTCATACAAAAAAAAAAAATGTTATGTAACAAGTATACAAAAATAGATTTTTCAAAAATGCAAACCCTTACAATCATCTTACAGCAATGTAAAAATTAAATGCTTTATGTTTTTATAAAAAGAAATAAATTAATTTATGTCAATTTATAAACGAAATATTGACAAATAAACAACATCATTTGCATACTCAAAGTTCTAAAGCACCAGCAAACAATAAATTTACATTTTTGCTAATGTTGCAAAATATTTTTGTATTTCATTAAAAGATTCGATTAAATTTTATTATTTTTTAAATTGGGATTTTCTCTTTTTTCTTTTGACAAATTCCAGCAAATAAATTTAATTAATACAGTATGTTGAAGAAATTGATTTACATAAATAAAATCATTTTATTATTTCTTGTGATACAGTCACAGGTACAAGGGTGAATCGATAAATTCAAAGCATCGAGATGACAGAATTATTTTTTTTTTTTACATAAATACAATATTGGAAATTGATCTATATAAATGTAAATAGAATAAGTCATTAAGTTCTTAAGATTATATAGTAGATAAAAATGTTATTTAGTTCTTGGAAAAAAAGGTTTTCTTTTTTTCATAATTGGGCAAAGTAAGACTAACGAAAAACTAACTGAATTTCTAAAACCTACAGATAAGATATTTTCGGCACTCAATAAATTTTTAGGGCTTCAATATAATCAATTAATTAAAGTTAATTAACTTATAATTATCGATGAAAAGACATCAAGGAATCAATATTTTACCTAAAGTTCACGATGTGGTTTTTGATTAGTAAGCATCCTATGAAATTTTTAAGGCTATCTCGAAAACTTTACCTTTAAATGAACTAAGATCAAAAAAATAGCTAGAGGCCAGTCTATTTTCTAGATCCAAAATGATATTTTAGGGTATCCGGTTAATAAAAGAAGAAAACACTGTTTTTTACATCACCCTTATCTCCGTATATGCTAATATAATCAAATTCAAATTTCATTCCAGTTGGGATAACAAGTTAAAGGTGACTTCAATTACAAAGTTCGAAAAGTGGGACTTTTATGGTGTCTGAAAAAAGCCTCCGATATCATGTAGATTATTTTAAGATCATGTTGGGCTAGAGCAAAGTCTAGTCAAAGAAAACAGTTTTGGGCGTTTAATCGTTGATTTTTGAAAAATTTTAATTTGTGACAAAATATACATAAAGTAAATTTTAATTTTTTGTGTGCAAAATTGAAGACGTTTTAGGTTGTAAATCAAAAAATTTATATCAAAAAAAAAAAAAAAAAAATCGAACGATCAAACCAAAAACTGTTAACTTAACCGAAAAAAATTTATTTTTTTGTTTTCCGGATGAACCAGTTTCCGGATATCTTGCTCATCGCAACTTTTGAGGTCTTTCACGGCATATCATTTGTCTAACTTTTTGTCGAATATTTTTGGACCAAAACATCAGGGATAAGTCTTGAATAATGTAACAAATTTTTGGCCTAAAATAAAATGTAGCTTTAAAAATTTTTCTTAAAAAATTGTCGGTTTCATTTTCGAAAAACTCCCGGAAACCCTTAAAGCGTGAGTAATGCAAAAAAAAGAGCAAAATTAAATGTAATTTTTGTGGAAAAATTAAATACTCATAAGTCATTAAAGCAAAATTTGTAGAAGGTACTACCGGGAAGTGTCTTTAATAAGTATGATACATGGATAGAAACGAATGGTGTCCAATACTAAGTCGAGACAATAACTTTGATGACTGAAACATTTTGTTTTTATCAAACATTTGCCGATATACATACATATATTTAAAGAATATAGTTCACCTTCACATAAAAAAAAAAACAATAAAATTGAAAAAATCCGCTTGAATAAATAAAAAGTAAAAAACACCTTTTGATTTGTAATAAAAATTCACTGATTTGCTAAAAATGATAACAAATAAGTATTTACCATTACAATCGAAACCACTTGACTACAAAACATTGATGACAGCCACAAAAAAAAAGTCAAGATCATTTGCTGCAACAATAGGCGTCTGATAGCACGTGCTGCCCGAAAGATTTAGTAGCCATTGTGGCGGCAGCATTACATACGCAGGTAAAAAAAAAGCCGCATCAAAGCAAAACGACCGCAACGACAAACGATGGGCCTCGCACAAGAGAAGATTCAAATTAATACTAACAACCGCAAAAGTGAAAAGGAAAAAAAAAAAAAAAACACTGAAACGCACCGAATTATACGCAAGCAAACTGAACTGATTACTGATGAGGCAAATCCATATGCTGTAACGAATAAGCAAAATTGTCAAGCTAAAAATAAACGGGACGCTTAAAGTTTAACAACTTGGTAGTAAAGTCAATAACGCAATGATTTGCGAATTCATCATTGTTATGCCTGCAACTTAGCGTTGAAGCGTTAAAAATAGTGTATTTTTTTAAACTATGCGCTAAGTATGATCCCCTATTGTCGAAAACTTAATTTCAGTTACTGGCGGTTACCCAATTAAACGAGTATTTGCATTATGCTGCTGTTGCTTTACTACTTCCGACCTTGTGGCGTTAGCAACAAATCGTGGCAATGGATGGATGCTCTACCCATTTTTAATGAATGCCTACGAGTACAACAACGGTAACTGATTCCAGATAACAGCAGCTACTGTTAAATTCGAGAAAAAAATACCAAATTTCTTGCTGCCCTTCATATGCGTAAAATTGCCAAAGATAAATAAGAAGAAAAAAGAAAAAAAATATAACCGGTACGTTAAAATTTCCAAAAAAATTAAAGAAGTTTTTTCTTTTACCAAACTTTAAGCCAGAAAATTTGTTCACACGCATTGAAACAATTTCGATGACAACATTTTATGATGGGCGTGTGTGTGCGTCTGCATTTCAATCGTAATAAATAAATTAGCTTTGTGACTAAATGTCATAAAACCGCAATCAACTTAAAACAAATAAGCAAATCTCTCATCAAGCTCGTTACAAAATGCAGCCGTGAAGCGTACGAAATAGGGTGTGTTGCAAATTTAAAATTTGTTTTTTGTTTGTTACGTTTAAAATTATAACAATAAACATTTACCTTGCAAAATTGAAATTTTAATTGCAAAACTTAGGCATATCGTTTTTCAAGAGAGTGAAAAAAAGTCATAGAATTTCAGAACGCATGTTAATGAAAAATAACCAGTAGGCAAATTCAGCCCAAAAACAAAAAGTGGTCTCACCTAAAAGTAAAAATTTCCAAAAACATTTTAAAAGAAAAAGGAGCCATGAATTCTGTGGCAACAAGGAATAACAGCTAAAGTCGATATATGTTGATAAAGTAAATCAGCACAAGCTACATCCTCATACACATAACTTATGTTCCTTTGCCTTAAGATCACAGATTGACTTTAGCTGTTATTGCTTGTGGCTTCAGAATTAGTGTTTTTTTTTGAAAGAAAGGTTACTTCTTTTTTAGTTTATTTCATCCTTATTACTGATTTTTCATTATATAAAAGGTGAAATGTAAAAAATTATTTCATACAAAGTTGTTAAAATCAGAACATTTATAAAATCTATGTCTGTAATAAAGCTGTGCTATAGACTCTGTTAATTAATAAGAAAGAGAAAAAGAGAAGTAAGCTGAGCTGGATTCGAAGTATAATGCTATCCGCGCTAAAAGTCAATAAGATTAGAGGCCCATTCAGAAAATAAACCAGCCGCAAACAGACTATGTCCAAAACTTTGTATCTTCTGGTATTATCCAGCCTTATCCACGTATCTGTACCTCTGATTGGCTGCACATTCTTCAAAGTAGCAGCACTTTTTGAGCTACCTGGATTACAAAATGTTCCAGAAACAGTCCCTAAAACTGACTTAGGGCTGGTATAACTCTGGACGCTACATCCAACCCTTGCATAGACCAATAAATATCTAACCTATTCGGAAATAACCACTACTTGCAAGCAAGGTTAAACATTGTCCTCCAAATTATTTTTAAAACAAACAAGAGCAAGTCAGTGTACTGAATCGCTCTATTTAGCTGAGGTCATTTATCTGTTCTGACAAGGTAAAAACTCTCTTCACCGAGCAAAAGGAACAGACATAGATTTCAAAATGTCGAAAAGGAAGAGGTAAATGGAAGCTGAGCCAGTTGCCAAAAACCACCAGAAGACTGACAACAAACCAATGACTTTTATCAAGGTGGTTAAACAGCGCAGGTTCAAGTAATATCTTTGGATGTGGGTAGGTGTTACGCTGGCAAGCATCCTCTGTGAGTTCTTCAGGAAGAATCCAGATCGAATATCATATCCAAGGAGATCGAATATCACTATACCAAGGAGTATGCTGATATCAGGATTAATTAAACCTATTGCCTGCGATAATTAAAGGTTAGCTTTCCTGTATAAGGTGAATGTAAAAGTGGAGGTAGTAGCTGTAAAGGAAAAATAAATTCCTTCCAGACCAAGAACTTTCATATAACTTACCACCCGATGCACTGTCGGGAAAGAACGCTCTCCGGCGGATGGTCCGACAGTACAACCACAATCGTGTTACCCACAACTCAAAAGTTGGATCCACAGGTTGCACCAACCATACAAACTAAAGACACAACTGACTGTAAGTTTTCGACCCTGTTCATACAGGGCAGAAATTCCTTCCTCTGTGTTGAAAATACATAAAGCTGGTCTATACAGCTACAATTTTCCTTTTTTGGGGAAAAATAGAAAATACTTCAGAAACATCTGAGCTGATAAAGATGCTATCAACTTCACTCTAAATTTTAATGTCGATTTTTCACTACAATCCAAAAAAAAAACTCTTTCGAAAATCTTTTTCAACCCACCCCACCTAGCCGACCTAAAACAGCCGCATGACGGGCGTAAACTAACAAATTGTCAATTTGAATACATAAACCTTTAACTTTTTCGCTTTTATTTTCGTTGCATTTCGTATTTGTCTGTACGTGTGTCGCGTTGCAAGTGAAAGTGTCGCAACGACAATTCAACATGCAAGTCGGTGGTCAGTTAGCGAGTAACCTGTAACCACAATGATTTAATTGTTTTATATTTCAGGTTTTTTGTTTTTACCTTTTTTTTGTTATTGCATTTTTTTGTTGTTTTTTTGAGTCAATACATTGCATTTAGTAAACAAATAGCATGCATGTGGCTATAAATAAAATACCTGGTCTTGTCTGCGCTCAATGTCAATTTTTATGGTACCCGTGATGAGACTGACCGACTTTTGTCTTTTGAATGCAGCCGGCGCGCCGGAATTTTGTGAAAGAGTAACTTTGTACATTTCAAATTATAATAACTCATTAAAGTTAATATTTTAGTTGATCTTAACTTCATTTCCACAGTATTGTATGAAAAAGTAGCTAACTTTTTGTTATTCTTTTAAGCGATGCGCAAAACATGTTATTGTCTTCTTGAATTGACCTTCAAACTTTAGCTTGGTACACTTACAGGATACTGTAAGCTAGTCGTTCAGGAAATACAAGTTGTTTTTAGGGAAGAGTTGCTGTCTGCTGCTGAATATATGAAATTAAACATTAATTTAAATCTGATCTGATGTAGTAGATGCTGCTCCATCTCCATAATGAATACTCATTTAAGTCTGGCCTCGTCATATTAAACGGAAGTTAACTCTCTGTGTGGGAAAATTGTTTCTCCGATCTTAATAATATTTATTTTATGTAGTTTTTTAGTTGAATGCCTTTCGATAGAACAATTTTAAAGCTGTAAAATTTAGTTTCTTCGCAAGTCTTGCAATTTATAAGATTTAGTGTGACAAAATAAAGGCTTACACCGAAATTAACGCTATTTTTTTTTTTTTTTTGGAAAAAAGTGTAATGGTTTATTATGCAGTTTATAATAGAACAATTAAAGGCCAAATATAGAAATATGAAGTTTTAAATAACCTTTGTGCTTCATAAAGTCGCCCTGATATAAGCACGCTCACAATAGGGGCATAGCAACACTTTCGAGTTTTGGACCCCCATTAATAAAATTTCTTACAATATTTTTTTTTTAAATATTTTCTGAATGCTTCTTTCACGCTGTCTGCTTAATTAATGGGGTCTAAACTTATATATATCAAATACACATCAAACGTGCAGCACTGACGCTTCTGCAATAACTCTGGGACCTCCTGTATAAAATTCAAAATCCACTAATATTTCAAAAAAAAAAAAACAAAAAACCCAAGCAATTTAACAAGATATCAACAATTTGGGGCTGCCTTAGGATTCTGAGGTAGAAAGAACTGGGTAGAAATCATAATTGTAAGAATAAAGTTCACTTGAAAAATTTTAGTACTTAGAGATTGGCATTCTAAAACTTAAAAAAACTTGGTAAGACTTAATCCATTTCAAGGAATTGGAATTTGAAATGAAATTTTTGGATTCTATTAATTTCTTTGTCGATTCCATTCCATTTGAGCTTCGGAAAGTAAAACAACCTTACCAATAACCAGATATCCACCACGAAATCACTAGCAGGACTAAAGACTTTAAATGACTATTCTGCACAAGAAGTGTAACATGGCCGCATGCCAAATTTTGGTTTTTAATTGCTGTAAAGTTGGAAGATTATTTGCGTAAAGAACTATTTTTCACGTAGTCCCACAAGTAATAGTCCAACAACGCCAACTCGCATGAACTCGGGTTCCAATTGACATCAGCAAGTTCATAAATAATGTCTCCTTAAAAAATTTGCGTGATCTAAAGTCAAAATTGGTTTTGAAGCCATATATAGTCCAGATCTAAATCGTCTCATTTTGCTCTCTCCGCGGTTCTGCATGCTCTATTTTCTCGTATTTTTTTATAAGCTTACTATTTTCCTAACATTCATTACAATTCTTCGTGCCGTTTTGAAAGTAAAATTTTCAATCCAGCAAAAATACGCCAAATAATTGGATTTTCAGGAAAATTGAATAGAGCAAAACTAAAAACTGAAAATATTTACAGAAGTGTCCCATAGGATAAGCCTATTAATACTTACTATACATATATTTTTAATACAAAAAAAAAAGTTTTTATAGCACACATGGCATGACAGAAACTATACATCATTTGCACGAAAGTATATAAAAGATTTAGCAAATATTTTATATTTCTAATTCAGACTTTAGTTTGTCATTCCATGTTTCTCGAGTGCGCAATCTGCACTGCTTTTTTCGAGAGGGATTAAACCGAGACGCTTACTTTTTAAAGAGCAATGGTCATAATCATTTACTAAAGGTATATTGTGGCAAACAAATGTTAGAGACAAAACTTAACATGTCTTCAAATAAAATCTGCGAAAAAACCTTATAAGAAATGTAAATATCGAAAAAAGTGTTTGCGCCTTAAAAAAAACCATTACATAACAATATTTTTGTTGTTATTGTTACTGTATTTACTTTTAGCACTACAATGTTAATTGCAATTCATGATGAATTTGGTAAAAATGCTTAGTAATGAACGCTTAGAATGTTTAATTCCTTCACTATTTGTAGAAGATACACCCATGAAGGTAATTTATTTTTCTTTTAACTTTTAGGATAAATTTAATGTGGCGAAATTGGAAAAAATCATTTATGATAATAAATTCCCATCTAATTTATGAAATAAATGCGGAAATTACTTTAAAACTGCATTATGTAATTCATCTTGCTGAAAATGAGTAAGGTGCGGTTTTTGAAGTCCGATACCAAGATGGAATACAAAAATTGAGATGGCCAAATAAAAGCTTTTTGTCGTAAATGCGAGAAAAACAATGTTGTTATAAAACTTTGAATGACTTAGAGATGTTGCTTGTAACAACGTATTCTCTTTCAAAAAATACTAAAATTTTGTTTACAAAAATTTTCTTTCAGTCCTTAACCCTCTAATTGGCAAGAGTGCTTCGAGTTACTCATAGAAAAACTCGATTTTTTTGTCAATAATTGTTTTATTTTTTATTTAAACTGATGGCAGTGCCTTCAGAAACATATCTAGGTATGTTTCTCAAGGCACTGTCGAGTTTTTCGAAGAGGGCCCTGAGGACCTCTTACCAGTT
Organism: Tricholauxania praeusta; assembly: GCA_949775025.1. Lineage (NCBI taxonomy): Eukaryota > Metazoa > Arthropoda > Insecta > Diptera > Lauxaniidae > Tricholauxania > Tricholauxania praeusta. The sequence goes on from OX459028.1 coordinate 21,226,625, forward strand.
AGAGGGTTAATCTTCATTCAGAAATTATGATATTTTTGCTTATTTGTTGGGCAGCATAAAAAGTTTCTATTAAAAATAATTGAATTGAATACTGACATTGAAAACTTCAACCCAATGTTAGATTACAGCGCTAATTGAAAACCTTCTCTATACACAAACATTTTTTTGAAATATTTTTTTCTTTTTTTTGAAATGCTTAGTTCAAGATAAAGCAATCCAATAAATAAAATGAGATACCCGGTAAACACTTAGTAAGGCCAATTGAAATCACAAAAGAGGCCTAAAAAAGGGAAAAACACACTAAAACCGAAACCATTTTTTAGGGTAATGTGCAAAGTTCATTGTGTGCGATTGTGCCGACTCAGATTTTGTTATTGCGCGATTATGACAATGGATTTCTACAAACGTCAATAGACGAGCTCTTAAATGACAGAAAGATAAGCTGCTTGATGAGAGAGCACGGCAGCAATATTAGAGAAGTTTGTAGCGTAACCTACTGAAAATTTGTTTTGTGCATGGTACTGTACCTGTACAATGAGAATCAATGAAAGACGCTATTGTAAAGTCCACTCACAAACATATTATCCAAAATTAAACTTAAACTTAATTTATATGTGTTTTATTTAAAATTATAGTTCCATCGCTCTGAAAAATCACCTTTCAATCAATAATAAAAAAAAATTAATGCTAGTACGATTATGTTATAAAAACATAATAGTACTGTTTGAGCCGAATTTTTTGTTTAAAAAGGAAAACAGTCAAATATTTGAGAGAGTAAAAGCTGAAATTTTTCTGGTTAGTCGAATCGCCACAGTTTTGGCTCGAACACAAACGTGGGAAAAATGAAAACTATCATAAAAAGTGGCGGGTATTTTAGTAAACAACTAACTTAATCAATTTCAGGGCTCAGGAGGTAAAGCCTGCGTCGTAGTTGCATAACCATTTGGTTAATACTTTCTGAAAGCAAGCCAAGTGAAAGGTTTTTGCGAATATTATTATTGATAAATAGAATATAACACAAAAAGTGAATTTTAAGTTTTTAAAGTTTTGTTTGTTTTGTTTCTTTTTTTGATAAATTATCTTTGAATTGTCGGCATAAGCTTACTTTCATAGACTTCATAATGAAGTGCATTTTAAAACAATTGCGTGTCTACATATTTAGTTATAAACTTCTGAACACAAGTTAAAAAAATACTTTCGAGAGAAAAATTTTACATTTCGAAAATGAAATTCTTTTCTTTTTTTTAACAGCTAATTAGTCCAAAAAATTGTACACTATTTTTTTTTTTGTTTAAACAAATTAGAAATTAGAAAACTAAGAATAAGTTTAATCGAATTTTGACAGAAGGCAAACAATTTGGGTTAACTTTCATTTAGCGACACTTCCAATTTTTTATGTTAAGACTGTGTGCATGCAAGGACAATGTTTTAGAAAAAATTATCTGGTCGACTACCAGGTGAAACCAATTTTTCCTTTTCAATTAAAGATCGGTCAACTATTTAATTAAATAAATTAGCATTTACGAAACGAATTTTTTGATTTTAAGCTTCATCTTATGTTTCTCCATCTTAATACAAGCCTGTAAGAAGTGAAACAAAATTAAGTGCTGAAAAGTATTTTATAATTAAAGTATTGGTCAGATACTTTTAAGACAGGAAATTTTTGTTCCCTCCCTTGTTAAATGTGAGTCTCCAGTCTCGTTGCCTACGATTTTGACAGTCTTAGCAACAAAAAATTTGTCTGGGTGGGAAATTAAACTTTTTTTAGAGGGAAAGTGATCAGTTGTTTTTAGATCTCCTTGTTTTCTGTCTCAACCACTATTGTTTTCCGGATCGAACTCTTCTATATAAATATCTAAAAATTTTTTCCAGCTCGAACAGACCTAATATTCCAAAAAATAATGAAAATAATAATACAAGCGAAACTACCCCGCTCTATCCAAACTCTGTTTAAAAATGTATTCAGGCACTTTGATTTTAAGAAGAAAGATTATTGTAAAAATGCTAATTTTCGAAAATATTTTTTTTTGTTTAGCAAAAATTAAAATTTTGTAACTATTTTTTTGTTGAAAAAAAAAAAAAACAATGTTATCATTTTTGGTCCTATAAAGTTCAGGAATTGACATTTTCGAAAGCTTTTTGATATGTTGTTACGTGCCAAAGAAAGTTTTAAAAAGGAAAATAATACAAATTTTGAAATATCTTTTTTTTTGAAAGCAGTATGTTTTCAATATATTTTTGAAGCTTCAGAATCCATAATAAACTAAACCAACAAGCTATCATATGATCTCCACAACACCTTATACGTTGGTACAATTTTGGAGTAGGTCGCGTCGCGTTGGCTAAATTGACATGGTATGCATCATATGTTTCCATAATTCAACATAACGCTGGCACAACATACTGAGCATGAGCTTTTTATTAATTGGAACAAGTGAAAACTTTTGATGTTGCTACATGTATTTTCTGGTATTTATAGCATACCTTTAGGAGTTTCGAGTCTCAAGCTGAACATATAAAAGAGTGCCTTGTTTTAGCTGAGTATTCAACTTTATTTAATATTACACCAAAAAATGTTTTTGCCAAGAACAAACTACACATAAAGAGAATAAACTTTGACCAAGATTTAACCAACTCGGAAAGTTTTTTTAAGAGTTAGTTAAAAAATAACCTACCTTAAATTAAAACTGTCCGACTAACAAAAGTAATAAATAATAAAAAAATTTCTTTACAAACACAAAAAAAAAAATATATATACATATATCTGCAATTTATTTCATAATTAAATACTTCATAATTTCGTAACCCATTTTTTTGTGTCGCAGCGCCATTCTTCTTCTTATAATTTTTGTTTCTTATAAAGCTCAAAACTTTATTCATCATACATTAACAAAAATAAACACAGAAAAACTGAAAGAGATAATAAAGAACAGAACACGCTGCTGCAAAAAAGTTTTCAAATGTTTTCTTAAGTCTAGAGCAGGTAGGTAGGGTTGCACTTGTACTCGTAACTGGAAAATAAAAGCGGGTGAGTGCCAACAATCGCGTTGTGATGTGTGAACTTAATTTAAAGTCTCGTGAAGTTAGTATGGAAAAGTATCAAGCAGAGTCAAGAACTGTTAAAAAATGTCGCACAATACAATATGAGGCGAGGTCGAAAAAGTCGCCAAAATTGAAATAAAATTGAAAAAGCCAATAAAAATTGACAAATGGATATCTCAAAGTCGAAAATGTAGAAAACTCGAAATATATTGTAAATGTTCAAATTGTTGAATAAACTTTCGAAAAATTTGGAAAAAGTCGAACAACATTGAGTTATTGAAAAAATATTTAATAGTTAAAAATGCTTAAAAAGTCAAATGAAGTCGAAAAGTTAAAAAAAAAAAAACGAAAAATTTTGAAAAGGATACAATCAAATAAGCCGATTGAACTCGAAAACGTAGAAAAATATTGAAACCGTCACAAAATGCTGGAAAGGCAAACATGTTTGAACAAGTAAATAAATGTTGATAAATTCAAAATCAACGAAAAATATAAAATAAATAGAAAATTGTCCAAAAAGTCGAAAATAGTTGGAAAATTTGAAGAAAGTTGGAAAATGTTGAAATAGCCAAAAATTAAAATTTTGAATGCTGAAAATGTTCAAAAATTTCTAAAATGGTTGAAATGGTCGAAACATTTTCAAAATTTCGAAATATGTTAAGAACCTCAAAAAGTTTTTAGAAAAGTTGGAATATGTTGTAAAAGTCGGAATATGTTATACAGGTCGAAAACTGGTGAAAAAGTCTAAAAATGTCGAAAAATTCAAAAGCGATGAATAAACGAAAAACATCATAAGAGTCAAAAAATGTTAACAAAGTCAACAAATCTGAAAAATGTTGAAAAAGTTCAAATATGTTGAAAAATTCAAAAAGTGTTGAATAAGTCAAATAATGTTGAAAAGTTAGAAATGTTCATAAATATGATAAATATTGAAAAAGTCAAAAAATAAAAGTTGAAAAATGTAGATGAAAAAAAAAAAAATTTTGTGTAAATGGAATAATGTTGAATTGGTCAAAAAACGTTGAAAATCAACAATATCGATATATGTTGAGATATCGAAGTACATTGAAAAGTCCAAAAGTTTGAGAACAGTCGATAAATGTCAAAAGGTATCGGAGAATTCAATAAAGCTCTAAAAATTAACGAGAATGTGAAGTGCTATTTTTCAGCTAATTCACTCCATTATGGATTTTCTTTTATACCAGCCAGTAGGTTAAGATGTTCGCATATCAAAATACGCTGCCTGGCACCCTGTTAAGTGGCGTATGTACGTCGCGGGATGCGCAGCAGCGTAAAGCGGAGACAAGTCAGCTGAGCTTTAAAATGCTTTGCATGGTTTTCTTCGCTTTTCAGAGTCTTTTTTCGTTAAAAAAATAAGACATGTTTCCTTCTATCTTAGACGACTTCTCGTGCAGCACCAAAGTGACCAGTTGCTTGAGATATTTATAATATTAGCTTTCGAAATTTAAATATTTCTATAAAGTGCATTGCTGGGAGTCAGTTTTATAAAATCCGAAACAGCTGAATCATTTTAAATTTTCATCTCTAATTTCTCAAAATGTTATATATAAGATTCGCACTAAGCTAAAATAAACATTTCACTGATTTGATTTTAAGCGCTGGTTTGAAGGTTGCACGAAGCTTGGCTCAAAAATTGTAAAAGGAAACTTATATTTCCTATTGGCAAGTTTGATATTTTTCAAAAATAATAGCACAAACAAATCGTCAAAGCTGGGCTATTTTTCCTCAGATAGTAAACTTACAACAGATTTTTTTGCTCAATATTATTCTTCACCTATCAATTTCTTTGAAAAAATCACCCACAGTACCTTCTATCAGCTTTTTCAATTATTTCCAAGAGATAAATCGTACAAAATTTGACAATCCTTTTGTTGTAGATACTAATTTTTGTGTGATTTTGCATTTTTATTTTTAGGTAATTTTTGCGTATATAAAATAATATAAAAAGAATTTATCTCATAATCCTATGAAATTTGTTTTTGGGCACTATTGTTTTTTTGGACGATAGTATAAGAGATGAACTTGCTAATAATTATTACATAATTATGGTCGAGTAATTTTTTTATTTTGATTCAATAAAAGTTGAATAATTGCAAAAGAAAAATTTAAAATTTTTCATAATAAGTAATTAAACATTTTTATAGTTCATCTGGTCACTTTAATGTCATATCCTTGAATTCCTTACACTTTTCGTGCTGCTGTTGCTTCTGAATTTGAGTTTTATTTTGGCAATCCTTTTGCTAAAATTCTCAGCCAGCCATATTTGAGATGACTTCATTTGTCTTTTGTTGCCAACAATGGAAAATGCAGCAACATTGCTGGCACAGCAGCAGTAGCAACATAACGGCATCAGCATTAGCGCAAATTCCTAAGGGTACCTTTAAGAAGAAGAAGAAAAGATGGCTAAGAAAAAGATGTTATTCTTTTTTGTTGTTGTTACTGCTGTTCTTGTTTTTTTTTTTCTTTAACAACGCTGGAAGTCGAACAATGCCATGAAAGCTAAAAAGAAGATAGGTAGGTAGTTAGGCTATCACATTCTACGCCAAGGCGGGGTTATAGTAGACAGGAGCTAGTCCAGGATGCCTTGGCCATAAAGTTGATTTAACGTGAATGTGCGCTCAAAAGATGCTTACATTCTAAAGCTACTCATAATTAAGGTGGCTGCTTGTTGCTGTTGCCAATGTTGTGGGTGTAGGTTGTATAGGCCATGTATAAGGCACCACCGCTACGGCTTCAACTGAGTGAACAATGGACGTTGGTGCTCAGCTGTAAAATAACGTTGTGAATAAAGTAAATTCTTTGAATGAAAATTA